>JAAWXA010000014.1:9545654-9795430 GCA_038090715.1 Florisuga fusca
AGCCTCTACAGCCAGGTTTTTTGTTTTTTTTTTCTTCTCCCTCCTCTCTCCCTTCCCGAAGTGTGATGGTAGCGGGACACGCGCGCACACGCTCCCGATCTGCACACACACACACAGGAACCTACCTTCTCCCCCCCCATCCCACCCCCTTCCCTTAAAATCCTGGCAGAGAGGATTTTTACTTGGTGGAATTAAGTCTTAGTCGCGAATCGAGAGACACCTATTTGTCAGGGACCGCATCTCTGCGCACTTTTCCTTCCTATTTCCTACGCAGGTAAATACCCACAACTGCGTGCTCTTCTAACTTGGGAGATTCTTGGAAATCAACTTTTCCCCCTCTACTTCCCAGAGCATATCCTGCCATTGTTTTTTGGTTGGTTGGTTTTGGTTTTTTCTTCTCTCTCTCCCCACACAAGGAACTCGTTCTGTGCAAACAGCTTTTCAGCACCAGGTCTGGACAGGGCGACGGGGGGGTGGCTGGGGGCTTAAAGGCAGATGGAGCAGAAACCCAAGAAAACCAGCCTCCACCCGGAGCACGATAGGAGAGCCGCTCTGCAGCCGTGTCATTTACTTTCCATGTTAAATGAATATATTCTGGTATTAAATCGCATAAGAGCCTTGAGGGGGACCAGAATTCATCTCGGTGCCCTTAATCAGCTTCGAGTAGAATTTGGCTAAACAGCATAGCTCTCGCCTCCTCCAGCAAATCTGCCTTTCCCTCCTCGCACCACAACGCCCGCTTACAGTTCGCATTTCGGCTCTGCCAGCCCCCGGCCGCCCGGAACCCGGCCCGACGGCACCCCGAGGGCAGCCGCACCCTCACCCAGATTCCAGATCGGGCGGTGGGCTTCGGGCCAACCTTGCAAGTGCCCTTCTCTGCCCCCATTCAGCCTTCTGTCTCCATTAACTCACGACAAACACGTAAAATACATTTAAGGTCTCTTAAGCTGTTCAGATGGCTCTCCGCGTGTGTTTGGGTTTGTATTACAGGGTCCTGCAAATAAAAATGAGCCTGGTGATGGCAAGGGCTCCACGCCGCCGAGCAGGAAAGGGACAGAAGTCACGGCCCCCGGGCACCGCGGGGGTGTCCCCGGGACCAGCCCTGCGTTGTCCGAGCCTGCCCAGACCGGGGCGGACATGTGGCATCCTTGTGGGGAGGAGGGTGGCAGAGGGAAGTGAGTCCCCTCCGGTGGCATCCTCATCCGCGGGGAAGGGGGCCTGTATAGGTCACTGGGGCTGGGGGCTGCCCTCACTTCTCCTCCCCTTCCATCCCCTCCCTACTCCTGGCTCAGGGGCCGCTCCACGGGGCTACGACCGCCGACACGGGGGAAACGGGCAGAGGGGCGTAAGGGGGGGCTGTAGGGATGTCAGTTTCCACCCTGAGGGGTACAAAGTCCGTCTCGCAGCGGCTGCGGCCGTTTCTCAGAGGGGTGCAGTAAGCTGCACCCTTTTCGTAGCGCAGTTTATCGGGAAGTTACTGGACATCATCTGTTGATTAACCAGTGTCTTCCAGTGGGCACTGAGCTCAGGAGATAAGGGCCGGCAATGATTGACCAGGCGGGTGGCGGGGGGGGGAATTCTCCCGTGGCCCCGCTTCTCCGGCTGCGGGCAGAGCTGCGGGGTTTGACCCCCCAGCCTTCCTTCTCCTCCGAAAATACATCCCAATAGGGGGCAGGGAGGGGGAAGAAGGGGGAGAAATAATAAATAAATTCCAAAGTGATTTCTCAGTCTCCTCTTTCCTTCCCTGTCTGGCACTTGTGATCATTAGCACTGAAAGCTGTTAATGTCTTGTCTCACAGCTCCCCCTTTAGTCTCTCTGCTCTCCCTATCTCGCGTTCAAAAGCCAGATCAATAGCAGGCTCTTTCTAACCTTGACCTATCCCTCGACACGCCTCCATCTGCAGCTGGCCCCCCGCTTGTGCCTCTCCATCCTCCCCCTGGTCCGTCGCCCAGCCGCAGTCGGTGGCAGCAGCACCGCTATAGGGGCCGGGGTCCCCGCGGCTGCCCCAAGACGCGGCGGCCCCCGACATCGCCCGGCTTTGTCCCGGTACAGGAGGCCTCTGCCCCCCTCGGCCTCCCGCTCCTCCGTCCCGGAGCAGCTCCGGCCTCCCGTCATCATCCTACAAACCTGGAGCCGCAGCTTCCCAGACCAATAAAAAAGCAAACAAACAAACAAACAAGCAAAAATCCCCAAATCAAAGAAAAAAACAGGCAAAAGGGGAGCATAATCTGCAAGAAGAGAACAAGCTTTTTGCTAGCTTTAAAGGTGCTATAGTCCCTAGTTTTAAATTATGGGGGGAAACGTTCTCTTGCACAAAATAACTTGGATTAAGGTAATCATCTTTTCTGTCTTCATAATATACCAGGGATTTGAAGTGTTCTCATCTAGAAATACCGTCCTTATCATAAGGGAAAACAATATAATATGTTACATATTCCATTTTATCCTATTTACAACAAAGCCTGCTGAGTCACGAACTCTTCACACACACACGTTCAGCTTGCATGTTTCTCTTTTACTTCTTCTTTTTACTTTTCCTTTTTTCTTTTCTTTTTAAAATCATTCAATGTCTTCAGCTAGAATTTGGCTTGGGTATAGATATATAAATAACAGTGGCTTCAGTGTAAAGAGGAAGTCCCAATATCCTCACAGAAGATAAGCTTGATGTGTCACTTGGACACATTTTGAATACATTTCCACTTTCTCCCCATTTGCTCAAATAACTTTTCAGTGGAAGAAAAATTGGAGCTGCAGATTCTGTGTGATGTGATTTTAGTTTCTTCCCAGTCTTTACTGAGAAATCTCATGCTAAGTTAGAAGTAAATTGTTTTTGATACAGATCTGGGAGTTGGGGGGGAAAGAAGAGAGGGAACGAAGGAAGGAAGGAAGAAAGAAAGGAAGGAAGGAAGGAGGTTTGAGACAATCTTGACATAAATAAGGCTGCTGTCCTCATTCTCTTTGAATCTTTAAGTGTTGCTGCTTGGGAAGAAAAAAAAAAATAAAAAGAATAAACACAGGGCGTTGATCTGATCGGCTTAGTTAGCCGCTCCACCTTGTGAAAAGACACAGAAACACAGGATCTAACCAGATCATATTTACATACATATTAATAAAGCTCCCGAGGTGGCAGTTCAGCCTTCACATACAGCACAAGGATCTCTGCAAGTTCTCATTTTAGACCCATAAAAAAGATAAAAAGAGGTCTTTTGGGCTTCCCTGAATATTTTTCTGCAGTGGTTTTATATCATTCCTGAAAATTACATAGTTAAGTGGCATCAAATTTCTGGGTGATATAATAACTCAAAATGTGTAATTTTTTTCTATCAAATCACTTTGCAGCCATAAACAGAGCTTCAGAACCTCAATCAGAGGAATGATTTGGTGGGGTTTCTCATTTATGGTAAACAGTAAAATTGTTCTTGTTATCTATTCAAATATATATAAATTGCAACATTTATTCACTTGATTTTCTTTTCCATAACACTGGTAGGCTTGAGGGTGCAGTGAAATGAAGACTTAAGAGGATAATGTATTATCCTCTGCCCCATTTCCCAAGACCTTTTGGACAGAGGCAAAAGCAATGTATATTTTGCTGTTTTCAAGACATTTGGTATCATCTTATTTTTAGTAGCTGTAACTTGCTGATGTTTCCAGGAGTGAATTTGGAAAATGAGATTTCTTCAACATTTATGTTCCAAACCTCCCTATAGTCCCCTGCTCAGTCAATGGTCTGTGATGGACTTTTGTTTTCGTTTTTTGTTTGGATTTTTTAGGATTTTTTTTGTTGTGGGTGGGTGGGTTCCTTCAGAGTACCTTGTTCTTCAAACTCTTTCCAAGTGTTCAAGCATTAAACATACTTGATAACAGTACAAATGTTGGAGCTGAGTTTTCTTCCATAAAGAAGAAAATTTCAATTTTTTTTCAATTTTTTCAATTAAAATAAACAAAATCAAAACAATACCTCTCCCCTCACTAAAAAAATAAATAAATAAAAATGTTTTAAAGAAGTAATTGTGGAACCAGCAAACAGAAGCAGAAGAAAAACATGGATATTTGGGGGTTTTTATTTGTTTGGTTGGTTGGTTTTTTTCATCAGATTGGATGAAGGATTTGGACCTGCTTTCCTCCTTCAGTTTAAAGGTGTATTCCTAAAGTCAGAATTTGGTCTGTTTGAGCTTCAAACTTTTCAGCAATAGAGATTCAGTTGTGTCATCACTGAAATGATTTGCAGGACCCTCAGGGACTGAAGTGACAGCCATTTGTAACTTGAGGGTCTCCTGGAAGTCAGGTAACAATCCCCTCCAGCACCTTCTTTCCTCCCCGGGAGGGTTGTCTGCCTCTGTGTGCACATGCTGACAGCAAAGGTAGAGAGTAACATGCTTTACAGCACCCAGAGTAAATAAGAGTCAAGCATCCCATCTGGTAAAAAAAAAAAAAAAAAAAAAAAAAAAAAAAAAAAAAAAGATGGGCAAAATCTGCTGTTGCTGGGGAGAGTTGTTGTATTTTTTTAAAAAAAGGCTGGCACATATTCCCTACCAAAATCAATCCAAGGATTGTTTGTGTCTTTGGAAAACAAATGGCATCATTGCTTAGTGCAATAAGATGAGTTTTGTGAACCAGTACTTAGTTTTGCTGTAAAGAAGAAAAAAAAAAATCCCTGAAAAACTGCTAGAAATTGAGGGATATTTTAATCTAAGAGGAACTTTTAAAACTTGCTGCATTATGGAAATTCCTAACATTGTCTCTTTCTGGGGATTCATGTGCAAGTCAATTTACATATGGAGGGGACAAAGAACACCTCCTCCCTCCATAGGTGCTTACACAGAACTTACACAGTCTGGAATTTGGGATACATACAGCTGTCTGCTGTTTTAAAGTGCAAGTTTCAACCAATTTCTTCCCTTTCCTTTCTCAGCTGATTTTAAGAGGATTTGAAATCTTTGGATTGTTTAAAATAACAAAGCCTATAAGCTCTGAACGTTGCAATGAAATCTTTAGCTCGAACTCATGACAGAAGTGTTCTAGCCTGTCTCTTGTGAATCATGAAAATCCAAATCTGAACATCAGAAGAGAACGGTAACTCATTCATTCTTGTTCTTTATTCATCTATGTTCTTCCTACTTTATTTTACTTAAATAGTCTATAACCATAGTAACATATTAGCATTGTTATAATTATTATTTTTATTATTTTAACTTGGGCAATGGAACTCAAACAGGGAAATTCATCAGTTTCTAGGTTCAGTACCACCCTCTGCAGTTTCATTATTCCGGTTGACAATTACGGATAGGAGAAGTGCAGATGCCTGGCCTGGGAGTGCTTGTGTATTGCACCCAAATTACACATTCCTGTTCATAAAGAGTGGAGCAAAGTATGAATGTGAACGTCATTGCTCGTGTCTCAGGCAACTACTCACATCTTAATTGAAAATGATCAAATAACAACATTCCCTTCGACAAACAAATGACAGTGTATCACCATTGAGCTGAAAATCCAGGGGCAACAGCTGGTATTGGCCCTAACATGACAATAGCACACACGTGCACACACATGCACACCTTGGCCTGGATTGTATTTCTTTCAAACCTCGGCTCCTTCAAGGATGCTGCTCCACATTCCAGGATCTTGCTTGCCTCTTTCCCCGTTTTTATTTTGCCTTCTCCCAAGGCACCTTTCTTTTGCTTCCGTGAGACAGCTGCAGGTCAATGCCACAGTGGTAGATCAGTTGTTCCTCTCAGCTTTGCTGATGCTTTGTAATACAACTTAGGATGATCAGGCCACCTTGGCTCTGGGCAGACCAGAGGTTTGATAGCACCCTAGTCAAAGGCCACCGAGATGTGAAGCATTTACAGAGCAGCAAATTAAGTCTTTTCTGAGCCAACTGTTCCACCTGGACCCCACTACAAATTATTGTTTTCAATTACCACCTGTGTACTCCTTCCCATGCAACTTATTGATGTAAAATTACAACAACACTGGTATAAATAAGTTATGCTGCGGTTGTAAAATGGAAGAAATTTTGTTGTAGCAATTATGTTCAGCAAGATGACAAAATAAATTTCCAGTGCTGTGCTTGCAGTAACCTGGGGAATTTAAACCTCATAATTTCCATTCATTTCAGATAATTTGGAGTAATTTCTATATGTAATAACTTTGTAATGAAAAACACAGTGGTACTGAAGTGATTTCAACTCTTTTTTTTTCCTATGGTATACATGGCACAAAATAAATAATAAAAATAATATTTCCTTTTTGTATGTGTTTGGTAATTCTTTCAGCAAAATCATAAACTAATACCAGGACTAAATCTCTGTCCATGAAATGAAAAATAAATTGAGTTAAAGAAAGTGAAAAAGTATGAAATGCCTTGGATGTTTTATTGTGACTTTATTAAATTGTATCGTCTCTATGCTCTATGGTATCCCCAGGGGTTACTGTGCTGGGGAAGGGCAGAGAGCTAGATAGGTACATGTCCCTAGATCAAAAGCAGAGGTGGTTGGAGGAAATTCCTACAAAGTATTTAATTCGACCCTTTAATTTTTAAAATGGAAGCTTGAAGTAATAATAAAAATAAAAAAATGAGAGAGGTGTGGGATTGTACAGGACCAAAGGCACAAGTTGCTTTTGGGCACTGATTTTCATTAGTGTATTGGATAGTAAGTTACTTAGAGACTGTAAACATGTGCAGCCACAGAATATGTTCCAATACAGGGGAATAGCATTTAATTAAAGATAAGAAAGGGTACTGTACATCACTGAAAAGCTGTGTCTATGTCCTACTTACCATCACAACACAGGGCTATTATTACACAATAAACAAGAAATCATGTGCTCTGCTTTGTGGAAAACAGCTATTTCCTGGAGAAAAATAATAATACAATACCACTAATATTATTTTTGCATTTATGTCTCACTTGCATTTCCAGGTGATTCGTAAAAGTGGGTAATGATAGGGATACTTCTCCTAGTGATGAGCAAAAGGAGATACAAAGGGTGTTACCACAACCTTCAAATGTTACCCAGCCACAATGCGGGACAGAAAAATGTCAGATTACAAAGGCTAAAGATGGTTCTCTTAACTGCTAAAAATCCATCTCCCAGAAGTATCACTGCATCTGTTTTTCAACAGCAGCAATATTAAAATGTCATATTATTACTTGGTGTTAGGTACTGAGCTACTCAAGAAGAGGGTTAGTTTGAGCAAGTCACCCTGATCTCATACATGGATTGTAGTCAAGGCTTGCTCCTGTCCCTGCACACACTTAGATTTGCAGGTGCCCAGTAACTGCAGGGACTGTCTCCCTTTCTGGCTTCCCCATGGCCTATGCTTGACCCAGGTTACCTGAAGAGAATATGAAATCCAAGAGGATTGAAGATTTATGACAGCCCTCAGGAAATACTGTCCAGGGATCATGCAACATTCAGGGATACCCAACAGCCACAGACTGCTCAAAAGGGAGGGAAGGAGAAGGCAGTCTAGGGAAGACCAATTTTGCAGGGGACACATAAAGCCATAGAAAAACTAACACAGAGATTCTCAGTTTTGGACTTATCTGCTACCAAAATCAGTAGTCATTAGGTGCCTAAATAATTCTTGGGGCTTTGTCACCAATTTGACAAGTCAGGATTCACCAAACAGCAGTCCCTGTCCCAAGTCACCAGGATATGTGGGTCCAGAAGCCACATTTCAGGAGATACTTTGGACAATTCAGAACTAGAAACACAAGATGAAATGTAAGGGAGGTAAAAGTCAGCCACAGTACAACAGCACACAGCAGTTGGCACCAAGGTTTTAAAAATACAGATTCCCATCCCCAACCTTCACACTAAAGAAATGGAAAGTTCTAAAAGCTAGAAGCAGGTAAGGTCAACAGCAACATGTAATGTCAGGGAGCTGAAAAACTCTGATCCCCTCATCAAAAGGAGTCTCAAAAGCAAGGACAAAAATAGAATCCACTTGTGGCATGAAGTTGAGGGGCTGCATTTGAATAGTGGTTCCTGTGTCTCTGTATCTCTGTGTAATGATGTTGCAGCTACTGAGAAGAGGGAGCTGCCTGCTGCTGCTCGGAGCCTCTGCACCAAAGCCCAGGAATGGTTTTTGAAATCTATTTTTTAAACATATTATAGTTATGGGTGTGTGTGTATATATGCTTGTGCTACCTTTTGTGAATTTTCTGATCTCTCTTCAGAATTACAGCTAATTGCACTTCCTTGCACTAAATTGTTCAAAAACTCAAGAGATTCTTTCCCAAATGTATTTCTTTTAGGAGATCAAGTTCATGTGTAATAGGAATGTGAAAAATCATCAGCCAAAGTACATACCTAAATTCTTATGAATCAGATTAAGATGAATCATTCCAAATGGAATGGAAAGCCCTTGCTTATCAACCGCCATTTGAGCCTGACCCTTCCTGAGCCTTTCCTGATAGAGAAGGTGTCTTAGCTGTGGCAGGGCTAAGATTTTATTTGTTTAAAAAAAAAAAAAAAAAAAAAAAAAAAAAAAAAAAAAAAAAAAAAAAAAAATAAGAAGTGAAAGTATAGTGGGATGGGGAAGGAAGGAAAGATGAAGAAAAATGCAGGTGTCATTTTAAGAATCTCACTAGGTCCTCTTGCTTTTTAGCTTATTAATTTGTTTGCAGAATTGGGGCCATATACTAAAGTATATCCTAGGCCACATTTGCCTATATGCACAGTGATGAACACACTATCAGAGTTTGCCATGCAAAGGAGCACATCAGATAAGAATAAAACAATGCCAACAAAATCCCCCTCACCCCATGCGCAAATTAAATTCATGATGAGCAGGCCTGAGGGAGGGAAGCAGCAGTGGAGGCCTGGCATGCCATGTTAAACTGAATCTCCCTTCTGCCTACTCCTCCACCCCTTTTTTTCCTCCTCCTCGCCATGTGGCATCCTACTCTCCTGCTGCTTGCCTGCTACGCCTCTGCATCCCCTCCGTGAAGCACCGTACGGTAGCAGTAGCAGCAGCAGGAGCACGCTGTCAGTCCCTGCCTAATCATCCCCCACCGTGCTGTCCAGGAAGACCTGCTCAACCCCCTCAGCCTCCTGTCCTGCCAGCCATCACACAATGGACTGGGGGAAGTGAGGTGCCAGCACTGCAGCCAGGACACTTGTGTGCCTTCTGGACTCTCTGCAGTTGAGAATGCAAACATTATGCAGCTGATGGGCATTCTCCCCCCTCAAAGACCTCACCAAGGCTACTGTTGCTGCCATGCCTGGGATTTTTCAGGCAATCTGGGAGGGAATCGCAAATAGCCTCTGTGAGGCACTTAGACCTACTATCCCCTGTCCTCTGTGGCACCTCACTGGGATATCAAACTGTTCTGTGCTCTTTTCCAGGATGAAACATCACAGACACATTCTTTAGGATGGTTTTCACTGTGGTTAGCCCTGTGCTGGTCACTCACGGTGACAGCTCTTGCTTTATCACCTTCTATCATGGCCATGCTTCTTGGGCAGTTCTTGGTGGAGGTGGTGGTGGGTGAACTTTGCTGAACATACCCACACTTTCCCTCAGCTGTGTTGGAAGTTAGAGGAGTAGCCATGAGACTAGCAGGAGAGGATGTGGAGTGCTCCGGACTGCAGGTAACACCAGTGATAATACTTTTACCACTCTGACAAACCAAGAGACACCTTATCTCTGAACCTAAGTACAGAATAGCTGTTTTCAGCAGGCTGGACAGTGTGATACATCCTGCTGATATTAGACAGGGAATAAAATATGAACACAGTAAATGCCTAAAAGCCTCTGTATTCATTGACTTTCCACAGACAACCTGCAAATACTCTCTCCCCTGTATCCACTCCCTCCTCATGTTTGCAGAAGGGCACTCAAACACACTGCCAAGGGCTGGGCATGCCCATGGGCTCGGCGCAGGCAGCTGCTGCCTGGAGGCAGCCAAGCCACGGTGGGCAAGCACCTCTCTTCTCAGCACAGGGCTGGAAAGTCCCACTGGAGAGGCAGGGCTTGCCACTGCAGCCACAAATTCTTCCAGATCCAAGTTGCTGAGTCATGAGACCTTATGAACTCAGCTCGGCAGTGGGCTGGGGATCTCTTCACTGCCCTAGAAGCTGTAGACATAGCCTTGCTCCTGTTTCGCTTCTGCCACCTCCAGATTTTATTAAGATCTGGGCAGTTTTTGCATGAAGAAAAGTTCACAGTTAAAAAAAGAAATTTTCCTAACGGCACAGAGAAAAAAATATATATGTGCCAAAAGCCCAAACTGTGCCTACCAAAAGGCTCAGCATTCCATAGGGAAAAAAAAAAAAAAAGACACTTAACTAAACACAATAAAAGGAACTAAAACAGCAAATACTTCTTCAGTCACAGGCACAGCACTCAGACTTACCTTATGAGTCCTGTATGCCTGTGGTTACTGTATTGTTCCTCTTTATCAGGTCGGGCTCCATGTGCTTTCAAGAACATGAACCCTTGACATCATTCCTCATCTGGCCAGCAGTCACCAAGATAGAAACCTGTGGATCTGTGGAGCTTTGGCTGACCAGAAACCACCATCTGAGGCATGGTAATTACAAGCATGGTAACAAAGCTGCAGTAAAATCCTGATGGGTTGTGTGAAATGTCAAACTTCAGCCATGCTCCTCTCACCTAGCACAGTTCAGTGGGTGAGCTTTGGTGTAGGAAAGCAGATGGGAGGCCCAAGGCTGTCCTGGCACAGCCCAGCATTGGCCTGGCCTTGGCTTCTCCAGCTGCTTGCACTGCACAGTGCTGTGCAGAACTGTCTGCTGCTCCCTGACACAGCATACGTGTGCTTTTCTGCTGCTGGGTACCACTTGTACTGAACTGTATGTCACCACAAACATGTTCCCATATGTTTGAGGTCTTAATTTTCTGATTAATATGGTGAAATGTTTGAATTCCTCATGGAGGCTCATTTTGTGGCCATTTGGGACATTTGATATTCAAACTGCGTATCTCTGCGGCATGTGAAATTCAGCCCTTCCAACTTTTGTAGCCCATTGCTCTCCAGTACATGGATTACTCAGTTTGAAGACTAGAGGCCACTTGCATAATGAAGGCAGCAGAACCTTATCCAGGCTTAGAACCAAACAAACCCACCTATTTAAATCGTAGAAAGCCACCCAAACTTGATTTATGGACAGCCCTAAGTGAATTGTTTCAACAGTGTATTGTTTCCCCTATTTAAAAGCCAATGCACCTTACTGACAACCTCAGTTTATCCAGATTCAGCTTTCAACTGACTGAGCTCACTAAGTGCTTTGTGCTAGGACAGAGAACTGAATCTTTTTCTCAATACCAGTCATTCCCTGTTTCTGATCATGACATTTTTAAATTTTCTCACCAATAAATCAGTTGTGGTCTCTCAATAGAAGGTGCAGAATCCAGAATCCAAATTGCAACCTTACCTCTTCTAAATTTTTTCCATCACTCACAAAATTACATGAGACTTCCTTTACAGTGCTAAAAAGAAACAAAACTGGTGTTCTCACCTCAGTTGCAGAGCCAAAGAAATCAGTCATCAGGAACCAAAATAGATTTATTGTGCATAACAGTCCTAGAGAGCTTGTTGCATTTATTTAAATGGACCAGTGGAGGAAGGACATTCAAAACACATTTTAGAACCAGAGCTGTGCTATAACCATTCTGCATCAAAGGCAGATTTACCAAGGAGGATAAAAAGACTCAAGCCCCATCCTCTGTAATTAGGTCTAATCAGTGAGAGGTATTCCTGCCACAGGCTAAGGGAATTGTCACAACACTGCAGAGCCCCCATATCCTTATCACTGTTGTATCACATCCTGGTGATTTCACTGTATTTACCCTTGTCCTTCCTCTCCTTTAGTTATTATCTTCACTCTGCTTCAAACCAGAGGATGCCCAGCATTTTTCTCTTCTATTGAAGGAGGTATCAGCCAGGAACTTCTGCCATTGGAAGACCCCACTGAGGTACTAATTCCATTTTTAAGGAAATCTGGCCAGAGCATGAGGCTGACATCCATGAGAATCGGGCGCACTTAGTAGCAACCACTATCAGCATCAACATCCACCTTAACAAACTTGTCCTTTTTTCCCCCTTAAATTTGAGTTTAAATATTACTTAGAGCAGAATGAAGTGACTGTTATCAGTATACAAGAAACTGATTTGTGCTATGTAAACACTTTCTGCATGGAATTGTCTTCTTGGATCTTGCTTGTACCTTGCTGGCACAAAAAATCTACAATTCCCTATTGAAGAATATTGTGAAGTACAAGTTTTCAAAGAGAATTAAATACTGTATTTTGATCTTCAGTTGTTGCACAGATGTCTTATCTCAAGATGTGCTTCAAAAATTGTATTTACAAAAGAAATAGTCATTTAAATATGTTTTGTGCTTTACCTAGTATACACTGGAATAAAAAAGATGTTCAGTGAGGCCATTTTTTAAAATTAGGTCATCTGTGCTATCTTATATCTATTGGAGAGAATGTCCAGAATGAAGTCTATGACTATTCTTCTCCTATTATTTCTCAATTATTCTTACCCAGCATTTAACACAGGTCAGTTGAGCTATTTTGATAGTGAGAGACAAACTTTGCATACGTAAGGTTTTATCACTCATCTTCACTAAAAAAGGGCTGACTCCATGAAACTTTCAGCCATCAGAAAGTGATTATTGTGTAATTTATTTTTCTTTTACTGATAATTCTATCATGTCTGTTACTTTGATAAGTATTGATACCTGTATGCCATCAGATATTTATACATCCTGATGCCAAACAAAGAGACAGTTGCTCCCACTGTGATTGCACCTGAGTTTGCGTAGATGGAATTGCTTTGGCTGTAGCATGCCACCACTGGTTTTAGAATTTGACCCCAAAGTCTGCAAAGAGATGTGTGAAAGCATGTGGCCATGTGCCAGGCTCTTGGCACAGGAGTGAAATTATGAATTTAGCCACCTCTTAAAAATACAATCTGAAGAAATATTTTTTTATGATTATATAAATTAGCAGTGTACTATTGCAAAGCATAGAATGCACTTTTTGAAAAACGAACATATAAGCTCTGGACCTGATCCATCCCAGTCTGGTACCTTGCATAGGCATTCAGACATGCACAAAAATGAGTGCTCAAAGATACCAGGTCAGGATAAAATGTTTTATCCCCCCACCCCCATTACTCTTTATACATGATGCACAGGGCTGTACAACAAGGAGGTCTCTGATCATAATTCAGACAGTGCCAGGGCCAGGTTGTCTGGGCATTGTTATCTTTTCTGACGTGGCACAGGGAACACAGCTATGCCCTTTGGTCCTGTTTTAATCCTGGACATGGCCCACAGAGACTGTCTGTCTCTTTGTACAAGTGGAGGGTACTGAGGGTTTGTACTGTGACTGGAGGAAGGCTGCACACTGCCCTGGGGCTCTGCCCTGGGTGGTGATCTTGAATGTCAACTGTTATAAACTCTGAGCAATAACATCTCTTGTTTCATGGATTTATTATCAACAGCCTGCATTGACCATTGACCTCAAGGTGGTTTTACTGTACAACACCATAGTGTGGTCACATTTCTCCAGGTTAGAATTGGCCCTTATCACTTCTTTTAATGACATTGCAGTTTCATGACCCATCTGGCTCTGACCTGGCTGCTGATGTAAGGGAAGATGTGGGTCCCGAAGGCTGGTGGCCATGTTCTGCTGGCTGTGAGGACCTACAAAGCTCCTCATGCTGCTGAAGCAACACTGTGGGTATCTGAAAGGCATCTCACTTCCTTAAGAAACTGTAGGATTGAGAGAAATGTTTTGTTTCTCCACCTCTCTTGCATCTTCCCTTTTGCCAGGCATTTTTCTTCCATCTTTCTTGTTGTTTCACTACAGAGCTCCTATACTGGTCTCCGTTGCCTCTGTTATTGGTAGGCTGCTCCCTCCCGCTCACTGCCTTCCTTTGCTGCATTGGTTTGACCTTTTCCTGGGATAGCTAGCTCTTCCTTTGCTATCTGGAAGTGTTTCTCTAGGGCTATATCTCCTCTTTTTATTCTTAGCTGTGAGAGGGACTTGGGTGTCCTACAGATGATCTTGGCTTCATTTAGGGAGTGTTTAACATCTCCAGAGCTATAGATTTTGCAGCTCTGCAAGACAGTGTCTATCTCAGCTCCGGTTTCTTGAGGTGAGGTAAAAGATACAATATTTCTCTAGAGTCCCATTTTGTCTGCAGGGTCATGATTCTAATCAAACACCTTTATCAGCTATTCCAGCATTTCAGGCATTATTCCTGGCAACAGCACCTCACTTTCTTCTTGTCCTTTAATTCCCAGTGAAACAGTAAAACTCTTTACCTTCATTTTCTCATCTTTATCTCTCATGGTCAGCTCTGCATATAGACTTAGATCTGGCTTCCCTGCTACTATATGAGGGATTTTGTCTCCCTTCACATTACTTGCTTGATCTCTTTCTAGCTGCTGCTCTATAAACTTGTTCCTCCTTTCCTGCTATGGGTTTACTACCTGGTTTCATGTACCACATGCTGCCTGATCCCATGAGAGGACTGCAATACTTCTAGGTGTGGCTCTCTATTAAGACAATTTCTTTGTTTATGCTGATATGCCACAGACATTACTTTCCTGGTGCTGATAAACGATTCCGTCCTACAATTCTTTCCTCCCAGGAGGAGGATGGAAGTGTCCAGCAAGGCATAGCCCACCACAGCTGCTGCCAGAGTGGTGCCGTGGGACACGCAGGGACAGAGACTCCTTTGCACTTTTGTTCTCTGCTTGAACACAGTAAGTCATCAAGATCTTTGCCACACAGCAGGAGAAAATGGGCCAGATGTGCTGGGACTGCCCAGATGCAATGGCAGGATTTGTACAGTCACACACACACATTTGTGGGGTTTGAATCCTACCATACCTGGAGAAACAGACACTTTATGGTGCATTTCATGTTAGCCCAAAATGCATCCAAAGAATTAAAAAAAAAAAAAAAAAGTGAGATTATTTCCCTCCTTTTTTCATCAAAGGAGCAGAATATCTTGAGAATGGAGATAGCATGAGGTGAGTGTTTAGGAAAGAAGGAAGCTTAGAGAAATGACCCAGGGAAGAATATTGATTTCGCTCTTTTTTTTTCACTGGGAGAAGAAGGATAATAATTCCTTGTTCTTTTGTACTTAAAAAAGAAGAGAATTCTGCTGTTTGCTGCAAATATTCAGCATCCAACTCCTCTGTGCTGCAGACTTTGATGTAGTTGCTACTTTTCTCAGTGTAGCTATCCCAGTATAAGACCAGCAACAGAACAGAGAACCAGGCCATGTATTTTTTTTAAAAATAGATGAAAAAAATAGATGAATGAAAAGGTCTGCTCTCCTGGTGTTAATGGAAGGCTCCTTTGTGTTTAATACTGTGGAGAAAATTTGTTCAAGAGCAATTCAACCAAATGTAAATATTACCCCCTACTAGTACTGCCAAGATCAATGAGAAGCTGGATTATCTGCCTCATAAGTGCTACAATTTATGTTAGATCAATGCTGGGGCTGGTTACATGCATGCACCTGATTTTTTTTTTTTTTTTTTTTTTTAATTTCCTCTGAATACTGATGAAAGAAAACTAAAGTCATTTGGTAATCAACAGAGCAGTCTCAGGTGTGGCACCAGCCTGTCCATGGGGTATTTCCAGGAGACACCGCAGGTAGCTCCAGTTTGATGCCCTCTGGGCCATTGGACAATCTGACAAAGACATTTACATGAGTGCCAACTACAGGACATGTTCATACCCCAAAATTTTTACGCTCAGGTTAGTAGGCTGCAGAGCTCATTCTGTGATGTTCATGTAAGGCCCTTATTGCCATGTTGCGTTGTTTGTCGAACTCAGTGAAGAAGGGGAAATTAATTTTCATTGCATAGTCACACATTTCTATTCATGTTTCACAAAAATTTAAAGGAAGTGGGTTTTTTTTTCCTTTTTCCAAAAGCATTCTCAGAAAGTGTAAGTCTTTTAGTATCTGCCCAGAAAGTTGCACCCTGATCCAGAAAAGAAAATAAGAATGAGCTTAAAATCAAAAACTCTCCTACTGACTGAAGCACTCTTCCAGAACCAGGACATTTTCTCCATTCCTAATTTTTCATTTTGTGATTACAAATTATCAAAGTTAGAGAATACAAACCTGTTGCTGATAATCCTTTCCTGGACCACGGTGTTTTGAGGTCCAGTAGGTGTTCTTGCCAAGGTGCAAGGACAGCACTCCAAAATTTGCCCTTAGAATCAGTTAGTCTATCTCGG
This sequence comes from Florisuga fusca, assembly GCA_038090715.1. Taxonomy (NCBI): domain Eukaryota; kingdom Metazoa; phylum Chordata; class Aves; order Apodiformes; family Trochilidae; genus Florisuga; species Florisuga fusca. The sequence goes on from JAAWXA010000014.1 coordinate 9,561,908, forward strand.
TGCTAATGCTCCAAAGTTGACTATCCTCAGACTAGTCAGGAGTGAACCCAGCTCATCTCTGGAAGCCCACCTTTTGTTGGTCCCCCAGTTCTGCTCATGCGCAGTTGGGGCCAGCCCTGATTGGGCACAGGTGGGCTTAACAGGAGCTCATGCCTTCCTCCTCCTGACTGGCAACACCTGAGTGTGTTCACCTGGTTGCCTCTACACAAAACAGTGACACAGGCTAGGCTTACACCACAAGTGCACAAGCATCATCTCACACAACCAACACCAGAAGCAAACAGTCCAGACTTTGAAAGCATATTTGTACTTTACATGACTACCAGATCCAAAATTTCATGTCTTCTTCACACTGTACCCTCCAGCCTCCAACTGGACCCAGTGAGCTTTTCCCAAGCACCCCTGGATGGCACAAACCCCATACACGTGTCCACAAGCTCCCTGCAACACCAGGACTTTCCTGGGATGTGGGTGGTGAATTCCTGCACATAGACCAGAGGGAGATCATCACCAAGTCCTTGGGAAAATTCCCATGAGACAGAATCCCCACAGTTTCGGCATGGCCACAGCAACATTTTTGAGTAGCTCAGGATGGAGGAGTTGGTGCCAAAGCTTTATAGGAAGTCTGCATTACATGGAGCAAAAATGGTTCAGGACACCCTGAGAAGCCTTAAAGCAATATGACATTTTGTCAAACTTAATCCAAATCCACATATTTTGCCAGCTCCTTCCAAACTTCGTTGTCCTATGAATTTGGCAACTTTTCCTTGTCTACCCTTACAAAACAGGATCAGATCTCAAACGAGAAATGTGCCCAAGCAAAATCTGCATCTTCCTTGCCAGCAATAATGGGAACATTTTCTATCTCTTTTGCTTTTCTTTAAGAGACTTCTACCTCCTATTCAGAACAGTCTTTATGGGACATTTGGTCCTTCACCCTGATCTCCTCCAGAAAGGCTTATTTATTAGGTAAGAAATTTCCTGAGCTTTCCCTCTTGGAAGATAAATCTCCTTCAAGGCAATGAACACAGTTTAGAAAATGAGTTTTGACTCATTGCTGAGACAAAATATCTATCTTTCACATCAGTGATGCAAAGATGGTATCCCTGATGAGGGTGAAAGACTCAAATAACTCTCATAGAGGCTAATAACAATTGAAATAGTGGTGGGCTGTATACCTGCATGTTCACAGGTGCATTCAGACCTTGCCATCTGCTGAAAGGAGCATGAACTAGCAAGCTGTGTTGTCTAAGCTGTTAAGAATTAAACAAAATTTTCTTCTGGCTTATGTTGTCTGGGTGTTTGTCCTGAGAAGCAGAGAACTAGGACCACCATTGCCACAGTATAGCAGAATCTCTGAAGATTCAGTGAGCCAATACTCTTGCACTTGTTGGTATTTTTAGTTCTTTTCCTTGCAGAGGTTTTTGGTGGGTTTTTTTTTCAAATCCCATCAGTGAAGGGATTAGCTAGGGTGAGGGGAGAGATAACTATCCAAGAAAGTAAGAATATACATCTGTGAGTCATCACTTGTCTTAACAGACCAGTCCTGAGAGCAAAGAGTGATATAGAAATGTCTATTTTAGTCCAAAAGGAAAAAAAAGTTTGGAGAAGTGAACATTTCTGCACAGATTGTCACTACTTTGTGAATAGTCACTGAAAAAGCTATGAATATGGTACAGCTCCACAGCAGACAACTTTGGAGGAAAGCTTATTCTCCGGACGTGAATTATGCACAGATAATTATACTGTTCTTTTTTGGCAGCCCACTCTGTGGTTCCCATCTTGGCACATCATCTTCTGTTCCAAGTTGTACACCCATTAGCTCAAGCCTAAGAGCCCTTCCCCAGGTCACACGCACAACACCCTCTGAAGGAGTGGAACCATGATGACAATTTGTCAGATATGATAACTAACAAATTAGTGCCTCATGTTGCCATCAACGTTGGGGTTTCTGATACAGTGCATGTGGAGCTATTCATTAGGCATGTTTGACAGAGGGTGGGAGTGGAGAGGTTGTTTTGTCTTCCTTCACTTTTAATTCTGACAATTGCAAATACGCTGCAGGCTTCTCAGCTGAAGCACTCATTGCACTACCCTGGCTAAATCCTAGTGAGGAGAAGAAATGAGCTCTCTTGGGTGACCACTCCAGTGTGTAGGAGTGAAGCATCCTTTTCATATTCTGTCAGCACTAGAGTAAAAGCAAAAGCAAAATCTTTCAAAATATCCTTCATGTATATATTCAGATTCCTCATACTTTTATTCCACTTTAGGAACATAAGATCATTTGAGACATCCTAGTTCTAACAAGTATTGTGAAAATACCTTGTCAAAGCCTTTTAAAATGTTCCCTTAGATACCTCATCTTAAGAGGCAGCTGAGCTTTCAGCAGCTGTGAGACACTGTAGTTAGCTACAACTGCTACAATTTGTTGCAGCTCAGCCTCCTGGAATAATTCCTGTCAATGAATCATTATGGATTAGGCCATACTTAAAAGGTTAATTTATATACAACTGCTGGAGCTTGTATTGACCCTTCTTACACTGGTCTGAGGTGCTGAATGTTTTATTGCCTCCCTGTATAAACAAAAGTTCCAGATAACTGCATATCCTCGACAAGATGTTCTTAACTCTTTCAGTGATGGGCATCCTTTCTGAGACAGCTCTGCCAGTAAGGACACTGGGAAGAGTCTGTCCAGGGTCATATTAATATCTGCTATTTTGGCTTCCTACTATACATTCAAAGGCCATCCCACTAGATTACAGGAGCAAAAAAAAGAGGATTTTGTAGTTTTGAATACCAGATAAAAATACAAGTAAGGACAGGTGTGCAGAAAGAGCCATGATTTAAGGGATATGCTTATTGTTTGTTGCTCTTGCTTCTGCCTGGAGGAAGGAGCGGTGTGTCAAGGAGGCTGTCCATTTCTTTCCAAGTTTATCAACTTCCTAATAAAAATATGACTCATTCTTACAAAGCTCACATCACCTGCTGCATGGTTAGCCACAGCACAGGTAGGTGTTAGAGCCTTAAGTGTTGTTCATTAATATAATTAACCATATGTTCTGGTTATTTCTCCACATCGTAGCCACAAGATGACAGATAGTGCTCAGGTACCCAAGGTGTGCTTTCATCCCCCAACATCCATGGTGCTAGTATGGCCTGGGAAAACACTAGAAACACATTGCAATAAAAGCTCAACAGTGCTTTAAATGTCTACAGTTGCTCTGCGCAGTAGAGATTGTGTTTGCAATCCTTCATGGCCCAGCCATATGTTATGGGAACACAGGCTGAGCTCAGCCATCTTCTCCGTGCATCAGCTGCTACAGCGCTGCAACCTGATCCTCCCCGCAGCAGCGCCCGTCGGTACCGCAGCCAGGACCTCCACTGTCCTGAAACGATTGCGGTGGAAAAATCAGATCAGAGACTCCCTGGGCTGCCTTTACCATGGGCATTTCAGGTTACCAGATACAACTGTAGCCTGTAACCACATCCCAGATGGGGTACCTCTTGTTGTAACATCCCTCGCACAGCTCTTTTGTGCTACACAAACTGGGACTTTGCAGCACACCTTGGACATCCTGTGCCTCGCGTGATGCCTGATTTCACGTGAAAGCATCCTCCTTGCTGCTGCTCCTCATCCCAGGGTTTAAGATACAAAGACATGGGATGCACACAGCCACAAGCAGGCTGGTTTTCTGGGGTATCAGGAAATGTGTACGACCATGAGCAGACATACAGCTCAAAGCTAAAACTGAACTCATTTTAATATATAACACCTTGGGCTCCTCAGGTTAAAATGAGTTACCTTATCAGTACTCATAAACCCTACCCTCACATATCTAACTGTAGCCCTCCCTTCTGCCAAGACAGTAGAGCATTGTTCTTCTCCAGGTACAAAGCATATAGGCAAGACCTCTATCTCCCCTTCTCATGTACCCAGAAAGCATAAGCATACAGGGCCCTTCTGAAGAATATGAACACCATCCCTCACACAGAGCCTGTCCTCCCCACAAACATCCTGAAGATATAGGAAAGTTTTTGTGCCTCCTAAAAAAACATTTTTCCCCAAGTCCTGTGTTAAGAGGTTTTCCTCCTCCATCTATGCTATTACCAGAGGATCTAAGGGACCTTTTCTGTAAAAGTCACCTGTCAGTCCCATGCAGTGAAAGGCCTCTGTAAAGCCAAGAACCAAACCTCCCTGGGCAGGTTATCAGTACCTCTCACCTGCCATTTGCCCCTGCATCTCTCCTCTGTGTAGAGATTCTGTGTCTCTCCCAGATCCAGGTGAGGCTGCAGCCAGTGCTGTCCTTCCTGGGGGTACTCACCCATGTGAACTGGGAAATTAAGAAACCAGATTGGTGTCATATCAATGCCCAGCTCTTGGCCGACAGAAATTATTTGTTATGTGAGGGGTTATTTTTGCAGGAAACAGAGGTATTTCTGCTAGGAAGAAAAAATTAACATAACTCCTGCCCCACAAAAGCAGATAGGGATCCATCTCTCTTTGAAACTGGGGGCTGCTATAGAAGCCTAAAGCTGGTCAGCCTTTTCTCATAAAAAATAAGTGGAAAGAACCAAAAAAGTCTCCTCCCATGCCCTGTGGATAGGGATGAAACACAGAAGGGGAAGCTTGCTATTCTCTTACCAGCCTGCCTGAGCTCAAGGCCAGGTTTCCCTTGATAAGAGGCACAATCCACTGTACACTGTTTTCAGCATCAAGACATCTCTTGCAGAAGCCCTTCCACTTGTTGTAGATAATAAAATATTTATTTGCCAAGAGATTTGGACCTCTCTTCCTTATTTCACATTAGTGCGCTAATCTCTGGCAGCAGAGTGAGTCTTTCTCTCCCTCACACGTGCACAAGTGCCCTCCTCCTCCTCCAGTTCAATGGATATTTATTTTTCATATAAAGTAGACTAACTGGAAGATGAGAGTATCTGATTGCCTGGGGGCAGTGCATGATGCTGAGATGACGTGCACTGAGCAGGCAAAGTGTTTAAAAGGTGGTCTCTGCTTCCCATTTCAAATGGTTTGGTGGCCATAGGGTAAAATGTGGTAAATGTATGCCTTAGCAGCCTTCTTGGGCCCAAACACAGTGGGCATCTAAATAGGTTCAAATGTAACTCTGTTCCTCTGAGAGAACTTCCTCTAATGTGAAGTTTATTTCTCTGATGGGGCTGAAGTCACATTTGGCTAATATCCAGTTTTTTTCCTTAAAAATTTCATGGAGCTTAGGGATTATGAAACCCAAAGCTACAACCACCTCCTTATCTCTCTATGGTTAGACAATACCTCTCTTCAAAACAGAGGAATTTCTAGCACATTTTTTGTTCTGACACAGACCGCTTTCTGGAGAATTGCAGGGTTTTTGTTTGAGAATTTCTGTCATTGAGTTCTTGACCCAAGACAAAAAGAAAAGTTATCAAAAACCTTTCTGAAATTGTTCTGCATTTGTAAACATGAAAATAAACAGAAATCTCAACTGTACCATGAATGCTGTGTTCTCCTTCGTACGAAATCATCTTAGAAAGTCTCATGGGACCACTTAGGTGAGTGGACAATTACATATGCAAGCAAAGAGATCACAGGTTTTCTCCTAGAAAATCTTTCGAACTTCAGCTGAAGACAAATCCTTTTGGACTTAAGGCCCTTATTGCCCTTCCCCAAAGAAATCAGCCATTGTAACTACCTTGAACACGGGCTGTACCTAGAATGCTACTGAGAGCATTTTTCCGACACTGCAAAAAAAATTGTCATGACAACATATTATTAATAACTAAACCTGCTGCTGTTCTTCCTCTGTGGCACCCAAATGCTAGAAACTACTTGAAGCAGGAAAGATAATAATCTGCTTAATAAACATGTTTGATTGTGGAACGCAGTGCTTCTAAAGCTTTTCTAGTTGAAGATTCACCTATTTTGTATTAAATAAAAAAGTAAATAAATAAAGCAAAGACAACAGGAAAAATGTAAGATTTTTTTTTTCCAGACCATTTTTTTTGAAGATTTGTAAATCTATTCAGGAATTTGTGTTTATTTTTGCAGTATGCCTATTATATACTGCTGACCATGATGGACCAGAGTGTTGACTCCTGGGCTGAATAGTAAAGATTATGTGGCTTGGGTTACAGGACACTTTGGTGATGCAAATTACTGATGCTTTTGCCTCAGTTACTGGTTCCAACACAGCTTTGGTATTTACCTGCCCACATCTGATGGTTGCTCTCAAAAAACTGATTGCTATCTCAGGTATGGCCAGCACTAGATTGCCTCAGTTAAAGCTCTACGGAGTGGTATGCCTGTAAGGTTCTTGTTTTCAGTGTAGGCCAGCAAAGCCTGGACTACTGTTAATGAATGACCATTTATGCACATATCACCTAATCTTGGTCTTTGCACAAGAAAGTGTGCTGATGGCCACCTGAAACCCCTAATGTACACAGCACGTGAGGGCACTAACTACTGTGTAAGTATCCCTGTCACTAACCCTAGTATCTGCAGCAGTCAAGACCAGGGCTTAAGCAGACAGAGTTTCTTCTCTCCACTCCAGACACCCTTTCAGAATAGGACTTGAAGCATGCTGGCAGGGTGTGAGGCAGCAGTTTGCACAGTTATCATTCAACCTGCACCTATGTTGTGACTGAATATATGCCCTCAGGTCTACAGAGAGCAATACACAACCATTCTTTAAAAAATATGTTATATTGGAAAGCATTCAGTGTACTACAAAGACAGTAACTGGGTGTGTCTGCTGAAACTCTGTGTCATTTCTCAAGTCCACTCCAAAGCCAAGTCATTTGAGCCCTAACAGGCAAAGGAGCAATTAAGCAATTACTGCAGCACTGCAGTCCACCCTGCTGGTAAATGAGAAGGGCTTGGGTTGTTGTCAAAGCTCAGAGAAATGGCCATCCTCATTTTGATATTAATCAACAGGGCTAAGGTCCTAATTCACACCCCTGTCAATTTTGTTGCAATAGGATGTAAAATAAAATTGGATTAAGATTCATTTCAGTCACCCCAAGTTATAACTATTGGTCAAAAGTCACAATGCCAGACACATTTATTGTCAGTTATCTCAGTAATCTTTAACCTTCTGTGGCAAAAGATCTCCAAAGAGAAATAGAAAACAAACAAGGGTTGGGCATTAAAACATAATGACTCAACTGAACCTGTGCTAGCTTAAGGCACTCTTTATCTTCTTTTGTTTTAAATGTCCCTCCAAGCTTATAAAGGAAGCTTGACACTTGTATCAGGACACAAGAGGTGTTAGCTTAATAGTGATCTTGTTCATGAAGCATCCCTGAAAGCCTTAGGTTCTCTGAAATTCGTGGGTCTGGTCAATGAAAAATAAAAGCATCCCCTACTGATGTGTGATAACTTCACACATTGCTTAAAAGTCTAGTTTGAACTGAAGATGTTCATTAAGCCTGTGCATAAGTTTCAGCCTCTTTGTTAGGTACTGAAAGGGTAGATATTTCAGATACTCTGCAAAAAGCCCAAAAAAAGTGCATATCACTCTGCTGAATTCATATGCCACTTTATATTATATGCACCAGAGCACATAAGGTATGTCCAGAGAGAGATCACTCACCTATTCTTTAAATATGAAAACTGAATCATGAAATGTCATTGGCACAAACAGGGAGAGGCAGCACTTCTACCAGCAAGACAGCTGAGCTTGAGTTTACAGCTCTAAGGAGAACTAGGTTCCAACCTTAGCTCTGACTTTCTGTTTGACCTCATGGCAATTAATTACTCAGATAATCTTTGCAAAGTAATGTGAGATCTTTGAGTCAGGGATGGTGTAAGAGCAAGGTGATACAAACTTTTGTTGATCCATGGTGTCTTTAAACATCATACTGAAAAAAACCAGCTGTGTGAAACTGCAGTTTCATTTCACAAGGATTCATTTCACTTTGGTCCGCAAAAGAATTATGCACCTGTATTTCATTTTGACTTTGGGGCTCAAAAAATCTGTCTTGGTCCTAACACTATGACAGTCATTAGGATTACTGAGACACTTTTAAAGAAGTTGTTCAAGCACACAGTTGACTGTGCCCTTGGCACACAAATTTGCAGGAGCTGAAAGAATGTTAGTTGGCTGTTGTCTTGTGGTTTTTGTTTTGTATTTTCTTGGAATGAATTAACAACTTTCACCTGGTTTTGAACTGACACCATAAGAGAGGGACTTTGACAGGTTTTTAAATCCAAACCTGTGAGTATACCTAGTTCCTAAACACTGTGGAAATAGTTTTAGGAATTCAGGCAGATTAGAGAGAGAAGGAAAGAAAAGCATTGCACAAGGAAAAGAAAGAGAGAAATTTCTCAAAGGGCTAGCAAATCTCAGTAGCCTTTTGACAAACGTGGTCTGAGTTCCAAGTCTGCAATGAAACCTGAAGCCAGGCAAGTTTCTTGTGATTTGGGGCTCTGCTATGAACATTTTGCACAGCTCTAGCTAAAAGGATCTGTCCTGCTGTGCTGCACTCTGTGCCCTGTCTGCAGTGCATTTGTCACTGTGCAGAACAGAGGAGGGGAGTACAGATCAAAGGCAGCAGAGAAAGATGGGCTCAGCAGCAGCCAAGGATCAAGGTGCCCCTTAAAGTTTTTGTGTTTTTCTATTTGTTAAATATTTTTATTTGGGGGCAGATGGAGGGCGAGGTGCAAAGAGGAATCTGCAGCCCTCTAGTTCTGTGTTTTGCTGATCATTTCTGTCCTTTGCTCACTGAGCTTTCTCATCAATTAACGCCCTAGCTCCCATTTAAAATCACGTTTGTGATCTTCACATACAGAAAATCAATTTGATTCCTTTCTGGATAAACCCTTGTCTCCTGGAGCAGGATAGCTCTGGAAGCCCACTTCCAAAGCAGTGTTTGTGATGCTGCAAATGAAGGATTTGGATTAATTTCTGTTGCCCTGTTTACGTGCAGAGATCTTCAGGCAATCAGAAACATCACCTGCAAATCTTCCTGACAGTACAATTTTGCCTGTAGCTATAAGGCTCAGTCATACACAACACATCTTCCTTCCAGTCTCATTGCTCTTAGAACAGTGCTGGGCACATTTTCTGCTTGCATTATGCTTAATTCATAGACTCAGCATTTGGCATTGTTTGTAAGTCTATCATTATCTTTGTTCATATTGACATCAAAAGCTTCCCTTCATGTGTGTGTCTATGAGCTCGGTGGAGCCACTCTATCAATCAATCAAGCAAGCAGGCAATCAATCAACATACAAGTATCTGAAACTGCTAAATACAACAAGAGAGCATGTCAGGCAGATACCTGGCTTCTAATTAGGACTAGGTATTATTCTCATTTCTCTGACTTGTTCTGTACTTCATAGGACCTGGGGAAGCACTTTGTCATTAACATGTCAATAAAGCAATACAAATGAGGTGGAGGGAAATATCAGCTCCCAGCACCACAATGTCATCCTGGTCTCTGATGCATTCTTCTGCTGTGGGGTGGAAGGGGGGGATGCACTTTCAGACATAGTTGATCAAAGAAATATCATATATAATAGATTTTCTTTTCTTCACTCTAGTGGCTGGGTGGCCCATTGCGATTGATTGAATTTTATGAATTAAGCGAATAAGAACACACAATGACAAGGAGGTTGTGCTACAAAAGCTAGGACACCAGATTCTGCATCCCTTAAGCCACTGTCAGTCAGGAATAATTCCACTGACAGCAATGGAGTTACACTACATTTCTTCTGAGGCATCTTGGATCTGGCCTGTCTTGATTTTTGATGGCTGTAATTTAGTTTAATTATTTATGCTAACTCTTTATGCCCCACTTTAAATGTACTATGATATATTTTCTCAAGGTAGAGAAAATTTAGTAATATAGATCATTACTGCAAAATTATCATTATCAAATCGTTAGAGAGAAGAGGCCCCATTGCTGATGCTTTGGATATTATGAGGTGTATAGATTCACATAGAGTAAGAGAAAAATATTTGAGTGTAAAAGCAGGGGAAAAAAACCTATTTCTTTTAAGATCTCATGTTGTTTGGAAATATCAAGACCATCTTAGCTCTTTTTTCCCTTATGTGGTATTTGTAAAATAGAAAAATAAGTTAGGAATAAAGTTTAGAGATCCCAAAACCATATGTCTGTATGAAAAGGATCATACATATGTCTGTATGAAAAGGATCCATCTAAAAACTCTTCTCATGACAATGTACTTTCCCCTGCCACTGAAAGTTTCTCCACTGCACTGTTGACAGCAAAAAAACTTTTAAAAAGCAAATGAATATGAGAAATAATAGCTTTGATGACTGTGGAAACTGGGTAAGCAAAATTATTTTGCTTACTAAATTATAAATCTTTATTCTTAGGTGATTGCATAACAACTTTAAGGAAGAGCTTTTCTGTTCATGAGATTTAGGGATTGTTTAATGCATGAATGAACTGCTGCCATCTTCTGACTTTTCTGAGTTCTGCAAATTAAAAAGACAATTTTCTACTGTAATCAAGTGCCCTAGGGAAAATACTTGAAGTGTTAGAATTCAAAGGCACCAAGGGCTTTTTTAATAATTTTCAGAGATAGTGAAATTCTTCAGGAGTCTTTAAAAATTCAGTGTCTGAAGAAAGACTATAATTGAGGTACAGATATATTGGTGAGTTATTATGAAAAGAAGCAGATGAGAACAGTTTCATAATTGCCTGAAAAATGCACCTTATCACAAAGATGGACCCTAATTTGGTCCTCTACAGCCATATGGGCTACTCTACTAAACTACTGAGCAATGCTTCTGTGTCAGTGGAGTGATACTGAGATTAGGATGCTTTTTAACAATGCAAACTCTAACGGGGGGTTCATACCCTTCCATTTGGGAAAAAAAAATAGGAGCAAATGAGATGTCAAGGCTGAAAAAAGCCTTGAATTTAAGGAATCCGGTTTCAAATTTTTCATGTGACTCTTCAGCTTTACAATAGACCAAGATGGAATGTCAGTTCTGAACATCCACATCCTCAGGAACAATTGAAACTAGGAGCCAGATTGTGCATTTTGAGCCTTTTTGAATATCAGTGCCTTTTTATTGTTGCTTTGGGGTTTTTTATGCTGTGTTTGCTCGTAGAGCCTGTATATATAATCCTGTCGTTTATCTATCAACCTCTCATCTACTATCAGGGAAATTCAGTGCTATATTAAATGTAATAGTTATTGGTGAGAAATAAAGATGGTATGGTTTACCTTAACTGTGGCTACTTCCTGAGTTATTAACTGGATTGCCTTGTCCTTCCATGTGGACCCTGCTCAGGTAGAATTGATTGAAGTAAAGCTCTGTGCTGAGTCTACAGACTGGCTATTCACATGCTTCATGAGGAGGTGTGAGGATAACCCTGGGGAGAAGAACAGTTTTAACAAAGAAACTTTAGGTCCAATGGTAGGACGTTTTTGGCTGCAACTTCTCCATTGTGCTCAGCACCTGATGCTCTCCATGTTTACAGCTGATTGAGGAGAGTTCTCTGGACTTAGTCTGTAGGTCTGGGTGTCTGGACACTGATTTTGGTACATGTTGGGCCTAAGCCCCACCAGGCAGCCCCTCACACACCCCACCAGCAGGGGCACCCAGCCAGGGAGAGCACATTCCAAAAGCAGACATCCTGCTCTGGGAAAGTCATTTAAAGGAAGTTCCCCTGGGGCTCAACATGTGTCCAAAAAGGAACTGCTTTGGATAATTTAATAAAGTCAGAAATTCGCTGGAACTGTGCACACACTCATAAGCAGCAAAAGATATGCCAATGCAGGCATTACATGGTCAGAGAGCCTGTCTCTGCTTCCCTAGGAGACACGCCTCTTCCCTCTTTAAATTTCTTTGGCTCTGAGGAGGAAGAACAAGTTGATAAGGTACATTCTGGTCTGCAAACTCAAAGGACATGGCATAGCTCTTTAGCATGAGCTCCTTTCCTCTCTAGCAGCTGCCCAAATCACATGGAGATAATGTCGCCTTCAGAGGGACTCTCATACCCACCCTCCTGCATATTACAAAGGGATATGGGGTGGAAATGGAAGATTGCCTTTGCCATGTGAATAAGAAGGAAGACTAGGCATCAGGGAAAGTTCAGGACAGCAGGCACTAATGGGTAATTCTGTTATGACAAGGAGAAACCCCAGGATAGACAGTGCCTCTGAGTGTGGAGCTTTTTACAGTCACAACCGCAGGCAACTCCTTTCTCCAAAGCCTCTTCAGATGCATCTCCACTCCCAGTATCATCTCCCCCTGTCATGCCAGACCTGATTCAACATCTCAGTTACTCACCCTACCCTTTGCCCCTCACTTCAGTTCAGTTAAAAAAGAGCAAGGCACTCTTCACCGTGCCCTCCTGCGGGTGGCTAGGAGCCCCTCGAGGCATGGTGACCCGCTCTCACCCTGGCAGCTTGCACCATCATGCCTGCACAGTACTTACAGCTCTCCTGTGCCAGCCCTACTGCCAGCTGTGAGAGTGCCAACATACTTCCTTTCTATTGCTTGTGGAGAGCCATGAGATGGGAAAGCTTCTGCCTGTGTGCTGAACCAGTGTTGGCTTAGGAAGCATATTTAACATCCAAAGGCCAGCTGTGCTCTGTTCCATCCCTGAAATCTCAAGCCGATGAATAAAATGAATGAAATGTAAGTGCTGCTTTATTAGCTTCTTTTATGTAGTCACCTCGGGCTGCACAGGTGTGCTAGGAGCTGTTGGGAGGTTAGATGTATGCACTCAGTACGTGGTTAAACGATTCAAAGGCATTTAATCTCAGAAGCACATGATGAGGGAGAGGAGAGCTCCCCATTTCATTTGCCTGCTCAGAGAGACCATTGACCTGGGCCTTTAGGAGGCATAAAGCTGAAGTACTGGCCACATGTGGCTGTCAAAAATACCCTCTCCTTAGCTGGCTAAAGTCCATGGCAGTAAAATGTATTTTATAAATTCATATTCTTTCAATTTGTTCCAAAAGAAAATAGTATCTTCTTAATCATGTCTTAAACTACTGGCAATTCTGCCTGAAACACCTGTACGCTCCTGTCCCAGGGATGCCTGTAGCTTTCCTGTGCTGCTTTACTGCTTGGAAAGACCCTCCAAATACCTTAGCATGTTTCCACATCATCTTTGTTTAGGAAAGGTGTTTCTGCCATGTTATAAATCTTAACCTGAAGATTTCTTGAGTAGAATTTTGTGTTATCAGATGATACTGCCAAGGGATGAAAGTAACAGCTTATCCACATGCTGTTCCCCCTCTGTCCATCTTGTGCCATTAAACTGAAGATACAACTTTTTATAATTCTCCGTATGGACATTCACAGCTGCGGTCATCTCTGGGGCTTCAGATTCCCTAGGACCCCCTTGAAAATTTGTTTCCACTTGCAAAAGAAATCTACGTTTTGTGATACCTCCTACAGACTTTGTGTGTGAAAGAAAAGAAACCAAGAATTTAGAAGTAAAGTAAATAGAATTTGGTGTTTTTTCACCAGTCTCCTAAGTGTTTACTGCAAAATTCTTTGAATCATGCCCATTGCATTAATACATTGAGCCTTTCTCAAGAAATCTGGAAAGACCTTCTGGTGATTAACAGCCATCATTTGTAGGCGTGCAAAATCTGGCCTGGAAGACTAAGGAATAGCTGAACAACCTTGCATGTTAGAGCTTCCAAGCTTACAGCCTCCACCGGTGACTGAGCTTAGCACAACATCTGATAAACATAGTTATACGAAGCCTGTGTGCCACAGAGACCCAGGAGCCCAGGGTGGCCACAGGTCTCATCGGGCCAGTTCAGAAGCAGATGCTTTCTAAGAGAGTGCAGTGATGTGTCTAACAATTACAAGTCCCAAATTTGCTTTCCTTGTTCTCAAATCCAAAAGTAATTGTGATGGCAGGACAAACTCCTCCCCTGATCAAAGAAGACAAAATTTAAATAGCTCTCAAGTTCATCTGTTGTGCCTTTCTACTGAATTCCTATTACTGTTCACTCAGGGAAAAAAAAGATACTTTCTATACCAAGAACAGAAATTGATTGGTCTTTAATCCACCCCAGAGGCAGATGCCTTCCAAACACAGCAGGGTCATTGCCACATCTATCTGCAAAATGGTTATCCTGAACTTCAGTGGTCAGGGTGCTTTGGGTGCTCAGGGTCCAGTTGTTGAGAAACAGGAGTAAGAACCTGACAAACCTTGCTGCATTGCACAGATTCTCTGTCCCAGGTTCAGACTAAAAGAAGTTTCATCAGGAGAAATCTCTTTGCCCAACTGTGTTTGGGTGGGAGGCAATATGGGCAGAGTTTCACTTGCATAGATGTTCAGTGCAGAATTCATTTGATGACTCTTTAGGAACTGCCATGAATAAATGCTAATTCAGAATTGCAAAAGTAGTAAAACTGGAAAATGAGGAGACATTGCATAGTGCAGCAGGAAATATTGTAAAGTGTCCAATTGCTTATTCTGATCCTTGAGAAGTTCTTTTACTGAAAGGGGGGGCTAACTTACATGTGATTGAATAACCTCAAGTGATAATATGCATATCTCTCTGTATACTAAGTATCTCAAAGATTAATATGGGATTCTTTTTCCAGAAGATATTCCACAGCTAATGTCTCTTTAACAGATTCTACCTATACTCTAGTGTCACTCATTTATTTTCCTCTGGGAAGAAGGTATCTTTGGAATACCTTCAAACATAACATATATAGAAAATTGTCCAGCAGAAACATACTGAATGTTAATTTTAATAATTTGGGTTTGATGACTATAACTCAATTAGTATGTCAAATGCCATGGACAGTGGCAAGGAATTCCACACTGCCAATCAAAAAATACTTGTCTAGAATTGGCTTGAACCTGCTTGGTGCAGTGCTGGTATTAGACACACGTTCAGTCAAATTTAATTCTTATCTTTAAAATCCAGAGAACTTCAAGCTTTACCCACTCTTACTTTCCATGAAGTAAGCATTAAGATTCTGATAAACATATCTCATGGACAGTTTGTTCTGGAATAAACAGTTTGCTGTAATGTTTTTTAACTCAGGCATCTCTTCCTTCATAATGCTAGTAGGAGAACAGCAAAGATGTACGTGGTACCATGGCAGGAGAGGACCACCTTGCTTTTGATGGTCTTGGCTCCATCTTCCAAAGCTAAGCAAGAGCTCAACCCCTCCTCAATCCAATTTCTATGCCAGGAAGCCCAAGGCTCAGAGTTGCCACTCAGTCTTTATCTTGGAGGTAGAAACATTAGTTTGGATTTCTATGGGAGAAGTAATTTGAGACAATAGCTGAGGCTTGACATTTCGCTTGATGTTTATCCAGTAGAAAGCCAAAGATCATGGGAGGAGTTATTTTTGATAACCTGTGCACTGCTATAGGTTTCATACCAGTTGCATTGTCTTCTCTGTTCTTTTAGCTAGATTCAGGCGGCATATTATAAATTGATTTGTCAAAGGACATGGGGGAGACTGAAAACATCAGGAGTGGTAACCTTGGACCAGCAAACATACAGGCAGTTCTATAGATTTGCCTGGAGTTCCACAGTCCTCGGGGTGGGCAAAGTGATCTGCTTACCAATGACCCCAAAGAGATCGTGAAAAGAAACAATAGGACTAAAATGCATTATGCACATGTGAAATAATTAAGACATTGAAAGAACTGTTCTCTACATGTTAAGTGAGAATGATTCCTCCCCTCACTTTCCAGGGCACTGGGGAGGTAGCAGCTGTAAGAGAAAGCCAATGTTTGGGGGGTTTTTTGGTGTTTGCTTTCAAAAGCCAGCCTTAACTCTTTAAATCCAAAGGAAAGAATTTGCATTATTGATTTGCCCAGAGATTCTTCTGGTTGATACAAAGGTGTTACAAGCCTTCTGACCTTCTCAGAGACTAACTTCAGGCACCTTCCCTGTGTCATCTGCTTATATTGCTGGACACAGACACAAGCTATGAAGTACATATCACAAAGTTGTGGAACTGTGAGTGTCCTAACAAATAGTAACCACTGGCTAAAAAAACCCAACAACTAAATTCAAGCAAATGCAACAGTGCAGTTCTGAAACTTTTAGCTTTGTCTGTCCCTGAGCACGTTATCACTCTGTCTCTTAACTCTCTCTTAATTATGGTTTTGTGAATCTCTCTCCTGATCCTGACCAGTACCGGAAGGGCAGGAGTTGTAAACTCAGTAAATTTCAGTGCTAGAATATCTGAAAACTGACTGTTCTAATAGGGCTTATAAAAATCAGAAAAAGCAGGTATTTTCAGACCAATTTTGCAGTCCCTGTTGTTGCAGGCCAAGCTACTTGGGCAGCCCACATAGCCCATCTGTGCTTGGCAGTGCTCACCTGAACAGAAATGTCATTTTTTTAAAAAATTTTTTTTCAAGCTTATCATTAGCTTTGAACAGAACTTTTTCAGGTCTAGGCAGGGAAAGCATGAACATAACTGTTGGTCCAGTCTGTCTCCAGACACCTTCAACAGAAGGGATGTACCTGTGAGGGGTTGGTTTGTCTCAAGGTGTCCTGTGGCACTGTTTGTTAGTCCTGTTACCACTGACCCACTGGCAGTTACTCCAGCTCCTGGTTATGGCCATACAGAAATTTCAAATTGGGCATTGGAAACCCAGCAACAATTATTTTGCAAATAGGCATCTCCCGGAGTTCTTGTTTGCACACACCCTTGTGATTTTTGTAGTGAAGACATTCTCTGCCCATCATTCCTAGAGACAATGAACCCCAGCTGTCAATGAATCTCTCAAAGATCTAAAACTAATCTTTCAGAGACCTGCTCTGGGATCTTCTGTATTAGAACAAAATTTACAAAGAAATACCTGAGAAGATCTTCCAGCCAGCAATGACTTGCAAGAAATCATGCTTTAAAAGAAAAATTATTTTTTAATGGTTCCAAAATTCATTCATTCTTCTTGCAAAACTTTGGTTTTTCTTGCTGCAACATATTAATTCTTAAATGTCAGACTCAGTGCACACAGCCCAATTTGGTATTTATATGATGAACACTGCAAACCAATGGTCCTTAATATAGTTACAGCCTTGTGTTGGGATTATTTCCCTTGTGAAAATGCAGGATATTAAGTCCATTAAAAGATACGTGAAGTATGGCAGGTGCACAGCAATTTTGTAAGACTGAGTGAAAAAATGATACCTTGATATGCTGAGTTGAGGCCTTTTCTAATTTTTGACAGTTTACATTTCCAAGCTATCTGGTAAAAATCCTCTTTGGTTAGCACCACTGGAGAAAATTCAACTCTCAGCAATGTGGGTGTAAATCTGGAATAATTCCATTCTGAACAACAGATCTACTTCAGACATACTCTAGACCCTCTGTTACACAGGTGACATGATGGAAAAAAAGACTAAGAGAGGTATCAAGCTCGTCAATGGCTTGAGCATTGCTTGTGTTTATCCCCAGGGGGACTACAACTGGTGAGGGGAGAGATTCATCCTCTGATAGGAAATCTTATTTCAGATTTATTTTGTAAGGAACAATCTGAAACAGAGACCTCAATCAGAACCATACAATGCTGTGTCTAATGGGAGGTTTGTGTCACTGGTCCCACTCTGGTGGGGAACTGGGGCACGGAGACAGAAATTGCTGCAGGGTGCTGAGAAGCCACAAGCAGAGGGCGGACCAGAGATTGGTTTGGGGGGGTGAAGCAGGTGCATTGCTGTACTGGAAGGAAGCACTGAGGCAAATGTAGGTGTGTTCAAAACAGCTGGTGGGGCTTTTGCATATGGTTGGGCAAACCCTTTGCAGGAGAGGAAGTTTGGGGGGGGGGAGAGAATAGAGAAATGATTGTTTCATGCCAAGTTTCAGACTGACAGCCAGCCAAGTTTTCATTCTTCTTCCACGCCCCTCTGAAAACAGTCAGATTAACAACAGGGTTATGCAGCCTCCCGCCTTGTGGGGGATGGATTCTGCAAGTCCATCCATTGAGGCAGCCAATGGCTTCCACAGGGGACCAAAGACATCATGAATGTGTCTTAAGGAAGGAAGGAGAGATGCTCATATGGCAGAGAGCCAAGGCCAGCCCCTCAACAACAGGTATTCCCTCTACCCCACTTTCCCCACTCCTTCCTTTCCCTTGCTGTGAATCTGCTTGTCAGTCAAGCTGCGATTTTGCCTTCACAGGCAGGGTGGGAGTGGGATGTTTCTGTCTGCCCTTTCTGGCTCACAGTAGCTGACTCTCATTACTGACATGTTGCTAAGGCTTTCGTGACTCTTGTCCAAGCCCAGCAGCTGGATTTTGGCAGCCTTCCAGGCACTTCCACTAATGTAACTCAAAGTTATGTAGGTTTCCTCAGGAGGTTCAGAATGCTGCTGGACTCTCAGGGATGCTTGCTCTTCCTGAGTGCCCTTCTCCACGGCGTTAGCTTTAATTCTGGGTAGTTTACATCTCTGGAGCTGTTAGAAAAGGGCCCCATGTGCTTCTCCCTGATTATGTACCACACCAACATTTCATCAGAGCACAGCACAGCTCTGGTGATGTATGACACCAGAACATCATCAGTCAGCCATTGCAATAATGATGCATTAGTGTAATACGCCTTCAGGATGGAGTTGTACTGATGATGTATTTTTAAAAAGATGGAGTCTCTGAGAAAAGAAACAGTCTGGAGCTAATTCAGTATGAACATGGTCACTGAGAGCACACAGTGTGCAGCTGATTGTGATAAGAAGGATGATTTTACATTATCCACTCTGACACTGATCTTTCTTTTTCCCGTTTAATCCTTCCTTCTTCTTTCCCCCCTCCTTGCTTCTTTTCTCCTCCGCTAGCACTTTCCCCCACTTACTCTTTGTTCTTTTTTCTCTTCTTCTTTCTTTTTTTTTTCACACTGGTGACTCTCATGGCCACTGGCTTTATTCATATATTCTTGTCTCTCACAGTCTGACCTTGTGTCATGCTGTATAACTTAATATTATCCCACTAGAAACTTTTTCCCCCCTCTGAGTGAGATAATATTAAGGTGACCTGTAAGTGCAATAGATAAAAATCTCCAGGCCATCTAGGCAGTGACATTAAAAATCATCACAACCCTTAAGTAATGGAGGGGGGGAAATCTTATGGGATCTTTCCTTGGCAAAGGCAGCAAATGTGGGCTGAGGACTGGCTACCCCTGGGATTTCTCATAGCCTTCAGCTTCTGGAAGATGAGAAGTGTGTTAACCCATTCACACAGCTAACAATATTAAAACAACAAACAGTGCTCAATCAAACCCAGATTGTCATCTTTCATTGGATAAAAAGTGACCTTTCTAATAAACATTTCAACTAATAAAGACTACAAAAGTAATTATACTATTAGCTCACTATACCCTAATGCCCAGACATTCATTTCAAAGTAACTTTCCTGCAGTGTTTAGACCGAGACAATTGAATGACAGAAAGATATTATACCAAGACGAAACATAAATAAAATTGGCTTCAGTCTCGTCTGGAATTCAGGCTATACATGGAACTCAGATAATGCCCTCAGTCTAGTAGTAACATGTTGTTAGCATCCAGCTCAAGAACAGATGAATTCTAGGAATCTGATCTTTCAGCACTTCCAAATGTATACTCTGTGAAATAAAGTACTTCACAATACCTCACAATACCAAAGAGTTTTGGAATAAGTATACACCGCAGAAAATGCAGACATGAAATTTAGAGATTTTCAATTTTTGTTTTTACTTTATCTGTTAATTTATGAGTTCTGCTATTTATTCAAATTACATTAACACTTGGAGATCCCAATCAGGACATGACAACCCCTTGTGAACTTAGAAAGGCAGTTCTTTCTTGGGCACTTAATCACTACATCCTACACAGAGAAGGATTTCTCTTTATGTTTAGAGTGAGTTAAAAATCTTCTGAAATATGCAAGGGCTTGTAGCCCTGGTGGCTGAAATAATCTGTTTATTTGTGTATATCTCAGGCACATCAGTGTGCCTCAGCACTGAGCTGAACTGACACAACAAGTGTTCATTTTC
Organism: Florisuga fusca; assembly: GCA_038090715.1. Classification (NCBI taxonomy): domain Eukaryota; kingdom Metazoa; phylum Chordata; class Aves; order Apodiformes; family Trochilidae; genus Florisuga; species Florisuga fusca. The sequence continues at coordinate 9,581,856 of JAAWXA010000014.1, forward strand.
CATGTCTAGCTTGTGGCCTCTCTGCTATGAAAGCTACTAAGAAGGTCAGCTCTGGAGACATGAAGAAAATGGACTGCAGCTCCCTCTGCTCTTTGCAGTCAGGACTGGGAAGCAGTGGCCCACTAGCTTGATGCAATTTGGCCAACCAAATTCCCAGTTAAATTGGTCAGGTGGGAAACTAGTATTGATGGAATGAATGTCTTGCTTAACATTAATTTCCAGAACGAGCTATGTCATCCTTACGTCATCTAGATGGAAAACCATGTAGTTTTAATCCCATTTTACAAGCAGTGAAACTGAAGAAAATTTAATTGACATACATCGAGTCATAAAAAGAAGGAAGAGCATGGAGTGGCTAAGAAGTAGGAGTCTGCTATTCTAAAGCACCAATTCTGATTCAGTCCAGAAAAGCCTATTCTTTTAGCTTTTACTCCTTCAGAAACAGAATTTCTAAATATCAGTTCATTAAGTATCTACATGAATAGTCTTGCAATTCTTTGATGTTCTTTTCCCATAAACTATCATGAGTTCCTCTACCAGTATTAGGTCATAAAGGTTTGGCTAGCACAATAAATGCTGCCATATATAGCTAAGAGATGATCTCTGTTGCTCTCTAGCACCAAAGCTCTAATTGGCTGGTGAGATTGATTAACATGTGAAGCAAAGCTAAGGTCTTTAATCAATCTTAGAAGTCATTTATTGAAGGTATATGACAAAGCCATAAAGGTTATTGCAAATGACATATTTTAATATTAAAACCAGAACCTTCTGCCTTTGTAGAGGTTTGAATATGCTTTCCCCCCATGTTTATAATAAATTAAGATTAAAATTAAACAGATAAAAAATAAAAGGATGACTTCAGGAATGTAAGCCTCTTCATAACCAGTCAGTAATATCCAGAGCACTGAAATTCCTTGCCCCAGAATGCCTCAGAGCCCAGCCCAAGGTTCATTCACCCCAGCTAACACCTACTATCACTCCAAAGTGGTTACTTATCATCATGTCTAATCTTGATGAGAAATTGGAAGGCACTATGCACACTATCCTCATTTCTCTTTTTGTAGAAGTAAGGCTGAATAAAGTACAGGTGGTTACACAAAATGTTGGTCTCAGTATACAAAGAAGTCATATGCTGAGGGCTGATCCCCTGCTCTGCAAGGCAGAAGGGAGCATTTATCCTGCATAGATATTAGGTTCAGAATGGATCCTCAGGGAAGGCTGGGGGTTGTAAAGATAAACCTGTTCCTAAATCTAAAAGCTCATCCGAAGACTACACTTCTGTGTAAGGAAGCGTTGTGCCAAGAAATTGCATAAGCATCTGACAGCTTGCTAGCTGGATGAAACAGAGAGAGACACCTCTTCGGTGATCTAACATATAGATAGTTATAATTATGTTTTTCTATTTCTATCCACCTGTCTTGAAATTGAGTAACTATGCTGTTAAATTTGGATTGCAATAAAAACAGTCTTCTTTGCATTTACCTTAACATTTGCCTTATGTTAAGAGTGACTTTAGAGCAACTGGAAGTCATTCCTTTGTAAGCACTTAACAAGTCTCAAAATCACAGTCCTGGACCAATACCCAGAATTATCTCATAGGTAGAGATACCTCTCATAGAAGTAGTCCCACGGGACTTGTAGTTCAGGTCTGCAAAGACACACAGTGAAGGGGGCCATTGCTTCTTTTGGACCAGGAACTTCTCCAAAGTACCAGTGCAGAAAGCAACAGTCAGGATGAGAATTGACTGTTTTTCCAAATATTACATTTCCAGTCTTACTCTGACTACAGATTTCTTACCACTATTTTTCGTTTCTTCAGCTGCTCTTCAGCTCCTTTTCAGTCACCTCAGGTGAAACAAAAGGCCATCCACATTCAAAATCAAGCAAAATTGTCATTATGAGGATTTCCAGGATGGTTCAGAATAAGCCCGAATTCATACTCTAATGCAGAGAATATGAAACAGGGAGCAGCAAAGTGCGATTTGCACTTATCTTGCAAAGAAGAATTTAATTCCACAAAATTTGTAACCTGTATTGTCAGATGAGGAAACTGAGGAACAGAGAAATCTACATGACTTTTAACCTGTGACCACACAAAATAGCAAAGGAAACCCAAGTGTCTGGAGTACAAATCCAAAACCTTGACCATGAGAACAACCTCCTTTTTACTTTTTCACAATTGCCAGTCATTGTCATGTAGATGAAGCAACTCCAAAGGCATGTCCTCCGTGTTGAAGCCATGTGCATGAGAAGTGGGAATTTCCATGGACAATTGAGTGATCTGGCACAAGAAGACTTAAGTAAAAGACCATGCTATTGATTGTATGAACACTGGTGCTTGACCTAAGAGAAGTAAAGCCTATTTCTGACCAGTGTAAAAGTCTCCTAAAAAATAAAAAGACCAGCAACAGCTAAGAAAGGAGATGTGAATATTTGTTTCTAATGATGGAGTCTGTACAACCTTTACTGACCTCCTCCCATCTTTGTGCTCTCAGTGCCCTGAAGATCAACAGATGAGCAGCTGGTAAGGCTAAATCAGGGCCAACAGCACAGCAAGATGGCTAGGGAAAAAGAGAACATTTTTTCAGATGCTAAACCTGTTCTGCCTTTTATTGTGCAGGAGTGTTGTAATGAGGGAAGTGTGCATATAGAAATTAGAGATGGGAAAGGCTATCAGGTCATCTTGCCCATCCTCCTTAGAATGAGAGAGGTTCTGAAAGAAATATAGTATTAATGTGGGGCCAAGGAACAGAAGAAAAGACAAGAATTAAGTGAAATAAGTTCCAAAAGCATTAGTGGCCATTATAGGTAATACAACTTAGTAAGTAACATTAAAGCAGATGTGGACATTAATTGGCCATTTGGATGTGTGGGTGTGCATGTGTGTGTGTGTAAAGCTATTAATGACAGACAAGTTCTAATATATCCTTTCCATGTCCACAGTGAAAGTCAGAAGAGTCCTCATTCAATAGGATAATGAGGCAGTTAATGGATGATCCAGCTATTTGATCTATATTTTTAGTGCAATTAAATAGAATAACTATAATATGGTAACCACAGCTGATATCCAGCAAGTAAAGAGAGAAAGAAAGAGGAAGATGACATTTCTTCACAGGAAGAGGGATGTAAACATTCCTTCAAAGTTCACACTATTCTCAAGAGTGGAAGGAAATACAGAGGAGAGGAGGTATCATGAAATACTGCACTCCAGAAACCTCTCTTGTGGTGCAACACTGGCCATGAATGACACCAGGGAAGAATCATGTCCTGATCTAGTTTATTTTACCAGGGTTCACTGCAAGCCTGTGGAACAGGGGGTTTCTGGCTGCTGCAGTTTAGATGAGTCCAAGATTCTATGCCTGAAACACCCTCAAACACATATCACGATGGTTGCATCATAAGCAGAGAACAATTTGTGACAGCAAAGGCACATCCTACAGATCTGCCCAGTTCATAGCGGCTCTCAGAAACCTCCTCAAAACAATCAAACAAAATATAAAACAAAAACTTGGCTATAGCATTGCCTCTACATACAGTCTGTGACTGTAGGTGACACAAGTCTTTGTAAACACAGAAGGTAACAACACTCCCGATGCTTGATGGTCGTCGAGATGCTGTGTGGGACTCATTTGCAGAGGTGATATTGTCACTGCCTGTGTAGCAGATTGCAAGGAACTCCATGGTGCCAAAGTGCTCTGTCCAAGCAGCCATTCCTAACTATGTTGTCCAAGCAGATAGCCCAAACTCTTAGGCATGTACCAGAATGCCTTGAACCCAGCAGGGCAGGATCAACTCCACTGGCATAACTGGGCCTCTGAGACAGAAAGGCAAATCTCATAGTGTGTGAACACAGCCCACATTCATTGGAAGCAGATAGCATAGTTATAAAATGCAGCCAGCCTTCTTGTGTGACTGAGGCCAGGAAAAAATGCACGTGAGGACAAAATATAGAGGTGATTATCTACCAGGAGAGACAAAAAATAGCTCTGTAATGAAAAAAAAAAAAAAATAGTCCTACAGCCTACATAGACTGCCCAGTGTTTTTGGGTTTTTTTTGATTCAGCCTGCTGGATGATGAGAGTTTCTTGTAGCACTGTTTAGAAACGGTTTGGGAGAAAGGAGGTGGCATAATCTTATGACTGACCTTTACAAAGTATTTACATACACAAATATTTAAATTGCGCATAGCACCTGTTTGTCTCTTTTTCTGGCTCAGTAAGCCCCTCCCGAATAGCTCGTTGCACCTGCAGCAGTCCTGATAATGCCCATCTCCACCAGCCCGCCAGTGGGATACGGGTGTCTTCCTGGGGTGCTGGTTTACTGGGCTCATGGTGCTGCATCATTGCGAGGGATGTCTAAAGAGTCCGATCAGTGCAGTTCAAGCACCAGGTCTCATATTCTGAGACACCAGCCTCAGCTTCTGAACAAGGGGGTGGGAATCTCTCCAATCAAGAATTTAAATAAGGTAAAACCCAGGTAAATCCCAAGATGCCAATATCTACGTGTCTGGGGAGAAGGACCACAGTATAGATATTAAAAATGTGGGTTTTAAGAAGGCAATTAGCGTCATGTGACTTCCTCATGGAGTGTTTCACCCTCCCAGAGGTTTTAGGTGAGGGATTGAAAAGCAGCATTCCCAACCTTTTTTTCCCAGCAAGACAAGCTATCGTATTTCCCACCCTCCTGCAAGGGTTAACGAGAAACCTTTTCCATGCCCCTGACTTTGTCTTCCCCCTTTCTATATTCTTGCTTCCCTTGCTGAATCCATTTGCAAATGATATCACTTGTCTGCATATTGTCACTTGCCGCCTGCCCACCCATTTATCAAGTGTCTGCAGCTCGGCGCAGGCTTGCCCTGTCCTCCCTGCTCCATTGTTCCCCCTGACCCAGGGGAAGGTGTGTGTGTGTGTGTGTGTGTGTGTGTGTGTGTGTGTGTGTGTCAGACGGGGAGGGGAGGTGGGTCCTTCCCCCAGCACCGGGAGCCGGGCCGGGCAGCGGGGCAGGGGCGGGCAGGCGGTGCAGCTGGGAAGACACAATTACACCGGGAGACTGACAGCTCCCCCTCCCCGTCTGGCGTTGACAGATGACCTTGCAGGGACAGCAGCCCTGGGCCTCCCCACAGACATTAGCTGATATAATGGGCTAGACTGGACATGCCACACTGCGAACGTAGGAGGTAGGTAAATCATCCCGGCTTGGTGGAAATAAACTCCGCCGTTTACTTTCACAATAGGTTTCCCCTCAAACTCATAAACTTGTTTCTCAGTAACCCTAAAGCAAAATGATCATGGAATTTGAACACAACATTTACCAAGTCCTAATGAATAACATAATTATCACTTTATGCAAATCAAGGCTCATTTGCATCTGTGAATATGTAGCTATTAAAAACAACGCTTTGATCTTGAATAAAAATATGTATATCACATAATCATAGCCTTATGGAACATGAAAAATATCTTTTTTTCTTTCTTTTTTTTTTAACTGTACAGTTTTGCTGTGCTCGGGTTTGCTGTTTGAACCTTCTCGGTGGGGACTCCATCTATGGAGCTTCTTCCCTGAGGATGTCCACTGGGGTCTCTCAGTGGCTGTCATCCTAGCTAGGCACATCAACGCCTTTCTCTTCAGGTCACTTCATTGAGCATGGCAGCCTTCCTTCAGTTTGTTTTTTTTCTCCCCTGGTACTGTACACTTTGGTGGCAGGAGCAAACCTCACCTCTGGGGCTCAGGTGGGCTGAGTCCTAGCATGTTACCACACCAGAGATACTGCCAGTAGATGGATACTTTATACATTAATTATATAGTAAGGGAAGAAGTCAAATTCTGCTTGAATATTTAAATCAAGACACAGTGACGCAGATTTTTCTTTTATTAAAAAATTACCAGGAATGACAGAGGAAGCATGAGTCTTTCATGGGTCACTTCCCCAGAGAAAGCTCTGAATCTGGTTTACAGGATAGCCCAGTCACTTCAGGCCAAGGATCTAGAAGTATAAAAGGTGCCCAGCATCCACTGACAGCACCATAAAATTTCTAAGAAGTAGCTCTTCGTGCTGGTCTGGGCATTCAAGCCATGCACGGTGAGAGGTTAAAATGTAAAGCCTCTGTTTTCATGTACTGGAACTACTGTCACTAGCTATTGTCCTGGGCTATGCTAATTTTAAAATTAAATTTTAAAAATCCACCAAATAATTTATTATCGGCAAAGATCTTCATTAGTTATGAAGCCAAATGTACAAAGAATGTGCCTCTGGCCACCCAAAATTCCCCCGAAGGCTGTCATTGATTACAGCTGCTGATCAATGTTGCTATCTAGAAAGTGGCCTCAAATGTGCCTACCAAACCAGAGTGAGTAAAGAATATCAGGGCATTAACTGCCCTCTTCTATCTAGTGGTTTCATGCACCTCACCCAGGATGGGCAAGGGTGGCCTCTCCTGTGCTGATGGAGACATTCCTTGTCTGCTCCCCACCCCTCCATTCCCTCCCATCTCTTGGCTGTCTGTGACTGCCCTGCCCTTCCTGGCCTGTGCTAATCCAGTGTGTTAACCCATCCAGGTAGGGACACAAAGCATGTGCTTCACACTAATTTAGCAAGGATTTAAGTTGTTCACCTAGAAAAAAAAAATCAACATTGGTTCCAGATCTAAGCTCTAACCCCTGTTTAAATATTTTGCCCTAAGGAAGTTTTCCTGGAGTAAGGCTTGGTACCCACGTCTGCTTTAAAAAACATACTCAAATTCCATTCTTTTCCTTTTTTTTTTTTTTTTAATTCTACCATCTGATTATTATTCTACAGAACAGTGTGTAAACACCTCTAACAGGCTGACTAGAGAAGTACCTTCTCAGGATACCCTGGAAGTCTGTGGATTCAAGCACTTCTCCATCTCACCGGAAACTGAACTTGGGTCATTCCCATCCTGTCAGAGCACACTAACCACTGAGCTGTTGCAAAATCTGGGAGTAGTGAGGAAGGAAACAGGTGGTAGCACTTGCACCTCTTCTTATATTTTGTAAGCAAAGGCTGGTGCAGAAATTTAACTCCAGGACTGCTTGTAGTGCCGTGATTCCCAGTTGGACTTCAGTGACTTTAAAGTCTGCACTGTTTAGAATTTGAGTGTTGGTTTGAACTTTGCAGTTTGGGCTTCAGTCTAGCAAGTGCATATTTTAAACAAAGAAAACATTTGGCAAATAGTTGATTCTGAATGCAGGCAATGTCCCTCTGCTCCACACAATTTATTTTTACAAGGGTCTAAGGGAGACACATTTCTCTAAAAATAAAAGGCAACCACATGAGACTGAATTATTCCTTCCCAAACACAAACTGATCTTTCGCTTGTTTCCAAGCATTCTAACAAATTCTAACAACAAAGCTGCACTGTACTCCTTAAGTTAACAAGTCTACAACTGAAACTTTCAGTCTTACCCTTTCCAGTCCCAAGACACACACACATTGCTCCCCTAATGCTTTAGTCCATCAGAATTTTTATCATGACCCCTGACCTCTGAAATGTTACAAGTTATTGATGGGATTTCTTACACAGCCCACAGCTGATGCAATAAACAAATTATTGGAGAAGAGGAAAATACTAAGGGTCTTAATAAAATTTTTAACTATAGAACTTCTCTTTGCAACAAGCACAGGAAAATATTTTTATTTAAATAAACCAAGTCAGGGGATTGGAACTAGATGATCTTTAAGGTTACTTTGAACCCAAACCATCATATGATTCTTAATGTGCATAGCTTACAGTTTGATGATGGTGAAGACAAAAACATTTGTTGATCTGTGAAAGGGACTAGAGAAACCTCAAATCTCAATTTCTCAAATAGAGAAAACTCAGATACCAGAACTAATTTGGTTTTTTTAATAGTGTGCCAAAAATCTTCCAGCGTATTTTAAATAAGTGACTCTTCTGTTGGCTTACACAGCACAAAACAGCACCCCAGTGCTGTAAGCACAAAAGCACTCTGTTGGGTTATCTTCCTCCTTCATTCTGAGAGCTGCCCCTCAGGAGAGCATCCATAAATGACCAGCAGAAATTTACACTTTAGCATGTTGATCCAAAACATGTAGAAAACCAGGTGAAAGAGGATGTGAATGCAAAATGTGTCTTTACCTCCCTTTTTTCCAAGGTATAGAACAATGAGGCCCAGATGTTACAATTGCAGGAATGTTAAAAATTTTTTAAGTTATTCTGCAGGCAGGAAAAGACACAGAAGGTCAGGCCAAACAGGCTTAGGGTTTGTGCAGGGCAGGACCTGTTCAGAATGACTCTTTTTAGTGAGCAGTATCCATTACCAATTCATGTCAGAAATCCTCTTATAGATGGATAATCTAATGTTTTTTCTTAGAAAGCAGGAAAATACCCATGGCAAAATTTCAACACATACATTTAAAGGGAAAGTTGGAGTTATGGAGACAGAAGTTCTATTTTGACCAGCTAAGGATGGCACGTTCAAGTTTTATCCTGCTATCTTTTGTTCCCATGGTAGGATGGTTACCATTTAAAAACAAAAAAACAAAAAAAAATAACAAATCAACAACAAGAAAAAGCTTCTATGCTATGTAAGAAAAATCTTCTGGAGCTTTCTATTTCTGGATGATAAGTAAACCAACACTGCTTTCATCTAGTAGCCTGCTGTCAAGTTTGCATGTTTGAACAGGCTTGAGTTTATTAGTACATAAAGTGCAGCATGTGTCAGTCTGTGTTTCTAGGACAGAACCCCATTTAAGTAAAGTTCAAGGTTATACCCAAAGCAGAACCATGTGGATAGTTTGCAAAGAAGCACTAGCCTCCAGCAGATCCCAAAAACTGCTGGGTTTGCTCAGAACAACAGCCAAACTATGGGCACACTGCTGTCTCCTGTCTCAAGCAGGAGCTGCGTCTTCTTTGCCAGGATGTTTCTCATATCACAGGGGTTTCCCACATTAATGTACCAACATGTCAGCATCTGCCGGGGTGGCTGCAGGAGCTCCTGCTGCCTCAGGCCACATTTGAATCGGAACCCCACCTCTGCCCTCTGCTTTAATCCTTTTTGCAGCCTCCTGGGAAAAATTTCCTATCCCTTTCCCCTGACATCCAGAACCAATTTATGAAAAGACCAAGCAAGCCCGATGATCTGAGATAAAGATGCAAGGCTCAGCACTACTCTGGTCTCTTCCAGGAGTGGGAACCTGAACCCATCCCAGGACTTTGGTGTCTCTCCTGCAGCACCCACCACCCACCTCTGGATGGGCCATCTCATTCTCATTGCTGCCATTGGCAGCACATCAGCCCCCATCCCCAAGGGCCTAGGGTCCCTCCCGTTTACTGCCAGCACACCTATAAATGTCCCTTTGTCCATGCATTGTTTCCTCATTCAGAGCTCCTATTCACAGCCCATCTCACCCTGCTGCCCTCTCCAGGGCTGCCCTCACATCTACATCTCACATTCTCAACTGCCCATTGTCAGAAGAAATCACAGACATAAGGAAGATCAGCCAAAGCCAACCAATGTCTTGCTCCCACTCAAAACAAATCAGAGGGCAGGAGCCTTTTGTTTTGGATAACTGGGATCATACAATCAGCGTTTCCACCATTTGTAGCCAGCCCTATCTCTACCTTTTCTGTGGTACCTCTGCAGCAAGGGTTGGAAACACAACATCCTCTGCACCAGCAAAGCCTGACTGCCAGGTGGAAGGTGAAGTTGCCCCAGCACAAACACCTTCCCCTGACTTCAGCAGTTCTTGCTAATGATGAGCTTTTGCTGGCCACAACGTTTGATAGAACCAAAATCAGGCCTTCATTTACTCACACTTCCTAAGATTTCTCTTTATTTTGTCCATATTTTCATACAGTTATTAAGCTTTTTTTTGCTATATATGTCTCAGGTAGAAATCCATTCAACCAGAATTCCCTTAATAAAGGTTGGAAGTTTTGCAGTGAAGAAATATCAAAATATACTAGCTTATAATTGCCCTCAACTATGCAGTTTTATATATTTACTTCATAGAGAGGAACCTTGGCATAAATTTAATTAAAGAAATGGAGCCTGCTGGAGGTCTTGGAACGGAGCTTGTATTTTGGTTTGGGTGAATTTCACAATCTACTATATAGTTTGATTAATCTCCCTAAGAATGAACAAACTCCAACTATTTCTGTAGAAAATGGGAAGGAAATAAAACTTAGAAGCCTTTGGAAGTGGTTTTAAGCATAGCAGAAGAAATTACTATATTTAATATGAGAATATAAATTATTACAGAATAAATAGATGCATGCAAGAGAAATAAACTTTGAACCAAGCCTGATAATACTTCAACAAAAGGAGGCATCTTTATGAAACAGAAATTCTGAAACAGACTTTTAGCCCTTTTGTCAATTAACCAACAATAAATGTTACAATAGACACCAGAAAAGCCTACAGTATGATTCCTGTTGACATTATCTTTTTTTGATTAAAGCTGGAGAGGTTAACTCAAATACCTGCAGAACAGGTACCCAAGAAGTGAAGCTCTTCTGAGCTTCCTAACACCAGGTATTAGATCCAGGAAAGAGTGCAGAAACATGTAATTTAAAAGGTTATTTGGTGGATTATATACAGCCATAGTTCAGCACTGCTGAAAATGGTGCCAGGCCAAGTGGAAGGTGACAAAATTTGTGGACCATCTCTGGCAAGAGGTGGAAAAACAGATCTTGTGATACAAGTAAAAATAGGAAATGCACACATCATGCTCTGTGCCAGGACTGGGGACATCACCATGTGGGGAGCAACACTGTGAACTTTGAATCTGAAAACATGTCACATCATCAATGAAAATTACCCTTCCTCCTGAAGGGAGACAGTTTTAAGACTTCATTGGGGCCAGCAAGAGACAGGCTTGGGGTATTTAAGGGAGAATCTGTGACAGGAGCATGCTGCTCTAACTTTTGACTTGGCTAAGGGAAAAGGGAGACTCTGTCCTGAAACAAAGGCTAACACTTTCTTCCTCCTTCTCTTTCTTCTTCCTAAAATGCCAGGGTTAGAGGGAGAGTGGCCATAGTGGTGAAAACAATTAAATAAATGCTACAGAATATAACTAATGCTATTTGTCAAGTTGGCTCAGGTGTCAGAGTTGCAGGTCTAAAAACCAAGCCAACCCTGTTATTTTTTCACTGCTTTACTCCTCCTCCTCCTCCTCACTTCTACTTTTTCCTCATAGAAAATATAGTGGAGGTTAACATGTGTGGGAATCAGGGTATGTTCCATGGAAGTTAATGTACTATAAGTGTAAGGGAGAATATAAGTTTCCATGGCTAAGCAAAGAATCCGAGAACGATCCCATACAAAACTAGCTTGCTAATTAAGAAGAAAAAAACCTCAAGAAATATATTTATCTCTTCCTGATTGGTAACTGAAAAACTTTTTGATCTATAAAACCAGAGTTATGCGCCAGTGGGAGTACAGGCATTAAATCTCTCCAGGTCTCTTCAAGTCCCATACACATGGCACAAAGTATAAAGTAGGCTGAGTTTAACAGCACAAAGACCTAAAGCACATAATTTTAGCCAAAGGGAACTCCTTACAGAAGATCTGAGACAAAGAGCGCAGTGTCATAGGATCACAAGGCTTGATTAATTGTCTGCATGCTTCAGCCAGAAGTACTGCTTTCCTCACTGCTCAGCATGCTCATAATTGTGGTAAAAGGAGATTTCACACCAAAAGAGGAAACCACTCTGCAGTAATATCTAACTTCCACCTGCCCCAGTGCATACTGGAATCCTCAGCCCCAGGTTAGTTACACAAGCAACCCATGGTGCCAGGGTTGGCGTAGGGGAGAGAGTAAGCCTGATACCTCAAGATGGGATTAGAGAAGCTGGAGAGGAGAAGAAGAAACCACCCAAGCTGATAGATAAGAAATCTCTGCAAGAGACCTTATGGTGTGAAGTATTTATCAGTGAGGCAATTAAGCAGGTGCAGTTACACACCTACAGCTGGGAGAGAAGGTGGCACCTATGTCGTTTGTGAGTCCTGGATGTAAATCCTTTCCTAGAGATAAGAAAAAAACTAAAAAAACAATTAAGACATCTCTCCCATACTTCTCCCTTAGCCACATAGGTAGAAAAGGTAGGAAAGAGGTAGGAAATCTGTTTTCAAATCTTCCTCCTTTCTCTTCGCCCACACATTTGATTAGAAAGCAGAAATTTGAACCTTGGTCTCCCATTGAGGAGAGTGGCCTCACCACCACCCTCTCAGAGATTTGGGATATTTGGGACTTTCTTAATACCCTAAGCTGAACCTGATCTACCTTTTTGTAGCTAATTAAATACCTGTATTCATTAGAAACCAAGCCTTACTCTCCCGCCTTTTTCTGTGAGGCCAAAGGATGGAGATATTCCCCCAGGATGTGAGACTCAAGTTTAAATCACTGCTCCAGAGGAGATGGGCTTAGATGTCTACGAGTTTTGAAAGAATTGGTTCCCAAAAGACCCTAAGGAATTTCCCACTCTTACTAAGCATGTTCAGAGTGTGCCAGGTGATAATTTGCCCTTTCCTGTACCACTGTGGTATCAGATATACATCAAGCATCCCTTGTAGGTGCTCATGTCACTGGTTCTCAAAACCTTTGAGGATACAGACTCCATGACCTCCCCAAGAAATCCACTCTGGTGCTCTCCTTGGAGAAGCTCTGAGCAGTCTCAGTGACAGCTGAACACTGGGCATAAATACCCTTTGTATAACTGACTCCTAGCTCAATTCAAGGTACCAAATTTTTGGTGGTGGCTGTTACTTATTGATGCTCTCAGTGGATTTCTGATGGGTCACACACTTGCCCACGAAACCCAGATGGAGCACTGCTCCTCCTTCTGGATCACTGCAGCAGTGATCAGCTCCACAGTAAGCAAGTGCCTGAGAAACATTTTGCCAAGGATAGGGAAGACTGGCTGTTCTTCCACCTACTTTCAGCAGCAAGGGGAAGTATTAGAGTCTTCTTAAAGAGGAGAAAGTGCGTGGACATGAAAATAGGGTGGGAGGATGAAACCTGTCTGCATCAGGCATCCTCCTCCCTCCGGTACTACAGATGCCCTATCAAGAGGAAAAGGTTATGTAATGAAAGCAGCCTGCCTACAAAGCCTGCTGCCACAAGACTTTGCCAAGAAAAGAGATGAGAGAGAGAGAGAGAGATTGCCTTACCACAGCCTTAAAGCAAGACATTGCAAGCTGGAACCTCAAAAGAGGGTCTCTGACTAATAAGCTAGGAGGGATTAAAAGGATAGGAAGACCACTGAATCAACCAAAACCAAGCACATAATGGGGCATCTCTGAAGTTTCTCACTCATTAATGTTACTGCTATGGCAAATAATAGCACTGTTTATTTTTGGTTATTGTAGAATGTGGAGGCCTGAGTGACGGGCTGGTTTTATTTGGAATTCAACAAGCAAGGAGAGAATTTGAATCTAACAGGATGATGGACAAATTATTACACTGAACTTCAGTGTTCTGTTCCATCTCTGTAGGCCCATCTAACAATATATATAATATGACTCATATGATTGATACCTCCATGACTCATGTCATAAGTGTTACTGATAGGAGCAGTGAACAAAGTAAAATAACGTTGTTGCCCTCTACCGCCACATTGTCCAGGTAGTTTTGTCTATCTCTGTTTTTGCTTAAATTCTGTTATTTTTGCAGCCAGGACCTAGATATGCATTGGCACTAAGGAAGGAAAATGGAAGTGTTTAAATACTTGGTTGCCCAGTGAACCAGTCACAGCCTGATTGACATTTTGGTTCACAGTCTGGGGCTGATAGAGATGTTGGTAAGACTATAACTGTTCCCAGAAGTGTTCAACTTCTGATACTTCACTGATACTTCTGAACTGTTAATTGTTTGTACATACATGTATTAAGTATACATTGTTCTCTTCCCTTGAGCATTGTGATTCATACTCTGATGGTATCAAGAGATTCTGAGTGAGATGAGAGCCCATGTAGGTGGGGGGGGGGGCATAGGTGCACTTGTTCTGTCCATCTGAAGGAAAGGCTTGGAGCTAGAAAGCACTGTATTCCCTTTTTACACACAGGGCTGAGGTACAAGTGAGCAGACTCACTCAAGATGCCACGGGCAATGTATGGTGGGGCTGGGAACCGAATCCATATTTCCTGAATCCTACCCAGTGTCTTAACCTCAAAAGCGTCCTTTCTCACTAATCAGGTATATCAGACTAGTCATCAGACACCTATATGTATATCTGCTTACCCTCAGATTTGTATACCTCTGTGGTCCTGAAAACGGGTTTGTTCTCTCCTGCCTCACCCACAGAGGTTTGATAAGGTGGTAAAACCAGCTTAAAGACTTCCTTTGTTCTGATGACAGGCTCTGCAAATAGCAGCTCTGCCCAAGTCTCTGACCTTGGCCATGAGGTTCTGAGAGACAAAATGGCCATTGGATGGGCAAAATTCATATTGAAGCTTCCTCCAGTTCTGTCCCATATTCAGTATCTGTTGGAGTATTGGTGGCTGGATGTGTTATCCTAATGAAGGCAGTGTAAGCAAATTGCTGAAAGAGGCTCATCATCAGTTCTACAAAAGCACCTTACCTGTAGACAGGCGGTACAAAGGACATGGTCTATTAGATAGAAAGTGCACAGGTCTCAAAGAGAAGCCAGCCTGGAAGCTGTCAGAAATCAATGCCAGCATCTGCAGCTGAGGGTTCTGTTACCTTGCTCTCAGTAAATCCTAACAGATTAGAGAACAGACTCAAGGGCCACACAAAAACTCCATGTGAATGCCATAGCCGTGATTCCATTACTTAATCAATCTTCATGAGCAGAAGATTGTCTTTCCATTTCTTTTGTGAGCAGGTGCTGCAGACCTTGTCTCTAGGCACAACTAAAGTCTGCTGTGTCAAAAAGAAAGTTGACAAAAGTAGTATCAGTAATGACAGGAGCATAAGAGACTCCTTAAGACAATCGTTAAAGCCCAGGACCAAGAAACCAAGAGCTTACGTGTGCCTCTAACAGTCTTGTCAAGCCAAGAGAAAAAGATAAGATGGGTATTGAACTCCTGAAAAAATACAGCTGAAAAGTGAGGCTGGTGTGATAAGATGGCAATTCCAAAAAAAAAATTGATTCAGTCAGTAATTTATGCTGATAGTAGCTAAAAACATGAAAAGCATATAAGGAAAATGTAATTTAAGAAGAAAACAGTTTTGAGAGATTAGTCTATTATCACTGGAAAAGCACTTTTACTCTGCCTGGAAAAGTAAACAGGAGATAAAGTTTTAGAACTGCTATAGCTGGTGGCATACCTTCTACAAATCTCTGTAGCACCATGACTTCATGCCAGGAGCCTTGTTATAGGAAAAGAAAACAGTACTTTGAATAAATTACAGTTTTGAGTGGGGAGAATCCTAGTTTTTCAGCTTTTCCACTGTTCCCACTGTCCATGGACTTTCTGAGCTCCCTAGAATATCAGCTTCATTCCCAAAGGCTGGTATCACACGTGGAGACATCTGCACTGCACGTTATAGTGCTAAGCGAGCTAGCTCTAAAAGAACTAGCTTGAGGATGAGAAGCAATCCAGACTTATTAGCATGGTGCTCTACCCATGATAATTTATTGTGCTAATGTAGCTATACCACTTCTAGGTATCCCTGAACAACACAGTGTTGTGAGATCCGGATCTGCCAAGAACACAGATGTGTCAGTAGGTTGAATGAGGAAGGTCTGCGACTACTAACAGGTTGGTTGGTAATGTGAGGTACACCGAAGGAGGCTATTACTTTGTGCTGCTTTAATGCCTTCTAATTTTTTTAATTAAAGCTCAGTTACAATATCCCGTAGGGAAAAATCCCTTTCTGGCAAAAAGTGTAGGCCAAAAGGCCTCACAAGCTTTTTTCTGGCATTAACGTCTATTACTCTAAGTAGCAGTCCAGCCCAAACTTGTAGGAGAATAAAGCTACCACACTCCTACCACAAAGACTGTTGTTCTTTGCCAGTAATTGCTGTTTTTCCATACACAAGGACCAGATCATCTACTTTCATTCAAAATGACTTCTTTTAGATTAAGGGAAAACAGCAATGAGAAGAGGGGGGGTTGAGGGGAATTAAAATAAAATGCAAGGTCTCCAAGAGAGATCAGCGCGCGTTCACTTCCTTGACAGGCTGGAGCAGGCAAGAGGAAAATGGCTACTGCCTCTGCACACATGCAGAATTTCTTTGAAATTCCACATGTTGCTGGCAGGCTTAAATGTTTCCTGCATTACATCGACCTTTTGGGGCTCCCAGTCATTTGGCTGCACTGATATCAAGCCTCTCAAATGGCTGAAGTCCAGTAAGGTAGCAATTGGATGTGTCTTTGTACTCAGGATCAAGTCATGCACATGGTTACATAAAGGTTTGGCTCCAGAAGACCAACAAAGCTGATGCTGCCAGTAGTGTCTCCACAAGCCCACTCTGGTACAGTTAGGTCTGGACCTCCCCACCTGCCCGTGTCCAAGCACTATCTCATGTTGCATACTGGAAGAGTGAATCTCATGTAGAGGGAAAAAAAGCATCTTATTAACTCTGCTTTTGTACTGTCTCAGTGGTGATCTAAAGCCAGATCCAGTTGGAGTTACTATAACACAGCACTAACAACCACAAAACAGAGAAATAATGCCATGATCATGGCAAAACTTTTCTGGAGTTAGTCAGAAGGTGAGCTGTCTCCAGTGAAGGCAGCAGGGCAGGGCAGTGGGGGATGGCAGTGCTTCAAGACAGCAATTGATCTGTAGGGCTCAACAGGAGAGTGACAACCTGATTTATGGTTGTGTAGCTGCATTAGATAAAGGAGCTGTATCCTTTTTCTTTCAGCATAGGTGTGGTCATCACTTAATTATCCCTGAGAAGGTAGAAAGTGTTAAAACCTCGGGAAACTCTTATATCTGGGAGTGTGAGAGTAAGACTGTAAGTGTTAGGCAGCTAAAATTACCTCCTAAGAATTAATTTTACTTTCTCTGAGGCTCTGCTCTTGTTTCCACCCCACACACACGTATGCTCCAGCACGCACAGACAAATACATGCACGCAAATACTAAACAAATACATTCACCTGGAGAGCATCATTGACTATTTGATATGGTCGGATTGCTTAAGTTAAAAACTCTCCAAAGAAAAGAGTTTGCAGATTTCTGTCAGCCAGAGATCTATTACTCATGCTCAACCATCTGGTATTAAACGAGAATATGACAAGCTGATTGTTATTTTTTTTTCACATGGCAAATTGAAAAAGGCGACTTTTGATCTGTATTTTAATTACACCCCCTCTGATCTCTCTCCCTTGCACTTTCTTAGTAATATAAATTCGGAGGGTAAACACACTCTGATTTTCCCTATTAGCCCTGCCTCTTGAATGGCTAAAAAAATTTCATTTCTTTGCATTTCTCTGATTCACTTGTGATTTGTGGAGGTTTAAAGAAAACTCTTTTCTTCCCAGCTGAAGAGCCAGGGAGTGGCTTCTGATGAGAGGTGAGACTGCTTGGCTCTGCTGCAACCACCCTCGCTCCACTGCAGCTCCCTGGCACCCTGCTTTTCCATGTCATGGCAGCCCACATGGAAGAGGAGGTATTTCTTCTTACATTTTGCGTTGCTGGTGTTGTTGCTATCAAACAGGCTCATAGTTTTGCTCAAATGCTGGAAACATAATTTAAAAGAACAAACAACAAAACACTTTTGTCACAAAAAGAGGGGAAGATGTTACAAGTCCTAGAAATCAGGATTTTTGTCAGATTGACCTCACTCAGTTCGTGTCAGGTTGCTGCCTGCATAGTCGGGCCTCATGCCCATATCTGCAGCCAAATCAGACTATATATGAAAGCATGACTTTAAAGGGACTGGACCAAATCACATGACACATTTTTGTCCAAGTTCTACTATCATGTGACAATCTACAGTAGATTTATGAAATTAAGCACAGATGGCTACTTTGTTTTTGTTCTTTGAACTGACAGCTGCTGGTGTAAAAATAAATTAAATTAAATTTCATATAAGTCAGACTTTGAGGGTTTGTTGTTTTTTTGGTGGTTTTTTTTTTTTTTTTTGTTAAATAATCTTTAAGGTCCCTCCCCGCACACACACACATACATTTTAATGTTTTACTGGTTCTTGCCTCTCACCCCACGCTTTTGGCATACCCCCAGGATCCTTTCTCGGTTGCCCTGGCAGTGACCTCCCTTCTCATCAGGGCACACACTTCCCAAGGGACACCTGATATCCAGCCCTATCCCTAAACAGAGACCAGCTGATGGTGGGAAAACTTGTTCCAGGCCTGACCAGTGGGCATAGCTGAAGCAAGGCCATTTAAACCCACTTTCCATGAGGAAACCCAGGTAAAAGTGGGGAAAACCCCATGAATCTTTCACCCTTCAAGCTTGCAGGAGAGTATCTCTAAGCCCTTAGGAACTATCAGCTCTGAAATGCTGTCAGCAAGGGAGGACTGTTATTAACAGAGCTGCTAATAACCCAATATATAGGGAAAAAATGAAGGAAGACACTGCAAGGTAAGGAAAGTAATGGCAGGTGCATAAAAGAGAATGAGCAGGCTTTTTACGAAAACAGTGTTTCAGGATTAGCCAAAGGGTTCTGTATTCACAAATCTCCATGGAGCACTTTAAAGTCTTCTGTGTTTATATCACTTAAAGTGCTGCTATTTTAGGTCAGTGTAAATAAGTCATGTGTGCCGTCAGCCTTGTACAAATGCTTTCTGCTGCTTAATAATACATGTGCTTGTCCATTATAGGGGCTACATGGGTATGTGTTGGGATCTAGAGGCAGTCATGCAAAGATCCTGTCTTTGGCATGGCTCCTTAAATGCTTTGAGGGCATAGGGTATATACTTGTGATGACCTAGAACAGGGCAGAGGCTAAACCTAGTTCTGATCACAGCGCCAAATAAATTATTCAGCAGACACCACAACATGGTATCACTGCTTCCCTCTTGATATGCCAACAGATCGGCACTATTACCTTTTATTTTATTTATACACAGATATCACAGTTTGAGGTAGCAGGGGGTTAATTGACCACATCAGAATTCTGCTATTTCAATTGCATTTCAGCAGCTTGCTGGGATTTGGTGGATGTTTAGGAATCATAATGTCTTAGGTTCTCTCACAGAGGTGCTTGGCAGAAATTATGCTGTTCAGGTGCAGCATCCTACAGGACACAGCAAGCAGAGTATCTCAGGACTGATGTTCCCTTTGAATACAAATAGTTGCTGATCTCCAGTCTCAGCTGTGGTTTGGGCATCCAGCAGACTTCCACTTCCCATGCAATCTCTTCAGATGACTGGTCTGAAGTAAGAGCAGGACATTCTGAAGCTAAGATCACCACTGACCCAATACTTGCAGCTCCTGTGTTGGTTCACACCCTTTTGTGTCCCTGCTCTCTCTGGGCTCTTTCTCCATTTATATAATGGACTTGTCATTATGGGGACTCTCACTATGTGCTTATCCAGAAATTATCTCCTGCTCTCTGTGGCCCTCTAGGCAAGGCAGCAGGAAACACAATTATTTTCACTGAGGGTCTAACTTGCACAACGGTGTTATGCAGTACCCTGAATACAGGACAGAAAGGATGAATTTTCTGTATCTCTATAATTTAATAATTTTGTAAAGTTACAGTGGGATGTAGAAGTGATTGTGGAAAAGTAGGCCTGCCCATGTTGCATAATTACTGTGTTAGTGATGGAAAAGCTTTCAGGTGCTGGGTACTAAAAAATGCTGTTGGGAAGCCACTGTGCCACATTTTCTTCAACTCATCGGCATGTTGCTGTCTCTGAACAGGTAGCCATCACCATGAATTAGAGGAGGGTTTTCATATTCTGAGACAGTTGCTTTATTTGTGGAGAGAAAATGGGTTGAAGTGCCCACTTTTCCTGATTGGCACCTGCAAGAGTTAATTAACAAATATTTGTAAAGGATTTACCTTGTGCTCCTGGGATTTTTCTCCCTGGTAAGTCAATTCAGATTTCCCATTCCTCCAACAGGAGGAAAATTCAACCAATAAAAGAGCAAACAATTGTACTGGAAAAGCCAAATCTCTGAATGACTTGCTGGGAGGGAGATGCCAAAATATCTTTACAAATCTGCACCTGAGTACCAGTGTCAGATTTGTGAGGTGCAAACATTGTGCTTCTGAGAAAGAAATTAGGAGGGTTTTTCTAACAAAAGACTTGCCCATTCACACCTCAACAGACCTCTGCAGTCTACTGAAACTGAGCACAATGTCTGTGAAAATAATAGAGGAAGAACAACTTGGTAAAAGGAAATGGTGAAAAGAAAAAAAAATAGTTTAAAATGTTACTTTTCTTTCCTCTTCAAATGTTACGTATCTGATTTCTTTGACAGAAAAATAAGTATGTACATGACTCTACATGGTGAGTTTTAAGGAGAGGTTTAGAAACAAGATTTTTAGTAGAAAACAAAGGCATGTCAGATAATAAGCATGCATTAATGTTGAAAAAGCCCTGTAATAGTGTTTCTTGTGCATACGTGGGAGTGAGTGGTTGTAAGAACAAGTGGCGGCTGGTTGCCTGGGTTTATCAAAGCCCAGTAGGGCAGGATCACCTCTTTGTCTTTGCTGTGCTCAGAGTCATCTATCCCTCCTGTTCCTCACTGAGCTGTGAAAAGGTCAAGAGAAACTCCTCCTCCTCTAACAAAACCCAAGTGTCATGAAGGCCCCAGCTCCAGGCAGTCATCCACCATGCTGCCTGGCCAGCTGGGTCGTGCTGGCTCTGTGGGGCAGAAGGGATGGACAGAACCCTGCTGAGGGGATCCCACGTCCCCGTGGCTGTGTTCCCTCCATGTCTGAGTTCCCTCAGGGATGTGCTCCCTCCAGGGCCTGCAGCCTTCTGCAAAGCAAATAGAGGCAGGCCTGGATGCCATGGGAAGAAAAAGGACTCTCTGTTACCCCTTGAGCAGGGGCTGGCCACATTTCCATGCCCTGACAGGGCAGTGCTGGAGGCAGTTTGTTTTATGGTTGATCTCGCACCTGAAACCACAGCTCCTAATCAGCCTTGAGAGCACCCTGCTCCATGGGGATCCTGCCTTTTGCTGCCCTTCCCACCACCTCATCCCCTCCATAGCAGACCCCAGCCTCCCCCTTTTTAACAAGGCAACCCCCAGCCTGACTACCTGCCTCCCCTAACCCTGAAGCAAAATCCTCTTGGGGTATGTAGTGCTGAAATGCAGCTCTCTGAGGCTGCTTCAGAGCTCAAGGGGGTTACAAGCCACCTCAAACAGAGCAGGAGGGAAATGGCTGGGGCTCAGCACCCTGTGGAGCTGTAGGTGACTGACTGCCCCCGGTATGTCCACAGAAAGGCACCGCCTGTTAGATGCTGCAAACAGGGCAGACGGGGAGGAATGCAGACAGGGGAGAAGGGATGGCTGGAGGGGCAGCGAGGCAGCAGGGGGGTGGCTGAGGGTGGGAGGGGAGAGGAAAGGCCGGAGGACAGGGAGGAGGGTGGAAAGGGTGATGAAGTGCGGGATGACACGGGAGATCTAATCTAAGGCAGAGCTGTCCAGGGCCTCCAGGCTGGGAACCAGGTGATTGAACACGATGTGGGGGAAGCAGATGCCTTCACAGCACCTGCGGCACGGCCTCCGCCCAGGGGTATCAGAGCTCATTATCTGCCTGCCAAAGCGCTGGGAATCAGTGCAGCCCAGGAGTGAAGGGCAGTGCACCAGAGGAAGAGGTCTGAAGCACTGCTCCATACAGTAGGGCTGACAGATTGGAATCAGGAACTTTCTCTTCTTCCCTACCTGGTGCAATCCTGGCACAGCATGTGGGGGACATGGGGGGGTTATGCTGAGGGTTTTTCCAGCAGGATGAGAGGCCCGAGCCAGTAGCTGGGAGGACACGAGTCTCTTGCTTTGGTATGGATGAGTGATGGTTTGCAAAGACACCTGTGCAGTTCTGTGGTCTTCTTCCCACATTCTGGCAGTGGTTGTGAGCAGAACAGTATTTCATCAGGCTCAGTCTGAGAGTCAAATACTTCTCTGTCCTCCACAATTTTTAAACTTTTTCTTTTTCAAAAAGGTTTTACCAAAAACATCTAGCACAGCAGGTGATTACATGAGGAAAGAGCCGAAGATGAGAAATTGAAACAGGTAAAATCCCAGAACAGTAGCACAGGATTAAGCATGGGATTTGCTCCAGCTTGATAGTGCTATTGTGCTTGTAATTAAAAGTCTCTTTTCTTCTGATGGCAAAGATAACTTTATAAGTGTGCCAACCATAATCCAAATCAGCCTGCATATATCTTGGAACAACAAATACCTCTGAGAAATATATGCCATCCTATTGCTGTCAACAAAGCACCATTGCAAGTGGCAACAATTCACTGTTTGTGTTAAGCCTGTTTTTTCTTTGCTGCTGCTTGACATCACAGCAGATATTGATGGTAGCATTTTCAGTGCAGTGGTAGCTTTGCCAGTAGCACTCATGACCCTGAAACATTTTAGATCATGTGAAACTGTGTGTAAGGGACAGAGAACAAGGAGGTGCCTCCTGTTTAAATTCTACTTCTTAAAATTCAAAAATCTTACATTATCTCCTACATCACCTACATTGCTCAGATATCCTTCATCCCATTCAAAGCAACCAATAGCCCACAGCACCCCCCTCGTTGACTAAAAATATTGACAATAGAGTTTAGAAAAAAACAAAGTACTTTCAAAGTAAAATACAAAGTTTCTACTATAAGGAGTGAGGACCCAGGTGGGTGAAATGGATCTTTCAAGGTGCATCCCACACTGAAGGAAAGGCCACCTCATTCTTTCTTCCTACAAGACACTGTTA
This sequence comes from Florisuga fusca, assembly GCA_038090715.1. Classification (NCBI taxonomy): domain Eukaryota; kingdom Metazoa; phylum Chordata; class Aves; order Apodiformes; family Trochilidae; genus Florisuga; species Florisuga fusca. The sequence goes on from JAAWXA010000014.1 coordinate 9,604,657, forward strand.
GACACTGTTTGTGCCCTGATTGGCATGGTACATGAGTCCCAAGTATCTTAGTTTTGAGAAAAAGAGACATATAACCATATTTGCTTTAGCATTTCCAGAAAGTGCACACAGGGATCCACTCTGAGAGGCAAGTCATAGAACCATAGAATCCTAGAATGATTTGGCCTGGAAAAGACCTTAAAAATAATTTCTTGCCAACCCCTCTGCATGGACAGGGACCATTACCACTGTTCTATCACACACACTTCTGAACAGTCCCTCCCCAGCTTTCCTGTACTTCATGTACTGGAAGGTCACTATTAGGTCTCCACAGAGCCTTCTCCTCTCCATGTTGAACAGCCCCAACTCTCTCAGCCTGTCTTCATAGGAGAGGTGCCCCAGCCCTCTGATCATCTTTGTGGCCCTCCTCTGGACTCACTCCATGTTCTTCCTGTGTTGGGGGATCCAGAACTGGGCACAAGTTAACTGCCTCACTGCACAAGCAGAGATAGAGAAACTTGGTGGGAGGCTCAACAACAGCTTGCAGCCCTTCTCTTTGCCCCTGTGCATGCTCTTGGCTACCTCTCTGCGTGTTCTGGATTGCCTCTGTCAGTCCCTGTCTCTTCCTCTTGTGCCTACCACATCCAAGCAGGAAGGGAACAGGCCAACCCAGTTCCCTAGAATAGAAACATACACTTCTGCACCGTGACTAGTCCCATGACAACCTTTGGGAGTTGTTATCGCCCCTGCCCAGGAAAAATACAATGAAGAGAAGAGGTTCATATCCCACACAGGTGTAGGAAAGAGCTGTCTTCTAGTCCAGGGGAGCAGAACGTGAGCCCCACTGTCTCCACTCCAGCTCAAGAAAGCAAAACCTGTAACACTACTGCAGATTTCCTTACCTTCAATAGCTACTGATAACCCATTAAAATCTACTTCAAGTAAATCAAACCAAAAAAATAGCTGTAGAATGGCTCATGGCTTCAGTACACATTAAGAATTTACGCCTGCCAACCCAAAGTTTATAGTAAGAGATGTTTCTTAGTGACCTGGGAGTAGGTATGTAAATAGTGAATTAGCAAAATGTCCAGATGACATAGAATTTTTTAGGTTACTCAAGACAACGGGGAGCTATAACATGTTCCAGAAAGACTTGACCAGACAGCATGATGGAAGATGAAATTCAGTGTAGACATGTGCAAGTTAATGCATGCTGCAGGAAATAATTTAAGCTTTCATACACGCCAAGGGACTGTGAATTAGTGATGAGAGGCATTATGGTGGACACACAATGCCTTCAGTGAAGATATCTGCTCAAAGTATAGACGAGGTCAGAAAAAGAATGAGGGAAAATTCATCTATCTAAAAATGAGTGGGCTGGTACTTTCATTGGAGATACTTTCTGGATCATGTCAGAATATGATTTAAAGCTACCTGGGAATGAGGCATCTCTGGAATCAGTAGACTCCCTTTATCTCAACGAGATCTTCCACATCTCACATTTTACACATCAAGAATGTCAGAATTAGTTGTCAAGCTTTGTAAAAGACCTGGACCTCAATGAATTCTTCATCCATCCATGAAGTCCTTAAGAAGAGACAGATATCCTCAGAAAGGCAATTAAACTTGGCAATTAAATTCCCATAAACTGGAATTAGAAAAGATGTCCCACTTACATGAATAGTTTGCATAAACTGTATTTGGAAACAGTTTCACCAAGTCAAGTTCCCTGGATTTTGCTGTGAATAACCTAAATGCTTCTAATACAAGGCATTCTTGCAGTATCATCAAAACCAGATCCTCCTTACAGTGTGGAGTGAGAAATAGAAAACCTTTTCTAAGACCAGGGACATGAAACAATTGCTGAGAATGAAAACCCTGTAAATTAATTTGTATTACAATTTCTGCAACGCCTTTTTATATAAATGGAAGTTATGTACATAATTTATGGAGGATGGTATATGTGAATTGAAGTCTCAAACCCCCTCAAATGCAGTTTCTCAAGCATGATGTGTAGAACACTAACACTCTCAGACAGTGTGCAGATTGCAATAGTAAAAAAAAAAATCACTCTAATACTGTGCATTACAATAATAAGTGCAGGAATTAGAGGTTTTTACCTCTCTGTAAATAAATTATGCATATGTAGTTTTAAATTAACCAAATTAAATGATTAAAGACACTCTATTCCTTCATAAACTTGTCTCGGGAGTACAGAAGGCAACACACAAGCAGAGGTCTGTGGTTCCTCTGAGCCTTGCTGTTTCATTTGAAGCAATCTTAGATGCACTTCCCTTTCCTCCCAGCCTTGCAAGGATAGAAGGCATTTTATTTTCCCTTCAGCTAATTATTTTCAGATAAATGCAAGTGTTGAGATTAAAAGTGCCACTTTTGTTTGCATGCCCTCAGTTGGGTCTTGCTGGAGAAGTACTGAACGGCTCCTCAGAAGTCAGTCTGCCCACAACCACTTGTTCCAATATTTATGCCTCTGGATTCAGCCATCTTTAAGCCATTTTAGCCATGCTGATCTTTAGATAGGCAGAGAAGCAGGCACAGAAAAACACAGCACCCTTCTCAAGGTCACAGAGTGGGGCAGTGCTGGGACATGACTCTCCATGTGCATTCTACTCCTGGGCAGCACCACCTTCACACACTGCTCTCAGTTCATCAGCTGAGCCACTGCAAGCTGTTGTTTAAGCTTTGCTCCACGACCCCGAATAACTTGGTTCCTAGATATCTCAAGCATTTACTGATGTTAAAACTCCCCAGGGCTGTATTATGAAAAAGGTCTAGTTAAATTTGCACGTTAAAATTAAAATTCAGGAATGCCCATATAATATATCTTTCAAGTGGATTTTACATGTCTCTGCTAGAGGAGTACACAAGTTTGTTGCTCTTTGTAAAAATGTGTATTTTAGTTTGACTCTCCACACAAATCAAGTATGGATGCTTGAAGCAGCATTAAAGCACAAGGATTTTTAATTAAGGCAGTGAAGGTGTGCTCCAGTTTACAGTGCTTGCTAATATTTCTTCTTTAGTTGCACATGTAACAAAAATGTGCTGATACATGCTTTCATTCACAGCATTTTTACTGTGTTTTGTCTTTTTACTATAAAACCAGCCTCAGCCTTAATGAGCTGTGTGTAAGACTGCAGTATCTCTCTAACCATTCTTGGTGTTTTGGAGTAAACCCTGTTTTAAATGGCAGAAGAAATTGTTTCTTCACATCAACATCAGCAGGAACTCGGGAAGCATCTCCTAAGTATGGGTAGTGGGACCAAGAAACATAACTGGTTTTAAGATGTAATTTTATGAGTTTATGAGTGGGATTATAGTTAAGTATGAAAACCAGTAGCTTCAGGGAACCAGACTTGCTAACACAGAGGTTTCTGCCAATCCTTGGTACACTAAGCATGCCACCTGTCTCAGGAGTTAGCGTAGGTGTCCCAAGGTAACTAAATAATAAGGCTTCTGTGATTTAGATATGAGGTAGTTAGAATGGACTCAAGTTAAAATGAAAAAAGTTTTTTTTTTTTGTTTTGTTTTTGTTTTTGGGTTTTTTTTTAAGTATTTATTCACTTGGTTTAAGCTTTGGAGGTAAGTAGGGAGCAATTTTCAATTTTCATCACAGAGTGCCAATAATGATTCTACTTGATCCTGAGCAAATAAGGTTCAAATTTCTTCCAAGATATTTGTTTAAATCTAGATGACTCTCTCATTGGGATTTTTACTGCAAGTTTCTGAGTACAAATACAGCCTCATGGTGAAATGAAGATTATTAGCTCATTTTGTTCTTAGCATGAACCAGGGATTTTGGATACTGATGAGGCAAATATACTAGTAAGAGTTGTTATCCTTCATTTAGAAATCTTCTTCCAGGTCTTTACACCTCTAACTATCTGATTTGTCATTAGAATTTAGAAAAGTAGAACGCAACATTCACATGAAACAATGACAGGCTATTAGGCTCTGTGATGGGTCACCAATCTGCCCATGGCCTCCAGCATCAATGGGTACAATACAAATAATTACTGTTAAGTTTTTCTTTCACAGGTGTTTGCAAAACATACTAGTATGCATTTTCATCACCACAAGAGGCTGTTACAAGCTGACATCCATATGTGCACTCCAAAATGTGAATCACATGGCTGTTAAGGCCAGGAAATAATTCACATTTTTAAATCTCTTATGGTTTTGGTTTTGTGTTTGGATTTTGTGTGTGAAGGATATATGTGAAGGACAAAGACTACTGAATCTGTGACAGCAGTGTAATTGGTGGCTTGTAGAAAATGCTCTTCCAGAAGGTTCCAGTTGTTAAAATAAGATCTGACTTATCCTTCAGCTGTCACCAAAGGACTGCCACCCATCAGTCCTTCATACAAGCATGGTTGAAACATGCATACATTTTGCAACTTGTAAGTCAGCTTGAAGGTACAAGTTGTCTTGGAGAGTCAAACTGTTCACAAAGGGCTGGGAAGCCTGATGTATGAGAAAAGGCTGAGAGGACTGGGTTTGCTTGGCCTTGAGAAAAGAAGGCTTAGGGGAGACCTTATTGCCATGTTCCAGTACTTGAAGGGCAGCTATGAAGAAGATGGAGGCTCCCTTTTTACAAGGAGTCACATGGAAAAGGCGAGGGTGAATGGGTACAAGTTACTCCTGAGGAGATTCCAATAGGACACAAGTGGAAAACTTTTCACAGCGAGAACAATCAGCTAGTGGAATAATCCCCCAGAGAAGTGGTGGATTCCCCGGTATTGGACACTTTCAAGATTCAGCTGGATAGGGTGCTGGGGCATTTTGTCTAGACTGTGCCTCTGCCTGGAAAGGTTGGACCAGGTGATCCTTGAGGTCTCTTCCAACCTGGTCTTCTATGATTCCATGACTGACCATTGTGAAGCCTTACACAGTCCCTGGCAAGGAACCACAGAGGTCTGACACAGCTTGTGAATATCTCTGCCCTGACATAGCCTCACTGAGCAGAGACATTTTTTTTTCAGGCCATCTGCAGAAGATGCCTTTCTCAAGAATTGTTGAGTGCAGATGATCCATGTTCTTCCTTACTGAATGGCTGTACCAACTAACTGCTGTAAATGAACTTATTTAAAAAGAGTCATGAACACCTTTGCTGTATTGTCCTTCTCAAAAGTAAAACATAAAGCACCTCGAGAGACAAGTTTCGATTCAATCCACTATTGGTAAAACCAAATTTGGAGCTGAACTTCACAAACTTTGCAAGTAGTTCTATACTGTTGTTTTTCTAAAATTATGACTAAATGTGAAAAGTATGGAGTTTAGCAATCTCTGTTCCAAAAAAATGTACGGGAGAACATGGCCCTATTTTTATCTATGTAAGTAAAAATATTCCTCAAGACATTATACTTGACTATAGAGCTTCTTGTCAGAACATGGCATGCAGCACATGAATTTAGAAAGATTAAAAAATACCCAACACTGGACTTACAGAAATAACCAAATTCATCTGAAAAAAAGAATTGAAGAAGACATAACAATTGCAGGCACGATAAGTGGAGATAATCATGGGGCTTTAATGTTCTGGTTCAACTGGTCCCCCTAAAAAGGGGATCATGAAACCTGAGAACTTTTTAATGCACCTGAATTCAAAGCCATACACACAGAAATCAGAATACAGGCTCTATCTGTGAACTGTGGAAATCCTATCATTGATAACATAGATTCAAACAGTGGGCAAGGAACTCAATGGAAGCTTCAAAGAAGCACTAGGACAAAGAGGACTACTGAAACACTTTGACATTTGACCAGGCAAAATGGCAATTAAAACATAAATACCACCATAAACAGCCTTAGTGTTACAAGTACCAGCATATACTTCAGCAAAGGAATCTTCAAAGAGTGCTGAAAAATTAGAGGAACACAGAGGGGACACCCCAAAATGAGTCTCAGGCTGGAGGAAACAGCTTACAATGAGAGGCTTTCTTTGCCTATCTCATCAAAAGAAGAAGCCTGGGAGGTAAACTTGATTATTCCATACAGGTGTAGTCACAGAGGGAAATTTCCAGAGACCAGAAAGAGGACTTTTGCATCCAACAAAACAAAGCAGTACAAAATCTACCATTAGGACCTGAAGCAATAGGAAAATTTTTTTAAAAGGGAGAGTGATCAAAAGTTGAAAACAAGCTGCCAAGAATAGCAATGGAATCACCATTTTTTCCTATCTTTTTATCTACATTGGATGCCTTTGTCTTAGCCAAAGGCACATTATGGACATGTACCAGGTAGGTGAATGCAATTGAGGTCAGAGTCAGTGATATAGTGAACATCTCCAGCCTTAGGGTAAAAATCAGAGGGCTGGAGCACCTCCCCTATGCAGACAGGCGGAGGAAGTCGAGGTTATTCAGCCTAGAGAAGAGGAGGCTCAGAGGTGACCTTATATAAACCTTCAAATATCTGAAGAAGGTCTACAAGAAAGCTGGGGTAGGGCTTTTTACACAAGTGTGTAGTGAGAGGACACGGGGAAATGGTTTAAAACTCAAAGAGGGGAGATTTAGGTTAGCCATTAGGAAGAAATCCTTTAGTTTGAGGGTGGTGAGACACTGGAACAGGTTGTCCTGGGAAGTTGTGGCTGCCCCGTCCCTGGAAGCATCCAAGGCCAGGTTGGATGGGGCCTTGAGTAACCTGGTCTAGTGGAAGCTGTCCCTGCCCATGCAGGGGAGTTGGAATTAGATGATCTTTCAGGTCCCTTCCAATCCTAGCCATTCTATGATTCTATGAACCACTATGAAACTCTTTAAAGGTTTGGGATAAGGATCTTCATGGAAGTGGAGTCACAGTTCTGCAGGTTCCAGAGCTACTTCTCCTATATTTCTATTAAACATCCTGCCCCCTTGTGCTTCATCCATTTTTTCATTGTCTGTTTGGCTACCTGGATCATGCATCTACTTGATAGCAATTTACGGGATTATGTCTGAAAGACTCCTCATTCCTACAAAATTATCGAAGATTCACAGGGTTCAGCTTGTTTCTATAGGTGTTGCACTGCAGTGGAGGGTTAGCTAATGAACACCTCAATTACAGCATTCATGAGGGATGATTTACGTTTTTTCATTTAAAATGTCACTGGAAGTCCAGTCTTGCCATGCTACAATACTTGAAGCGTACCCAGCTGATATTAATTAACGTAGAGGATGACAGCACTTGGAAAAGAAACACTTTTCTCTGCTCAGATAAATGACCTTTAACAAGCACTTGTTCTTTAGTTAGTCTAGGTCATTACTAAAGATTACCAAGCATTTTCAATAAAACTGGAATCTTTGACTCATCTTCAGCTTTAAATTTGAATGCTAAAAAGCGATGGAAACTTTTCTCTGTGCATTACACTGTGTTGTCTACCAATATCAGTAGCCTGCCCCACCACAGCAGAGAGCTCATAATCCCCAAGTACCATTTTGCTCTGAGCAGTAGAAGGGAGGTGGTGAGCTTCATTTTCTTCCTCACAAGTAGAGTCTTTCCTTTGCTGTGCTGAATCAGGTCCGAGAAGACTAAAGAAAACCACCCCCTGTCACAGTTCCTTTTATTGTCAATGCACAAGGTAGAGAAAATGGAAGAAAAATAAACTTCCAGTCTGTGTTGTCACACATTGCATCCATGTCCAAAATATAAACAGATTAAACTTCAAATAGCTGCACTGCTGTGCCTAATCCCTGGGTAGCAGCTTCTCTTTGACATGACTTCACTTTGGGGCAGTGTAGCTGTAGTTGGATGTCAGCTGAGCTCCTGATGCCATGGTTCTTCCCAGCTTCTGGGTGCTATCCTCCTCACAACACTAGAGTTTGAGAGTGCTCTGATAGGAGAACTTAATTTAGAGAGATCCTCTGTGCTTGTGTCCGAGCTGCACACAAGATCCCATGTACCTGAAGACAAAGCTGTATGACACACACCATGCAGAAAAAAAAAGGCAGTAATTCTGTTCCAGTACTTCTGGACAAGATAGGACAGGGGGAACAAAAATCTCCCGCCCAGCCCCTTTGTTTAGAGGGAAGGCTACCCACCACCCTCCACAGGTAGTGGGCCCTGTCACCTCCTGCAACTTGCTCCTTTCTGTGCAAGACACTAAATGGAGGTTCTGGGCATACCCCACTCTGAGAAATTATGCTGAGGTTTAAGACAGTCAGAACAGAGGGCCTGCTTAAGAAGCAGTTTGAAATTATTGAGAGCAGCACTTCCCATTTCCACAGCAGAAACCCTTATAGGCTGGAAGCCTCAAACCTTGATCACTTTCAATTGAAAGACATAAAAAATGTGCACTGCTGGAATATTTTAAATGACTGTGTACAATGTGTACTGACTGAACATTAGGGGCTTCAATTAAATAACAGTTCAGAACATAATGAACTGAAAAATTTCACTCTCTCTAAAATGAGATAAGTATGAAGTGAAGAAGAATTAAGAAATAGTGCTCTGAATGTGGGGCCAGCTACTGCATGATGAGATTCATCCAGGAACACAACAGAACTGCTTGTGAATTAGGGTTTTTTTCCCAGACCCTTCAGAGAGCATGGGAAATGGTCATTGTGACACTACTTGTGTTGAAATCACTAATGTACCTGTTCTGTAACCTTGGCTCACTCATGTTTGGTGTTAGACACTTCTGGATACACATCTAGCCAGCTGTTCCCCGCTGTGGCCTGAAGGGGTAATCTGGACCAAATGTCTAAGGTTCTGGCCTGAGATTCAGATAACACAGTCCTTTTTCATTTCTTACATTTACTGATTAAATAATCTCCTATGACCCATCTGAACCAGACAGAAATCATACAATGCCTGATACTCTGCTTGCAGGGATGGAGAATACTGCAACTTTTAAAAAAGACTGCCAATGCTGTAGTTTTCTCTGCATGTCAATGAAAGAAGACAGAGGGCCAGCAAAGGTAGAGATGCTGCACCACAGCATGAATCACTTGCTCCAGAATATTGCAGCATGCTTTACAAAGTCAAAAACTGGCACTTAAGAGTGATAACATACTGCACTCTGGTAACCACTGACTTCACATGAGGACTGTTCGTCCTTTGTCCCTTGGCTGGCTTGATAGCTTTGGAGGTAAATCCCTTTGCAGACTTCCCATGATCTCCATAGCACACTTACTTGGTTTGGAATAGAACAAAATAAAATCTCATTCCAGTAAGTACCATATTTATCCCTTTACCAGAAAGGGCTTGGATATCTTTAGCGATCTTCCAAATACAAAGTAAGAACTCTTCCATTAAAAAAAAACAAACCACAAACAAATATGAACAAACAGGAAAATATACACACTTCAGATTTTTAGGCTTAAGCTTAACATTTCTGTTTGATGTTACATTTTCAATTACCTCTTTGCTATTGCTCTATCAGTATTGTTTCATCCCAGCTTTTCCAACCACATCACTAGCACCTGCTCTGTGCACGATTTCCTCCTTCATACCAGTAACTGGTGAGGTTTTAGAGGCCAAATGCCATCTGACCAAAGCAGCTGTATTCTCCAGGAGTCTGTAAAGGCTGAAGATGATGGACAGCCGTATCAACATTTACTGATGTTGGTGTTTCACTTATGTGCTCCATTTTGACTTGTAACTAGACCAAAAAGGTCAGAAAGGTGAAAAGTGGCTCTTTCAAGTGGTAGAGAGTTATGTCAATTTGTCAGCAAGCATTCATAGGGATATGGAGAATCAGGTGGGAGTCGGGAGTCTGCATTTATTCCAGTTTACCTGATATAAACTCAGCATATTAAAAAGCTGAAGCAGACTACAAAAGCCTTGTATAAGCATATGCAGTAAGTTTAATGATTTAGGAGTTCTATAAAAATTGTAAGTATGCTCTGATCTTCAAAAAAAGGTTGCCAAAGAAAATAAAACAGGACAGAAACTTATGCACACTTCCTCAAGCTCCATATTGCTGAACTAATGAATCTGTTATCAAAGACTCCCTCTGACTGGTCTTTCGAGGAATGTAGGAAATCCAGCTCAGACCACTGAACTTCCATACTGTCATGCACAGAAAAAGCATCAAAAGCAATGCAAAAACCTTACTCCTTAGACAGCTGCATAATTACCTGCCCATGGGATACGTTTCCACCTTCCCCCCACAGTTTGACTCTGCTTGTAATCTTAGGGCTGTGGGCTAATTTGCTTCTTAATTTTGTCTGTTTCCTTTAACAGAAATCGGAAGCATTAAGACCAATGCTTTGCTGTTTCAAAGTCCTCCTGAGATGTGGGTTTCTTGTTTTGTTTGCTACAGCAGGAAGTGTCAGTGATCAAATACGTTTTGTTGGATTAATTTAAGGTTCCCTGTCCTTCAGACTGTCCCTGACCCTTCTATTTAGAGAAGGATGAATGGAACTGGGGCTGGACCAAAAAGCAACTTCCCAGTTCAGATCCATATTTGTTCTTTAGTTTACAGGAAAATTCAATCCTGACCGTTTGCAGTGAAGGACAAAAAGTTATTAGGATATTGCTCACTTTGAATCTTCTGCTTCAATATTTCAAAGATCTGTGTTGAATTCTTTAAATTGTACCAGCTTACAATCTTAAATAAAAGGTGATTTCTAACCCAAATGAGAACTATGATTGGGGCTGTCTCCACATGTTTTTTCTGTAGGCTAACAACCTATGAGTTTATGAAGTGCATCTGCCCCTAAAGCAGAGCCCTACCTGGCTGTTTCTGTTCTCATGGGACTCAGAAATTTCTAAAAACTTTATCAAATTTGAAGCTGAGCAATGAATTCTTAACTCTTCAGGCTTAAGTAACTTAAGAAACAAGCAGCATGTAGGGAAATGCAGAGAGATCATGTCACTGACCAGGTTTTGTTTCTTTGAAAAATCAGCCTTGAAACATCAAAACAGTGATGCTTTAACAGATCCAATCTTTCAAGAAGTATGCTACATGAGGAAAACATGCCAAATCTCACCCTTTCCTGCAGATGTTTGCTGTTGCAGACAATCCTTTCCTGGACCACAGTGTTTTGAGGTCCAGTAGGTGTTCTTGCCAAGGTGCAAGGACAGCACTCCGAAAGTTGCCCTTAGAATCAGTTAGTCTATCTCAATGCTAACACTCCAGAGTCAACCATCCTCTTCCTCTGGCTGGTCAGGAGTGACCTCTGCCACACTTCTCAAAGCCCACCTTTTACTGGTCCCCCAGTCCTGCTCATACACAGTTGGGCCCAGCCCTAATTGGGCACAGGTGGGCTTAACAGGAGCTCACGCCTTCCTCCTCCTCCTAACTGGCAACACCTGATTGTCTTTACCTGGTTGCCTCTACAATTTGCAGTGTAGACCAACACGGTCCTGAGAGAACACCTTGTCACTATGTGAACCAGCTATGCCTTTCCCTATAGTACCTTTCATTGCTTTGTGTATCTGGAAACAGGGTGACCAGAGTGTATCATGATGTGTTCCTCAGTGCTTCCCATGCTAACACTTTATTTGTATTTGCCATACAAGAAGACAGCTTGATCAGAACAAGTGCAATTGCACCTGTGAATGCTAGCCTGTCCTTGGGGTAGACTTAGAACATTGCTTTCTTCCCCCAGTGCATGGCTGGGGATAAATAAAATCCCAATGCTTAATGGTCTTCTATTCCTGAAGATGAACAGCTTCTTTTAATAAACATTTGCTATAAACAAGTATCAGGCACATCTTTTCTTTCTCTTTCTAGAAACAATCTTGTAGTTTGTTCACAAAACTCTTTCACATGATTTTGAAAACATTTGACAAAGGTACCTGAGCCACAAATTCAGGCTCTAGCACCCTATTGTAGCCCCTTCTTCATCTCAGAAAAGTACTGACAAAATTCATCTCTCTGAGAGCTGCAAGGCATTTGGAAACCATTGGGAGAAAACGTGCCATGAAAGTGAATGTCTTCACTCCATGATGCAAATGTATGTTAAGCAATAAGCCCCTTGTTCCTAAATAGGCTTGTCTTGTTTTGATATTCAAGGCTATGAAAAAAGACACATACTTCTCATTTAATCTTGCCAAGATATAAACTTGTCTATTTTTATATAGCTGTCCAATATGGACAACAAAAATAACTTTCTTAATAAAGTGGAAGAAGAGGAAAGTCTAGCTAATTTCTTGTGATGCAGAACCATGATGTCCCTGAAGCACATAATTTTTAGGCTGAAGTTCTACCTGTTGAACCCCATTTCACTGAGAAAAAAATCCTGCTGATTCTTGAAACTCAGTTTAAGATGACTGCACTGTTCTGTCAGATAATATTACTACTCCCAAAAGTAAAATCTCAAGATTATTATACTTTGCTGAGAGTAAGCTTGATAACTATCATTGTGCTGCATATTTGCTTCTTATACCAAACGATATTTGATCATTTGAAATGATTACATAGCTTTAGCTGAAAATCTTTTGAATCAAGTGGCTATAAATCATGTCTCTGCTACTAACTAGCGAGCATTTAGACAGCATTAGCACAGGCTAATAACTCCTTTCATGGGGAAAAGAGGCAGAGAGTACCTCGTGTGTGTAAAAGCCTCTGGGGACAACACAAGAGTTTTTAAAGCAGCAGTTAAACTTACCCCATGAAAAATAAGCCACATCAGTGTCAAAATGTATTGCAGTATTTCAAACTCAGAATCCACACTTTTTATTTTTTCTCCCCCCAGCAGGGAAATAACTTCATCTAGTCTTGAGTGATAATGTTAGAATATGAATGTTGTGTGATTACATTGATGCACATGCCAGTAGCACCATGTACTTTATACTCCTGTCCTTTAAGTGAGCTGCTCAGCTCAGAGCTCTGCAGCTTCAACAAAACAGAACGGAGAATTTCTGACAGTATCTCCATTTTCAAGATCTAGGCAGTAGTATTTGTACTACTTCATGAAAAAAAATGCAGGAAACACTACTATTATTAATGGACAGCTTCTTATTCTTTGAAAAGTTTGTGTCATCCCTGCATAAAAGTGTTTGTCATCAACCTGTAAAACTACTGCAATAATATTTCAGAAGGACTCACAGTCTTAGTTGATACCTAAAAACTATGCAAAAATGTGAAAAATAGGTTCCCAAAAATTACTCAGCCCTGACAGAGCACTAAAGGTGCAATGACTTCATTAACATAGAAAATTACTACTTCTGACTCATCTGGAAACACTTCTTCAATGGAAGACACAATTTAAAGTTAATAAGTATGCTTTTTGATGGATACTTTTCAGAGGTTTAAAAAATTGTAGCATACTTATGTCATAAGTTTTAAGTAGTGATGGCTTAAGAGACCAAACGTATCAATGTATCCTTTAGGAACTGCTGCCACTACACAGAACCAAGAGTTAATTTTTACATAATCTTGTGTCTCATGGAAACCCAGGTATTATTAAAATAACTAGGCTTTAGTCATCTGAAAACACCAACACCATTCATTTTGCTTGTTTATGCCTTTCAGCTGTTGCTAGATGCTGCTTTAGAGCTGTGGGAAAAATCACATGTATGAAAAAAACTAAAGGGACAAATTATGAATTTTCATAACAAGAAGCTAAGGTAGAGTAAGTTAATGGGGTTGTTAGTGGAATTTTTTTAAAACAGCATACTGTGATCTATGCCTTTCTCATATTCCATTTTATGCTATTTCTTTTACTTCAAACCCATAGCAGTCCCGGTCCTTTTGTTATTAACTGTTCAATAGTATCTTGACAGCAGAACTACATCTTCGTTCTCATTTAATAACTATTTATCATTCTGTATCTGCCCATTTTCAAGAAGGAATAAAGTTAAGTGTTCAAGAAATTGGAAAAAATTGAAACTTGACCTTTATTAAGTGGGTTAATTGTCACAATCTCAGCATGTACTAAATTAATGACCAAAAAGTGGAACTTCAGAGTTTCAGAAGACTAGGTTAATGTCCAAAAAAGTCTAAACTCTGACCTTCTTGACATATGCCAAAAGAAACAGCCACCCTAATAAATTACTACCTGCGAGCAATTATAATAAACCATTCCTAGCATCCAACCACTTGAATTAATTGCTGCAAGGCAGTGGGGCTTTCTCACAGATATTCAAGCTAATCTAAAAGTTCCCTTGCAGTTCATAGGCAATGGTTTGTGTGTGCTGCTTCAGTATTGAGATTCAGTTTTAATATTTCATACCTTTGCACCACAAATCTGTATACAACCCCACTTATTAGCACTGAAATTAGGAGCCTTGGCTGAGTTACTAAGAGCATAGAAAGTGGTGAACCCGCATGGGATAAAGCAAAGGGAATTTATTTGTCTTAACTCATAGCATAAAGCAATGGCTGAATGCAGGGCACCTACATAGTTCCCAAATTTCAGGCTAAGAGGGGAAACAGACAACTTCTGTAAATATGACAACAAACTGCAGAATATTTAAATCAAACAGCATTCACAAATAGAAAAAAAAAAAAAAAAAAAAAAAAAAAAAAAAAAAAAAAAAAAAGTCAAACATGGGTGAATTGACCAGGAGGACAGCCAGTATTTTCCTTCAGGATAGCAAGGAGAGGAATGGGCAGGTGGCCCCAGCCAGGTTCAAAGCAAGAGGTTACCTGGCTGGTAACATCCCTCAGTGGCACAAGGCACCACACTGGAATTAAGCTACTGTTGGACTTGCTATGCAGAGGAAGAGCAGCAGGATGCAAGAGGGAAATTTGGGGTTTGCCTCTATTGATTCTATCTGGAGGACAAATACCTTGTGTGCCCAGAACTGTCCAGTTGACCCAGTTTTCAAGAACAATATATACACTTAATATTAAATAAAATCCTAGAGTGTTTAAGTTCAATTATCTAATTCTGCTGATATATGAATTGGTATATAAGTGATGGTGATTCAGTTGGAAAATCAACATTCCTCACACACGCAAGATTTTATTCCCTATCCTCATGCAGATTTTAAACACCTTTCTGAAGAAGCAAAGCCAAATCCCAAAGGGCTACTGCTCTGTTTCACTCCAGTTCATGTGAAGCTGCTCCAAGGCACAAGTTGCAGTGGTCAGCAGTACATATTCTGCCACATCTGAACTGGATTTAATTGTAAAATTATTTAGTTTCTCTGAATTGGGAAGTTAAGAAAATAGTATTCTGCATAGATATATATATATATAAAATCTTTGAACTATATGTCAGAAGAATGGAAATAAAAGGAGTTCAGAGCACAGACAACAGAAGGAATCACATGGCAGATGGAGAACTCAGGTTCAAAAGCCTCTTCTGTGCTTGATCAACTTTATATCACACAGTACTACACACAAAAATATTGTTTGGACTAGGGTTTTCAAGTCTGGACACATTACGCTTCAAGACCGAGTGCCCTGAATACAACCCTACCTTCTCTTTTCATACCATACTCTGTGGCTTTGTCCAGACCTTCCATGCTGGATTGATAGAGCCTTTCCTTACCCCCTCCAGAGATGAGTTCCCACGCAACAGCAGAGGAAGAAGTTGCTGATCCACAGTGCCTCTGAGCCAGACTTCCCTCAGGTTGCCCCTAGCACTGACAGCAAGGCAAGCTGCCACTTCCAGCTGTACTTCCCTGCCAGTTTTACACGTAACAACAGTTTGTGATTCATACATTTTCACCTGTTCCAATTGTGAAATATATGGCTTGCTTAAAAATCTGCAGGAATTACACTACTACTTGGATATACTCTTTTCTTGAACACTCACTGAAATGATTTCTAAACAACTTATTCTTCAGCAGAGCAACCCCTGCCTCTGAAGAAAACTTAGTAGTGTTCAGTTGGTCCACCTTTTATTTTCCACTCAGGAACAACTCATTCTTTCCACACCCCCCACCCCTTGCCCCCAGTCTAGCCTAACTTTTCGTGGTGAAAAATGGCACCAAATCTACTTGTTAAGGATTCCTAGTTTGAGAGACAATGGCAGAGGTCAAATGCCTTCTGGTTTCCAACCATTCCAGTACTGCACTCTGCAATGGAAACACTGTGGGCTAACTTGATATTATTTAATTTTTAAGTGAAGTTTGATGTCTGGGTACGCTGAAAATAAAGATAATTATTAATGACAAAAGACTGTACAAGGCAAAAAAAAATCACATTTTGTTAGAAGTAGATGAGTACCCTATATCTCCTGATGCATGTCACTACAAGAAAGCAGCTAACTCAAGGATATTTCAAAGCCTGTTACTGCTAATTCAGGAGTATAAGTACTAGTACATCCCATACTCCTTTTTGGTAGTAAAAGGCTACAAAAAAACCCCAAAAACAAGCAAACAAAAAAACCCACCCCAAAACAACAACCAAGGGTGTTTTGATTTTTGCTTGGAACCACAGGACAAGCACTTTGGCATATGGCAATTTTTTTTTTTTCACTAAACAAATTATCATAGATTTCATTCATTTTACTAAATGTCAAGTTCATGTCATTTACACTAACTCTAGAGCAGTCATTTATTCAGTTTTGAAATAATGCCAAATACACCAGTGACTCCAAGAAGACAAAATACCCAAAAGAATCCTGGACCATTTGTAGCTTTTTATCTTAAATATGGATTGAGATTTATTTAACTGAAAAATCCTCCACATGGTTTCCAAACTTGTGGCATTTGTTAGGAAATAGATGCAGAAACCGAGAAACGGTAAGGAAGCTCTTCTAACCATGAGTCACCAATTTACGTGCTGTACTTTGCAATGCACTCAAAGAAGGAAGTATGTTAGAAACTATTAAATATAGATGGTAATTATGTGAGAATCATGTGGTCATATCTGACTTGAATATGGATCAGTTAAAAATTTTCTAGAGAAAAAGGAATGAGTGTTGCTTCATCAGATAAATTTGGCAGATTTTCTGCACAGTCCTGTTTGGTACAGAGTGCAAGAAATATCAAGGACTGACTTCCAGTCCATAAAATCAGAAAAGAGCAGTGGATTTGAGGAGCATCTTTATTGTGTCAGACTGAAAAACATCAAATTATGATTCATAATTACTTAACATGCCTTTCTATAAAGTAAGGGTGATAGAAGAGGCAGCAGCAAATATTAAATACAGATTCTAAACATGTGAACTAAAGAAGATTTTGTGCAACCTAAGTATTCCTGTGTACCTTTGAAACATGAAAGTTTCATGACTCCATGATCAACATTCCTCTCTAAAGGCAAATTAGCCTCAAGAATGCAGCTTCTGTTGAGTGACATAGATTTTCTACATGAGCTGCCCTTTAATTATGTCCAAAGGAAGGAATACTAATTTCAGCCAAGATGCTAAAAGAACCTATTTTAGCCAAGATCCTAAACCATTGTACCTCCTCAGCCAGAAGGCTCTCAGGTCTTGTGTAGTCATGACACTACTTAAACTAAGGCTGAGTTTATACACTTAACAAGCATTTTTTTCAGATTAGAGGTTATTGTTCAATTTTGTATGTTTGCCTGTACCAACAGGGCTATGTGGACATCATCCTGCACTACAGAGCCAAAGTTACAGGTTGCCAGAGAAACGATTCGTCACTAGGTAGGTTCACGAAAAATTCAAAGGGGCTTTTTTCTCCCCATTTTGTTTTTGGAGAACAGTCCGAGAAATCCAAGTGATGTCTTTCTTACAGGAATACATCAGATAGCTAGCTAAACAGAAGCAAGATTTGGCATTTAGCCTGGGATTAGTGTGAACAGCCTCTTAACCAAACATTACGAAGAAAGTTAACTTTAAAATGCTTTGAAAGGTCTGTTTTCATGACAGATGGTAATAAGGGCTCATCAGTGCCAATTTTTTTTTTTTTTGTTTCCACCTCAGTTTTCAAAAGCTTAAGTTTTAGGTTAGTTCTTCTGAACAACCATTACATGCACAGATGAAAAATGCAAATTATAAAAGATTACTCACTCTTTTTATCGTATGCAAGGTATTTTTCTAAGTAATACTAGCATATGAAGTGTAAAAATTTGATGGTGTGCTAAACAGACCACTTTCCCTTTTTTTTTTTTTTTTTTTCCTTTTTCCCAGCTCTTTCTCCTGTAATCTTTACCTGTACCCCTGGACAGTTACTCCTCTCCCCACAGACCTGAAAAGATACACCAGTCAGCAGCAGGTGGAGGTTTTCTTTGTATAATACATTCACTAGGGAAGACTTGGTAGAACTATATTTTATTCAAGAAAACCCACACATTCTGTCCTGTGGTGACCACAGGCTTTGCTAAGCCATAGGTATCAGCAAATACTGGAACAAAATACAGTGTATCAGATTGAATCAAAGCATTTAAATTCTGAATTACAGTTATAATTTCCAGGGAAGTCTAATTTCAGAATTGCATGATAGTATCTAGTACAATGTTATGCAATTTAAGTGGCAGAAACAGAAACTGAACATTGGTCCTAATAAAAAACAAAATGTAAGGACTTTTGTATGACATTGAAACTCTCAAGACAACAATTCATAACATTCTACCAAAGGCAGGATATAGTTACAAAAATACTGGTCCGGCATCTTGTTAGTGGTGAAGCAATACCCAAGGTGCAATGGCAACGTGCCATTCTTAGTGAAATATTTTTAAAAAAACTATTCTTTCTATTTTCCCCGCAGAGATACTAGCTGAACACCAAAACTGCTATGACAACCTGAAAGTCTCTACTTACTGTGTGTATTGCACCAGAGATTTAAGCAAAAACACATCTTCCAGGTTGCAGTACAAAAGAAGAAAAACCTAATAAAACTATGAATATGCCAAAAGACATTTTACTGCAGCTGATCTTGGATGAGAAGGTTGCAACATCTATTGCGCTTTAAACAATTGTCCAAGCTTGCCCATTCTATTCATTACCTTAAATTTAAGGACAGAAAGGTAACAGTAAGGTCCTTAATATTGAGAACAGAAGTAAATCACATTTTACTCCTCTCCATTCACCAAAAAAAAAAAAAAAAAAAAATTCCTCCTCTCTTCCCAGGACCCAGGTAATCTCAAAGTCAGGCCTTGAAATTACTTTTGCTCTGATATTGCACTGTTCTAGGATTTTTTCCACCTAGAAGTTCAAACACAGAGTATGAGGGTGACTAAAACTGCTGGACACTTTAGACCTGCTTAATTTGTGGAGGTATCCCAAGAAATGTGCATCAGACAAAGACACAATCTAAATGGCAAAGTGTACTGCAGACTTAGTTATGGCCTGGGTTGGGGCCAAAATTACATCAGCCTGCCTGCTATTTCCTTCAGGAAAACAGCATTAATTAACACCTTAACCAAAAGGTGAAGCTGAGAAAGATCAGGTAAGCATGTCACATTCAATGTTATATCCAACAACACAGAAATGAAGGAGTAGCAGACAGGAATATTAATCATGTTATCCTTTTAATAATTGTTTAGTCAAAAGTGTAGCTTTGAAAATCTCTAGCTAGATGTGAAAACCTGAAGAAGCTGAGAGACAACCTCACTTTGAACAGTACAGTTTAAAAGCTGTGATTTGGCCTATCTGCTTTCAAAGTAGCACTGACAACCCTGAAACTAAAAGGTACTACCTGGAAATAAAAAGAAGTCAGCCTTTAAAAGTTGGTGAATGTTGCATTGTAGCATTCTAACTGGCTGAAGAAGAAAGATGAGATACTTTTATACAGTAAACAAAAGACAAAGTAAACTGAAATTTTCAGAGATCACTTAATGTGTAGACAATTTGGATTCTCACCAACATTTAAAACTACCAATCATAAGGTTGCCACCTTACCTTTTTCTGGACTGGTATACCTGATTTTAAACAGGTTTTCCTCCAGTCTCCCAAGTTTCTGATCCTCTTATCCAGTTTTCTGCTGTACTGCTCTCCCACCTTCATGCTGAATACCGAGTCAGTCCTGCCTTCTGCTTTTCTTGGCAGGAGGCAGAGCAAGCTTTTAATTTCGGTAGTCAGTGACAGAACAACAAAAGCACAGCAGATAGAAGAGCTTAATTCTTCCCCAGGAAGAAAATACATTTGGTTCAACAAAGGGCTGCAAAATCTTCCAAAGGCACCTCTTTCCCCAGTTTTTGCCTGAAAGCAAGATGGCAATCTTAATTGAAAAGGGATGCTAAATCTTTTAAATAACTTAAAAATTCATTTTTATATAAAGCAGCAAAACCATTTTTCTCTGCAGAAAGAGAAATGTTAACAAAGAAACACACCAACATATACGCACTGTTCATAAACTTCAGCTAATTTAATTTCACAAGAAAGAAAATTTTGGGGACTATTCTTTAACCTCATCAGTACTTTCTGAAGAAGATTCTTTGGCATCTTCAGTCTCTCTGTTGCTTTTCTCTTTATTTAGATTTTCACTTTCTGACTTGGTCCCATTAAATAGAGAGTTTTCACTGTTTACAAACCCATTCTCTGTGACTTCACCATCAATAGCTTCATCAATCTTTAAGTCCCCCGGCTCTTCCACATCTTCTAGGTTTCTCAAGACAATAGGGAGTCTAGAGTCTGTCACAGTGTTCTCCAACAAGGCAATATTGCTCTCTTCATATTTAGGAAGCGGAGCTCCATCTGCCATTTGTTTGGTATAATACTCTCGGCTAGCAGCCGCACTCTTTACTGCTTTCTCCAAGATTTCTTTTTCACCTAAGCGCAATTTGATAGCCATTATCGCATGTGAAGTAAGGTCATGGGTCTCCAAGAAGGACTTATCATCCTGTTAGAAAGGGAAGAGCAAGTTTGTTAGTAACAACCAACACAATAACAAAAAAGAAATCCCTCAACTTTAAGAGCAAGTGAGGCTAGGTTCTTCGGGCTGTGCCGAATGGACATACATAAAGAAGAGGGACTGCGTGGAGTTCTAGTGAAATTTGTCAAGAATTCATAAAGAGGCCAAAAATTCTCCACTTAGATCAGACTGCATAACAAGCAAAGTCAGGACACCTCACAAATATATGAAACGTGGAGGTTCATTTATACCCTTGCTACTGCAGCACATTTCTTTTCAGCCTGGGGAATGCAACTAATAGACAACAAGTTGAAACTGATTCCTCATTTTACTTGCAGAGAAAAAGCAGGTAGTCTCTATTTGGAGAATCAAAGAAAAAAAAACATTAACAAAATTACATTAACAAAATTTTCTTTTTGCAATCTTATTTGTTTTTCCTTAGATAACACAAATCCTTTTCTACACTTTAAAAAGTACAGAATGAATTATATTCTGTAGTTTTTATATATTATATACTGTATTCAGACTGAATCTTGTAAAGACAAGATGGGGGACAAAATATTTTTGTACAATCATAACACAAAATATTTTAGACATTTACACTACATATAAGGATAATTTTACCTCCACAGTTGTTTTATAGGTTTTCAAAAGAAGGGATGCTCTGGCTTCTAGGAATGTCCAAAGTTTAACTTCATTGTCCCAGCTAATGGGAAACTCAGAGTTCCCCAAAGTGAAGATTTTGTCAATGGCATGCTCCCCTATCAAGTGTTCCTTTAGCTCTTCTACAATAAGTATAAAAACAATCTGTTAAAAACAATCTCATAATTTATTTTGTCAGTTAACTGGAGAAAGATTTATAGCTTTGAGCAGCTTACAAAAAAACCCAACTGTCCTCAAATAAGAATTATCAGATATGCTGGTTATTTCTAGGATTCTCCTCAAAGAGGCAACTGGAAATCTTTAGATTAGCAGAAAGTGGACCTTCTGCTTCACTCTGAAATAAAGATACTTTATATATCATAGCCTGCCATACACAGAATAGCTCTGTGACAGTGAGATGGAATGTTTTGCATATACTTGAAATATAATACTTGAAAAACAAAAGACAGTAAATCTTTAAAGTACTCAGTGAAATTTTTTACAATAAAAGAACAAGGCAGAGAGTATGCACATAGAGTAGAAAATGTTTAATTAGCTCCTTAGCATCGCATAAATTTCATTCATCTCTTATTTAAGAAATTTCACTCCTGGAAAGCAGCTAGTACAAGCTTTACAAAGCACTTGCATGTAGTTTCTCAATAAACAGTTTTCTTATACAGTATTGTTAAACCATGACAAGTATTTAAGACATATGAATAATCTGAGCACAATCACATATCAGAACATTGCCACTAAAATGTTTACTAGTTAAAATTTCTTTTCTGAGACAAAATTCATTGCCTCTCAGGCATCCTAAATTTGTCTTTACTTGAATTTGCCTTGCTCAAGTGGTCAGGCAGCTGAACTAGATGCTCACTGTAGATCTCTTCCAACTGAACTATTCTATTTCATTCTAATTTCTTAGAAAGTTCTAAAAGATGGATAACAGGATGTAGTGAATGCATGACAATTAATAAGGTAGGTTGTTTTTTATTAAAGAAATCAAATAGAGCACATGCCAAAATATAACAACTTCAGTACTCTCACTGGTATTAAAATCCACATCACCCACACAGCATGCCTGACTGCTCTGTCATGAAAAACTGTCACATCTGTGACCTCAAAAATTAAATCTTATCTGCAAGCAGCTATTACAAATATTCATTCAGAAATTTCACATGCACAAATAGATGAATATTCACCAACTATACATGTATATTCCCTGTTTAATACCCTAACATAAGAGAAACACTACAAAGACAGTTTGCAAATACGTAAATTGGTTTAAGATTATGAATTGTCAAAATATTGGAAATGATCAACTTTGAAATGTCTCTTCCACATTTCCCCTACAGTACAGGATATTCCAATTCCGTACCTAAATGATTCTGGTAGTGATGGCTAATATGAATTATTTTAGGCATGCAAGCTCCTCCTAGGTCTCATGTGATCACATTATGTGAACTGTTTTTAATCCTAAGAATGAAACATCAGGCTCCAAAGCTCACTCATTCACAACAGCTTGTGAGATTAAAAAAAAAATAAAGCAAAACAAAACTAACTGCATCACCTCATGCTTTAGGAGTTCCAGAAACGCCTATGTTACTGAAATGTTCTCTCAGACAATGAGGGCAAAGATTGACTTTCTCACTAGCTTAGAGATCTCTGTTTAACCTCAACTCCTCAACTTTTCCAATCTTCTACCTTCATGTTTTATATAAATGTCTATCACATTCCTGCATCAAAAACAAACAAACAACTCCAAAACAAACATAGATTAGGTTATCTTTATAAAATATCTTACCTTCACTCATACAAAACACTCGAAGGAAAGCCAAAAGCTGTGCAGAGATTGGAGGCTCTGTCGAGTGCAAGGCAAAAACACTAGAACTAATAAAAGAAACAAACAGCAATAGTAAATGCAAGTTCTATTGTCATATCTTTGAACTTATTTGAACATCAAAGACCTTAAAGTATATAACAACTGCACTGTTTCAACAGTAACTTTTTAAAAAATGAGGTAGTACTAGTTCAAACTGAAGAAAAGCTTTCCTAACCTGTAACTGAAAAAAAAACCAATTACCTCAACAATTTTACACTTACAATTATTTTTATATGACTTTCATAATAAATTCATGAAAATGCAACATTTCACATTTGCTGCTTCTAACAGTACCCTCTGGACTCTAAAGTCTAAAGGAAAATGCTGTGGTTAACATTCTGAGCATTGTAGTATGTCTGCAAGGGATAGAAAGAAAGAAAAACCACAGATTGCTTGAAATTAATACTTTCTCTGTTTTTGTCCAAATGGTTATTAATGCAAAGGCTTTTTTACTTATATATGGTCCAAATTAGATGATAATATACCTTAGAGAACTTCTGTAAATAGAATTACAATGATTTTAATTTGGTATATGAACAGGAGAGTCTAGGAAAACTATCATAGCACAGCTTTATATCTGCTCTACTGGACACTATATACTTTGGAACTGTTTTCAAAAACCCATGGAATTGTGTTTTACTTACGTGGGGATACCAGCACGAGCTAAGACCTCTGCCTTCATAGCATACAGCCTGTCACTTTTACTCACGCCAAGCTTTATTTTCACTCTGTCATGTGAATTATTATCAAAGAAAAAACCACTGTGGATCACAAATTCAGCGTTTGACCGAGTGCCATAAAAAATGTAAATCTAGAAGGATGAAAAGAGAAGTGAAGGGACAGGAAAAAAGCTTAAGATAAGCTCACAAAACTGACATAATTTGAAAGTTATTTCCTGAAAGAGTTACTATTCTGAGTACAAGATATATTTGGTTGTATAAAGAAACACGCTTTGTTTTCTGGTATCAATTCAAATCCTGTACATACTGCAGCATTACACTTTAGAGGTAAATGTAAACATATCCATGTAACAGAGACACTGAAAGGAGAGAAGAGGTTCTTACTCTATTTTAAAGTAAAAACGCTTTTTTTTCTCACGCTGTCATAAAATATCAGTATGTGGAAATATACTTTCAAAGATCCTATGCTTTTTAAAAGCTAAACAATCTGAAACAAGGACTCCTTAAAAGAAAGTGTTTCTGGGGGGAATTTTGCCCCTTGTATGTTTAATCAACAGAGTAACCCACACTGTTGATGGATCAATTTTACTTTTGTTTTAATGTTACCTTAAGGCATGGATATACCAAAGTATGAAACAGAGAGATCTGATCTGTGTTTAGTCAGTATTTATTTGTGTGATATAATCTGAAATCTTTCTCTAAAGCAAATACGTTCCTTTAATTCACATTAGAAAAGAAGTTCCTAAATACAACGTGTAAAAAGTGTTTCATTCAGGACTAGGCTGCATGAAGTACATGGGACAAGAAGTGAGAGTATCAATTGTCTTCTGCATCAAGAGGATATATTCAGCTTTTGTTTGATAATGGAATTGTCAATCAGAAAAGAAGTTTCAACAGTTACAGAACTCACTTCTTAACCTTAGATTACAGCAAACCTCTGGATAACTGTAAGCATCCACTCCTCTCTAGCTGACAGAGAAAGGCACAGTGTTCTCTTAAAAGCTCAGCAACACTAATGATGCCATTTACTTACTTTGTTTTCAATTTTAGAATAGAGCTATTTATCCTAAGCACTAAATGCCTAGGTGTTACATTAAAGTATACTAAAACTTATACTGTAACAGGATTTTACAATGAGCAAATGACCTGCCTGGGTTTGTTAAGGCAAGGGTTAGGGCAAGAGATGGTAAGCCTCAAGTTTTACAAGTACTGTAACACATCTCATAATCTACTGAAATTCACATACCATGTGTAAATCACATACCATGCTCTTACACTCTGAAACTGTTTTACAAAAAAGCCAATTAAACAGAATGAGAAAGTTGCTTTATTCAAGGCCAATGTTTCATTTTGTGGAGTTCTGCTGCCTCACACTTTTTAGTAGTAAAAGCAAGGATCATACAGTCTTCCTGCTTAGATGGTAAGAAATAAAATGTACAGTACATTAAGATACTGAAGCATTATGTAATTAAAGTGCTTTAACCATGTTGATAACAGTTAAAATTTCCACAGAAATTAAAAAAAAAAATCTGATAAATAACAGATAAAGTAAAACTACTAAAATAAAAATGGAGGAAGCATCTATAATTGAAATGGAGAGAGGAGCCAGAACAGCTATATGACACAACCATTGCCAACTGTGAAAATTATAAATTGGATCGCTTATCAAAAAACTGTAGACCATCACGCTGGTATAGGAAAAAAATGGCAAATATTTGACTACAATAACAAATTCTAAGAGCAACACAAAAAATATACAATTGCTTTAAATCCCAGCATAGCAATGAGGATAAATATACCTCTGGAAAGAAGTACTTAAAAAAAATTCTCACACACATCTTTGTCTAAAAAGAAGGTAATAATAAATAAGAAAAATGAAAACCAAAATATTATCAAGTTTAAGACTGGCAAAATCATAGAATCACAGAATGTTTTTGGTTGGAGAAGACCTTTAAGATCATCAAATCCAACCATCAACCTACCACTATCAAGTCCACCACTGAACCATGTCCCTAAGCACCCCACCTACATGACTTTTAAGTAACTCCAGGGATGGTGACTGAACCACTTCCCTGGGAAGCCTGTTCAAGTGTCTGTCAACCCTTTCGGTGAAGTGATTTTTCCTAATAGCCAATCTAAACCCACTCTGGTGCAACTTGAGGCCATTTCCTCTCATCCTATCACTTGTTACTCAGGAGAAGAGACCAACACCCCCCTCACTACAACTTCCTTTCAAGTAGTTGTAGAGAGCTAGAAGGTCTCCCTCCCCTCTGCCTCCTGTTCTCCATACTGAACAATCGCTGTTTCCTCAGATGCTCCTTCTAAGACTTGTGCTGTAGACCCTTCACCAGCTTTGTTGCCTTTCTCTGGACACACTCCAGCACCATGATGTCCTTGCAGTGAGAGGCCCAAAACTGAACACACTACTCAAGGTGCAGCCTCAGCAGTGCTGAGTATAGGGGAACAATCACTTCCCTATTTCTTCTAGCCACACTATTTCTGATACCAGTCAGGATGCTGTTGGCCCTTTTGGCTACCTTGACACACTGCTAGTATGCTGACTGTCAATCAATACGCCCACATCCTTTTCTTCTGGACAGTTTTCCAGCCACTGTTCCCCAAGCCTGTAGCATTGTATGGGGTTGTGGCAATCCAGGTGCACTTGGGACCAGCACTGAGCATTGTGGAAGCTTACACAATTGGCCTCAGCCCATTGATCTATCCTTCCATGATGCTTCTGCAGAGCCCTCCTACCTTCAAGCAGATCAACAGTCTCTGCCAGCTTGGTGTCACTGGCAAACTTACTGAGGTGCACTGGGGAACACCACTTGTGACTGGTCTTCAACTGGATTTAACTCCATTCACCACAACTCTTTGGACCTGTCTGTCCAGCCAGCTTTTCACCCAACAAAGCCATCCAAGCCATAAGCAGGCAGTTTCTCCAAGATATGGGAAACTGTGTCAAAAGTTTTTCTAAAATCTAGATAGATAACATCCACAGCCTTTTCCTCATCCACTAAGCCAGTCAGATTGTTACAGAAGATCAGGTTAGTGAAGCAGGACCTGCCTTTCATAAACCCATGCTGACTGGGCCTCATCATCTTGCTGTCCTGCATGTGATGCACATAATACTAAAAATAATACACTAAAGGTAATAACTCAGAGACTGAGGTACAAAACATTTCAGCATGTTTCACAAAGTCTTTCCTGGCCATGCTGACTACAGTTGCACAAGCAGCAGGAGAAACTGAGTTCTACTACACTTGCAGGCTTAGGCTGGCTGCTGGCACAGCCCAGGAACCCTGCTGCTAGAGATTTCCTACATTCCTGGAACCACTGACTTCAATGCATCACTAGTTTTGACACTCATTTTCGTCCCTCAGCAACTCTGAAAAGAACACTGGATTCTGAATTGTTCCACTCATCTTTGCAAGACTCACCCTTTGGTACTTTCTGTTTCAAGATGAAGGGGTGTGCACAGGTGTGCATGCCTGCATGAAAGGGAGGGAGTATATTTTTAGGTCCTTTCTCATTTTCACGAAGTATGGGAATGGCAACATTGGTAAAAAGACTGCAGCTACACTGCATTTAACCTCTTGTTAAATAAGGACTAGTAAGAAACATAAACCAACATCTTTAAGAAAAACTCTACAATCTGCTAGTGCAGACCAAGGGACACCCCAAGTCTAAAATACTAAAATACTTTGGTCCTTCTGATATAGCTTTTAGTTAATCTCATCCAGAATACCAAATTCAATGTCTGTGTATGGGCATTTATTTACCAGTGATTCAACTAGGTCTCTACAATATGAGGAATCAAAACACTCCTAAAGGTGGAGTCTACCAAGCAATAGAAAATATTTTATTCTGAAAAAGTGCACTTATTACATTTGACAGTATTTTCATACAAACTTAACTCCACATAATAAAATTCAAATGTAGTGGCACTTAATCCACACCATTCTGCTACTGAAATTATGTGGGGAGTTACCAATATTCACTTAGTTCACAAGGTTTCTAATGGTCACTCTACCTGTTCTCCAGCCTTGAAATCTTGAAGAGCTACACATTCACATCGGTCATCTTCTAAGTTGTAGCCTGTTGTGATCTACCCAAAGAAAAAAATAACAAAAGCACCCTTAGTATTTTATAGGTATCTCCCCCACCATTGACAAAACACTGCCCTATTAGAAACAGATATTTACAATGGCAATTGCTCAAGAATCCTAGAACAATTACTATCAGCTAAATTATATTGTGCAGAGAAAGAAATTTATACAATCTCTTTTTAAAAAATATCTTAATTAAAGAAACCAAAGGGAAGAAATAACTTACATGAACAGAATGCTCTGAGGGAAGTGCCCTCCACTGACCACAGACAGTTACATGCTAAAGCTGGCATGTTGCTACAGAGTTCTGGAGTTTTCAGTCACCCCCAAGAGGCCCAAGGGAGCAAGGCACTGACAGCTCTATATGCCTGTGCTTTATCCTTCAACTGCCAGCACATTTTTGATCTCTCAATGAAAAAGGATTAGATAACTATGGATCTTTAGGGCATATAATCTTCAGAGAATTATAACTTACTTTCAAATAATCCCTTTATCTAAAGTTAAGCAATATTCTTAAAATGCTAAAAGGATTTTTTTACGGTAGCCGGCAATGGAAGAGGGTAAATTCTCTTAACAAACCTGTATTTCTCAAAAAAAAAAAAAAAAAAAAAAATTACAAAACTGTAAAGTGATTGCCCTAACAAGTAAAGCTATCCTAAAAACGTAATACTCCTTTAAAGTGACAAACAGCATGTTCTTAAATACCATTACCAAAGATGCAGGCAGAGATGCAGCCACAGGATGGCCCATAAGCTACTGAACATTTAGAAGGCAACTTTTATGGTAGGTATTCTGAATTCAGTACTGACAGAGCTAACACCTACAAAAAATATGACCTGGGGAAAAAACGTAGAAGCCAAAGATCGTTGCTCAGCCTTTGTAAATTAAAACCTATTTGTCTGTAAGCTGACTTACAACCCTGACTCCCATCTTTGATACAGTTTGTCCAAAACCAGAACTCTATGGATTATTTTGAAAACTTGGTGGTTACAAACTTGATGGTTTGCATGTTAATAATTTTATGCTGCTTGCATCATTAAGCATGCATGTCAGCCAAAACAGTGCTTTCAAAGTGAGCACAGGGAACTTGTTTATGATGCAGCAAATCCAAAATGGCAGTCACAAGCACCAGGGTCTGCAGAACCATCCTGCATGCAGATGTCATTAGTTCAGTCTATTAATGGGTTTGTGGTATCTTGAGATCAGAAGAGAACACAAGAGCCATGCAGCACAGTCTACTGCAAAACTCAAGCTGTGATACTTGAACACAGAGATTCCTGTACATTCATCATGCTGAACTTAATAATTTTTAGTTAAGGTCTCTCATTTGGAAGGTTATCTAACCCTAAATTGGAAGTTACAAGTGCCAGAGGATTTCCCTTTGCTATGACAAATGTACCTTCCAAGTTCAAATAGAGTCATCTTGGGGAAAAAATGTAACTTCCATTCAAAAAAGGGAACTCTTGACAGCACTTGACCTGTCCTGAAATTTTCTTAGTGTGTAAACTCAATTAAATACTTCAAAATGTGAAAACTGCATTCCAGTTTCTCGAAATGGCTGTGGGGAACAGGAGGCCTTCAAGAACTGCAGAAATTTCAGTATACTGAGAGAAAGATTCTGTCAGTTTAAGCATGCTTCACTAGAGTACTGCTTATTTTGGGAATTTTTTTCTTTTTTACTTTTACTTAAAAAAAACCAACTCAAAACCAAACAAAACTACCACAAAACCAGCAGCACTTCTGAAAGACTTTTCTATAAGGCACAATGGAGTGCTAGAGTCTTATTTCCTCTTTCTTTTAATAGCAGCCATGTAAGAGAATTAACAGGGTGTTTACTTCTCTTCCCACTTGATAGCTGACAAATTGCATCCCTTCAGTTTTACTTCTGAAGAACACTGATACATGAATTTCAAGTTGTCCATAAAGCATGCAATAGTTTGCTTGGTCAGTGATTAAGGTAGACCCAGCCCGACAGGCAGAATGTAACTTATTCAAAGCTTGAGCAAAACTGGTAATCAACCTCTGACTGTCAAAATACAATACCACTAAAGAATAACAATGAGAAATGCATGAGGACAACCATTTTGATACAGTTCTTAGAGGCAAGTTGATCTAATTAATAGTGTCAGAAGCAAGAAAAAGCTCGGTGGACCCAGCTCCAGATAAAACCCAAAGAGCATTTTATTATCCAGCTCATAGAAAGGGGCCTTGTGGAATAAAGCAAAACCATGGATCTATAGCAGCTGGTTGACTTCAGCACTGTGTTTGGAATAGACTAGACTGGGGCACATGAAGTTTTGTTTCTTCTGTAATGAAGAACATTTCCAACCATGTATTTTAAAGGGATGTGCTATGATTAGAGCAGAACCCACCCTCACCTCACTCTACAATGATATAAACTACAATACAGACATCTTAATAACCCAGAAGGTTTTTTTCTGTATTTCTAATAGTAAAAGGAAACTATCACACAGCAGAAATAGGTTTATTGTTGTCAATATTACAGCTCTCTACCCTTCTACAACCATCTAGTTTCTGTAGAAATACGAAATAAATGAGTAGAATCTGCATACATGCATAAAATACTTATCAGCACCCCATCACTCCCCCCCCTGCCCCCACACTTTAGGATACACTTCAGCACAAAACAATCTATCCCACCCTGACACACTACTGTACTAGTGGGTTTGGCTCTAGAGGTTGTCTCCATATCAAACCCATTGTCAAAGAGCATAATAAAAATAAAAATTACTTTATCAATTTAAATAGGAGTTTGAATGATTAAAACAACATAACTAGCTGCTCTTTTAATATATGCTACTTTTTTTTTCCTCCCAGAACCTTAATTCTCTTCCTCTTTCTTCTAATCCCTACTTTGAAGGCATTCATTAGGAGCTGTCTAATGAATACAGACAAGTCTCTGCAAAAGCATCTGAAAGAGATGCCCAGCAGGAGAAGGGTACAGGAAGTACTGATACAGCTAAGACTTATGTTACAAAAATATACATTTCTGAATGTTAAGCAATTTTCTTTACACTGGAGACTCTCACACAACCTTTATTGCTAAATCAAAGTTTTGAGATTGCATAACAAATAGTGAAAAGCAAGAACTACTGTTAAAGAACATGTAATCACCTTATAAAGGGGCAAAACAAGTAAATAAATAAACCCAAATACTTGCAACTCTGTAGCTTAGCCTACCCTGGTGTATTTGGTACAGTCACAGTAACAACAGATTAGCCAAATGTCTAGTGAAAAGCAACCTGCTTTACAATTTGTTCATCCATACCAGGCTTTTCTAATACCAACAATACTAATTCATGCTGCTGTCCTAACACTCAGGTCAACACTCCCACAAAAGAATTCTATTACTTTAATAGTATGGCCATATTCACTGTTTACAATAAATAATATCCATTGGGAACACAATTAGATGGTATGAATTTTGAGGCATAATGAGACTGGCTAAATAACACTGATAAACCATCCTCTTACAGGTTTCCATTTCCTCACTTCAACATTAACTAGACTGCTAATAAAATCAAGACCTCATCTTCTGAACTAGTTCAAGTAAGCCAAAATGTCAGCAGGTCTGACTTTCTATATACATGTCACCCTTTAAATGTTTAATATGCCCTAAAGTAGGATTTTTGCATTTTGTTTCTTTGATGTAGTAACAGATGTACTGTTTTTGTTGAACTAGGCTTTGTTCTTGTTGTTGCTGTCTCCATAACAAAGCTCTTTGGGCATGGGTAGGACAGCAGGCAGTATTTCTTAGTTGCAAATTTCTAACCATTTTCCCTAGTGGTAGCCACAAGAGGCAACCTCCATCACTGTCTGCCTTCCTATTCTTAGAACAAATCTGTCCAGTTCTGTGAATCTTTTTCAGACTGTCAGAAACAAAACTCTGTCAGAAGAATATTCAAACTTGGCTGGAAAAAAAAGTATAATGTGACTTTTAAAAGCACATCATACATATATGGGACATAACCGTATCCGGCTATGCAATCACTTCTTAATTTTTCTGTAGATGAAGAAAATTCTCTGTGAAAAACTACCACAAGACATTTAAGAAACTGACATAACTTTCTTAGAGATATTAGGTTTTTAGGGTCACTTGGGAAGATAAAATACCTCTGTAAAGAAGCATAATGAAAAGTGTTATTAAAATGTTCTACAGCAGCTGAAAGGCTTAATACTTAAGACCTTCCAGAAACACTGAAGAAATCCTTACCAGTCCATTAGTATGATTACACATGTCCCATAAAGGTATTAGAGCCAATGTAACTCTGGAACCATCTTCTGTTGGTATCTGGTTCTGCCGCGTCATAACAGAAGAAACTGCCCATCTACAAAAATTAGAAACATTTGATGGTGAGTGTTCAAAACATCAAGATGTGATTGGTTGTAGTCCCACACAAAGCAAACATTTAGGCTGGAAGTTTCCAAACTTTGCTTTCTCAAAGACCACAATGACTACAGTTAACAGTAGAAGGCAACACCACTTGCAGGAGGACCAACAGCTCCTCGGTTTTGAAGATGTGCACATGGACCAATTCCCAAATCCAGATTGCAGTCCCACCCCTATTCTGCACTATTTGCAACAGAACCTTCATATTTTCCATTACCTCAACCAGGACCCACTCCCATGTCACATTCTGCTTCTCCAGCACTTCACTGCTAACATACCTCTTGCCACACATCCCAAACCTAGAGTCAGCTGATCCTGAAGACCTCAGAGCAGCTCACAGCTGCTGGTTGGCAGCACTAGCTCTCATCTATGTCCAAACTCTTGTAAGAGCCAGGAGCATTTTTCCTCTGTTGCTCCCTAAAAAACTTACGTACTGCATTAGCTGGAAACACATGTCATCATCTGACACGTCCATCATATTTTGGTAAGCACCTACCTTCAGTTTGCAAACCTTTTGGCTTAGACTAGTATTGCTAAATTTCTAATGAGTTAAAAAAAAAGCCCCAGTAGCTCAAAAAGATATCCAGGCAAAAAGAATGAAGAAAGTTTAACATAATTTATAAAAACATAGTTTAGCACGTAAGCATTTTTCAAAAACCTTCTGTCTCAGGTTAAGCAAAGGAAATGCCAGCTGCCTATTCAAACGTAAGAATCTTCAGAAAAGCTTCACATTTCAGTATTTCCTAAAATTAAGTTTCAGACAAAAATTAATATTAAATGCCAAAGGGAAAGAATAATCTTAGTTTCACTATGTTCTGGCCTTAATACATATACTTGTTTTGGGTTTTTTGAGGGTGGAAAAAAAAAAAAAAGAGGAATACCACCAGAAGAAAGTAAAAATAATTTTAACTCCCACTGACTCCACTACCAGCATGTACTTAATAGTTGCTTAATACTAAGTCTGTAGATTTAGACTTTCAGAAGTTTTTTCAGAACGACTACAGATTATATAGAAACACCACCAAATTGAAAACTACTTAATTTCTAAAAAAGCAAGTTAAAATTGCAGACCATTCTGATATACAAGTATTTTTGAAACATAATAGCAATACATTTATTTTTAATTGTTGCACTTTATCTGCATAATTTTAGACCACTTCACATGTAAGTCAGTGTGTTCCTCTGTGACCCCAGAAGTGAAGGAGGTATGCTTTGGAAATCTCACTTTCATAGACTTACCCCGCAATACAGCTAGGCAACAACAGCAACAAAAAAAGATCCATCCCTATAAGACTGCATGAATGCCTTTTATTCTGTTTTAAATCACTTAACAGAATTAAAGCTCTTATTATCTTAATTATTCTTATTTTTATCTTAATTATGTCACCCCCTATAGCACCTCCAAGTGGCACTTCTGCTTCACGTGTACAGCTTAAGTTCTCCACCTCTCCTGTTCAGCAGCCACTGTAAATATTAGTTTTTACTATTATGTGCCAGTAAAGCCTTGTATAAAACAAGAAATTAAAAAATAAATTAATAAATAAAAATCTCCAACCCCAACCCCCAATCTCCTGGCAACATCAACTGAATTATTTTCTTAAGAAACAATGAATTACCTTTCTAATCTTGGACTATGTACGCCAGTTGGCATACAATTAACTCATAATGACTATTCCTTTGTAAGAATTAAAATCTGCATATTTATTTTACTTTCTTCTTCATTAAAGGTATTAGTATGAAATTCTACATTTAATATTTCAGTAACAATGGGAGTTTGCCACCAATTAAGTATTTTCAGGGTCCCACAGTTCACTATATTAAAAGAAAAAATAAAATAATAATTAAAAAAGAGGTAGTTAAAAGACAGACCAACCTGTAGTCATCGTAAGTGAAAGAATCCTTTAAGGGCAGTTTGCTGGCATTAGGATGGGTCTGGGAAATGCAAGTTTCAGAAAAAGGTGCAAAGAGAAAGAAAAGAGAAATCAGAAATCAGTCAGCAGAATTTCATTATTTAGCTGCCTAACAGATCCTAACAAGAGCCAAATGAAGCAGGAGGCGTCCAGCCGCGCTACAGAGGGATCATCATGCTATTATGCTCTCATACATCACTGTCAACTTAATTTGTTGTGCCCAGCAGCCGCCATAAATCTGTTTCTTCATATTTCAAGACTGGAACCCACAGATATCGTACAAAAATAAAAAATTTAAGGTGGACTGAGTACGTGAATGTAAAGCAAAACCCAGCACTCGGTGCAAGGTGGGGGAAAGAAATCAGACAACAATCACGTTACGTTTCACCAGCTTCCACATTTTTCCTTTTATCTGAGGTATCAGGTATTTCACAAATGCAAGTACAAATTATACATACAAGGCTCAGTTCTTCCTTGATTCCTGTAAAGGTTTTATTCAATACAAGATGCACTACACCTCCAAAAAAAAGAGTAAAATATTTAGAAGTTTTGTGGACAAACATATATTAGATAGTACCTACATTAAGCCATCTCCACATACCGCCATATCAAAGTGGAGTAATGCCACTTGAGAACACTTAGTGTAGTTGTTTCAACAAGCACAATATTCAGATTTTTAAAAAGCCTTAAGAACCTAGAATACCTGTTACTTTTCTGTTCAATTAAGTTACTAAAAGTTTAAAAAATACAAGTACCTTTAAGCCTAGACCTGCACACTTTCTATAGAACATTGTCCCAATTCACAAATGGAAAGCCATAGTAGCATGAATGTAATTTTCAAGTTCAATTAGGTCTCAAAGACAAATGGAAGCAAATGATCAAATGGTTATTTCAGAAGATACAAATGATTTTTTTTGCATAGCTCTATCTTCGCGACACTCCTAATGCATGAAGCTCCGTGTAGTATGCAGTTTTTTACTCTTGATGCATTAGCATCACAAGTGCATGGTAATTTATCATTTCTCACTGTAATGTACTTGCTGGCACCGTGTGCAGGACAGTAGGGGATGAGGTAAAAGTGGCTCAAACCGTAAATCAATTACAAAACAAAAGCTTGTGCTCAGTGTGCAATTTAAGGCAAATTATATATTACAAAAGACTGCCAATTGGGTGTTAGGTCCCAGGTGTCCGTTCTCACTCAGCCCCTCCAGTTAACCCTTCGGACGGACTTACTCTGAAACAGGACAGAAGGGAACCATTCCAGTGACTGCTGTCCCTTCTCTCACTTTTTTTCGTTGTTGTTTTTGTTTTTATATTGCTCTACATTTTCAGTCATGTGGATGATATGGTCATTGCAGAACAAATTTCCTCCAGT
Organism: Florisuga fusca; assembly: GCA_038090715.1. Lineage (NCBI taxonomy): Eukaryota > Metazoa > Chordata > Aves > Apodiformes > Trochilidae > Florisuga > Florisuga fusca. The sequence continues at coordinate 9,640,237 of JAAWXA010000014.1, forward strand.
TTAATTGTAAAAACACATTTTACAGAGCTATTTCTTCTGATAAATATTTGGTACAAACCCAGAACCAATAAATCTTTAGTGCAGAGTAGAGCAGTCCAGACCCAGTTCCACAAGTGAGTTGAGCTCCATTGGGAGCTTCAAGTGGAAACAACAATTCCTAAAAAGCACCACCCTACAGTATGCCACTAAGGCAATTAAATTTCGATTTTTTATTGCTAGCACTATTAATCTGTTTTACAGTAGCCTGATAAACTAAGCAGGGAAAGTCAGCAGGGACAGCGGGACCCATAACCCTATCGGTTTCACGCTAACGATATTTCCGCATTGAAACTGTTACCCCATCCGCTCCCGCTCCCTTACGAGCGGTTGCGCAGGGCCGGCACCTCGCTGCGCAGCTCTGGTCTGGGAGCAGCCGCTACCGCACCCCGCAGCCTCCCCCGGGGACCCCCGCACTCCCCCCGCCGCGCACCTCCCGCACGGTCCGGCACTGCCCCCTGCCGGTGCCACGGCGCGCTGCTNCTTTCCCCTGCTATCGACTCACGGTCGAGGACGGCAAAACCGAAAGGCGATACCGGGCATGATCCCTACAGCCGCACCGGCCGGCGCTGGGGAAGGCAGCTGGGGGTGCGCGAATGAGCTGCCCTGCCTCGACCGTAACTCGATAGCAGGGGAAAGACCTGGGGTCTTTCTTCCTTTCTGCCCTCCTCCCTCTTCCCAAGCAAGAAGTTTCAACGGAATAAATAATTTTGCAATCAAGGCACTGGCAGTACAAAAGCATTACGGAGGCTGAAAAGGGCTTAACAGCGTGCAAGTGGTTTTCACAGAGTAATCGCAACACATCCTACTCGCACTTTACACAGGGAGTGCCAACTAATACAGTCAGCCCCAGCTTGGAGCACATACCTATAAGGAAGTAAGATTTATGGTGCTGTTGTCCTCTTTGAGAAAAATCTGTATTGAATCGGCAGATTGCCGTGAGGTTACAGTTCACCTGACACAAGCAGTCTGCCTGTTGGGAGACAGCTTGAACACAACACACGGGGCAAAGGATCCTGGAGGCCACCAAGCACTCGGTCACCCTCCCCCTTCATAAACCTGTGAAGCTTGGGGACTGCCCCTACATTGAGACCATCCAGACACAGTTCACAAAAAAAAAAAAAAACCAACAGTAAATTACAATAAAGCACAAAAATATATGGTCCTAAAAGACAGAAGGCAGAATAAAATCCCAGGGTTCATAACTACCCCATTTGTAAGATTCTGTGGTCCAATATTCTAGTAGCTTTCTAAATGTTCAGTTACATCAGCATATTGGATCGTGTTAGATTTCTGATTTTGGATTATTTTACTACGTAACTTTAAAACCCGATAGATTACAAGAATCTGAAGACACACAAAAGAACACTATTCTGATTAAAAAATTGATTTAGTATGCAGCTTCTCTTTATAGTCCCTTGGTAAAATGAAATCTCCCTAACAAACACTTAATAAAACCTGTCAATATATCTAGAAAGAAAAATGACACAAATGCATTAAGTATTAAATACCCTTGAAAAAAGTCACATATTCCATGAATTTTTGATGTACTATCTTGACATTAATGTAAAACCTTGATATTTATAATTGACAGATATTTAATAAAGTATAGAAGATGACTGCTACATAGCATGCAAAGTGCTCAGGCTGATCAAAAAGGTACAGACATATTTAAACTAAACAAACACTTAATACGTAAAAATTTTAAAAATCAGATCTAACTTTTAGAGGTTCACACAGCTAGGTCTCTATATATTAGCTTTGAACTGTGACAATATCCACTACAGACACCCTGCTTTTAACTTACCAAGTCTGTATGAAGCAGTTTCAGAAACTTAGGAAGGGAAGCTTTAAATAAAAAATGGGAACATGAAAATGTGACTATATTAATTTGGATGCAGGTCCTGACATTATAACAAAGAGTTATTATAAAGAACAAATACCATCTATTTAGTTACCCTTTCTGTGAAAATATTGTCAGAGCTGGCAATCAGGGTGATGACCACTGCAAAAACAAATAGTGGCATGCTGAATTTCATTTCATTTTCCTCCTGGTGCTGCTGCTATTCCTAAAAAAAAAAAAAAAAAAAAAAAAAAAAAAAAAAAAAAAAGCTTTTCCCCTTCAGCGTTCCAAACCTTCTTTGAGACATTTGGAGAATATCTCAAAATAACCAGAAATATTAAAAAGTAACAGTGACTGCTGCCAGATTGTCTGGAGCCACTGTGGAAAGAGACAGACTGTTATTCTAGTCACCTAAAACACTATCAGACTAGAAGCCAGTTACTCAGTATGGCAAAGAAAAAAGAGGGTGAGGGGGAAAAAAACCACTTTCAAACATTTTTCTCTTTCTGGGAAGCACATATCCAGTGGTTTGTGTCTCATATTCAGTCACCTGTTACCCACATTTGCACTAATAATTTCTGCATCATATTTATATTTTTGGACAGACATCACAAGATAAGTATTCTAAAGTTTTATACACTACATAACTACTTGTTGCTTGTTTTCAGTTTGACAATAGGAAGGCTTCAGTGTAGAAAAGACGTGTGTGCTTTTCCACTTGAGAAGCCATCACAACCTTCCCTTCTCCTACCTGGCCTACAAGGGTGTCAACCTACCATGAAAGAGTGGCCAGTATTATTAGAGGCAGTAACCTCTCTCTCCATTCAATCACAAAATGCCAAAGCTTGTTTATCAGAGCCCCAGATCATGCAAGGAATTTCCATTAAGATTAGCTTAATATTTGCTTGTTTACCAAGTGATGCAAAGTACAAGTCCTACTGCTGTACCATGCAATAAAACATCTAAGTCAAAGTTAAAATCAGAGTACAAAACTTTACATAGCGTTAAATTTGTGTTCATATCTATGCTACTAGATGTCTTGAAAAGAATTGATGTATTTTGGTATGAAGTCATATTGGCCACTGTATTCCTTTGTACCATTAGCCCTTGTATACTCCACGTATGAAAAAACTAATTGACTCATTGGATGTGTTCAAAGTTAGTGGTGGGGTTTTTTTTAAAGAAATAGACACCAGCTCTCAGCTGAGATAAGCTGAGACCATTGGTGTCATCTACTACTACACTGTAATACATAACTGAAAAAAAAAATCATGTTTATAAGTTTCCTGAGTTTGTAGATGGTTGAATGGTTGAATTTCTGTGAAGAATATTTCAAATACTCGCAAGTACAAGGCAAAGGTGTGGGCAATCACTGCCTCTATTACTAAATCAGATTTCAATATTCTCAAAAACGTCTTGTGTACAGTAAAAGTAGCGACAGCTCCATCTACGTCTCAGAAAAGCATCATACCAAGTATTGAGATTATACTAAGGCTGTCACTCCAACCCTCAAAACCTGAAGGGTACTTGAAACAGTTGAAACAAAAAACAGTTAAAGCTTCCACGTTGTTAACTTTCATTCCTTTGAACATAAAGCCCAAGGGTTCGTTCCTTTTGACCAAATAATTTTTTTCCTCCTCTTCTTTGCAGATTCTCCCTTCTTTCCAATGTACTCATTAACATGGGGAGATTTTGTTATGAGCCTTGTTGGATGCTACTTGATGGTTTCAGGCCAATGTGTAGGTGTAGAAACACAGAAACACACTGCACACACACACACACTTTGACGGCCAGAAGCAGGAAGATCTGTCAGCATTTGCTGGTAACTGTCCCTTTCCCAGCTCTGGAAATCGTTTGAAGCAGCAGCCTTGAAGAGAAACTCCTCTCTGTGGAGCTGCTGAGGCTTTAACTGCCCTAAAGCTAAGTAAAATAAGGAATTCAGAACGAAGGATCCTGGTGATCTACAGGGAAACAAGAATATGCTTCTTCCATTGGACGTATGCTGCCTAACCTAGCAAGAGAAAGGCAGTTCACTGTACTGGACAGGAGACAAAGACAGATATTCTTTTATTATTTTATAATAACATTTTGTAACTACAGAGGCATGCTCTGGAATTCTCAAATAGCCCAACTGATTAAGCACTAGGAAATACATCCACAAACCTGTGCTGTTATATGACTTGTCTAGTGGAAGAAAGATCATCCTACTTTCTAAACGTAACAGAATGAAATTAAAAAGGTATCACAGGATTGAAACTTATTAAATCTGAATAACATTCTTGTTTATTCTTTATGTCAGCAATTTTTATTTACTTTCTGACAATATACACAAGAAAGCAGTGTTCCAGACTATTAGGGGACTCATGTAGCGGAAGCAGAGTGGAATGACTCCTTCTGGTGCAATGGAATTTAACTGCACACCCTTTTTCTGTACCTTCTACCTGCAAAAACTGTTCTTACTTAATGAGACAGCAGCAGCGTAACAGAAAACTCAAGCCAAGACATCAACTACTAAATCAATAGTCTGAAGGACTGACAACCAACTTCACATGCAAAGTGGATGCTACCATTTGGCTGACAGTACACAGAAATAATTCTGCACTGACTGCAAATAAGCACCCAGCCTGCAATCCCATGGCATCTCCTTTATTAAACTGAGGCAAGACAGTAATGTATTTTTTAGCATCTATGTCTTGATCATTCCATTTGCAGAATACTTAACGTACAGAATTCTAAAATACCAATCTTTCCCAGAAAAGAAGGCACTCGGATATGAAATTTAAACTAGTGACCAAGTTTTCTCTACCTTTTCCTGGCCTTTCACAAAGTCACTTAGAGCTGAATGCAACCCCATTAAGGGGTGAAGGGATGAACTGGAAGAGCAAGCTAGCCTGAGACTGGACATGTTTTGCAATGAGACAGCCTCCCCAGTTCCTCCTGTTACCATCCACATAGTACAAAGACACACTAGGTCTTCTTTGGTACATCTCATGAAATAGGAGTTTACTGTTCATGTTGAGCCTTAGATTGAGAAGTTCAGCCTGCAGTACTTCATTCACACAGGTACAGTAATATAGCTAGAGTAGAGTTTCCTTGTAAGAAGGTCTATGCCTGCAGTCTATGCCTGCACACCATGACAAATTGCCAACTCTTTAGGCTCCTCCTAAGGCATAAGGTTTACCTTGCCCAGTTTGGTTGGTGCAACTCATGTGCATTATGTTAATGCACAAATTCACCACAGAACTGTACTACTAATTCAGTGAATCACAAGCCACACACAAAATGCTGTGATGGAAAACCCAAAGTGAACAACTTTAAAAGGAAAGGGACAGTATTTCCTACTCACAACCACTCCACATCCAAAGAGTTTTATAACAAGCATTAATATTATGCACTATGGCCAAAGTTTTGTTGCCTGTGAATCAGCTACTTTACAGATAAATCATATCAGGAGCCACTAAGGTGGAAGCTTGAATAATGATTTTATAAGCGAGGTACTATGCTGCACAACTGGCATGGCATGCCAGGCATGGTAAACCCCAGAATCAGATGTACTGGGACTATAGTGAACATGCACCCAAAACTAAAAAACTTATCACTTCCTCCTCAACTTGCATTCAAACAACAGTACAAGAAAATAAACTTTGGTTTACTTAGCAACATATCAGTCTCCTACTGTGTGGAGTATTAGCACTGGGTCTGACTGTAGAGGATAATCCACTTTGTAATTTAGTTAAATTACTAATTTTAACAAAGATATGTCCCCTGTATAATTTTGCAGTGCTTAAAAAATACATCCTTTGAGTATTCCATTCTAAGAAAACTCAGCTTGTTATCATATTTTAAATTTATGGAACATTTGTAAGTGCTGTTATATCAGGAAAAATATTAAATCTGCACAATAAGTACAAACTTTATATGAGAAAGTATACTTGTAAGTGCATGATGATCTCCTGATGTCTGCTGAGGCACTCACTTCCACAAAAGACACAGACAGCATCTCTGGGGATAAACTCAACTGCCCCAGAAAGTATAACTCAAAATAACAGAAAAGCAAACAAAAACCCCTCTCCTCTCTACTGGCTGTAAAAAAAGATGCTTATCTGCATTCTCAACCAGGAGAGTGGCTGAAAACCCCATCTTCCAAAAAAATGCCTTAAAAACCCATAATGCTAACAAGAGAATGTTATTATTCCTCCCAAATGTGATTTAAACTATGCAGAAACAAATTTTGTTTTGCACTGGTACATACGCTTTGAAGTATATGTCTCTTTCTCTAGAGGAAAGAAGGCATTCAGGCTACTGTAACAGAATCCAAACCACTCAGAATATAAACAAATTAAAACCTACTGATTAGGAAATCTTAACATGCGGTGTCCAAAGAAACATCTATATTCAGAATAAAAGATGTGGGTTTATCCTGTTTGTCCTCCTCCAACTTTAAAGTATTCTGACTGTAAGATATAGCAGACACCAAGTGGGACGTGCCTGCATTTCAATCTAGGCCAGCACAGTCCAACTGGCGGCCATCAGCTGAATCTGGACCACAGGATGCCTCCATATGGCCTGCCACCTTTTCCTTGGAGGAGATAGGCAACAGCTGTTTGAGGAGCAAATGCTGCCCGAACAGCCAAACACCTCCTCCTGTGTCTGGCTGGCTCAAAGCCCAGAGCTGTCCCCATGTTCCTGTAGAAGGCAAGGAAGGAACGGGGGAACAAGGCAGCAGATCTTCTACCCACGCAAGGACTTGAGCACTTAATTTGTCTGAGATGGACAGATGCAACCCAGCAAAGCATGTAGGTGCTTCTGTGATGGAGAGGGGCAGCTACAGGAACTGCCCAACAAAGCCCCAGGATCTGCTGCTATTGTCAACATAGCCAGGGGCGAGATATACCAGAAGTGACACAAAAATCAGGAATTTGGCACAGGTTTCCAAAGTCTAAACCACCTTACGGTAGATAGACTAAGTGGTACAGTACAAGTATACAGTCAGTCTTCAGTCTGCTGCCAGCAAAACAGATTAATACAATATTTTGGCCCTCACAGAGAGGAAAAACACAGGAAGACATAACTATATTCCGTTATTATGTGCCCATTGATTTGTTATTGATCAAGCAGAACCACTCAGGCATTGAAATTCAGACAAAACAAATCTAAATAGCAACACTACCTTACATGTGTAACTGCCCACTCACTGGAATTCGAAATCTCTCCTATATATCTAATAGATAAGTAAACAAAAGGGAAAGATTTTACAGGATAACTGTCCCATCTTCCTTCCTCCCATTTTTCACAGTGTCACTGACAACATCACTTCTGAAAAAAATGAATGCAAATGAGTATAAATCAAGTAGCAGAGAAAACTGAGAACCCTGAGGACCTACCTGCTACATGACTAAAACTGGATTCTGTTTCCAAATACACTTGCTTTTGACTGCATATTAGTTGAACTCTTTAGAAGCACTAAAATACTGTATATTATATCAACTTAAAAATAATAAACCACTTTCAAACATTTGAATAGTTTAGGGTCTTTTAAAAGTATATTTGTCTGCATTCAGCTCAAACATTATTTAGCACATGAAAGTTAAACAGTATTACATTCCAGTCAAGCACAGAGAGACCAGACGTTCTGCTTCACATTGACCTGGGAAATCATATGCTTATTGGAATAGGATAGATTAGCAACAGTACAGAAAAATAATGTAAAAGCAGCATAACTTGTGCTGAAAGTATCATCACAGCTTCAAAACCTGGTGTCAAAAATAAGCTAGAGATGTGAAATCTCACCTAATATACTCAATATTGAAAAGTCCAATGTGATACTAGATTTTAAAGATGATACAATATTATTTTTAGATTCTGAATGTAATGTGTTAAAACATCCTAACTAAAATGATATTCCAACAGATATTCCAATGCCCAACAGCCATTAACTGGATTTTAGAATTTCATTCACGCTAAATCAATTAGTCAAATTTTATATGAATAATAAATCAAATTTAGTATCTGATCAAAAGGGATTACAGCCTCTAGGAAATTACATTCTCTGTCCAATAGTACAAACAAACAGATCAAAACATTTTTTGATAGATTAATGCAAGGTTTATATACACAATGGAACTACAATAACACTTTCACAAGCACTGTCCAGAAGTCAATAAACACTAGTAAGAAAACTGGCATAAGGATGTTCCTGTGGAAAACTGGATACAAACCAGACTACAGATCCTATCTAGAAGTACTAATTACTTCAACCACATAGATTCTATTAATTAAAAAGAAAAAAAGGTGCGATTCATGAGGCAGCTTTTGCTTTTTTTTTTTTTTTTTTTTTTTTAACAAAGAAACAATTTGCAAGTACTTTGCTCATTAGCTCAGCAAAGAAACATAAAACCAAGTCAAAGAGTAATAAATTTACTTGCTAAAATGTTAAAACAGGTGATTTGGCTTTCTCCATTTGGATTAATTCTAAAATTCTTATTTAATGATCTCTCTTGTATTGGACAGCCCAGAGCAGGACATGGTACCCTGTGTGTGCCCTCACGAGTGCTAAATTGGAGGTGATCCTTCCTTCAACCTGCTGGCAACACTCCTGCTGTAGCCCAGGATGCCATGAGCTGGTTTTGCTGCAAAGGCACATTGCTGGCTCATGCTCATCTTGGCCCCTAACATATTCATGGGATTATTCCTCCCCAGGTGCAGGACTTTTTAGCTGTTCAACTTCTTGTTGAATTTTATCAACTGTCAGACCATTTCTTCAGCCAAAGTCCCACTGGATAGCACCTTCCCAGGGACTGAGGTGGGGCAGACAGGCTTATGGCTCCCTTGGTCCTCTTTCCTGCCCTTCCTGAGGGCAGGAGGAATTGGCTTGTCTCCTCAGGTTGTCAGGATTGTTCAAAGATCACCAAGTCACAGTAACATCAGCCAGCTACCTCAGCACTTGTGGGTACATCCCATCAGTGAAGACTGAAGTAAAGAAGGTATTTGGAACCACAGCTTTTTCCATGTCCTGCATCACCAGGACCACATCACTCATTCAGCACCAGGCCCACATTTTTCCTATTCTTACTTTTGTCATCTATGTACTTATGAAGCCCTTCTGATTGCCTTTGACATACTTCACCAGGTTCAATTCCTGCTGGGCTTTAGCTTTCCAAACATCACCCCGGGATGATGGAACAGTGTCTCTGTGTTCCCACCAGGTTACCTGTCCCTGCTTCCACTCTTTGTAAGATTCCTTTTTGTGTCTGAGTTTTGCCAGAAGCTCCTTGTCCATCCATACAGGCCTCCTGGTATATTTTTCCCTTACTTCCTGCTCATTAGGACAAACTGCTCTTGAACTTGGAGGATGTTATCTTTGAATATGAACTATAATTTCTTTTGTAGGTCCCTCATCCCTCCAGAGGCTTATCCCATGGGACTCTTCCAAACAGATTCGTGAAGAGACTAGTACTGCTCTCCTTATGGTCAGCATTGTGAATTGCCTTTTTGCTCTGCTCTCACAATCCTTAACTTCACCACTTCATTATCACTGCAGCCAAGGCTGTCTTTGACCTTCACATCCCCCACAAATCCTTCATTGTTTGTCAGTACAAGGTCCATGAATGTGAGTACCATCTCCTCACTGGCTCCCCTATTGCTTGGGTCAGGAAGTTACTGATGCTTACCACAGTGTGCTGTGTTGTCCCTTTAACAGAGAGCAGGTTGTCTGAGGTCCCCCATGAGGACCAACCTCTGCAAACATGAGGCTATTTCTGTCAAGGCCTTATCCACTACCTTCTTTCCCCCTCAATCAGGCAGACTATTAGCAGATGCACACTACAATGTCATGCACATTGGTTTTTTACAGGTAGCTTGCTGGTGCCCATCAGAAAAATCTGCAGTCCAACAGTGGTCCCAAGACTGCAGGCTAAAGCCACTGTCTAAATCAATGCCAAAGGGCCATCTTGGACAGTCCTACAAAACGGATCCCTTTTCCAGAGCACGACAGGCAGCTACCTACAGATACTACTTACACAGAGTGCCACTAAATGCCTGCAGGTGGCTACTACAGCAAAAGCTATGACAAGCTCACAGGCTCTGCTAGTTTCAGACCTATCACTTAAAACACTTTGAAAGTTTGTTAAATTGTCATAAAATTGTCTTTCAGTAAGGCAGCTAATACCAGCCTTTAATATACCTGGGGAAAAGATACAAGACTGCTTCAGAGGGCAAAATGTAAATTGAGTTCAGGCATTTCTACCTTTTCTAGGAGCACCCCTTGTCTCAATGTCTTGTTTTGATTTACAAAACCTTCACTGCAAAAGACTTCAAACAGGTACACAGATGCAACTGAAAGCCAAACAAAAAGATCACTGCATACTCTTTTAAAAACAGTTCAACTATCTTGGTTGCATTTTCTTTAGGATATTATCTTGCTGTAAACGTCTGCAAACTATATGGCTCCCTCTTGTGCCTATCATACCACATTTCAGAGTACAATAAGCCCCTAACATTAAGCCATTGATATTTGGGATCTGTTCACCCTTCAGTAGGCATGCAATGACTGTAAATATTAATGGAAGTCACATGCATACCTTACAGAAAAAAAGAGAACCCTGCAGTCTACAAAACTTCTCTCTGGAACAAACTACTAGTCTGCTACGATGAAAGTACTTTTTTTAAAATTTGCTGTATTTTGGATAGCGATGCAGAAGCCAAATTCACCTTTAAAGTACATCTGTAAGAACTTTTAACTATTTTTTAGTTATCAAATTACATGTGTTTAGGAAGGTGTCAGTGTGGTTTATACAGCCTGGCTGACATACTTGAGAGTATATTTTTGTCTACTCAACATCCCACCTGTTTCTGCTTATCAAACCAGACTACAATTTAGCTTGCAACAGCTGTGAAATGCATAAATCTGCCCATTCTTCATGTGTAACCAGACTAAGCACTTGAAGAAAGTGAGGACTGCAGTGTTATGAGAAAGCCACCCTTATGGAGAACCTAGGGAAATAAAAGGGACCAGCACTTGTCAAAATGTTTAAAACTGCACACCTATCAGTTTTTATAACAGTCTAGCAATACTAAATAGAATTAAGCATCTGAAGAAATTACTTGTTAACCCTTTTACTCCCATGGCCATTAGAAACATTTTGCAGACTAAAAGTCCTGCAAAGGAGTTAAAACATTTTGCCTGCACAAAATATTACCTTTTTCTGTGTCACAAAATATCAACAGAACACTTTTAATTTCAAGATGTTACTAGTTTTACTATCTGCAGTAAAATAGTTAATCAAGAAAGTAAACAAAATGGCAAGATTTTTGTATTACAAGAAGCGTATTTGCAAATTTTAAAAAAATACTAGTTTGCCTACCTAAAGCAATATCAAAATATTGGTTGCATAAGACAGCTTTCATTAAAAAATTTATGTAGTAGTACTAAATGCATTAATGGTATACAAAAATCTAACCTACACTTTCATAAGACTTGCAGAGGACACTGTCATTTATATTAAAGTGGTTTTGCTTTGCTTTTTTTCATTTATATGATGAATTCTTCTCTCCTCATCTCTTCTTTCCTTTTCCGTATGGGTCCTGAATTGCCCTTAGCATTAGTATTTTGTGGAGCAACTGTTCAGAAAATTATGAGTGCGTGCAAGATGATACTAAAATTCATTTCAGTTTTTCTTAATAATGAAAAATTGTACTTTGCCTTAGGGAATAAAGAGGTGTTTTTTTTTTTCCTATGATCATTTAAACACTATTTCCACAAAGGTTTCCCACTGCTGCGAATGAAACCAAACTGAATCAGTCTCAAAAATATAAGACTGAGAAGTCTTCCTCCATGAGCTGTCATATCAGTTTTCATAGAAGTGAAAATGCAAAACAGAAGATATAACAGTGAGTAGTACTAAAGGTTTGGTACCATGCACAGCACATCACCATCATGGGGTCCTAAAGACAGTCTTTCCCTACAGTCATCCCAGTACAAAATTTTTTTGCTTAAATTGTAGTTTTTCTTACTCTGAATAGTCAACATCATAGACTTTGATGCAGAATATAAATTATTTTTTAGTGAGACATTACTCTGACCACATTAGCTGAAGTGCTATAAAAATGTTCCTTGATTAGCTTTAAAAGACAGTCACAGAAATAGCATGTATTTGCCATCCTCATTTCATGAACAAAAAATGTTATGTCAAAAATTTAGTCTGCTTTTCATGTAAACAAGTATCTCACGCTTCAACTTATGTTGCACCACTTCATTTTATATACATTCTTCAGTTGTGTTTGCATCATTTTGATACAAGTCTACATGCATCCATCAGTCCTTGAGAAGCAGCTCTGAAATACTGGATGCATGGCAGTCAAAATCCAGGGTGTTATTCCAGATTTCACTTCTCTGTAAAACTACATTTAATTTTTTTTAAATTAATATTGTGGACTACTTAACCTCTCACATAATACTACTAGTGTATGACTAGTGTCAATGAAAATAATGGCACAAGTTATAGTGATACTTCAGCTGGTTAATTAATCTAAGAACAAGAACAGCAGTTGGAAGAATTGGGTAATGTTACACAACATTCTGCTATTAACAATTTAAAAACAGTTGAACTATTTAGGGGTAAAAAGATATTCTAAGGAAATAAAAGACAGGAGTTCTGTTTGCTCAGGCAATCTATTTGGAGAAAAAAAAGTGAAAAGCTGATAGGTCAAATATGGACTGGCAACATAGAATTGCACAAGGCAAGAAAAGCAAGCTGTCTAAACTATCATTTCCTAAACTATCATAAATGACATTAAAGTCATTGCTGCTATCCTGCTCCTTGTCTAAAAATGAAGTGCATTTTATTTGGTTTTGACCCATTATTTTCAATCACTTTTGATTTCAAAATGTATCCCTCTGCCCCTTATACTTAGTAACTTGTCACTGTGCTCGAAACATACTCATTTTCAAACACCAAACAGCTACGAAAAAAACTTGAACTTTTGTTAATTTAAAACATTTAATAAAAAGATTTGGAACTTGGAAAACGTTAAAGGATAACAGAATTACTTTGTGTTCTGACCGCTCATATGGCAAAAAAAAAAAAATAAAAAAAAATCTCTACATTACACAACTGTGGACCTTCAGTACATAAAACCAGCTTTGGATGTTCGGACACTGAGCACTATCTTGACAAGAACATATCACTATTCACTTACAACAACTATTATGTCTAGACATCAGTCAGAACAGTTCTATCTTAGAAACTAAATTTAAATCACTACTTCAGAGCATGATGAAAAGTTCAACCATCTCAAGCCTCTCCATTCTCAATTCTTACCAGATGGATTTATCTTCGTATTTGAAAGCAATCAAAATAATTATCTTAAATAGAATATTAAACAACAGTTAATCCATGGTCACTGGAAATACAACATATGCAATAGTTTTATTATATGTCAATTAACAATTATAATTTTACTTCATTTACGGCAAATTATTCATTTTTCAAAGAGGCATAGATGGTAGATCTCTGCAGGTCACCTAGCCCAACTTCCCACAGGCAAACTTCTGGAGTCTGGCTATCAGTAGCAAGTTGCAAACAACAATAGGACCATCTCTTATCTCCTTGTCCCCAGAATAAACAAGTGCATCTCCCTCAGTCTGTCCTTGCATGGGTTAAGGGCTGAAGCAAATGATACCTTAATAGCCATCCTGTGATCTTAGTTCCAGTTTGTCAACACATCTCTTGTACTGGTAGAACCAAAACTGTACAGTGTTCAAGATGAAGCCCCATCCAGTGCCAAACAAAGGTCAGTAATCACCCCTTTCAATGAACTAAATACATTCTTATGTATTCATAATCCTACTGAAATGTGAAATTTTAACAGCAGTTCAAAGCCAATAGGAAATTGCTTTAATGAATCAATCCTTTCAGAGCAATGCACTTGCTTTATTATTTAGTATCCCTGTTTTCACACCTTCCTCAATAATCATCATGAGAACAACATATATTATATACTACATTTAAGATGCTTACCTGAATAACTTTGTAGAAATAGGCATACTGTCGAGCTGTATTTTTATATTGGCTAAAAACATCATGTATGGCCTGAGTTGACTGAAGGTACTGCACTTCATCTTCTTCAAAATAGAGAGGTGTGTCATATTCACTGGGAAGTGTCTGGATGTAGGGCAGCCAGAAAGAGTTGGGGTTGGCTCGCTCACAAAGAAGATGGAATGCCAATGTTATATTGCCCATGGCTTGAAGAATTCTATCTTGAGAATACAGAGATCCTGAATTAACGCAGAAAGGAGAGGCACTAAATCAATTGTCCATGGAAAAACGATCCTAAATTTACTTTAAATGAACATGACGAGAAAATATAAGAATTTTCAACAACCAAAAAAAGCTTTTCAGGTTTCTATTTAGCTGCCCACATTGTATTATGCTGCAAGTTAGGTGACACACTAAACGCCTTATGTACAATTGCATGATGGAAGGCATGAAGACACTAGAACAGTAGTCTCAGTGTTATATACAACATACATGATATGTATTCAAAATAAGACATTTCTGGAAAATATCTAGTGGTGTGCTCAGCTAGGAATAAAGAGGAATGTTCAATTCTTTCCACTGACACTTTAAGGTTCTAGGTATTCCAAACCTCATGGTCGGCATGATAAGCCAGTTCTGCAACAAAGGAGATCAGCTAAAAAAGAAGTCTTCCACTGTCTGATCCCATACATATCAACTTCTTGCTTAAGAACTTCCTTAAGTTCTTACCTAATACTGAATTTTTAGCTGATTCAACTGTCATCAACAGTTTTCTAGGAACCCATAGAAACAACTCTTCAGCCTACAGAAAGGAAAAGATGCATAGAGTATCAGCATTTAGCATTTATGATACGACAAGTCTCTTCAAATATGCATTTTCTTTAAATTACAAATTGTTATATTTATTTTATATCAAAATTATTCTGAATTCTTCCCTCTTTGCCACTGCAAATTAAACAAACATGCTATGTTTCATATTGTGATAAACAAATGTTTCAATCTGTATTACACAAAGCTTAAAACAAAGACACAAAGCACAAACTAAAGTGCTTCAGTTTGGAACTGCTAAGATGTAGACTGCCCACACAACCTCAAAGCTACCAGATACATTATACTGATATTAATTATGTGATCAAGTATTTTTTCTCACAGTAGAGGTTTTCTCACAGTGCCTATTGTTATTTTAGAACTGTCAGTGTTCTAGCCATAGGACTGCTAGCCTTATTATCTATGTGCTACTAAAACCCTAATATTAATACAATATGCTCCTTTTGTAAGATTCTTTCTAGAACATATAATTGTTCTTTAAAACTGTTTACCATTTGTAAAATGGGAACGGGTCGAGGCAATATTAATTGCTTGTTAATAGCCAACTGTGTGCTTCTATACTCACTACCTGAGGATAAAAAGATATTCTTTACAATTATTAGGTAACTTTTAAAAAAATTTTTTTCCACTAGAAAGTATTGCAAATGCCTCTGTCTGAGCAAAAAGGACCACTGCTTTAAAAGAAGACTAAATAGTAAGAAAATGTGGAAGAGAGGGATATATCAATGGGGAGAGTACTCTGATGATTAGGTAAACAGTATAGGCAACACAGATTTAAAAAAAAAAAAATTATTAAAAAATTCAAAATAGTATCCAATAGTCACCAAAAAGAATACCCAATTTTATCATTAATTTTCTTTCTCAGCTACACAGAGTTGAGAACATTTCAGAACAGCAGTTTCATAAGCAGTAAAAAGAAGAAAGGGAATGTGGTATTTCAGAGCTCCACAACTACATTTCAAACATGATTTTCCAATATAAGTCAAATGTGCACTTGCTCACCTTTATCTCTCTTGTTGCTTTCAAACCAAATCCCTCCTCTTCAAAGTTAGCTATTTCAAAACCCTCTGTGGAAGCTCCATTTTCAGTTGCCCACTTAATCAGTTCAGGGAAATAGTCATCTCTTTTTCCATCAAAGACAATAGACAAACCTATATACACAATTTATTAAAAAAAAACCCAAACAAACAAAACACAGAAATAAGAGGACCTAGAAAGATAAGTAAATTCAGTAGAAGAGCATATGTAAAAATCTATCTGCTATCCCACAGCAGCTCTACTATGAAGCAGTTGAGTCAGAACTGGTCTTTGTTAAATGTTAATGGTATAAAAATATCATACCCAATTTTCAACAATTTAAAAATTCTGCCAAATTGGCTTACCTGTGATCTTGAAAACATAATCACCTAAACAGAGCTATGGTGAAATAGGACACTCCCCTCCTCTTTCTCTTTTAAATAAACAGAATTAAAATATTTTCCATATTAATGGTGATTGATAAATGCAATCACCACAACATGATAATATAGACACAAGGAGGAATCTGAGAGGCAAGTTGCAATTTCATTAATTCAGCACTGGAAACAGTGGTAAGCAGATCTTAAGCTCCTCTTACATACAACACAGTTAGCTTTTCCTGCAGCATATGGACTGACTAAAATAACTAAGGACTGATCATCCTCCTGATATCACAGAGCTCACAGAGATTTTTACACTTCTGCATCGGCACGTGGTCCACCAGTGAAATCCCAAGTCTCATTAATTTCCTAAGCTTTCCCCTTTTCTATCATCCGATTTGAACCTATGCATTATAGTTCCCAGCTGCACTAAGCCAGCACCTTTTATACTACTTTGCCTCTGTGTTCTTTTCAACCCAAACTCCAGTGTCAGCTCACATTAAAAGTTTCCAAACGCCCCTGAAACACTCAGGCTATTTTATGACTGACTGAACGTTACCAGCATTTTCTCTGATGAATGTTTCAAACTTCCTGGCAAAGAAGAAAGATATGGTGAACAGCATAACCCTAATGCTAACTCAGTTCTTGTCAACCTGAATTTTAACATAACCTTTGGTTTACATCAGAAAAAACAGGACTCATGCAACACATTTACAGAAGTCACAGGATAGCAAAACAGAAAGTTCACCTCTACAGAGCCACGGGATGCAGTCACTCAAACACTACCACTTATGCTTCCATATGCTCTCTGCCATTAACTGATGTTCATAGGTTGAAACATCCTTTCATGAACTAAGATTTTTGTGTTAGTCAAAATGATTTAAAACAGATGAAAAGAATATTTCAAGCCTCCAAGTACAGTCTTTGCTTCTTCAAGCAAGTACATTAAACACTCAAGATTCATTTTAAATGCAGTCTGGGGTTTTTTGTCATCACCATGTAAGTATCAGAGAGTTATTCCTCTGCTATTAAAATACAGTCATAAAAAAGGTAATTTTTTTTCTATAATTATGCAAAAAGTGTTTTTAGGAGCATACCTCCAGATAAAAACAAAGCTAATATGAAAATAAAGTAGCAACAACAGTGAGTTGTTGCAGAACATGCTAAAAGAAAACTTTTCTAATTTGAAATACGAGCATACCTTAAACAGGAGAATTGGCAATAAAACTCCATATTATCTGTGGTACTGTTAGAATTTATTTTAATTTTGTTCTTGATTCATAGTAGAAAGATTTATTAACTGATGCACTTATTTTTGCATGTTTAAATATTTTTATTTTACCATAGTTTAATATCATGATGTTGAATTGCTGAAACTTTCCATGCCCAGTAGTGTTCAGGCTATAATAAAATACTTAGAAAATTAATTCAAACTGTTCAGATGTAGAGACAGAGGAGCAGACTATGCAATCAGGAATCAAAAAAGACTATTATTCTCAAAGGATTTTTGCTTCTAGTCCTTCAGACAGGTATCTCATTACAATCTCAAGGTCTTTTTTTTATTAATCTAACAGTCACTCAGAATTGTATGTATTAAAATGATTAATGCCCACCAGAACATTTCAGAAACACCTGAAAGTGTTAAAAGGAGCTACATGTTAGAGAATTACGGTTTTTATCCTAAAAATAATAGGATGCATAATATTTATACAACAACAACAACAAAATTCCTTCTCAACAGACAGTTCCTTAGGCAAATCAATACTATGAGCCACCCTTATTTTAAAGCCTTTCACATTTACCTTTTTGCTTTTTGCGAATTTTCTCAACAAGTGAACGAATTTGTACATATTCTTCCCATTCCTTACCAGGACCTGGGGTAGGACTGCTGCATTCTGGAAATAAAAACACCAAACAAAAATATTTTCTTTAATAAAGTGTACATATTCTTCTTTTAACATTACAGAAAAGGTCATGGTTTCCCAGCAACATTAACTGAACCTTAGTACTACTTGTCTTTCAGACATGTTCACATGGTAAATATTATAATCTTCACTGTTATTATTAGCATCCCATCAATAGACACTTTAAAAATTTTCACAGTATAACTTGACTCAAAGTCCTGTTTTGTTTTTTTTTTCTTTTCTTTTAATATTCTTTCAGATTTAATAAAGAACAAATTGTTTAAAAGCCAGGAAGAAAAAAAGGTAAGCGACCAGACCACTAAGTAGATAATCTCTTAGGAAAGTCTGTTTTCAATAATACAAGCAAACCACTCTGTTTACATTAGCCTGCCTGCCATCATTCTTGCTGTAACAAAAGGACCTTACCTCCAGTAATTCAGAAATTTGTTGGTTCACACATTTGACCTGCCTAGTCTATACAGTTTTCATAGATGCATGTTTACTGGAGGGGAAGTAAAGGAATACTTAGCCAAGCTTCAGCTTTGATTATATCCACAGTGTCTCTGACAATATTTCAAATGTCAGCACGTGGATTTCTTGATCTAAGCTGCATAAATCCAAGTGGACAGCTGAAGATTACCGTGCTCAATTGATTTGAAAAATCTTTGTGTTAAGTAAATATGGAAGCTTGACAAAAAGAACAGCTGATACTTGTTTTGCTTAGAAAGTGAGATCTATGCTTTATTTTTTTGAAGCAAAGCAGAGGCCAATTGTAATATAAGCTTAGAACTGCTCTGCCAACTCCTTGTTTGCTCTCTGAGAGTAACACTGAAGAGAAACTCTAATTTTTAAGACAACATTTAGATGTGTCCAGGATATGAAAATCTGGACATGTGTTTCAACAAGCAATGTAGCTTAGCACAGTTACTAATGACAAAAGTGTGAACAGTATTTTAGCATCATCACACAGAATTACACTCTGCTTTTCATATTCACAAGAAAGAATGGATGAGTTCCAAGTTTCTCAACAAGTGAAACAAACTTTTAATAAATACACAAGAACTAAGCACTTTTAAACAACAAAGTTTCCTTGAGTGACAAAAACATCACTAGTGTTGAACTGAGTTGTATTCCTGCTTTTCACAGTTAATTTCTCTACTCTAAAAGCAGCTCAAAATACTGTTCAAGTTATAAACAGTGCAACTCGTTAAGTTTTACAAGAAAAATACTTTTGACAAAAATTAAAATTGAAGTTTTCTAGACTAGTATTTTTAAAATCTAATCTCATCCAGTATTTATGTGTGTGTCGAGATGTAAATCCATAGGCTGCCAAAAATATGCTATATCCAATGCAGACACATTTAAACAAACCAATAATGTTATATACTAACAGAGTTAGATACTATGAGATATATACTATACTATCTTAAGCAGGCTGAAATAGCAATCTTAGCCACACACAATGAATAAAATTCTCTGGCTTCAACATGAGAACATTTTTAAGTGGTCTACACACCATCCCTTTTCCCAGAAAGGCATTAAAAAAAACTTACTTTGCAATAACTCACTAATTAGATTCAACATTTCCTTTGGAGATACTGTTGCTGTGGCTCCTGTACCTGACTTCTGAGTTTTTACTCGGCTCTTCTTCCCCATCTTCCAACTGAAACAGATGAAGAAGCACATTGTCACAAATTACTAAGAAATAAAAGACATTAATAATGAATGAACAAGATCTTCTCTTATTGCATGGCTTTGAATGTAAGACATACACAGTGCAATGTAAAGCAATACTTCATATAGATGCACATTAATTATCTCAAGGTAATTAGAAAGTAGAATCTGAGAGAGAAAAACAAAAACAAAACCCAACAAACTGCAAACATTTAGAACACTGCAAATTCAATAGCTGTGAACAAATATTATGGATATCAAATATCCATGCTATATTAAACCAGGTTAATCTACCTTATCAGCTACACTGCAGACAACTGCTGAATTAATATTTGTGACTTTGCTAAAATAGTAATTTAAAATAAATAGAAAATTATGTATTCCACTTCAAAATAAAATCAAAATATCATGTTCATATCATCATTCATATTCAGCTTCTTGTAGTTCAAAAGAACTGGTTAAGGAAAACTTACTTTTAGTTGACACAACTAATGGTAACTGAACATCATCAACTGAAGCTTTCATCTCTGTATGTGCAGCCTACATAGTCTATATGGTACATAATAACTTTCCATACAGTATAGAAGAAACTATGTCCAGTTATTTCATGGTGAGAGGGGAGTCAGACATACTCAGGTATCTTTGGACACATGAAAGACTTCAACTGCCTACATCATTAACATCACCTCAGCCACAGCAGCTTTATGGTATCATGCACTGCACAATAAAGTTCATAAAAATGCTGAAAGTCACTGTACAGAAATAGTAATTTGGAATCCCAGTGTTCTGTCTCCAGACAGAACTGTCTCCCAGTGCTGTCTCCATATAAAAAGGATCATTTTATCCTTCTTCAATATAGCTAGCTTACCCAAAATGAAATGTTTCTTTCCATACTCTACCAAAAAGTTTTGTTATTTGGCAGCTGGTATTAATACTGGAAAGTATTGACCAGCAGCTGAAAACTTGCTTTTCCACATTGACCAAAGCTGAAACTTAGCAATCCATAACCATATAGAGAAGGCCTTTTAAAAACAAATGTTATACATTTAAAAACTTCTAGTGGAAAATCCTTTCATCTTCCATCAATGAACACAGTGCAAAGAAACAAGACCACCACAGAGTACACAGAGACTAAAGTCCTGGGACACAGCCACCCCACCCATCCTCAATTTTATTTTTCTTTTTAGCAGATATGAAAGGCTCAAAGAACCCATCTGTGCTACTTACTTTTTATCAGTTCCCCTTGAATTGCATAGCTTTCTGAATACAGCTGCTATCATGAGCAGGCAGGCTAGTGAGGAGAGATGCCCCAGATTCCACCTAATCACAGAGGCTGGTCACACACTTTAAGTTTGTAAATTAACACTGGGTACCCTCTTAAAAGACACTGCTTTACTACAACCAATTACATCTGATACAATACTTGATAACATTTTTCAGCTAATTTATGAAGCAGGGAATAAAGCTCATGAGATCCATGTTGAATTTACAGTAGTACACTTTTGAAACAAGATCAGTAAATTGCCAACCTGCCATAATATAGTGCAAGACAAAGCTGTAGAAGAACAGTCCCAACAAAAAAAAGTTGGTTTATTTTCATGATCTTCCCATTATGCACAATTTTGGGCTTTTTTGGTTTGTTTTGGTTTGGGGTTTTTTTGTTTGTTTTGGTTTGGGGCTTTTTGGTTTGTTTTGGTTTTTTAGTCTTGTTTTTTGATTATTTGGTTTGGTTTTGGCTTGGTTTTTTTTTGTTTAGTTGGGGTTTTTTTTCGTTTTTAGTAATGCTCTCATAAATGTAAAAAGATAAAAAGAGGTGCAGGAGGCCTTGGTGCAGGAGGCCACCTTCACAAAGACTTCATTTGCACATCATCCATTCACCTAAGTGTTCTCCTCTCCCATATGCCATCCTGTTACTTTAATTTAAAACCCTCCTGCACAGGAAAGAATTCAAGTCAGATAGGTCTGTAACGGATCCAAGAGCAGGTTTAGGGACAGAGTTAAAAATCTTCAAAGCATGAACAATGCAGTTGTATACTGGTTCCAAAAAATCTGTTTTCTGTATTCTAAACACAATCCCCTACATCTTCAGAATCAAGCAAAAAAAGTACTCGCACAGTGTATTCCATATTAGCACTTATAAATTAACGACATACAGTTTACATTAATCAAGATGCTCATAAATATTAAGATAAGTTGAATAATCAAAATTTTTAATGATTCTGGTTTCTCATTTGTAAGAACAAAATATGTTTATTAACCAACTAATGGATGAAAAGCAGCCTAAGTAAATGTTCTGTATACAAAACTATCAAAATACTGTGAGCTTTTTTTTTATTTCCTTTTAAGCTCTATATAGAGCAAGAACCTGCTTGGAATATAAACATCCATCAGTAGATTTTATGAGAAGAAAAAACCCAGAGACAACTGTGCATCCATTACAATGCTACATCAATACATGAAACAGTATGAATATGGTACATGGTTAGAGCACTACTTTTGAATTTCTCCCTGTATGAAACATGTTAGTAGTGAGAACCTATTTTTGCAGTAAAAGCATTGCCAAGAGTTATGTCTAAAGATAAAGCTGATTTTAGAGTATGTGAACATCAGCTTCCCAAGTATGACAAAAAGAAAAATTTGAACGTTGCTATTGCATATCATGGATGACTATTCCTTTAGAGGCAAAATACAGTTTATAGCTGAAATCTGCTTTATGCAAGTAAGAATCAAGGCTAGTACAAGATCTCCCTCAGCTCCTACTGCTAAATTATCAAGCAGCAAAGTTAATATAGCCTTATAATATAAATAAAGTTCAGTGAACACAAATCATTAGATTGATGGCACTGTAATCAGAAACGCATTTTTCAGTAGGATGCTACCAGTATAGGAAGATGAAGTAAGTTTTGTATCTTTGCTCTCTACTTTGACGCATATATCTTTTCTAAACTATTGCTTCTTCATCACCAGAATTTCTATAGAGAAAATACTCTGCATGCATGATTAAACCAGCAAGTCTCTCTCACATAAATATCTTGAGTTTTCTTGTTATAGAAGTATTTCCTTTTAAGGAATCATCTATCTTAATCAGAACTGTGCTTTTTAATCTCATTCCAAATCAGAAAAATAGGCTTCCACTTCCTGTACTACATATCTGCATTCACTTCTCAGTAACATGAAACATGTAGAACTATTTAAAAATCTAAAGAGTCTGAAAGAGATTTTGTTTAGCAAAGGCTGTAATTTGAATGGAATGGCTGACACGCATGGTTATCCAGAAAACATATTCCAAATACCAACCTATTGAAGCAGCTCCATATAAAATAAAGAAGTGACATAATATATTTTATATAACATATAATATAGATTATAAACTTTTTTACAAAATTTAATAAAACACTTGGCAAAGCTCTCTGACATACTTAACCAGCAAATGATGAGCTCCAGTGATAACAAGAAGTGGAGAAAGTGTGATTTCTTTGTGAGACAACTTTTTGTATTAAAATTACATTATTAAAATTACACTTCATGAAACAGATTTTAGAGATAGACTTCAATTCAACTGAAATTAAAAAAAAAATTTGTAACTTCAGAAAAAACAGTATTTTAAAATTTAAAATTAATAATAATAAATAATAACTGTTTAGAAAGAAATACAGTATGGCCCTGCTTCTCAGCACAGCAATAAAAGGACAGGCTGTTTGCCAGTACATGCATGACAACAGAAGCAGCAATATAAAATACACTTGCATGACATTCAAAGAGAAACAAACTAAAAAAAAAAAAAAAATGGACCTCAGGACTAAGATGCACTGCAGACTTCATAAATCTCTGAAGCAGCAGCAATACACATTTCAGTGGAAAAGTGGTTTGGCTTGCCTTTTTTTTTTTAATTTTTTTTTTTTTTTTGCATGTTTGCTTTTCTGGTTGTCTTCTGATTAATAATTTTTGTAAGTACTATGCCATGTTTCCTTTTGAGAACATGTTGAAAATTCCTGAAAACGTTCTGCAAAGAGAGAATATACTGACAGCCATGATGAATAAGCTTGGTAGCAAACAACACAACTGCATTTCCAAATATAGTGTATGAGCTGGCTTAGAAAACATAATCATGCCAAAACTGGCACTGAGGGGTGTAAATGATCCATCTCCCCCCTCTAATACAGCTATCAAAGTGCAGTTACGTTGTGTCAGACTTTGAACCTATTTCAGCATCATACACAAATAACAAGAGCTATAAAATATTCCCCTCCTTGACTTACAGCTTGTTTACCTGTTCACCTAAAAGTTACCTTTTAGAAGATATCCATGAGAAAGTCTATACAAAAATGTCAGAAGTACTAAAGAGCATGTGTTTGGTTTTGTTTGGATTTTTTGGGGGGTGGGGATGTTTTATGGTTTGGTTTTTTTAAATGCTTAAGAATTTATTCAAGAAAGCTAATATTTATGGTATTGAAGAACTTGGTATCATCACACCACACCATTTATTTAGGGAAGTAGTTCCAAGCTTAGATGATAAAATATGGATCTTTCCAAACAATGCTTCAGAAAAATTAGTTTAATAATTTACAAATACCCCCAGCTTTTCACATTCACATGACTGCCAAGGAGCTCACTGCAGCATTATGTAGAGCTGCAGTTCAGTTTGATAGAAAAAAGTCTATCATAAGGCACTATAAAGATCCCTACCTCTCCCTTATTGGGTAAAAATACAACCTTGCAACCTGCATTAGAAAACTGTGAATATAATCATTGTGCTAGGCAAGGACCATATTAATTTTAAGTATTTAACTATGTTAATACAAAACAATTTATCCTGCATGATTTGGAATACGCAAAGTCTGATTTATTTTCAGTTTACATCTCCCTTTCTTATCTGCATCTTTGCCAATGGTCTTAGAATCCCTGCAGTGCTCAGTTACTCTCCTCATCTCTTCCAGGACTCCAAATTGCTTTTGGTTCCCTCCCCATATGACCCTACCATGCTGATTAACAAACAGGCTACACAGATCAACTGTTCTCTACACAGCTTCTCCTCTAGCAAGTGACCAACCTATGTTCAAGTTCCACCACTCTATCAGATTTGCCTGAATCTGTCCAACAAGGTGATGGATGAAGCTGTTAAGAACTGACCAGAAGACAGAATTGACATGCCCCTATGAGCTTTATTTGTTTCAGCTATAACTTTTTAATTTACAGAGTAGTAAACCAGCTACTCAAAAATTCACTGGCCTTTTACAATTAACAATGAAGTTAGCAATTCTCATGGCAAGACTTACCCATTCAAGTTTAACTTTGCTTCAAGGACTCAGTCTATTTCCAAGGCAGTATCTTAACATTGTAGCTTCTTCAATTCAGAACCTTGCAGATGCTAATTACATTATGTTCCCATTACCTAACAGTTCCCACCCCACGCATCATCTTGGCATATACTAGCACAGAAGGTGAGGGGTGCAGATTTAGAATCAGGATTAGAAGGACAGATACGGGTCGACAAGGGCAGACAAGGAGAAAACTAGGGGAATTCTCAAGCCATGCAAAGAGCACGGAGAGGTGAGCATAGTAGGTGGTTGTGGGATATGTTCCTTGGCTGTTATGAAGAGGGAGGACAGATGAGTAGGATGCATACAAACCAGGCTTGCAATTTTTTTCCAGTTTGATTTCCTCAGACTAAGTCACTTTCCCCTCTGCCTCAGAGAGGAAAATGTATCATCATCTTGTGTCAACATATGTTGAGCAGCCAAGGTCTTCAGGGACATTCTTAATGCTTACAGGCAATGGACAGGAGTTCTGCAAACTGTACGTAGGAGAACACAATTTTACACTTGATATGACCAGGCTTACGGGGGATGTGATCTTTGCTTCCACTGATGAAGGTTTTTTTCTCCTAAAACTGAATCCTATGACCGTGGGTAAAAAGATAAATACATTTTATAGCATTAAATCAAGAAGTGTAGGAACAGCGTGGGTAGAGGAAGAGATCTGTGATCTTTAAGAAAAATTCAGCTTATACATTTACAATGAACACAATGTTTGCTTGTGAAAACCACCTACATCATGTCACTTGGAAACCACATTAACACTCTCATCACTCCTAAAGTATTAATCTGATTCTCCCACTAAATAAATGACTAATTAGTCACTGATTCAATGCCTTTCCTCCCAGCTCTTGATTTCTCACCTTCTCTGTACTCCACCTTCTCTTCTTGCTATTACTTCTTGTTTCTCACTACTCCTCTTTCCTATTTCTTCCATTTCTTCATT
Source organism: Florisuga fusca (assembly GCA_038090715.1). Classification (NCBI taxonomy): domain Eukaryota; kingdom Metazoa; phylum Chordata; class Aves; order Apodiformes; family Trochilidae; genus Florisuga; species Florisuga fusca. Next base: position 9,666,215 of record JAAWXA010000014.1, read on the forward strand.
TCCTCTATTACCACAAAAGCTCTATGAAAAGCTCTATCATTGCACTGTATTCTGTTTGTGTAACTTTCTTCCTCAAGCATGTTTCTGTTCTTCTATTTAAGTTGTAAATTCTTTAGGAAGTGGGAACTCCTGTGATTACACAGTACTTAACACAAGGTGGCCTTTTAAAAAACAAGATCTAAAGTATTGCCATAATACTGATTACAATGCTGATAAAAATAACCTACAGAAAACACCAATATGCTTAATGATAGAAAAACCCATGCTGTTCCAACTTAGAATTGTACTCTACTTCAAATACACCATAATTATGTTTCTCATAACCTTAGCATAACCTATAATACTTCTTTCTTTAAGAGCTAGATTTGATACACTGCTCCTTGTGGCAAAATACTGAACTCTGAATCAGTCCAATGCACAGTTCAACACGGAATGCCCCAGGTTCTTCTGCTCTCACAAGCCTGCACATCCATCCTGCTAGTTAAGAAATTATGAACTGTCTCATATATAAGAACTGCCATGTTAAGGTTTTTCATCTGATCAAGTCAAGAATGCTTTCTGCACCAGCAGCCCACATAAACACACGTTGTGCAGGGAGAGAGAGATGCTGGCACAAACATGCAGGTTACACACTGCAGTTTTCTTACAGTTCATCTTAGGAGATCCTGCTTACCACTCCTTCCCTCTTTCCTATTGTCTGCTTGCCAAGTTCAAGACTCCATAAAGTACTTTTCCTGGATCTTGACTAAAACAAGACTTAGCACATCCCCTAGTACTTTCCTGTCTCTGTGACAGGATAGTCACTAAAACTACTTTATGTACACCTTTCTATCAAAGATGTGACCAAGAACTAGGAACTTTTATCACCATTTTCAGTATTTTGCTTAGAGACAGACTAAGTGACAGCAGTAAGAAAATCAGTCATTGCTGATGACTACGAAGGCATGAGTAAGAGTTAAAATTCAGCAATATTATGTTAACAGAGATGCAGCAGAACAGTATGGCCACATTACACTACCACAAAGAGAACTAAGAGGAGAAGTTTAGTCCCTATTCAGGACAGTTGATGTGCTTTGAAACTTTGAGAGCCTTGAATGCAACTAAAAACTTTAGGGTGATGGTATCAAAGCACACATCATTTCAACAGTAATTGTCTTTTTTAACCCAAAATGTACATTTCACATGGATCAGCCCTCACAGCAACAGCTTCTTAGTCACTAAGAATCATATTTTTAACCATCAAAAGGGAGATAGCACCTATTTAAAGGGGTGGAAAACCAACTTCTAATAGAAAATTAATCCATTCCTCCATGGGCTTCCAGTAGGGGGAAAAAAAAAAAAAAAAGTCTGTGCGTAATATGAGAAACATACATTCTCTAGGATGTAGAAAAAAATTGATATATATTGGGTCAATGTCATTATATATTACTGTCTCTCTTTCACATAACAACTAGAGCAGAAGAAACTGAGTCTGACTGGAGAGCAAAAAAATTTCCTGGGTATCACTGTAATTGATTTTTTTAAAGTCCTTTTTAAATTGCATTATAGTCAATGGCATAAATAATACAAAACTAGGCAATAACATACATTCCAATTAACTGGACTGTCTCCAAGGAAGAGATTTAAAGCTAAAGATACTTAAAGCCAAGGACTACTGTTTAATTGCAACAATAATTCCACCTAAGTGGAATGCCCTCAAGCAGCCTAGTAGCAATTGGGCCCACAATTATTTCTTTGCACTGAAAAATTCTATCAGTTCTGTTTATTTTTTGTCTTAACACCTTTGCCTACCCTCTGCTTTCTACACATACTGCAACTTGAATATGATTTATTGTTGCCTGCTAGGCTGCTCCTTCCCAATCAGATAATGACATAGGAGCATCATACTGACAACCCACATCTCCAACCATGGCACAAGCACCAGAACCTATAAAAGCACTCTCCACAGTTTCTGGGACCTTTTAATGTAACTAATCCACATGTGGAAGGTTCTCCTTCAAGCAGCTAGGTGATACAGAACTGTACACCAGAGACACTCAGTCCCTTTAATTCAAAAGGACTTCTAGCCCACGCAGTCCTTGACATACTAACTTAGAGACAAAACATGCTGCAAATCCCTCTAACAAAAAGGAGGAAGGAATTACAATAGCCACAGCACAGAACTAGTTTCTACAAGCTGTATGACCTGTGCTATGCTATGTGACAGCACATCTGATTCTTGGCCTCAAAATAAGTTTCATTATACATTCATGTCTTGTAACAACTTAAATTGGCTCAATGTTTCAGTACCACTACTGGAACCAGAAAACAAGAAACACGAAAACACTTAAGGACCTGTATTTGGCCACTGAACTGCACTACCCAGTGTGCACAATTAAACTGTGCTTGGTGTTATAAATATCTGAATTCAGCTACACTTTTGTGTTGTTTTCTGGAATACCCTGTCCTTACAGAAGAGAATCTAAGCAGTTTTAAAATAACTGCTGTATTTTTCTCTAGCTAAAGTGAAGCACAGCTGTTCCATCAAGCTTCTGTCTGCAGCAAATGAACTCCCTAAAAGTGTACCCAATGGTGCTGCTGGCACTTCACCCCGACCAGCAGTGCCTATGATCACTATCATACCACAAGAAAACAAAGCACACACAAACACCTCAGAAGTGTCTACTGAGTGCATAATTAATGCCACAACTTCCCAGCTAGAGCCAGAAACCACAGTACAAACGAGTGTGAACAAGGAAAAGGTAGCAGTATGAAGAACTGCAGTGGGCATTTAGGTGCTTTTCTTAACCTTTCTAGGACATGTGGCAGTATCTACACTGGTAATGGGCATGCTGTTAAATGATATCATGCATCTTGTACAATCCTGAAAGACACCAGACAGGTCATTTTGAACGAGGATTGAGTTCATGGTAGCAGGGAGGAAAAAAGAAGTTTCGAATGGCACTCTACCTCCATGAGAGTATGCTGCACTTTTTCACATCTAGATAGCACATCTGCCTGCATTCCTGGATCTGGGTGGGGAGAGACATCAGTTGCACTACATATATATATATATATATGTATGTATGTATATATATATATATAATATGTAAAATAAAATCACTAGTCATTCTTGGAAATAATGAATAGCATTACTATTATTCATTACATATGGAGCCATGTTAAGTCTGAGGAAAACTGTGCTCTTAGTTCTATCATAATGTAGCACAATGGTTACTCTCATTTAAGTTGTAGCAGTGCACAGATTTACTGCAATGCAAGCGATAAAAAGAGCACCTCCAGAGTTTTAATAGCTCAAAGAAAAAAAATAAAATTTCCCAATAAAATTATTACAGACCTGCCTTGTAGCAGGTGCTAATGATTAGGAGCGCTTTTTGTGGAGGAAACAGCACTGAACAGATCACAGCCCTCAAGCCCAGTTTTGATTAACACTTCAAGATACTGTAATTTGAGTGTCCTTGAAAGCACCCCTAGCAGACCAAACACTTAGCATTTCTGAATCACCAAAAAATACTATTTTGAGAGTTCAGAAAGTAACTTCTTATAACACTTAAGTGCTATGTACATTGTAAAAAAAAAATAAAAAAAAAATTAAGAAGTGAATGCCTGATAAATAATGTAATTGAGGGCTTAGTAACACTTGGAAAACCTTAGAAACCCACTTGGCCTTAAGTCCGCTTCCCATCTAGTGGTTAAAATGGTGACTGTTCTCAAAAGCAAGGCTAGGAGTTTCAGGGGAAATATTAGCAGTCTTCTGATCTTTTCATTCTAGACCTTGAAAGTGAAGGAGCAGGTTCCCCCAAGCCCCCTTTTAATTTTGGCATCATAGTTGGCAACTTGAGTCCCTAGAGTCTCCTTCATATTTACTCAAACTACTGACACTACAGAAGTTTGGAATAAGATGGCTTATAACACAGGCATTTCCTAGGCTGTCAGGTACAAGAAAGATGCAGCAATAGTAAGTATTACTTGGCTTCACCCTTGAGTTCTGAAATGTTTGATAAAATAATAACCAAAATGTATACAAACCACAAGGTACTGTAAACTTTCATCAGCTTCTCAGAAATCTTAAACCTCCCAGTTCTGAATAACTGGGCAGATAATTTATTTTGTACATTTGCAGGTGTCAAAACAGACTAAAGCAGAAATATTTTGAGCATTTTAGCAAATCCAGTACAGAGCAAACACATTGCACTCTCCTGTACCAGAACACATCCACGATGAACATCCAGGATGACTACCCCACAGCTAAAAAAAACCTTCTTCAGTTTTAAGGGAGAAAGACTGCACAGGATCTTTTCACGAGATTACTGCCTGAAGCATACTAATGCACTGTTAACACGTGCTGAAAAACAGATTTTCTACCCTGCCTTCCATGCAAACCACTAACAATGTCATTAACGTATCTGTCTAACTGCCAGGCAGACCATGTGTCAAAACCAAGAGTAGGACTGAGCAGACCCTAGAAGCAATATTCCCAAGTGTTAAGGAGCTACAACCATTTCTACAGTCCCTCTACAAAGCTCAGGTATCTCAGCTCCAACCCGACACTTCAATGTTCTTATTCCTAACTACCTGCATCCGGTTTTCCTGGGGGCTCTCTCATTGGCCTCAGACTCAGTGGTTTGGACTTCCAGAAGTCCCAGGCCTCTGGAGACCCAGTACCTTTCAATCTCATCTTAAACGTGCATGGCTTTCTGTGCTCTATCAGGAAGACACAGCTCTAGAAGCAGCTTTAAAACCTGCTGCCACAGCTACAGCCCTTCCTGATTCAACAGGAACACTGCCATCTCTTCTGCAGTAAAGGACCATGAAGTGTACCCTGCAATAACCACCAAAGCCACAACTGAAACACTTGCAAGATATAATTTCCATCCATCAGCCCAGAATGAAAATTTGTTCCTATGCAATATAAGCTCAAGAACAAAGGAGCAAGCAGCAGCATGAGTCCTGACATGGGTGGCTGATACTGTTAATACTCTGCTTCCCAGTTCTTCCCTAGCTGAGCTTCCCACTTCCACAAATAGTACCCCTATCTACTAGTCTGGCAAATTTCTACATGGAGCTGATTTCCACTCTGACCAGCTCTTCCTTATGGAACACAAAGTACAGAAATTAATAGGAACACCATGAGTATTGTTACAGAGAAGCCTCTCCTGATATCTTGATGCAGGTGGTAGTGGTAAATGTCTCTTCACCAAAGAAAAATGCATTCTGGAAACAGCAGTGCTTTCCAAAACTAGACTGCTCATGTCCTGTGCCTTAGGCCAAACTGTCACATACTGTCAGGGTGGAAGTCTTCAGAAATGTGCTCAGACCAGCTTTTTGTTATTAACCTGATCTGGCATTTCTGAGCATTTTCTAGAAAAGATTAAGTATCCTTACAAAAGGTAAAATCTTAAAGTTGCACAGATTTTTTGCTTTCTTTGAGCACAACAGTAAAACCCTGATAAAACAAATTAAAGCTCCACCACGACACTAACTTCCCACCTTCAAAGTAGGCATATACTGTTCCTTTAAGATGATGACCTCCATCCACTAGAGACTGCAAAGTTTTTGGCTGTTATTATCATTACATGAAATTCTGCACTATACCTCCAAACCACTTGCAAAGACCAGCTACCAGACACTACAAAATAAAGCAAGCACCACATTAGGCTGTCATTTCATTTTAGTCTTCCAAATGCCCAAACTCAAAGTGCAATGGGACAGGTTTTTTATATTTGGGCATGGATTCAAAGATTAAATAAGCCAGAGAAACAGGCTGTACAAGCCAGGCATCCTACAGTGACAGAAGGAAATCAGAACATTGTTTGTCATTGTCTTGAAAGCAGGGATTCTATTTTTTTAATACAACACTGAGAAATGCAAAAATTGTAATTTCATGAACTCTTATAGAGCTTACTATTATTTCCAAGCATCAGCTGGGAACAAAGTGAGAAACAACTGCTTGAATGCTGACTTTAAGAAAAAGGGGAAGGAACAAACACCAATCTAGACCTGACAACCACAAAAAAACCCAATAGTCATTTTCCACAACTCTAAGCTTTACAGTTATATCAGCTTCTTCACTGTATCAGCACACAAAGCCTCTCAATTTGGTCTGACAACACCCATTTTACTTGCTTCTGACTGACAGAATCAGGTGCAGCATACTCCAGAGGGAATGAATGCTTCTCTATTTTAGGAAGAGTTATTATATTAATATGCTGTCAATGCAACTCTGCTCAGCAAAGTAGTACACTAAGCATTGCTGCTGGTCATCCAAAGTAGACAGCCATTATTTTTTCTTCACTAGCCAACCCTAGCTACTCTCTATGGCTAAAAATACTACTCCAGCACACAAAGTTCCTCAAGGAAAGAAAGTCATCCATACATAGCTTAGGTTGCTGCTCAGACCCACTTTATTTGGAGAAGGCAGCTTCCAAAGAAAAGATTATCCAGTTGTGAGATCATACATACATATACAACAGCCTTCAAATATTAAGACATACCCAGACCCAGGCAGTATTATTCTCCATACTGAGCAGTAGGAGTTATAAAAGTGCTGCTGCTGCCTGCATAGGTTAGCAATGGAGTACCACAAAAAGACTGGTGAAATGTTTAAGTCCCAACAAGTTCCTGAATCCTAGCAGCTCTAACCATGCCATCTGAAAGCTCAGAAAACAACTGGCTGCCACAGAGCATTGACTCAGAAGGCTGTGAGCCTGTTTTGAAAGCTCAGTTTATGTAAAAATCCCTGAACACAGGACAAGTGGGTCACAGGCTTTTAGATACACACCAGTAGCTATTCCCTAGTAACGCATTCAACAAAAAAACCCCACGTAGGTGTACTAAATAAATGCTTTCGTACCAAGGGTTCAATTGGTAGAATTTAATATTTTAACTTGTGACAGAGGACATGGAAACGGCCAAACTGCTGAGTGCTCATTTTGCCTCAGTCTTTGTTAATGCCAATTGCTCCCTGAGGGTACAGCTCCCTGAAGTGGGAGACCAAGATGGGGAGCAGAATGAGGCCCCCATAGTCCGTGAGGAAATGATCAGTGCCCTCTTGTGCTGCACCAATGTGCAGAAGTCTATGGGACCAGATGGGATCCACCACAGGGTACTAAAGGAGCTGGCAGAAGTGCTCACCAAGCACTCTCCAGTATTTATCAGCAGTCCTGGCGAACTGGGGATGTCCCAGGGCAGAAAAGATGATATGGGGAACTATGGACCTGTCAGTTTGACCTCAGTGCCAGGAAAGGTTATGGAGCAGGTCACCTTGAGTACTATCACATGGTACATACAACACAACCAGGTGATCAGGCCCAGTCAGCACGGGTTTACAAAAGGTAGGTCCTGTATAACTTGATCTCCTACAACAAGATGACTCGTCTTGTGGATAAGGGAAGAGCTATGAACATTGTCTATCTGGATTGTAGTAAAGATTTTTACACTGTCTCTCACAGCGTTCTTCCTCAGAAACTTAGGGCACTTGGGTTGGATAAATACACCCTGTACTGGATAAAAAATTGGCTGGTCAGGCTGGAAGAGTAGTAGTAAATGGAACTAAATCTGTCTGGTGACCGGTCACAAGTGGTGTCCCCCAGGGTTCAGTGCTGGGGCCTCTTCTCTTTAATATCTTCAATAATGATTTCGATGAGGGGATTGAGCGTACCCTCAGTGAATTTGCAGATGAGACCAAACAAGGTGGCTGTGTCTATCTGCTGGAGGCTAGGGAAGCCTTACAGTGGGACCTGGACAGGTTAGACCAGTGAGCCAAGGGTAATGGTCTAACAAGGCCAAATGCCAGGTCTTACACCTGGGTCATAACAACCCCATGGTCAACTACAGGCCTGGGGAAGTGTGGTTAGAGAGCTGTAAGTTGGAAAGGGACCTGGGGGGTTTGGTTGCTAGTTGACTTAATACGAGTCAACAGTGTGCAAGTGGCCAAGAAGGCCAACGGCATCCTGGCTTGTATTAGGAACACTATGGCCAGCAGGAATAGGGAGGTGATCACTCCTCTGTACTCGGCTCTGGTGAGGCCACATCTTGAGTACTGTGTTCAGTTCTGGGCACCTCACTGTAGGAGGTACATAGAAGGAGTGTCCAGAGAAGGGCAACAAAGCTCATGAAGGGCCTGGAGCACAAGTCCTGTGAGGAGCAGCTCAGGAATCTGGGGGTGTTCAGTCTGGAGGAGAGGAGGCTGAGAGGAGACATTAGAACTCTCTTCAGCTACCTCAAGGGAGGTTGGAGTGAGGAGGCAACAGTCTCTTCTCCTTAGTGGACTGTGACAGGACCAGAGGAAATGGATGTCAGCTGCACCAGGGGAGGTTTAGGCTGGATGTTAGGAAATACTTCTTCACTGAGAGGGTTGTCAGGCATTGGAATGGCCTGCCCAGGACAGTGGTGGAGTCACCATTCCTGGAGGCATTTAAAAGGCATTTGGACCTGGTCCTTAAGAATGTGGCTTAGTAGTTCAATTATGGTGTTGGTCAAAGGTTGGACTGAATGATCTTGGAGGCCTCTTCCAACCTAAACATTCTGTGATTCTGTGATTTCAGTGCAATACACTCACACTCTTAAAAGAAACAACTGAAAAGCAACTTTTTAGAACTGATACAGTTTTACAGTCCATCTTCAGATAGAAAAATGATTTTTGCCTACATTAAAACACTGGCTTCATGGTGGTTCATGTACCGTTTTTCGGGCATCCCCAGGACAGGTCAGCCAATTCCTTCAGATACAGGGAAGACATCCAACAATAAAATAAACAGGAAGGAGGATACTAATCTGTCATACAGTAATACTCAATAGCCTTTAATTTTGAGCTCAAAAAATCCTTCTGAAAGGAAAAGAACTCTCAAATTAGAAGTTATATTCCATTTTGTTTCTGACTAGGATATTAGCAGCTACAGTCTCAGAAACATGTCTGTTGCTTAAATGTCTACCTTATGTAGCAGTTAGATGTCGCCAGCTTCAAAGCACGTAACACTTGCATGAACTCACTGGAGATAAAGCTGATCTCAAGCACAGAAATTCACACCTCAGCATGCTTCAGCTCAGACTGGTGGAGTCCTCCCTGCAGTTGACAGGTCTGTTGCTTTAGCCAGGTCACAGATCCCAGAACTGAAATGCAAGACTGTGGTTCTAAGTCTTTCTTATTTCAAAGAAAGAAAAAGCATTAGCAGACTTGCTGACCAGTATGAGAAGTGGTAAAGGATAGACAGGGATAGACAGCACAAATGGAATAATGGTGGAGGAGATGCAGGCAAGAGCCAATGTAGGGCAGGGTAGCTAAAAACAGAAAAAGGAACCAAAGAAGGTTACAGCAGAAGAAGGGCAAGAATGCAAAGCAATGTTAAAACACTTTTGGGCCCTGAACGTGCCTGTTAATTACTACAACACAAATACACGGCTAAAGCCAGACAACACTCACGGGGCAATTTCATGTCATGATGACAAACTCTTAATGCACTTTATATAGATTTGAGAGGTCCTGTTTCATATTTTGTACTTAGTAGTCTTAGTTAAAACATTACTAAACATCCAAAAACAGGCCCACAAAGCTGAAGTGTCTCTAATAAGGTAGCTGGAGAAGGATGGTCAGAATTAAATTAATAATCCCCTGTTTGCTATTAAAAAGCTGTACTATCACAAGTTTGCCAGCATTAGCATAAACCTAAAGCATCTGACCAAGCAGGAAGGCCAAACCACTGCTGCATATACTGTACACAACTAGCCTGCAGGGAACAAATTTTATTAATCCTGTTTTGGTTTTAGGTTAAAGAAAGAATGATGGTATGTAAATATTACTCTGATACTAGGAAGGAGCCACTCCACAAAATAATATCAAAAGAAATTACTAAAACCAACTAGATATTTATTTGATGCACTTATAAAAGTCACCAACTCCAACAAATTTGGTTAATCTTGGGAAGCAGCTTCCAAAGACATTTAGTCTTATAATTAGAAACAGAGAAAACATCTTGACCATATTCTGACTTGGGATGCTCAAGATACTGCTAGATCTACTTAAACGAACAAACAAACAAGAAAGTATGTCAGTTTGACATTTATTCCCTCTCATTGCAGCTGAACCTAGTTATACATTAAATACAGAACTGTTATAAATTAAATATAAGCTTCTAGTAAGAAATTATTTGAAAGTAACACAAAATGCTAAAAAGAAAAAAAAAAGTTACATCCAAGACAACATCCCAAAGAAAAGTATATATTTCATAATTAATCAGCTTGCTAATCTGAACTATTATATTAATAAACTTCAGGATTGTTCCCCTGTCCCCCTGCCTTCCATTAAAGCTTTCTTAGGCAGAAGAAATGTTTCTTACTACAAACACTTCTCTGATCTTCTTGAGAAAATAGTTTACTAGCTGCCCCACAGGAAACAAGTCTTTCTTAATGATTAATAGCCCCCTTGCCTCTCCTCCTCAGACAACTCTTTGGCCAGAACAAAAATATATACACTTTGCAGAAAAGAAACAATAAACAGACTGTCAAATGCTACCACTCTGTCAATCTATTTCTGTAATTTCACTTCTTTAGTTGAGTTTTTAGCTCCTCATGAAGACTCCCACAGACTTTTTTTAACCTACAAGTTCCTTTTGAAGCTAATGTACTAACGAAAAAACCTTATGTACTGTTTTTATTTGAATGTGTGTAAATATTTTGCTTCTTCAGAAAATATTAATCTCACTTTATATAATATAATTCTTAATTGAAAATGAAGCAAGTCACACTGGCTGATTTAGTGTCATCAGCACAGAGCTAACCCAAGACTGGAGGCCTCCAACCCCCCCCTTGATGCTTAAACCACGGGTCTCGTGATGTCTCATTTAACAACCACTGAATAATGACATTCTGGTAGCAAAGATAAAGATCTCCCAAGATGTCCGACACCCTGGAAGTGCCACTTTCTTTCAAAGATAAACCACTAAAACACTCGTTTGCTGAAAATTACCCGATACTCCAGTTTAGCTGAATAATCACCATCACTATGATAAAGTATGTTACACTACACACAGTAGATATACCTAAAATAGTTATATTTATTACAATAAAAATATCGTTGAGATGGACATTTTACTCCACAGAAAGACATTTGTGATTTAGTTTAAAATTATCTACAAAGTTTAAATTAGAAATTTATTTCAAGACTCAGATCTGACTTCAGAGTACAGACCAAGCCATCTCTATCTGGGAACAGTAACATACAGATTATAAACTACTTCAGGGTTTGTGGTCTCTTGTCCCCATAGATTCAAAGTCTATTTCTAGGCACACCATGTCATGGAAGTATTTTCAACTGCACTTCAACATAAACGTCAATCCAGCTTGCTAAACTTAACTGAAAGCCCTATTAAAGCACAAGCTGGCATGCCTGGACATCTAACGTATTAAATTACTTAACTGAGCAAAAATATCTGGAAACACCCTGGCCTTTGTGCCCATCAGGCCAGTCACTCCAACAAGTTGTACACTGGTTTACTATTTTATACCAAGAACCAAATGTTTGAATGAGAATGCTACAGCTGTTTACTCACCTACAAAATATTATGTTTCACTTTTTAGTCACAAGCTTACAATAACTGAGAGCAGAAAATACTTGTGAGATAACTTTAGTAGCAGTATCCATAGAACAAATCTGTCACTTGAAGAGATGGGTGCTCATGTGCTCTTAGAAAGGAGAAAGGCAATTTGCTTTCAACGTTATCTCAGAAGCAAGGGTCCAAGGACAAGTCTCTCCAAAACAACAGATATCAAAGCTTGGGAGACCAGCCATGAACTAAGCTGTGAGGGACAACTTCCAAAAAGAACTGGGCTTGTCGTGACAGCTAAATATTGCTTTTGGGTTAAAACCCAAATGCTGCACTTAAAATTAAAAATTTAGGAAGTTGCTAAGAATTGAAGAGAAACGCAGAGCATAGCGTCAGCTTAAGCAACTCTCAGCAAGTGTTGCTGGGTAAGAAGAAAGATGAGGAAAGGTTCATGAGAAGTTCCATCTCAGCAGCTGCTGTAGTAACAGGAGGCTGAAACACCTCGCTGTGTCGGGAGTAACACCCCTGTAGACAGTTTAAATTATTTTTGCCCTCAATTTAAGACCCTTCTCTTTCTCCTCCAAAGGTTGAATCCCTTTACTAAAGCAGGCTGCAGTCTAAGTGATAAATAGAAATAAACCAGAGCACTCTTTTCCTGCCAGAGAGGGACTCTCAGGAGCCGCATACCAGCAGATCGCTCCTGAGCCAGACCCCGGGAGCGGGAGGCAGGGGCGGCTCTCTGGATAGCCCAGGAAGTAGGAGTAGGGAGTATCCAGAATGTGTCACACACAAAAAAAGGAATTACATCACAGGGAAAACAGTTTTAAGCCATTTGTTTTACTCTGGTTTCTGATCAGCCTCTCGGGGACGGGGCGGGAGAGGGGGGCGGAATGGGACAAGGCAAAGGAGCCTGAAGACGCGAATGTCAGCGCCTCTCTCGCTCCCAACCCGCGCAGAGCGGGTGGAAACGAGACCGAGCCGCCCCCGGCGGAGCAGCAGACCGAACCGGCGGGGGCCCGAGCAGCGCACGCCATCCGCCACCGCCGAGAGCGAAACGCCANCAGAATAATTTCTTCTGCCTTTTTTTCATGCCGCATTATTACGGAGGACATTTCAGCAGCTCGATCCCGTCTTTTTTCACATCCCGCCTTAGCACGAACCACCCGACCGAGCGCCTCCCCGGGCACCGGCGGCTTCGTGTGCGGAGGGCGGGCGGGCCGGGTCTGGGAGGAGCTGGGCGCTCGGTCGGGTGGTTCGTGTAAGGCGGGATGTGAAAAAAGACGGGATCGAGCTGCTGAAATGTCCTCCGTAATAATGCGGCATGAAAAAAAGGCAGAAGAAATTATTCTGTTATTGCTTTCGGTCGTTATGTTTTGCATTGGGATGCTTGAGGTGTGGTGTGTTCAGGGTATTTTCAGGTTAATGGTTTTTATTCATTGATCGAAAACTCTCTGGTTTCTTAAAGAAGCAGGTATCGTCGCTTTAGGTGATTTTGACAATTGGCTAGAGCGTTAGGAAGCAAAATAACGTGTAGAAAACAAGAGCTGTAATAATTCTAAAAAATATACTTTCTTAGTGAATATGATGGGAATGTGTGGTTGTGGCACAGCGCTGTTTTGTTGGCTCTGGAAAGAGTTTTAAGGAGCTCCTCTCTTATTTGTGACAATTTGGATTGGTCTGTCAGTGGTACCATTAGTTGTGAAAGTTCTTCTGAAATCAACGTGGAACAAAGATGGTTTCCTTTTTTTTTTTTTTTCTGAAAAAGAGAAGCTGTTCCAAGGTGAGTGAGAAGCTGATCGCAGGCATCATTGAACTGGCACTTCATGTGAGCAGGTTTCTGTTTTCAGGAGGGAAACATCTGGAAAATTAACAGCTTAATTTTAAGCGTTTTAAGTTCGGATCTTTCTCTGACTGTTTTGCTTGGAGCAAATATATTGCATCATACACTAATCACCGTTTGTTGGGCAAACCTTTGCAGGTCACTGCAGCAATTTGCACATAGTAGCTGTAGTTTATTGAATTAGAGTACAAGTAGTGTTGTGCCTGAAAGAAATAAACAGAAAAACAATCTCTTAAGTTCTCTCTTTGAACTGAGACACGACTGAGCATCAGGCTTAACTCAAACGCCAGAAAGTTACCTGCAGAGCTCTGAGATGTAAATATACATACACCAGGTGATGGTCAGTGCAGGAAAATAGCACACTCTTGGAGTGTAATCATCTGTTTTGGGGAAGACTTTAAGTACAGCCTCAAATCACTTGTTTTAATCTTGGTATCTGAAAGAATGCCGCCTCTGGTACCTTTTTTGTTCAAGCAGTAGATGTACAGACTTCTTTACAAACTGTTTTGCCAAGTGGTTGCTGCTTTCTTACCACCCAGGGATATTTGGGAGCCCAGCTGCATATATCAGTTGCCTCATGAACATCTTTCCTAGTTATGAACAGCAATTTGCTCTTTCCCCCACCCCCCTCACCCCTCCCTGCTTTTGCATATCTTGACTTTAAGTCACTGGATAGTTTTCCCTTATTTTGTTGGACAAAGTAGGTGAAAGTTGTTCTTCTAAGAAGTTGCAGGTGTTGTTGATAATTCATTCTTGAAGTTTCTTTATTAAATATCTAATAGCAAATACAACATGTCTTTTTCTTTTAATTTGCAGCGTTTGGGGAAGATAAGGGCAAGGTTAGATATTAGTTGTCTTTGAGCATGGAAAAAAGATGTTTCAAATGAGCAGTGTTAAGTGTTACTCCTCTTTACTCCTCTTTGAATTGGGGCAGGAGGGAAATCCCCTCCATTTATAACAAAATCCCCTTTTCTTTTCTTGAAGGTTCTGCAGCTACTATCTGAAGACTTCCTTTTTGAGAACTTCAAAAGTTAGAGCAATTCTGATTTAATAAATGAAGGAGAACAAAGAAAATTCCAGCCCTTCTGTGAACTTGGCAAACCTGGACCATACAAAGCCATGTTGGTACTGGGATAAGAAAGACTTGGCACATACCCCATCGCAGCTGGAAGGGCTGGATCCTGCTACCGAGGCTCGATACCGCAGGGAGGGGGCCAGATTCATATTCGATGTGGGAACACGTTTAGGGCTGTATCCTTTCAATTCCTGTTGGTATGAAATGTCTCCATGAATGGGGATTTTCTGAATAAAATCTAGGAGAAATGGCATTCTGCGCTTTGTTAGCTGTTCAAATGCTTCTTAATCATTAATCAAAAGTCTGTTTGAGCTTGCTTGCCTTTTTAGTCCCTTTGTTAGGTAAACAAGCTTTCAGCTGGACCCCTGTGACAGTAGAGAAGGTGGTACAGGCTTGCCAGTTAAGAATAACTTTTGGCAGACTTGGTCTCTTTCTACATAAATCTATTTAATTTATCAAATTCTGAATTTTGCATTCACTTTCTAACATATTTTGCATCTGAGGCTTCTAACCTCTGCCTCCCCACTCTTCAGAGATTTTTTGGGGGTGGTGATTTGTGTCCTGGTGTTTCTAAGTTGGAATTTACAACTATATATATTGGGATTTGCAACTATATATAAAGTCCTCTCCACTGTCCTCTATGGGAGACTCTGTCCTCTATAAGAGAGTCTTCTCTTATAGGCTGCTGCTTAAATTTTTTGATTCCTCTACTCCTATGCTTTGTAGATGCATATGCTCCTTATGCTCCTTAGTTACTTGTTTAATTAAGCATAATGAAGATGAAATTTTACTCTTCTCCATAAAGAGTGGAGAACATGTTCAGATTTTATTTGCATTGTAGGTGTAAATATTTAGTAACTTCTTTCCATACCAGCACTTTAATGTGAAGTGATAATTGTTCTGTTCCTTCATGTGCCTGTGGCTAGTTTTGGCCTTTTTTGCAGTACGTATGGTTTAAGATGAGGATGACCTTACATGGATCCTGCTCTAAACGTGATTGGGACTTTGCACATTTCCCATAAATGCTGTAGTTATCAGCTGCATCTGGGCTGAATCATAGTATTTACACAGCCTTAAGGGGGTTAGTGGCCTGCTTTTCCTAAACCTCCTGGTTTACTTGCAGTGTTTTCCAACTTGTCACCGAATGGATGATTACTTGGGGTCCTTGATACAGCTGAATGTATCTTCGTTTGTGCACGTTTTGTTTTAAATTTATTTTATGCCCTGGTTGAAAGTCCTTATTCTGTACCACAGACATTATGATACTCTAGCTACTGGAATAATTTATTTCCATCGGTTTTATATGTTTCATTCCTTCAAACAATTCCCAAGATATGTAAGTATTTGCAATATTCATCACTTAATACACTGATTGCACTAGACATAGACTATTTGAAATTGTGATAAGTCACGTGGTGTCTACCTCTCTGTTTGATGAAAAATAAGCATCTTATCTTTTAATCATTACCATCTAAAACACACTGTTCTTGCTTGCTTCTGCTCATACTTAAGAGCATGTTACATTGGCATTGCAGTATGTCTCACTGATATTCTATAGCACTCCTGTATTGGCTTAAAAAAAAAGTGTGGTACCATCCTAAAATGGCCTGACAGTCAGTGCTGCAGAAGGACACATCCTGCTTTGAGTTGCTGACCTTGAAATACAGTTGTATAAAATGGGCAGTCCTCCAAGTTATGCATTTTTCCTATGAGAAGATAAAAGTTTAAATTAACACTATAAAAAACCAGCAATTAATATGCTTATTAAGTCTTTCCTGGGGAACTTCTGCAGAACTACTAATAGAAACAGACAGTGCCTTTCTACAGATCCATGCTGTGTTGCTTGCCTACATGCAGACAAGTTCTTGCACTTTCTTTTTTAGGTGACAGGAGCCTGCTGTCTCTTTCTGGCAGGAAAAGTTGAAGAAACACCTAAGAAATGTAAAGATATAATTAAAACAGCTCGTAGCTTACTAAATGATGTACAGTTTGGACAGTTTGGAGATGATCCAAAGGTAAGAATACTCCTGTTTAAATTTGTTTCATCCTATTGTACTCCTGTAAAGTGACCTATATTCATTAGAGCACTGGCTGATTTTCAGTTGTTCTAGGTAAATTACACAATCAGCATGCATTTATAATCCTTTTGGAGTAAGGTAATAGGTAACTATTAAAATAGGTAAAATATTATTTGCTAATAAGAATATACTTGCTAATACAAGTAGTTTTGGGAGCCTGCTGGGATAATTGTTTAAAAAAAAGTTAACATTTGATTTTATGTAAATTCTGATGTTATTTTTTGAGTTAAAATGAATCCGAGTTATTCCAATCATAGCTAGAAGTGACATCAAGACAGTCATATGACAGTCATGTTTAACAGTCTTGGTGTCACTTCAGGAAGTAATTAATAGCTAATCTGAAATAAGATTGTGTTGAGAAGTTTTATGTTTAGAGTATTTGACTTAGAAAAACTTTGCTTCTCTCAAAATTTGCATATTATAAATAGCAGAAGGATATGAAACTTGGGAGAGAAATATTATGAGAGCTTCCCCTTTTTTTGTGATTTTTGGGTATTTGACACTTTCATACTGTATATCTGGTTCAGTTCTTTGGAGAATCTTTCCGTGGAGGAAAAAGTATTGTAGATGTCACATCCCCTCTCCTGCCTCAAATAAATGTGAAGGAAAAGTATCTGGGTTTAAAATCATGTTTTAAGCTGGAGGGATTTCTGTTCTTGGAGACAAACCCTAATCAAGCAAAAACAGACAAACATGTTTGCCTGGAGATGCTCTGTAGTCATGCTTTATGCCAGCATAAAATATTTGTGAGCAAAAGGAGTAATATTGTGGGGCATCTTGTTATCTTCTCTAGGAAGAAGTGATGGTCCTTGAAAGAATCTTACTACAGACAATAAAGTTTGATTTGCAAGTGGAACATCCATACCAATTTCTTCTCAAGTATGCTAAACAACTCAAAGGTAAAATATTACAGGGTGAGCAAGTAATACTTTTTATTTATTTTCAGAACTTAATTTATATTAGCAGTGCAAGAGTGTTCTATTTCAAACTGTTTGTCCTTCTTAATAACTTTAGTTTTTAAAACTTTCCTGATTGTTTTTAGGAGACAAAAATAAAATTCAAAAACTGGTTCAAATGGCGTGGACGTTTGTCAATGACAGGTAAGATACCTCTTAAAACCAAAATAGTTACTGTAGCTTATTTTATTCTGAGATTAGATATTTCTATGTTTTTGTTTTTCTATATTATGTTTTCCTGATCATATTGATCAGCTTTTGTTTCCATCAGTTACCATGATAGTTCCATTGAGCCCAGAATTTACAGTGAGTGTAGAGGTAGACCATTAAGACCTGCAGTTTTGTGGTGATGCTGTATTAAAAACTAAAAAAAGAAAAAAAAAAAGAAAAAAGTTACTGTTTGAGAGGTCCAAACCAAATGATAGTTCTCCACGATCAAAGCTGGCATCTTGTCCAATCTGAGGTACATGGCACATTTGCACATTTTGAGAAAAGAAATCACTTCACAATTCTGTTATGTTATTTTATTTTTAAGTGATATTTTGGTAATAGTAAACTAGCCATTAAATTGAGGAATGAACACAGTTTTTAGCACTAGATTTACAATTTCTAGAATAATGGATTTACACTACAAGGACCACATCAATTAAGAGGTGCTTCTATGTAGAAGCATTTTTCATGTGTAATATGGTACTGGAAGACAAAGGAACTTAATATGCTTTAGTCTTCTTAAGGAGGATTCTACAGAGCTGGGGAAGTTAATTCACCAAGGGTAGTTAAATGTAATTTTTACTTTAATTTTTCTGTAGCAAACCCTTAAGAAAATGTCTATGTGGCCTGACTGTTGAGAAATGCTAAGCACTTTACTTCTGTCATACCTGTATGACACGATTTAAAAAGGAAGTGCACTTTTACTCTTATGCCTTATTCAAAGTAGCCTGGTGTGAGTGCAAATTCTGTAGCTTTCACCTAAATTTTCTAAGGCAATTTGAGCAAAAGCTGCTTAGCTCAAATGGATGTCAAGAGATTTTTACTTTAGCTGCTGCTGTCGTCCATCTTGCAGGTGGTGATTTTACAGGCTTGACTGTCATTGTTGAATTTGTCAGAGAAAACATCTGTTATGTATCTGTCAAATTATGAGCACTACTGTACTTGGAATTAGATTGTGTTTAATAATGCAAGAGATCTAATAATTAAAATACACTTCAGGAAAACAGGAGTATGAAGTTGGAGTGATTTGTTCAAACAATACTTATCTCTGTTCTTGAAAAGATGTCTTGTGTTTAAGAGGCACCATATTAGAATTGTACTTGTATAAATAACTTGTTCTTTGCACTACAGGCCTTTAGAATAGGGGGTTCAGCCATGTATGTTCCCCAAGTAGATTTCATGAGAGTAATGATAAATACATTTTGTAAGAGCTAGTTCATGTGTCTTTGCTGCTGACCTGATTCTGCCAGTGTTATCCCATTGGCCTTCAGTTATGTATAGCCCACTGGTGAGAAAGTGGATTTAATCCACTGTCTGGACTACTGTTTTGATGCATTTAAGGTCATAATTATGAATTCATCAGTCAGTTTGGAAACTTAACTGGCTAGCTGGATCTGAAATATTTTAAGCAGATCCAATGTTACAGAATCTACGAAAGAAAAAAAGTTTTGTAATTTAAACTTAATCTAATGAAACAGCAACTTTTATTATGACAGGAATTTGCTCAGTTAATAATACCAGTAGTTTAGCATTAGCTTTTACAAAGGCTGTTCAAGAAGGAACCTTTTACAGCTTCATCTAAAACCTGCATTGTCCTTGACAAGGTGTTTTACAAATTCAGGTTGGCTGTTCTGTGGGTTTTCTTTAGTAGTTATTTTGGTTTTATTGAAAAACATTTGGAAACTCTAAAATCCACGGGTGGGTATCATTCTCTGTTCTGTAGCAACAAACAAGAACACTGTAGTTAACACTGCAGGTGAGACTAGAGTGGAATGTAGGTGCCTGTATAATGCTGTCTTTTCCCTCCTCTTCCACACCCATATAGTGTTAGGTTTGCTATGTTAAGACTCCAAACATGATGTTCCTATGTGATGAAGTGCTTTGGTAGGCAAATGCCTTCTGTATTATCTGTGTAAAATTACCTTGTTTCATGACAGTAGTAATGCAGAAACACTTTAGCCTTGGAAACTCATTTGTTTAACAAGGTTCTTTATTAAAATGTTGATGCGTGGGATTTTATACCCTGTTAATTGTAGCTGTTGCATGTTCCAAATGTTTTACTTTGACAATTAGAATTGTCTTCAGGGTTGTGTTTTGTTTTGGTTTGTTTGTTTCTTTTATATTCCAGTCTCTGCACTACACTGTCCCTGCAGTGGGAACCTGAGATCATAGCAGTTGCAGTGATGTACTTGGCAGGCCGTTTGTGTAAGTTTGAGATACAGGAATGGACATCAAAGCCAATGTACAGGCGATGGTGGGAGCAGTTTGTCCAAGATGTTCCTGTTGATGTTCTGGAAGGTATGAAAAACACTTGCTGCAGAGAAAGAGAACTTCCTTTAACTGGGTGATCTAGGTCATTAGTAAAAGCAAATTTGTTTCTGTCTGGGTTTTAGTCAAAATATTTGTGTGTGGGGTTCATAACTTAGTGCACATGAGCTGTGCCTTAACCAGGTTTTTAATTTAACTTTCAAGACTGGGTTATTCTGCAAGCATCTTTTGTTATCATGATTTATCTTCTGGTCAATATTTGTTTTACTGCTTGCCTAGTTTACAAAGCAGTTAATTAGCTGCTAAATTGTCATGATGTGTTTTCTATTTATGTAATGATTCCCTTCAGCCCATTTTAAATAAGCAGCTCCACAAACACTGGAGCTAATGGAGCCTTGTTTCCAGTGGTTTTCTTATTGGTGTTTGACAACCCTTTAACCTAATTTCGCTAGGGTTGCTATCACATTTTATGGTGTATCATGACCAAGAAAGAGATTATGGGTGATGAATGATTTTATGGGTATGTATAAGTGAATTCTGATAGGGAATGAATTGCAGATCTTTCACATCAATGTAAATATCTTGGTATATTCTCTGTATGAGTATATATTGTTCATACTTACCTGCCACGTGTCCTCCTGAGAAAACTCCAGGAAGTTCATAAAGTAAAGCAGGACCTCTCTTGAATCTTGTTAAGTAAATTGTGGTTATATGGCCACTAATTATTCTTTATTGACATTTTTACTGTTACAAATGTCTGGCTAAACATACTTCTAGATCCATAAATTGTTTAGAAACCTTCTCTAAAAACTGGTGTTTGTCACAATCTGGTGTTTGGCTCTAAGGAATTTCTAAACAAAACAGTAAGTGCTGCTGTTCATGAGGTTTAAACTTTTTGTTGCTTTTAGAACTTTTAGGTGAATACTTTACAGTTCTGGTGATTTCTTAAGTGGCTACTTGCACTCTGTATCATGGCTTTTTTAGAGTTGCCTAAGTTTCAGATTGATCTGTGCAGAATCCCTGCCAAAGAGCATCATAGAGTGGGAGTCTCTCTAGTTTCTGCTGCTACATCAGGGAATGCTCATTGAAATAACTCATTTAACTTTTTCTAGAAAAGCTTTGCTTTTCCTTGAGTGCTGGTTTTACATCTTATTAACAGTTGGTCCTACATGTTTTCTGACAGAACTGTAGTTCCTAACATGTTAGACGAAGGATTTAGATCTAGCTTCTTAGTTTCCTGAAGCTCATTTTACCAGCCTAACTGTGTGTATATGTTTTTACATAGAATCTTCCTTCATTTGCTTTGTACTGTTTACTATCCAAATACTCTAGTTTTCCAGATACACAATAGTAACATACCGTAAATTAATACCAAGACATTTTGTTCTTCTTCTGGAAGATGTGCATATACATCTACCTACTGTTTAGCATAGTCAGAAAAAAACTCCAAAATGCAAATATAAATTGAAAAAAAAATTAAATCTGTGGTCATTGTAACAATGAGTAATATTTACAATGAATTTTTCTAAAGTTGGAATCCAGTAAAAAACTTAGTTGTTATTGAATGTGTTAATGTACAAGTGTACATTTATTCATTTCAGGATGTATAATCTTTTGTTTAATCTTGTTTGTTTTTTTTAAAGACATCTGTCATCAGATCCTGGATCTGTACTCGCAAGGAAAACAGCAAATGCCTCATCATACTCCTCACCAGTTGCAGCAGCCACCATCTCTTCAATCTACACCCCAGGCACCCACGGTACAGCAGTCTCAGCAGTCTCAGAGTTCAGAGCAGTCACAGGCTCAGCAGCAAAAAGAGTCACAACAGGCAGCACAGCAACAACCGCAACAGCAGCAACAAACACAAGCACAGCAATCTAAAAAGCCTTCTCCCCAGTCAAGTCCTCCTAGACAAATTAAAAGACCAGCAGTAAGTTTAACGTTGAAGTTTCACTTGCATTTTTTTTCCAGACTGATCTGATGTCCATTTGATCTAAAGGCTGCAGTGTGAAGCAGGCTTGTATTTGCTGTAAGAATGAGCCTGGTGGTTAATTTTGCATGGCAGACAGATTTTTCTGTGTTCACCTGATTATGAGTTGTTATGAATGTTTCTTCATTCAGTTTAAGGCCCTACCTTTATAGTAGTACTGATTTGTTCTTTTAAATTGCCTCCTGTCAAGCCCTCAGGGCAACTTAACTTCTCTTGAAAATAAGAGCTTGAGGTCTACTGTCCACTACAAAATAATCAAGGAAGTGAATATTACAGATAAAAAGGTAAGTTCTGGTACACTGTAGGCATCCAGAAAAAATATAAAGCAAAGAGTAACTCTGGAAGAATTCTGTAGAACTGAACAGAGAGCATGAATCTGAGAAAAGAACATAGGATTATCTGAAATCATTCTTTCTCCAGAAAGCAGTCTAGCAGAGCAAGATGTGTAGTGTGTGGAAGATTTACTTGGCTCTTCTAAAATGTTCTTCAGTTAGATGTACCATAAACCTTACTTAAAAATGTTTACCTCCTTCTATAAATAGGGGTTTGCATGACTTATTTCATTTGTACAGAACGTAAATACACTTTGTTCTTGGAGGCTGGATTTTTCATTTATATGTGAACTCCTATAACTCCATACCTTCTAGTGAGCCAAGATACTTTGAAACAGCTGAGGCATTTGCCCATGACTTACAGACCCATACCAGATGTTTAAAGCATCTACACATCCTCTGCATTTCTGGTGCTGAAGAGCACTTGGATGTTCAGTTGATTTCACTGAAAATGTACTGGTGAATCATTACATGTAAATAGTATATTTAGCTTGATTAAACTAAAAACTGTTAGTGGGAAGATTTCTAATGCACATATAAACAGCATTAGGATAACAATTTCATTGTGGATTGTATAGATTTAGCTTATTACAAAAGTATTAAATAAAAAACAGCATGCTTAGTAAATCTGTAATGTTTCATCCTGGCATGTCATGACAGTAGTAATACAAACTAAAGTGCAGTAGAAGGGCCAAAAAACCCCAGCTTATCTTTATTTTAGCAGCTGCTGTTATTGGAGAAGTGTTTTAAATTCTTACAGGTGTTGAGTTTGTTGCTTCTTGATTTCTTTTTTCTTTAGCATAAATACAGTTTAAACTGCTTTGTGTTCCTGTCATGTGAGCTATTTGGCTGCAGTTGCTTGTTTGGTTTTAATGGTATACCTCAGAGTTTACCTGGATATACCCTGAGATTATTTTCTGAACATTGCTTCATGTTAAATGAACAATAACTGAATTCCTTGCTACTTAGTGACCAAGTGACTTCTCAGAATGAGTGAATGTTGCAATAAATAGTGGAGATGGTGTGTGTTTGAGAGCGAAGGGAGATCGGATGTTTGCGTGCAGTTTTACAGACAAGGAGTTAAGTTTCATTTGAAAGACAGGGAAGCTATGTACTGCCTCCCTCAGACTTTTATTGTTAATGTTAAATCCATTTGTAATTAAGCTTATAGTACTTAAAGTTTCAGTTAGGTTTTCTGCTTTTCTCAAGCACTGTGAACTAGCAGTCTCAGTTGGACTAAGTAAGCTGGACAGATTTTTCTTAATATTTCATCTGTTATTCTTTTAAAAAAGGACAATAAAGTAACAAGAACAACAAAAAAACCCAACAACAACCAAGAAAACAAAACAAAAAAAAACCAAAAAACACCAAACCAAACTCAACAGCAACAACCTAACAAAAACTTATGATTGGAAGGATAATGTGAGGTCTTGTGGGTATTGCTCAGTGTGCATAAATTTGTGGCATAACATTTGGCTTTTATATAATGCTTTTCATCTGAAGGCTTCTGAAATGTTTTACAATGAGCAACACTCTTACTGCTCTCCTGTCCTGGTAAATAAAGCATTAAGGCCTGAAGTGATTTTGGCAAAGATTAAATGATAGGCCAAAGCAGAATGAGGAACAGAGGCCAAGTCTCTTGCTTTCAGCTCAGTGAACAGTGTACCGGACCATGACATATGTGCAGTGGATGAGAAATAAATTAAAGGAGATGTAACACTCCACAGTGAAAACAGCAGGAAGTGCTGTATCTAAAATAGCTGCTATTTTTTCAGTCTTTTCCTTCTGCCAGTTATGCTGGGGTTTTCCAGTGTGATTGGACTTTGTTCAGTGTTGGTGTTGCATTTGTATAAAGAGATTGAAAGACATTGGAGATTATTAGCCTCCTGATAAAACTATAGGAATAAATGAAGGGTTAGACCCTCCTTCATTTAGGAGAGAGAGGAGGAAACTGGTTCAGAGTTGGAAACTGGTTCTGGTTTAGTCAGATGTGTACAAACGCTCTTCACCAGGCTGTGAGTTGTTTCCTATTTTGCTTGCTTGTTGCATTATAAAAAACTTTGTATTTTGCAGTGGTCTTATTTCCTTTTTTTTTTTTTTTTTTTTTTTTTTTTTAACAGGCTGTATCTCCAAAAGAAGAAACAAAGGCAGCAGGTAGATATTAATATTCAGTTCATACTGTTTCATTTTACTTTTTGGCCCAGAATAAGCCATTTGACATGTGCTTAGTTTGCTTACAGGCTTGGCAGTTCTACCCTATCTTGACCCTAATAATGGGTCTTTAAATATATACTGTAACTATTTTTAAACATTCTTAACTGCAGAACTTGTAAAAGTAGAGTATAGCTGGGTGCCCCAAGAGTCCTTTAATACAATCTATTAGCAGAAGTCTTGATAAACTACTCAACTCTCAGTTTATAACTCCATGCATCATTTGAAGTAGTTCTTCTGCAAGCTGTGGGACCTTGAAGTGACTGCAGGTACCATGGCATTAAATAACTGCACTAATAATAAGTCTGTTGGTAATCAGTGGCATTTGTAAGGGAATTTTGGCATGGCTGCCAATAAAAGGCATTTTGTATCAATCTAGAGTCCAGATTAACAAATAGTTCACTGTAGTGATCACATCCAATTATTTTAATTTGTTTTGGGTTCTTAATTCTGCTGTTGTGGAGCAATATGTATCAGAATAGCCAGGATGTGCTTCCGTAATCTGAGTCTGGCACTTCTCCCTATCTACAGATAGATTCCAGAGAGCTGTGTCTTCTTCTCTTCTGCTCAGTTGCCATTTTGTTTGATTTCTGGACACAAGCTCCCCTACCAGAGCAGTTACACTTTTTCTGAGACGTAACTATTCACAATTTATGTGCTAGAAAAATGTACTTGTGCTCATCTGAACTTGCGTGCTGTTATCTGAATTTGTCTCTAGTTACAAAATCACTTGACTTTAAAGGCATGTGTTCTGTAGGAAGATGTGTGATACTTGATGCTGCTTTATGCAGAGGTCTTGATTTTAGTATTCTTCATTAAACGTGGCTAGTGTATAGGATTTCCACTGTGCATAGTGGGAAATTATAATCATTAGCATGAGACCAGAGTTGGAATTTGGAAAATATTGCAGAGCAATAGCCAATTAGAAACTAACAAATGTTTTTTAGAGCCACCGCCACCATCTAAAATACCTAAAATTGAAACTTCACACCCACCAATACCTCCTGCACATCCACCTCCAGGTAAGTTTTTATTTTCTTGAACACATTTGCTCTTGCAGTTAGTTGCTTTGCTTTTCATTCAGGTGGTGGTCCTGGGGGCAGGGGTCATTGCCTTGATTATTCCCTTGGCAAGTAAAAGCACTAGGTAGTTAAGCTCCAAAGCAAATTTTATCTTAGTAGCACAGGGTTTCTGGACAGATCCAAAGATGTTATGATGGAAACAAGACTATACCAGGCAGACAAAGACAAAACAAAGCTGTGACTCGTAAAGGCCTAGAAGGCTCTTAACTAATTGTTGCTGTCAGGCAAAAAGGGGCTTCCCTTTCCAAAAGGATGGCAGATGCCATCTCGTATTACTAGAGTAGCTTCCAACTGATAGAAGTCCTCTGTCTTACATTTTTAGTATAGAAATTCTGCAGATCTGTAACTTCTAAGCAGTAAGGGGGATGCTTTCTTTCTGTGTCCCAAAAGAGGACTTTTATCTGCTGCAGAACTTTTTAACACTGCACATGTGCCTAATGTTTGCAGAATAAATTGTACCATTGTAAAAAATGTTCTTCTAGGGCCTTAATGCATTAAGTGTCCTTCCAGTGACCCATAAATATGACAAATACTTTATAGAGCACCATCCATAATGTAACTGTAAGATGACTAACAGGGAATTATGAGAGAAACAGTGCTTATATATTATAGGACCATTTTTTCCCCATTTGTCAAACTAATTGAGAATGAAGGGATTTTTCTAAATATCACATTCATTATTCCATCAGTTGGTATATCTTGAAAGCACATCTTGCATCCAAAATAATTTTGAAAATGAGCAAAATTACTTTCTGCTATAATTCAGGAGCTAGAAGTCATTGAAATCAAGAGGTACTACATCCAGCATACCCTCCTTGTATGACCTAATTACATAGCTGTCCTAGGGGACAATTTTGTTGTTGAAATTATGACAGCATAGATGGGGTAAATCCAATTTAGGCAGGTAACAAATCTGTTTCCCTTGTTATCTATAATTTTCCTCTCAGAACTTGTTTATACAAGCAAATCATTGTATAAGCACTGAAGCATTTCAAGAACAGTTTTTAGAGGCCAGCTTTTGTCTTTTGGGGCTCTGAGGAAAAATCGGATGAAAACAAAGAATGTTTCTTGACCAAATGAGCAGAAGTAGTAAAAGGTGAATTTATCTCAAGTTCTGTTTAATGTTGCCCATTTAGTTGTTTCATGCCACTGGAAATTAATGCCCTCAGTAACCTTTTGTACTGAACAATGCTTTAATTGTTTATATATACAAGCAAGGTTTGTGTCAAGATGACACTTTTTTATTGGGCATTTTAATACTGACTGTGTGACCATAAAGGTGTTGCCATTAGGTCGGTCTTCTTGTGGTATTCCACAATTTACACTGCCTACATTAAGAAAAAAAAAAATTCTTACTTAAAGAGAAGACGATTTAAAGGATGTTCTTCCCAGAAATGGCCAAGTATAATTCTGTAAAATACTGATGCTTTTCAAACTTCCCCTGTTTGGGACTGACTGACTGTCAGGTACTAAGCTCCCTGAAAGTAATCGGTGGATCAGTTTTCACATCCCAAGCAATCTATTGCCCTTTCTTACTTGCCCCTAAAGTTTTCTTTTGTCTTTCATTGGGTAAACAGGTTTAGAATGGAATGTTAAAAGACTTGAAACTCTGGCCTGTATTCTTAAATATTTCCCAACATGAGAGGCAAGAGAAGTGTAGAGGCTAATCCCAGGCTGCTTCTTGGAGGGTGTAAGACGTAGAACGGAGGCTTAGAATAAAGAAGATAAAGCACTGGGCAAAAGATTTTTCGTATCTTGGGTCCTATGACTTTTTATCTGCAGAACAACATTTAAATGATAAGAAACTAATAATAAGAATGGAAGATGTATTTGACTTTTAGAATGGAAAAAGCTGAACTCGGAGCTTTGTGATGCAGCTTAGTTATTTTGTTGTGATGTTAAAAGATCTAGCTGGCTACCATATGGCATTCAAAGACTTAGAGAATTGAGTACTCTTTTGATACGTTAACTGGGAGAAAAACAAAGTATTCAGAAACTGCTATTGCCACTGTCTTTCAAAGGAATAATTTTTTTTTCCAGACCGCAAACCTCCTTTGACGACTGCAGTCTCACTGGGAGAAGCAGAGCAATCTACTACTGTGGACTCAGTAGATATGCCAAAGGTCCAGATTCCTCCCCCTGCTCATCCCACCCCAGTACATCAACCTCCACCTCTGCCACATCGTCCCCCACCCCCACCCCCCACCAGTTATATTACAGGGATGTCTACTACAAATTCTTACATGTCAGGGGAGGGTTATCAGAGTCTTCAGTCAATGATGAAAACAGAAGGACCAACTTATGGACCCTTACCACCAGCCTATGGACCACCAACTCACCTACCTTATCATCCTCATGTCTATCCTCCCAACCCTCCACCACCAGTTCCACCTCCACCCCCTGCTTCATTCCCCCCACCCAATATTCCACCTCCTACTCCTGGATATCCTCCTCCACCTACATACAACCCTAATTTCCCACCTCCAAGACTGCCTCCAACTCATGCAGTACCACCTCATCCACCTCCAGGGCTGGGAATGCCACCAGCTAGTTACCCCCCACCTACTGTTCCCCCAGGTGGACAGCCACCTGTGCCACCTCCAATTCCACCACCTGGTATGCCACCTGTAGCAGGACTTGGACGTGCTACGTGGATGAGATAGCATGAGGTAATTTGCACGATATCCCTTTATGTTGACTAGGCAGGAGTAGCTAGCCAAAACCTACTTTATAAAGATGAAGAGGAGGGTAATATGTATAATTTAGATGAAGAAATGAGGCAATGAAATTAAAATTTAGCTGATCTGTTTGCAGTATTGTTTATGGTGAGTTATATAGGCTTCTAGATTTTAATCAGCTTTGCAGTATCCTAACTTTATACATTTGACTTAAGTTTAAATTGTCTTGAGTTATTCCAGCACTGGATTACTTTATACTAGCAAAACCAGCCATATTGGCTCAATTATATCAGAAACAAGAAATTTTCCTTCTAGAAATCAGTGCCTATTTTTGAGTTATCAAAATAGCCAGATACCATGCAATTTGATCCATAGTAAGAAACTTCATTTTTAGTAATAATTAAAACAACACAATGTCAAGCATAAAAAGCTATTTTATTTAAGAGAGATTCTGAATGCTAGCTGACTGGAATCATTTTGAGGTGTTTGCGTTGCTGGTATTTTTATTTTGGAATGTACTGGTATCTAAAGTATTGTATGTTTACACCTATTTGCAAATTCCTGTACATAATATATATATTTTCTAAGTGTGAAAGTCTGAATGTAACAACCTGCTGTGATGTACATCCTGGTTATAAATGGGACTACTTAGTTCACATCTACCCAAATAAAATTGGTTCTGAATTTAGTGGTTTTCCAGGCTTTTCATTAGTTCAGAATTCATTACTATAATGCTTACTGCGAGACATTTCAGCAGTGATCTTCCAAATCTTATCAGTTTATTTAAAAAGAATGTATTTTATTCAACTAGAAGTATACACTATCACAATCAATCTCTTACTTCATTTTTACTAAAATATTTCAAATGAATGTTTTACACACATTATTAAAAAATCTGTACTATTACTTTCCCTCCCCAAAAAAGCTAGAGTGGTTCAATAATAGGTAAAAACGAGTGCTAAGGTCTAAAGAATTTTGCTATATACACAACAGCAGGTGCTAAGTTTTCCAGTTCTTTGTAAATCATACAGAAAATATAGCAGGGCTGTAAGATCACAGGTGTAACAGAAATCAAACTTTAAACTGATTTCTAAAGCAGCACAAATAGACTTTCCCCACATTATGAAAAATATACAATTTTATCACTTTACAGTCATGCACTTTGAAAAAGGTCAGTAGTACTCTTCCCCCACAGTTTCTAAAAAGATAAAAGGTCACTTTAACACTGATTTATTTTAATATCTAATATTTGGATAAAAATGTGCCATTCTTAAACAAGGTTGTGCTCAGCAGTCTTATCAAGGTGCAAAAGCCAACTGAAGCTGATTACACCATGGCATTTCAGAAGCTTCTGTGGAAATGCTGTTCACTTCAGTCACTCAGCTAAAGTCAAGGATGTGATTTTACTTTCCTTAAGCAAGCAAAGTCCGTTTGTAAGCAGTGGATGCTTTCTTTCCCAGAGGATAGCAGAACCCAGGGCTTCCATCTTGAGGAAATTAACGTGGACTGTTGCCCCAAATATGAGTTTATCAGCTGCTATTTCAAGAGTTGTTGCCCTCCAACTTAATGTACAAAGCTCCTCAGGTGGTTTTCACTGAAGATTTAGCTCATAGGTAAGTAAATTTAAATATGCATGTAAAAAACCTTTTTTAGACAACTGGAAATTCAGAACCCAAGTCATCCTGTAAAGTCATTGAGCATCATTTTACCCCAGGAAGCCACTTTAGAGATCAAATGGAGCTCAGTATGAAGAGTAGCGAACTTAAAAACCCCATAAAAAGAACACCCCAGTGTACAGCACTGCCACCCTGCAAAATCAGTGATGCGTTGTCTTACATGGAAGACTCATGCTGCCAAATAAGAGAATCTTAAAGAACCAGGATGTATCTTAAGTGTATCAAGACTGGTCAAACGAACTGCTGGCTACCCTGTAAACTGTCTCTTCAGGATTTGCAGCACTATCTCTCCCCTGGTGGTGAGATCTGCAGTTAGAACAAACCAAGCTTTCCTTGAAGTCATTGGATAGATTTTGAGAGTTTTGAGAGCAAGGAATATTTAAATGAGAATTACATGGCTGGTGAGACTAATAATCTGATTAGTATAGCTCTTGTCTTGTTGAAGGACCTGCTAATCTAATACACTCCTAAAATAGCAAGCAACATCCCCACCATTAACTCTACTAGTGCTGGCAATGTCTGCATTACGTTCATTAGAATTCATAGACATAAATTAACCTTGTTCTAAATATGCTTAAATTCTCTGCTTGATCCAGGGATGCTTGATGCCACTAAAATTATAATGGGCTTTCAAGTAGATAGATTATAGTAACCTTCTGTTCAACGTTATATCATAAAGAGGAATGATGCCTCTGCTTTACATCTCCTTTCCTGGTATGAAAATCACAAGGTAGAACTTGTACAGAAGGAAGACAAGTAATCAGTGGTGACTAGAAACGGGGCCAAAACAAAAAGCAAAGAGAAGGAAATCTGGAGTCTTCTAAAGATGCTGTATTTTAAATGAGACAGTCAGACTCTGGAATGGATTTTTGCAGACACCCTGAATGTAAATATTATTACTTGGAGTTAGCAAGCTCAGCTCCTTTCAGTTAAGAAATAAACTACTAGTGTGAGAGTGTGTGTTTGGAAGGGGGTTCTAGTGGTGGGTTTTTTTCTTTTCAAACTATCTTGACTACATTATTCCTGAAATGAAGTGGTGCTTACTTTTACTGGTTACTGTGTGTTTTCATTGTATTCCTTCTCTGTTTTTTCACTGATTCCAGATCTGACAATCCAAATTCTTTAGCCAGGCAGCTAGGTTATTGTACATTATGGCACCAATTACCTTCTGTAACTTGCCACGTGGGCTCCTTAGCATTGTATTGGTGCGCTATGTTAATACAATACCACAAGTTTTAAGAACTCAACTTTCTTTAGAACAAATTAATTTAAAAGGAAAAACCTGTCCAGCTAATCCAGATACCTGCAGCTCTGACTAATTCTTACAGAGAATAAAAAGAAAGTGATGGTGTTTGAGAGCATTAAATCTTTTAAATACCACTAAAATTGATGCAAATTTGAAGAGGAGGCTTTGATCTTTTCACATGGATGTCTTTAAAATTATTTTACACCTGTTATTTTAATAACCAAGCCCCACTTCCTTGGACTATTGGGAAAAGACATCTAGTAAAATACAGGGTAAGCTGCTGTGACAACCTGGATAAGAAGGGGGGGTCAAATTCTTACAACTATACAAGCAGCTACTCCACAATACCAAATGCAGGTAAGTCCCACTGTTTTATGTACAACCATTAGAAGATGGAAAATCCCACTTGTTATGGTTCATTAACAAAAAGCTTGAATGGCAAGAAGTAGTCTCACCCAACAGCCCATGTTAATGGAGTTTTTATTCAGCTCTGCAAGGTTGTTGTTTGGTTACCTTACACAGGAATCAGTATAGGTGAGGGATCCAGCAAGACCATTTAGAAAAAATAGCCAAATCTTCCATATGTGATGGATGAGCTGCTCTTGAAGATCCTGTGAAAGCCATAAGCACTGGCTGCTGAATTATTTTGTACTAAAAGCTCTACAGGAAAAGTGTTCCTTCCCATATGGTGTGTGGCTAAGTGACTTAATTCGTATTACAAATGCAGAAATCTTACATCTTTTGTTCACTAACAGCTGACAGAATGTCTCTAAAGCCTTTCTGTACACTTGTGTGAGAAGCACCACCCTGCACCATACAGAGTGGTGCCAGTGTTTTTAGCTCGCCACTCAATGCTGTACTCAGCGCCTTGTGAAAACAGTTGCATGTCATTCTTCTCCAAAAAAAGAAAGGGTTAGCAGCTCAGGAGCTCGGCAGGCAGTTAAGCCAATGAATTCAAATTGCACTTTTCTTGGAAAGTGCTGCCTGGAGCCACTAACCTGGCTATGAATCATTGACAAGCGGGTGGACTGGAGCGATACAAACTGACTTCTCCGTGGGGTAAGGTTTCTTGTTCCTCTTAGAAATTCTCTCAAGTTAGGTAATTCTACAAACAGATCATTACAACAAAGAAGGTTTGAACTACAATACAAATGATGCAAGTCTGGCATTATTAGATGGTTACCCATTGAACAGTAGTTCCAGAGCACCACAGCCTGGAAATCAGGCCGTTAGCTGCCATATTTACACTATTGTTACAAAAAAAAAAAAAAAAGGGGGGGGGGGGGGGGGCAGAAGGAAAAAGGAAACCCTGAAAAAAACTCAACCCCAACTCCCAAAGAGCAGGCAGCCAGGAATGCTGAGCTCTGCCTCTTGAGTCTTCACAGAATCAATCACTTCCAGCATCCAGGTGGTGTTCCTACAAGGGACCCTTGAACTGGTTTCCTGAAAGATGCTGCCTGATGGAAGGTTTGGAGCTTGCAGCATCACCCAGCTTTCGCCAGACAACCTGTAAGAAAAAAAATAAAGGGGTGAGTGGGAAAAAGACAGGAATTTTTTTAAAAAACCACCACCAAACAAAGCCTCTGATGAGTTGAAGTGTTTTGGAAGTCAAAATCAGCCATTTTCCAGAGTTGGGATGTAATTCTCCGCAGAACCACTGGATGGCAACGCTGCACCATTTTCCAAAGGGAAAAACATTGATGAATTTTTCTAATTAGACTCTCTTGAAATTAGAACCATTTTTGCCTGGGGTAATAGTATAAAACAAATGTACTAGGTTCAGAAGTTAAGTTCAATGGCAGGTCAACCCTGACAAGCTTACGGAAATGATGTTACCATGAACAGAAAAGGTAATGAAAAAGCTAATGATTAAAACCATATCTATAGATGTTTTTTTTCCAAAAAAACATACATTTTTATCACTTTAGGGCCACTGGGGTAAGAAAGGCTATTTTTTTTTAATAAGACAAAAAATAACACTGCAAAACACTTCATAGCTGCCTTAAGTCTACATAAAATGAATATTTTTAAAAAAACAGCCAATGATACACAAACAGAAATTAATCCACTTGGGAGGATGAAGTTACAGCATTTTACCTTTTGCCCTGTGTGTCTGTAAGGGAATGTGGTCTCACGCAGACAAAACACAAGACCCTAAAAGGTAGGCCCACATTTACCCTGCTCTTCGCTTTTCTTGCAATGATCCAGCAACCAAAGTGAAGTGCTTCAGCCCTAGCCATGCTTGCGGTGATTTAGTTCTGCAAGAAGCACTTGTGTTTGTTACACTCTCTTTTTAGAGTTGAGGTGGTTTTCAGAATTTAAATGGAGGGTTGGGCTCCTCTCTGCTGCTGTGAGGCACTAAATGATGCCACTTGTGCTGACCCCCAATGTGGACTTCTAAAAGAAAAGGCTGCATAAGCATCCTCCTCCCTGCTGTGGGCACTGCTGGTGCTGTCAAACAGAAAATCACTGACTGCAGACAACATGCAGCTTGAGCCATGTTCGAACAGAGATCCCAAACTCTTTGTTCAAAGCCAAGGGGCCTT
The DNA here is from genome assembly GCA_038090715.1 of Florisuga fusca. Taxonomy (NCBI): domain Eukaryota; kingdom Metazoa; phylum Chordata; class Aves; order Apodiformes; family Trochilidae; genus Florisuga; species Florisuga fusca. The sequence goes on from JAAWXA010000014.1 coordinate 9,699,943, forward strand.
GAAGCTGGAGGCAGTGCCACAGCAGCAGACACCACATAGAACATCTTTGTATGCATGCTCACCATATAGGACATGGCAGGCTCAGGTAGCAGTGTGGTTGCCCACCCTGTTGGCAGTGCTAAAAACATCCCATAGCTTCAGACATGAATATTCTCCCTCTGAAGTTATCTTATGGTTTAGGCTCAAACCCACTCAAGCTTTACAGCTTTAAAGACAGCAACTGCTTGCTATGCAGCCCAAACCATGTCCTTAAAGACATGGAATCAGCTCCTAACAGGACTCTTCAAATGAGTCACACACAGCTCTTGGTCATCTGTATTAGCTGCTCTGCATCCCTGAAGGCAGCAGAGTGGGAAGCATCTGCCAGCAAAGGCTGCTCCATGCACTGAACTCAGGTTACTGATACCCAAAGCAGTGGTCAGCAGAGCCTCCACTTATTCCACTGGATCCACTTATTCCAGTGGATCTCCCATCATGTTGGTGTGGCTTGTACACAGCAGAGCCCTGCTCCTCTGTGCTTCTAAAAAAAAGGACAAAATAAACCCCATGGAGTTGCTGACTAGAGTTATTACATTGCACATTTCTCGAACAATTGCCTTCTCCTTTTCACTCAGGTCTTCTTCATAGCTGTCTTGCATTTGCCTGTCCAAATTTTCATGGACCTCAAGGACCTACAAAAAACAATAAAACAAGAATTACATTCCTCAAATAACATCCCCTAACAACCTTGTTAACCAGTATTTAAACTGGCAGGATTCACAAAGCCTTCAGAGGCAGAGCACTGCAAAGAAACACAACACCAAGCTGAGCGCCTCCATCCTCCCCCATCCCGAGCAATGCTGTGCCTCTGCCCCACCACATCCATGCTCTGGCTACTATCACAGTCCTGGGGGAACATGTGACAGTTGGCAGAGAGTTGCCTGCACCCACAAACACATCTTTTTCAGGAAGGCTGCTGGTGGCCTCACCTTCCAGGCAGCCCCCCTCCAGACAATGCCCCAGAAGCTCATGCTCCCTCCATTCCCCTCTGACTCAGGAACAAAGCTTCTCCATTCCCTTCTGCTAATCCAAGTCATGGGGCAACTGTGTCCAGCCCAGGCCAGCAGCTTTTCAGTCTAGCAGGTTTTTTGTCATCAGGGAAGAGGCAAACTGGGGTGTGTGTCACTGAAAAGCAGACTGTTACCCACTGTGCAGCTTAAATGTGTGGGTCCTTAATCAGCCAGGAGCTTTCAGATTTTAATCATGGCCAATTTAACTCACCTTTTGGCTGAAAATTGTTTTTAATTGATTTAGTTTTTCAAGGGAGCCCCTTGGAGGCCCATGATGACAGTGAGCAAGAGGCAGGCTGTTAGCACACAGCCCTGGGACTGACTCAAAGATCCCAATATGGTTCCCAGCTCTTGCCCCCTGTCTGAGCTGGATGCAGACAGGCTGCAGAGGGGATGGCAATGAAGTGGGGAAATTTTACAAGTATTGCTTCCCAGGGCCCTTTGTGCTGACTGCAGCCCTCTCTGAAGGTGCTGCCCCCACTGTGTGCCCAGTGCTGTGGTGGATCTGGGTCACCCTCTCCTTGTGCCACTGATGCCCTCTGAAGATGGAGATAATCACATCAACTCCCTGAGCTTATCTTTAATCTCTGTTGGTTCCAGCAGCAGGTGTATTTGTGTGCATAAAAACTGCTATACCTCCCAGGGAAGAACCAAGCCAGACCCAATGCAATGGGTTTCACCCTTTGCTGAGGTATCCAGCACTGGCTGCTCCACAAAAGGGGGTACCAGGGTAGACCATCCCCAGGTCTGCCTCAGCCCAGCAATCGTGCTGTACTCAAACTGCGTTACAAACAAAAATAGGTTGTTCTCCTAGGGCCCTTAACCTACTTCTAAAATGTACCAGCTACTTTAACCGACATAGCTGGGACCAGTCCTTGCACAAGTAAGAATTATCCACATCCTTTCTAAGAGGAGACAAAGGGCAAGAGGGATGCAAAAAGCATGCAGATGCTGACAAAGAGAGCATCTAGTTTTTCCTAAACAGGAGGGAATTAATTATTGATCCAGCCAGACTTCCACATCGAACTCGCTCAGCTGGAGTCAGCGTGGCTGCGATGCTCAGCTGCACAGGCAGAGGCCTCCAGGATCACATCCCTGTGCAGAGCACAAGGGCTGCCTGGCTGGCAACTGAGCACTGGCAGGTGTCAAGGACAACCGTGGTTTAGATTAGTTAAAGATCACATCAGCTCCAGCCTCTGCTTTCACCTGCCATCAATCTTGCAGGCACAAAAGTCTCAGCAGACAAAACTAAACTGGTTTTCCATGATTTTTACTTAAACCAAAAAAACCACCCAAAAAACAACAACAAAAACCAACATTCCAGGAGGTGGGGATGGGTGGACCAGCCCCTTTCTTTCAGTGGAAATTTCTTTTAATGGTGTAAACCAGGCAGAGCTGGGGCTGAAAGCCATCAGACAGAAGCTATGGCTCTACTTCATTACTGAATGATTTGGGACTCTATTTACCCTGTAAACCATCTTGCTCCCCAGGCCCACCTCATGTCTGGGTAGGCACTCTGTAAAGATACGTTAGCATCTGGGGTAAGGAAAAAAGGCATTTAACAGCTTATTCTCAAAAGGCATGCTGGAAAAACTACACTTTGAAAAGCAAAACCACCTCCTAAAGAAAACACAGGAAGGTCTCTTAGTGCTGACCCAGCCTCAGCCATTCTCAGATGTTGCCAGGCACCACCTCAGCTCTTTACAAGGACCACATTAATGTTCCTCCAATTACAGCACTGGTGTCTATGGACATGCTTTCACACAAATAGTCTGTGGCTCAGCTGAAGTTCAAGGACTGTGGATCAAAGAAACCAAGGTATATCCCCCTGTGATTTCTCCCACATCTCAACCTACAGAAAACAGACAAGTGTACCCCAGGCTCAAGGTGTCTCGTGCCATCCTGACCTTTTTGCTCCTCATCAAACTGCACTGACAGCACCTGGCTCTTTGAAGACACACCAGCACCATGTGATCTCCCTGGGTGAAATGCCAGCTGGCCAAGGTGGCTCTGCTCAGGCACGGGGCAATTCCCCACGCAGGGGAATGGGGCTGGACAGGGTAACGCTGCTCTTCTGCCTGGAGATGTCACCTCCTGAAGCCAAACTGCACTGTGCTCTTGATGAGCAAGCTGGCTTGTCTGGCTTTCTCCCTGCTGATACGTAAACTGTGAGGGACACCTTGGGTATATTTAGTTCTCTTTCATGACTGCATGGATGTCTGTGACCAAGGCAGTATCACCTCAAATTCATCCAGCCCATCACATCCACCTCCCCGCTGAATTGCTGTACTGGCCCAGCAAGACCACATGATGTATATTTTAAAAATAATGAACCAAGCCCACTAAAGAGTTGTGATAACTGCAGTAAGGCTTTGGAAAGGGAGCTGAAAGTTGCAGCAAGTGTTTCTGTCCCAGGAAGCACTCTGAGATGGAGGGATGCTTTCTGAAGGGTGCAAGCTTGACTGTTTTTTTTTTAATTTTTAAGTCAGCAGGACAAAGCACTGGTGAACACAGCACTGTGCTTCATCAAGGGAGCAGTCTGTATCCCTTGACAGGACTTTTCCCTAGTCTTGTCCAAAACCTGCCTTACCCAACAGCAGTGGGAGTGACTGCCTGATGGCTCTGCACACATGGGAGATCCTGGCTGCTGCTGCTGCAGGGGGAGGTGGGTTATAGGCTAAGCGTTGTTCTCTTGCACTTGTTTCTTCCTCACCTCCCCATGTCTTTAGCAGGTTTGCTCAGTTCCTAGGAAAAGTGCTTTGATGTTAAGTGAGATACTGAGCTGTAGCATATGTACCTTTTATTCTTGTTAGCAGAAACAGCTGTTAGCAGTGCCAACCTGTCATCTCGCTCCTTATTTCATAGGCGCAAATAAACAAAAACTATTTCAGAAGCAAAAATAAAGAAAATACCTAAATGCCCTGATGAACAAACTCACGTTACGTGGCAGGCAATGCTTCAGCCACGTAGCTGGTGTTCAGCTGCCAGAAAAAGCCAAGGAAAAAAGCCTGGGGGACATTACAAAGATGGGTGCAGACGGAGACGATCTGGAAGTGCTGCAGACCCATGCAGAGTGCACAGCCCCTCTGTGGCCTTTGCTTGGGCACAGAGCTGCATCCTTGCAGCCACAACGATTCTAGACAGCCTTGCACTCAAGCAGTCCACAAGTGAAGTCAACTTTCATCTATCCTTGCCCTTCTTTGAGGTAAGGACCTAGCCTGTTACAGCTGTAAGGACTTCTTTACACAGCCAAGAAGGGCTTTTTCAGATATCTGATGTGGTATTGTAGGCTACTCCCTTCTCCTCCTAAGGGGAAGGTCATGAGCTGTATCACAGGCAGTGAGGATCTATGCTGGTAGCTGCATCAGGATTCCCATATGCAGGAAAAAGCTGCCCAGTCCTGCAGGGTGTAGATAAGACCCACTCCATATGCTCCAGCATGCTGTTGTCATGAAACATTTTCTTCTCTCCAGTTTAAGATCCTCAGCTGGAGACCAACAGCCACAATTTCACTATGCCACAAGAAGAGAGGAGGAGAAATTGAAACGACCAGTTTCCTCAGTCTTTTCAATTTCCATCTGATCCTTGGAAATGGGCCACAGGATGGAAAAACAAACACCTTCTCATCCCTCCCTGCCACACCAACCTGCAGGAGAATTTCCTCCTAACTTCAAATGTGAGAATATTTTTAGCCCTATGTGTGTGGGCAGGACACATCACGTGAGATCACTTACACTCCATGAGATGTCTGCTATGGCACCTGCTTCCTAACTCCAGCCATGGCACTTGCCAAGGATTTGAAGACGAATGTACCCCACCAGCCAAACTGTCAAAGTGTAGAAGAGAATTTTTTCCAGCCCTTCCTAATGATCAAAAAAGCTCTGAAGTAGAGGATTAATAATGAAGATTATAATATTAATAACACTACTAATAATAACAATATGTGCAAACAACCAGTCACCTGACTTCAACTCCTTTACATGCACTTTTGCACCACACCTCTCAAACTTAATTTCCAGTTTCCAAGAATCTTCCTTATTAGTTTCCCAATCTTTTGCATAAGGTCAACAAACCACATCTCAACATCATTTGTTGCTTGCACTTCATAAGACACTCACTGCCATAACCCCTACATCAAACAGAAACTTAATTTCTAAAAAAAAAGTGTTCATAATCAATTTATAATTATCTCATTTTGTGTTATTTCATTTCATTATTTCAACTTAAAAAACGCTATCAACTCTGCTTAATACTGTCCCTCACCACCACCTCACCAAATGAAAAGAAGAGCAGGACCAGAAAGGTATAAATGCCACAGTTTGGGAAGAAAAGGCCAACAGCAGTAGACTGAACTGCATGAGGGATAGGATGACAACATGCAAGTGAAAATGGATTAGTACAAAGTACTAACTTTCTATCTGCTGTGTTGCCATGAGAAGAGCAAACTTGCAATTCTGCCAAACTGGTGTCTGCTGCACCACAGCACACTGTACCACATCATGGCACATGCTTACCTTCATAGCATGCACAACAGCCTCTGGTTTCTGACCAACAGGGACATATCCTGCTGCAGGAGAGGATGCAAGATCAGCTGTCATGCGAGATGGACCCTGTTGAAAAAAGGTAAGGTTAATTATTTTTTTTTATTATTAGTAGTATTATTATTGCATTAATTTCCTTTGGGTGATTTAAGCAAGGAGAAAGAGAATATCCAGAAAATTTGAGTGCTAGCTTCTCCCAAATTCAATCCTCTTCAGCCACCTGCAGAGACAAAAGACATCACTACCTCTCCCTCACAAGTCACTTGATTTAATGCCATTTAAGCCTACTATCACTCAGTCTAGATGTATTCAGGCAGGAGATCACCATGGTTTAAAGCTAAATTGATTCAAGAAACATTTTTTGCTCGTTTAAGATCGGTTTGTACAAGGGCAAGATCAAAAAGTTCTCATCCTTCTAGCCAAGGGAGCAATGCAAACAAGATGATTTTCCAGCACAAAGCGGTCATTTCTAAGAAGCTGCTTTCATTAAAGAAACAGTTGGCATAACTTCCTTGCTTTTCTGGCAACATTTTCACATAGACATCAAGTACCAATCTCCAGCTACAGAGAAAATTGTGAAGGCAACCTTAAAACAAGCAGATGTCCAGAGCTAATGTTGGCTGGGTTTGTTTCCAAAATGCTGGCCAGTCTTCTTGCATGAAGGATCCCGTTGGGAAAGATGCCGAAATTATATTTTACAAAAGATTTCTACTGTCCAAACAGCCTTGTAAGCACTTTTGATGGAGCTTTCTTTTTTTAAAGGCATCCAACTTGGATTATGAGAGACACAATATCTTTATTCAGTGAGATGCACCCTGCCTGTCCCTAATATTTTTGGATAGCTTTGTAGCAGTGAGAGAAATCAACAATGAAACCATTGACCAAACTCATATTTAGTCTTCACATCCTTTAGGAAACACAAAGAATGATTATACTGAGGGCCTCCGAAAGCAAATTAGGATGGCCGAGCGGCATGCAGCACCATCACAGGAATGCTTTCACACACAGCACACGGGGCAGTCCATTCTCATCTTTCCTGTGTTTAAAAACACAGCATGTTTTATGCTTCCTCTCACCACTTTGCCTCCTAAGCCGAGGCCAACAAGCTACTTGTGCCAGAAAGGAGGAGCAGTGACAGGGCACTTCACCACCTCTCATTCCTCCAAATGTTTTAAATTGTGGGGGCCCTTTCACTAATGAAAGTGTTCATGTGCATACATGGAAGAAAGAGATGGGCCAAGCAATTAAGTAACCTCCCAAAAAAAGACATTAAAAACATGGAGTCTCTCATGGCCAGTCCACTGGACTGTGCTGAACCCATGTCATGACCAACAGCCATTTACTCATTTACTCATAATAGAGACCTTCACAAATTGTGTTACTGGTGATCAAAAAACTTCCTTCTGAGACGCAGGCATCTCAGAAAAGTGAAAATTAGACTTAGTAATTCCACAATAATTCTCCAAGGAGATTTAACAGACTGCCAAAGCACAGAGACCAAGAGACACTCAGGCTGGGCATGGTTTTGAATACAATGGCAAAGGGATAGACCTTGCTGGATCTGTGGCCACCTGGGGACATGTCCTCAGCCACCCCATCCATAACAGCACACAGAAAAGGCAGAGGCTGGGGTGGGAGCACCAGGGACTGGGTCCGGACAGTCTACAGATGCCACTGAAGACTGCAAAATGGGTTACAAATTTCTCACAAGGCTGGTAAATGCAACAATCCTTCCAGAATCAGCCTCACACATAGGTCAAAAACATCAATATGTGCATAATTCCTCTGGCTTCAGCATGAAAGCTGCCTTCTTTGCATAAATGACCAAGGTCCTGACAACTGAAAGAAGAATATTCAGGACTTTGTGGCCATGAACTGTACTTAATATGGATCTTCCCCACAGTCCCCTTTAGAAGTAACACAGAAAATACCAAGCAAAGGTCTGACATCCAGTATTTCCTCTGAGTTGAGAGTGATACAAGTAAAGGGAATTCTGCTGGATCCTGCTTTTAAGGATTTTAAGAAAAATTTAAGATTTTAAATGTTTTCTGACCAATCTAGAGTAGCTCATGAGGCTCCTGTATGACAGGCAGTGGCAGCTTCTCTTCACAGAATTTAAGTCACTAATGAGCTACAAAGCATTTCCATGATCATAATCATTCTCAAAATTATTACAGAATATGAATTAAACCAGAGTGATTAGAGAGAAATGTTTTCTGAAGTGTTTGATCATATTTCACCAGTCACCACTCTGACATGATAGAAGTCACCATGCATGCATGGTGTTGCACTGGATATATTGTGTCAAACAAAAACTGCTCAAAGGGTCATCATCCTTCTCAGACCAGTGGTTGAAATTCAGCAAGGACAATCAGCTGAGCTCCACCTGGACACAGTAGAGAATTTGACTTAAGAAAAGAAAAATCATGTTAAAGAATGAGGGATGCAACAAAGGAGGTAGATCCAAACCTTACAGTTACAGTCTCAGTACAAGACTACTTAATTTCTAAAGTAGGCATGATCCTTGATCCTTAGCTTGGAAGCCAGACATCCCACTCATCTGAAATAGATGTCCAAATTGATGAATGCAACAGTCAGCAATGGCAGATGACAGAATCACAGAATGTCCTTGGCTGGAAGAGACCTTCAACATCATTCAGTCCAACCTTTGACCAACACCATAAGTTCACCACTAAACCCTGTCCACACACCGTTTAAATACCTCCAGGGGTGGTGACTCCACCACTGCCCTGGGTAGACTATTCCAATGTTTGACAACCCTTTCGGAGAAAAAATGTTTCCTAATATCCAGCCTAACAGCCTATCCTGATCACCGTGTAATAAGACACTTAGACGGAAGAGTATTCCACATGACCATGATGCAGACCCACCTTGCCTCAAGCCACAGAGATCTCCCCACCACGTCAGACTGTTGCTACAGAAGGCCACACATGCATGTGAAGGAAGTGGGGGAGCAAGTAAGTACCTCATCAACATCCCCACTCTTTGCAACAGTGAGATGAATCAGGTAAATACACACACATGGAAGTGCCAGGAAGCACTCCCCACTGCTATGGAGCATTACACTCAGTGCTCTTTGTGCAGCTGCACCCCTAGAGAAGGCTCTTTCCAGACACAGAGCTGGGAGTTTTATAAAGGAGGGGAGTAGGTGCTTTGTCCACACTGATTTCAGTGTGGTTCACAAAACACCTTCAGACAAATTCGTATCAGCTTCCTGCATGGAGGAATATGTGAAAGAGGACAGAAAAGAGGGGTTTGTAGTCAGCAAGGAAAGAAATTACAACATACCCAGCAGGATGCATGGCCAGCCTTTGGAGAACTGAAGAGAGGAAAATGAACAGAGTTCATCGATGGTATTAGCTGAAGGAGAGGAAATACAAGGACTGGAGATAAAGTCAAGGTTTTTGGGCTGGAAAACTGCCAACAGTGGGAGAGAAGGGATGGAATGGGAAGAAATAGGAGGATGTGAATTTTGCCCAGCAGGAAACCAGATCAGATGAAATGTAGGGAGAGAGGGAACCAGAGATAGGAGATTGGAAGAAGGGCAGGAGGGCAGGGAAAATCTCAGGAAGTCAGTGTTAAGGTAGTAGCTGAAATCACACAGATAGGAAAGAAGATTCCTCATGCCTAAAATAGATGTATCTGGGAACTGTGTAAGAATTTGGGAACTGTGGTAAACAGCTGCATCCCAGCACTCTAACTCAGTTACTCTGAGAACCTCTTACCACTGCAGAAACCCATGCCCCTTCCTCTTCCCTATCGCTGATGTTTTCACAGCAATTGGAACACAACTGACTCAGCACCCTCAGACAACAATAGAAAGGTTAATCTGGTTACATCCTAAGAAGCAGAATTTGTCCGTATAGGCAAAAAGCAATTCGGTGTGTTCTGGGGCAGGCATCATACTCAATTTCCTCTCCCTGTCTCATTTTGTTGAACATGCACTCTCTGTATTAAGCAGGCATCTCTGGCTTTTCCACTTGCTAGGATTTCATATCATTTGGTAGCTCAGAGGTGGTTCCCTCTTCATCCTCAGACATGTGGTTACGTGTAGTATTCCATAACTATATAACTGAATTCTGAGCTAAAAGGGAGCTCAGAATTCACCAAAAAGGATGCCATTACAACAAACCTGTTGAGAATTACCATCTTGACTGTGTTTCCAGTTTACAGGAAGCTGACTCACTTCAAAATGCAAAGTTTCTTACTCTCCTTGGCCACAAATAGCTTTGCAGTTCCTCCAGGTTTACAGCAGCAGAGAGGAGACTGAAAGTTAGCTTGTTTAACTTTCTGAGCTTGTAATTCAAAAACTAACAACCGTACATCTATGTTGTGGTGTGAAATGGTGACCTGGGTAGAATTACATCTCACACCACTTTCTGTTTTCTCCACAGCCACATTTACATTGCTAAAAGAAAGAGCTGCCCAGTGATGAGATTACCAGGGGGTTGGGGGTGTTAAGTTATGTATCTGACACGTGAGAGATCCCAAGTGCTTGGAGGAAGCACCTTATCTTCCCCATGCACAGGGTCTGTTGGCCACTGCACCTCTGGAAGTCAGAGACCCTTCTCCAAGATATGTCTGTAAGAAGCAAAAGTCCAGGGAATCAAAAGCTGTGGAGCTCTGTGTGACCCATCCAATGCTTTCTAGTCCTTTTGCTGCTCTGCAAACCACTGCAGCCAGTTCAGAGCATTCAAGATCACTGTGGTGTGGATGAGTTCTGCCCTGGGAAAAACAGCCCTATTTCTGCTGCCAGTATTGCTCTGGGACTGTAGTGTCCCAGGAGGCTCCTGGCAGGGCCTCTTTTGCACCCCTCCTGGGAGCCAAGTGTCAAGTACTCATGTACCCAGCCTCTCTCCCGGTGGAGAATCCATGACAGCAGTACTGAAGCACCACTGAACACATTTCTCTTTCAGCCTTCACCTGTTCCTCCATTTCAAGCAGATCAGTTCTGGATATTTGTTGGTGTCTGTGATGCTGTGATGGGACCAATGCAGTTCTCAGCACTTACTGTTCCCACATAGCATCAGCCTTCTTGTCCAGGCAGCCCCACATCATGCATGCCCAAACCACAAATCCACCGAAGAAACCAAACTCTGAGTCTTCAGGGCTTGCGGTTCAATATATGGTCTGTAAGGGGATTCACAATCCAGTTGTATCACTAACAGAATAAGAAAAGAGAGGAACTCCACAGTCTCTGATGCCAGAGCATCCTTGAAGGAATATGCTACACATAAGGGATAAATCCCCCAGTTCTCTAAAAAATTATGTTTGACCTGGTGACAGCCTCAAACCCAAAGCAGAAAACCAACCAAATCAAACTAGCCCCAATCACTGCCTCAGCTCAGAATACAAAGACTATCAGCAAACCAAGAGTACTGATATGAAAAAGAAAAATCCAAAAACAAGAAATACTGATAATGATCCTTTTCAATCTGACACCAAAAAATTAAGAACAAAGGCCTCAACCTGCTGCTGCTGGGGAAAATCTGCTCCTCTGTATTAAGCCACGATGGCACAGCCAGTGTCTAAGACCAAATTGCCTGATGAGTCCTTGCTGGCTCTATCTGGTTGCACACCATGTGGTCCCACACTGATGCTGACAAGCACCACCATCAATACTCCATTCCTATGTGTTTGGAGGAAAAAAAATTAATAGAACTCTCTGTAATAGGGCACGGTGGGAACTCCTGATAATGACACACCTCCACAGAGGCAAAATAAGGATCAAAATGTGAACATTTCTTAGTAACAGCAGGGATGCTTTGGAACCCAAGAAGAAAAGAACCTAACTGGAGACAACAGGCGTCTGCTCTTTTGGAGGTTTTGGACTGGAAGTCTCAAAAAGGAACAAAGAAATAGGTATAAACAATTTCTCCTTGATTCCTCCAGGGATCTCAAAAGACACAAGACCCTGGTCGTGCCACCAGTTTTCAATCTCTTTCTGCTCAATTATATTCTGTCTTTTAATTACATGCTTTCCCATCTCAGCTCCAAGAGTTATTCTTCATCTGCAGAAAGACTGAATAAAGCCTAAGATGCAAAACCCAGAGGACCACGTCATGCTGATTTCACTTCACCTAAAACCCACAGTCCAGGAACTGAGGATGCTTCGGACCAACATGGAGCATGCAGGCAAGTATTAATGCTTCTGAACCTCACATCTTCTCCTTGCTTTTTTTTTTTGTCTAGTATTAAAAAAAAAAAAGAACCCCAGACATTTAGGATTCAAATCCAATTAAATAAACCACATCTTTGCAATGGTATACTTCAGACAACATAAAGGTAGATGGAGTCACAGCAGACAATGAAGTTTTTATTGCTGAGACAGAACAAGGAAAATTACAGGCAGGCACTGCCAGACAAGTCTCAATAAAATTCCTAGGCACGGCTATTTATCTCGCAGTGGTTTTGTTTTCAGTCTGCATGCCCAGATTTGAATCATACCTAGGCCCTTCCTTAGCACCCATCACCACCCAGGTGTTTTAAAGAAATAAAGGTGCAGAGACCACCTTGTAAATTACGACCTGCTAAGGGACAAGCAGGAGGCAGAAACATATCTGCATCCCTGTGGAAAGAGTGTGGCAGAGCCAGGCAGTAACTTGGAAAGGTTCCATGTCTGATTGCATACCCCAGCCCCAGCATGCTGGCAGAAGTGGGGCACAGCAAATTTTGTAGCTACAAGCACCATTCACAAAACCAAAGTTTAGAAAGTGCCTGGAGCAGCTCCAGCCAGAGGCAGTGCTGGGCGCAGATGGGCAAAAACAGTGGCAAAACCAAGGACCAAGAGCACAGGGCCACTCTGGCATGAAAGAAGCATCCCCAGACCCTTGCAGGGGACACACTGAAACCCCAAAGCACAGTGTCCCCATCAGAAACAGGCAGCACTGAGGGCAAGCAACGGGCTGTACACAGACAGCCCATCCAGAAAGAGCAACCTCCTTCCCACAGGGATGATCAGCAACCCCCAGGGGCGGTGGGTCACATGAAAAAAAAATATCTCCTGTTACTGGCAGCCTGAGAAATTGCCTGGGCCCCAGAATGACAGATCAGACCCCTTCATCATTTCTGTGCTTCAGTCCTCTGCTGCCTTGCAGCTGCAGGGGGGTCAATGCCTGAAACAAAGCGATGGCGCAGCACAGCACTGAAGCGTGACATGACTCCGGGCTGACTCTTCTCCCTCCCTTCCTTAGAAGACCCTTCCCCTCCTTGTTGCACCTTCTCTTGCCCACAGCAGCTCTGCCATTGCTATCACGTGTGGTGCTCCTGAAGGGAGGTCCTGAAGGGGTCTGGCTCCTCTCACAGCCCTGCAGGGACAAAGCCACCTGAAGGCCCCTGGCAGCAGCCCCAGGGCTCCTCGTTGGCTGCAAGAAGATCTCCCAGAGGCACAAAGAAGGGCCCAGGACCAGCTGCTCTGCAAACCACACCAGGCAAAGAGCAGCCTTCCTGCCTCCCTGCTGCAGGCAATGCCAGACCTTTTGTTCCTGAGCAAGGGATACCCTGAAGAGAGACGGGGAACATCCAGCTCCCCTGTGTGCCCAGTGTGCCTACCAGATGATTCAAAGCACTGAAGATATTGGTTATTGTTATTCCTTCCTACTGTGCAAAAGCCTGCCAGCATCCAGCTCCAAAAAAACACTTTCTCTCACCTTGTGCACTCAAAAGGCTGCACAGCCTGATGTTCCCAAAGTCAGAATGGGCTTCCTTGCAGCTGCAAGTGCTTGATGCCCAACCACCAGGAACAGGAGAAAGAAAGAACACGTGGAAGATCCCACAGGAAGACACCAGCTCCCCAGCACGATATGGGTCCTGGCCACTGGTGGGACTGAGCACAGGAACCATCAGTACTCTGTATTAGCATCTTCCCTATCAAATCAAAGGTCTTTACTGCAGCTGCTAATCTCCTTTGGCACTACTTAATTTGCTGCCTTTAATCATAGAGAGCAGCTGGTCATGTAAACATTCAAATCCATGACTTAACCACTGGAGCCAGACAGCACCCATCTGTATAGCTCAGCCACCACCTCCTACATCTTCACCACCTCTGCTGAGTTCAGGGGTATCTACTTAAGTAACAAAAAGGGCTTACATGGCCCTTTTGATGAATAAAGAATTTAACTGTTTCATTGCCTTCTGACCATAAACATGAAGGACACCTGACAAAGGATTAGCTCTTCTCCCCAGCAGGCACGGCACAGCACTGGCTGTACAGGCTGCACTGGGGCACCAAAGGAAAAGGGAGGATTTCAGGGACCGCCCCAGACAGAATAAACAAACTCAGGCCACTGTTTGCATCTGGATATCATCTACAAACAGGAGGGGCATCTTCTCTCAGCACGGTGGATCGAAGCTCCAACCTGGGAAACCCCTCAGCAGGTGCAAAGCCGGTGAGTCAGCTTCCTCAGGCAGAGGAAGGGAACAGGAGAGCGGTCACTGTTTGGGTTGGTAACAGCACCACAGAGCTGGGAATGGGGACATGCTGTTAAAAATCCCCACCGACAGCCTCAGTTACCCCCTCAAGTTGTGAGGTTACTACCAACATGACATGTTCAGAGCAGTTTCAGCCCATAACTACCTGGCACAAGCAAACAAGAAGTCTGAGCATGCCCGTGCTGTCCCCGCGGACCAAGTGCACTAACCCAGACGGACTCACAGGGGCACTAGCGGCGTGAGAATTTGGAGAGGTGCTCGTTCTTCTGATAAAGGAAGACTTTCCCGATTCTGAAGCAAATCTGATTTGGGGGTGGGACAGGTGAAAGCCTCTGGGTGGGTGGAGGATGCATGCAGAAAGGGGAAGGATACCTGCACACATCTCTATTGCCCCTCCAGGTCTCCATTTCAGCCTGGCTGCCCTGGCCACAGCTGATGAAGCAGACATCTCCCAGGTCCGGGGTAGAGAGAGGGTCTGCTCTGCCCCCAATGCTCCCTTGACCCCTTGCCAGTTCCACAAAAAATGGAGATGACAAGCAAGGATGAGAACCTACAGCAGACCCTCAAAGCAGACGAATTTTTCTCCCCTCCTGCGGTTACCTGTAATGGTGGATTATGGATACGGGCTGTCAGTGCCAATTTTGCTCATCAAATCCCCAAACTTTGTCATTGACAAACTTTGTGTTAGTTGGCTGCCATGAAGAAAAAAGCCACCCACTGCTCACAGCCACCACAATAATTGCTGATGAAGGGCAGCTGCCTTCAAAAATGGATTGGTTTGGTCTCAGCTGCTGGTAATACACCCTGAAGCTTCACAATAGCACTTCCCAGGGCTGCAAATCCTGTCAAACCTTTAATTTTACTTTCCCTTCCATAGCTGCTGTTGTAGCAGCAGCAAAAAGGCTGCCTTAAATTTCATTCTGTGTCTGCTCAATAGCATCCTGGTGGCATTAGTTCTGCTGGTGGGAAGGAGATGCCTTCTGCCACGTTCCTCCATCATTGTATCCCCTGCCCAAAAAGGGAACTCTGATGTTGGGGAATATTTGAAGCAGACTTGGGGCTGTCCTCTGACAGCACTCAGCCCAACTGATAGCTGTAGGGATGGGGCACATGGGTGGGAGAAGGTGGGGGACCATCGGGGAGCTCCACAGGATGAGCTTGGGGGAGTAACAGAAGAGGCTGAAGGCATTTTGGGAGGCCGCTATGCAGTGCTGAAGCTGCAAAGAGCAGACCCAGGGATGCCAGAGGCTACTGGGCAGCCTAGGGAAACCCACTTTGGGGGCTTCATGTAGCACAGCAAGGGGCTGGGAGCTCTGTGCTGTGCAGGGACACCTCAGGCCATGCTAAGATCCCCATTGCTCCAAGTGGCTTCAGGGGCATCAGTACCCACAAAGCTCCCCTGACTTCTGTGTGCATCTCCTGTGAAACCACAATGGAAACAGAGGTCTCTGGCCATTTCAAACTTGATTTTTAAAGTCAGGTTGGCTTTAAGAAGCTGATCCAGTTCTCCCTGAGAGGAAGAGATTTACTCCCACACAGGCTGAGGAAGGGACTAGCAGACTTTCTCTGCATCTCCTAGTGAGATCCGAGACCAGGTCTGAGCCAGAGCCACATCTCCCTGCCCGTGCCAGGCTGTCACAGGGGCCAGCTAGGTCCTTCATCTGTAGGGAGCTTAGGGAGAGATACCAAATCATATTCTCATTTCTGCGTTAGCCCTGGTATCAAAGAGGATAGAGACCAGAATGTTTCCAGCCAGAAGAGACAGGACTGTCACTGGGACTGGGGTTTAGCTACTACGTGTCTTCACAACACCTCCCCTTGCCACCACTCTCAGAGGCTCAGGAAGCAGCCAGCCCGTCAGCCAAGGACTCTCTTATCATTCCTTCCCACCCCATCTAACGGCTTCTCTTTACACCTACAGAGCAAAAACATTTGGGTTTGTTTTTATAATAGCGTGGGTGCCATCTGGCAAAACAAAATACGCTTCTTGCAAGTATCTCTATAAGGCAGAGCTACGAACACAGCTGGTTGTGACAGTGTGGTGGGAACCAAAGGGAGGAGCCAAAGGAACCAGTGCTACAGCCAGAGCCATCTCCCAGGCTTTGCATCCTGCATGAATCAGGTGCTGGAGCAAAATGAAATGAGAGGTAGTGTCAGAAAGCCAAAGACTCAAGAGGTCCTCTCGGTTCTCTGCTACACTTGTGCTTCTTCTTTGCATTTTCCTATGGACCTCATTGGCTTTGGAGTATATTTAGGGAGGAAAATTGAATGGGCTCTTCCCTCCTGCTGTGTAGTCTAAACCAAAGTCCTGAGAGATACAGCTTTGAATACTCTAGTGGAAACCTCTTTTTTTCCAGAGATACTTATTGTAGTCCCTAGAGACATATATAAAGGCTGGGCAATGGTACCATCATCACTATCTTCTCAATAAAGGGAGCTTTGCTCAGCCCTCATGGAGCCGATCTGGTGGAAGGCTTCCCCAGGGACTCCCAGCTCCAGGCCCTGGATAAGAATAAGTCCTTTCCTCAAGCCACCATCTAGAGCACTTGCACCTCAGCAAGGGCTCAGGAAAAAAACTAACATAGTACAAAGTTGGCACAAAAACTGAAGCAAGGGCAAGCTGATATTTATTTTAACCTAAACCTGATTGCTCTAACATGTCACTCACACCCACACACCTACAAACTTACACTCACATAATCACCAAAAGGTTAACATCCACGTGGCATTGTCAGGGCCACAATGTGCAACACAGGACAAGGGACACCCACTAGCAAGTCCTAATGACAGCTCTGGCATCTCTCCTCACTGACAGAAAAGAACCGGGTTTTGCACACATTTCTTACGTGCTTTAGGAGTCAATGGTTATTACAGGCTGATCTTTATCTCAGCATCTTGCTTACTCAACCCCCATAAACCTAGAAAAGCTGCTGCCTGTTGTCTCCTTTCCCCCATTTTGTGTGTCTTATCTAAGCCTTCCTCTTGGAACCACAGGAGGAGCAATGGCACATCACAGCATAACTTTCCTCCCCTTATCAGGGAACAGGTCTTCTAGTGAGGAGCCATCTGTGCTATGGCCTTATCACAGCACAGACCCCCTGGTCCTGATGTAAACCACACACCCCACAGTGTTTACCCATTTGTTTGCTGTCAGTCGTGTCTTTGGTCATCAACACAGGCTATTCCTGCATCCCTTGCTCTAGCATTCCTGCTGGTGTTTTCTCACACACTTTTCCATGCACACTCCATCCACACTAACCTTAATGTTTCCATTACAAACCTCTACAGTTACTTCCACCAAAGGCACAATTTCTATTGTAAATTACATGGACACTGCTAGTAAATTCTAATTCTAAGCCAGCCAGGCTACCTCTGACTGCTAATAAAAGGCTGGTTCACATTTAGTGGTGTTTTATGCCAATGGGGATAAATGGCTCCTCCAGACAAGATGGTTCATGAGCTTCTCAAGGTGAAACTCTCTCCCACCATAGGAACATGAGCAGCCCTCAGGCCACCTTCCCATGCCTGGCGTAGAGCCATAGGGCAGCAAGCTGGAATGCAAAGGTCTGCAGGGAATGTGTGTCTACATGGGCAGACAGAGCACCCAAGAAAAGGCCAAAGGGAGCACAGAGAAGTGACAGAGATGTAAGCTCTGGACCATGCCTCAACCACTTCATTCATCCTCAGCTGTGCTCCAGAGTGCTCCAGAAATCAGGAGCTGAGATTCTACCTTTTAGAAAATGAATTGCTGAAATACGACTATGAGTAACAAAATAAGAGCCCTGCCTATGTGGATGGGGAATTTCCTTCTCCACCATACATTCTCCCCATCAGAAACACAACTCAGCAATATTAGACAAGATCAAAGATGAGGCACTCCACCTCCCAGTTTTCTCTCATCATTTGATAAATGTTAGAGAAAGCCCACTAACACTATACTGTTTCAAAAATTAAACACCACATTTAGTGTCCATCCCTGGAAAATCCTGGGGCTATTTTGCTTAGTGATAACCATCTGAAAACCATAACATGGAATTGATCAGTTCCCATGCAGGAAGATACTGACACAGAGAGAGGTGAAAAGCAGGTACTTATGTTTGCTGGAGAAGAGTCCCTCCATGCTGGAAGGCACAGTTCCCAGTCCTGATTCACAGCACTGCATCAACAGGGCTCCTCCCCCCCTGCAACAGCAGTTACCCAAAACCACCCTTATTCTCCTAAAATTATCGGTGTTACAGAAATGTGATTTCTATCTCTCTAACCAGAGGTGACACTACATACTGGGCAATCCAGATTCCTTGGACAATTCCAAAAAACAAAACTGAAAGCTGGTAACTCCCACCTGGTATTTCCAAAGTCCAGAAAAAGCTCTGAGCTAGAAAAATTTTCGGGACAGACCGAGCATCACCTTCTCTGTGCACTCCAGCACTCCTCAGTGTTACTGTTCCAGCAGGTACCCCTGTTAAATCAGAGGGCTGCAAATCTGACTGCAATAACTCATCCCAAGTGCTTGCTACATCCACCTGGAGGAGCAGCACCTGTGCAGGTAAGACATGAATATAACATGGATGAAAACATCTGTTCTAGAGAACCAAAATACTGAAGACAGCCCAGGCTAGCAAAGGCAAGCACAAGCCCTCCAAGGATGCTTTGGTATCATTTCCCTTGCTGACACCCAGACAATAGGCTGCCCACTGGGTTCTCAGCCATACACAGTTTACAAGTACCTCAAAGCCAGCTTCCACACATGGGACATTATCTGACTCAAGGCTGATCAGGTCTGGAGGCTTCCAGTGATGGGAAAGATCAAGCCTGCTCAATGAGCTTGCCCTGAAGCCTGCCCTTCTTATCCTAGGGGAATAGCAGGTCCCACAGGCACCTGCTATTTGCCACCTCCTCTCATGCCTCACTCAGTGTCAGAGCCTGAGAGAATCACCCTCACCTCCCAAAGGACACAGGAAACCTCTGGTACACCATAAGATGACTTGTTTGCAGTTCCCAGGGCTGGGGAGTTTGACCAGCCTGCCACTAGTTCAAGCTAATATACATGTCACACCTTGCAATGGCCAAGGGCTTCTAGGTCATAACCGACATCCTGGGACAGCTTTTCCTGGATATTTGGTAACAGCTACAGACCACAGAGTGAATCTGTAACTCACCATCTGCATGATGCACTACTGACAAAACAGTGCACAGATTGCAGGGATTGCAATGTCTTTGATTCTGAGCCTCAAGTGTGCATCAGCATCCACAAGCCAGGATCCATGAGAAACACAAAACTGTTTCATTAACAGTTGTATGGCAGGGGTGGTATGGCAGGGCCACAGAGAGCGGAAGTGATGCCTACATGCAAAGCGTGTAACAGGAAGGGATGTGTGGAGGAAAGGCCCCAAAGAGCAGGGCAGTGATGATGATAAACTGAACAAATGTGACAACTTTGGAACAGGCACCAATTGTCTATCACTCACCTCTGTGGAGCTTGTGCAGGCACAGAGTCACATGTCAAGTCCCAAACCCAAGTCCCAAAGGGATCTTTGTAGGAATATTACACAAAGAAGGCAGATCAGGGCCAGGGTCACAGATGAAGTGTCTCACATTCCCTGAGCCTCTTCATAAACACCAGATGCTACCTCCTCGAGGAAGGAGAGAAAGCAGGGACAAGTGGCCAGCAAGGATCCTAGAGGCAGCAGAAGATCACAGCCCCAGGGAGCTGTGGGGTTGATGGTCAGACAGAGAAATCTCTGGCCACCTACCAGCCCAGGCACAGCTCCTCTGCCGAAAGGTGTCAGCCTTATCCCACCCTGACTCACAAGGTAACACCCAACATAAAATTGTCTGTAGTACTGCTCCTCGGGGCAGCCAGCACAGGCCAACTGCCCATCCCCTACCTGCAACCAAGTGGGAATCATAAGTCTGAGCACAAGGGAAGTGAAGCAAAATCCCCAAAACTGTAAGAGCACAGCCAGATAAACAACTTCAGGCTCATATGCCTCTACCCTCCTTATAAAGTCTCCTCACTTTATATATGGGGCACAAAGTTAGAAAGGTGGATATTCAGCCATATTCTTCCATTTCATTTCTATTATTTTCTCCCTTCTTTGGGGGGGAGTGGAGGGTCTCCATCTATCCTGCAGTTCAGAAGGGACAGAAAGGGGCTCTGTTTTCACACTGGAGTTTTATTTATGCAAGCTGTCTTAGATCTTTATTACCCTTTTTTACAGCTCTAAGAGGCACACTAAATTTACAGAATGGCTGCCCAAGCAGGCAGTCAACATACAACTGGTCCTATGGTACCCACAGCTGCCCAGAGCTCTGGACTGGAAGCAGAAGGTAGAGGGAAGCAGGGAGGTCCCCTGGATGTGCTGCCTTCAGGCTCTTGCTCACGCTCAGGACACTTGCACCTCACTCACAGCAGGAATCCCTGGCTGCACCTACACTTTTGCTGCAATCTGGAAAACAATGTTAGCAAGCAAATGTAGTGTCTCAGGCTGTCAGGAAAACATCTGGAAGATAATCATCTGGCAGGGCTTGGCCTCCCCAGCCATGCCTGACACACCAGTGCAGGAGGAGCCCCGGCACAGCACCACAGGATCCCCATCTTTTGCAAGAGGCTTTAATCAGGATTCTTCGGATGTTTGAGGAGAAGCAACACAGGCAAATGTTAGGAAATATAAACCTCATTTGTGATATAGAAAAACCTGCAATGAAAGTCCTAAGAACTTAATCACTGAAGCAACCCCAACCATGCAGTATCAGACACTTGGCAAATTGCCTTATGCCTTATCCACAACCAGCTTTTTGACAGCAAGCATACAGGGCATTTACAAAGAAGAAGCTGCAGGTATAAGACTCACCCTTCCTTTAAAAGATGTACAACTCTGACCATCAGTTAACTGAAAAAGCTAACCTGGGAAGTTAATGATCCAAACTCAGGTAAAGATATACGTTTCTAGGGGTTCCCCATCCTCCCAACAGCTGCAGGTTTCAGCTGCATGGTTGCAGTACTGGTTTCGGGGAGAATTCTTAGCTGGGAGAGCTCCCCTGTAATTTTCACATGCTCCCTCCAGCCATACCCACTTTCAGGACAACCCGCAGCTCTGTCTCTAGAAGTAAGGAAACAACTCTTACGTTTTGCAGGGAGTCTTGGTACTGCGGCAGTGACGAGAGCTGTGACTCAGAGTGGTATGGGGACAGCCCCTTCCTCAGAGTCCTCAGGTCCCCCGTGCTGGACTGCTGCAAAGACAATGACAGAAAACAGGACAGTCTGTATTAACAAGACGGAAAGCTGTGTCCCTCCTGCTGTACCGGCTTTTCCCATGACTCCTCCTGTCCCATGACCTGTTCCCATTATTCACCCCTGCAACAGCAGTAACAGTAAACATTGTAATGTTTTTTCCGTGCCCACACCTGGAGAAAACATTTGCAAGCAGTTGGAGGTGAACTGCTCAAGGTCTATACCATTAAGTCATACAAAATGAAGGCATTTTCATTTTACCTAAGTTCCTACATGTTTGTTAAAAACATTTGTCAAGATGCAAATGAAAATTTTCAAGACTTCAGATTTAATCAAAATCAGAAAATTAAATCCAACAGGAGACATTTTTTAGTTTTCTCTTTTCAAAACAGCACAGGCTATTCCTATCACCCACATGTGGAAAGCAGTAAGAGTTTGTAAGCACTGCTTGCATGATTCACAGAAGCAAAAAGTAGGATAGGAATAGTTTCTTATTTGGTTATAAATATGCACCCACCCACAGGTCGTAAACAAAGTCAAATAAATAAAGGTTATCTATGTGACCCCAGAAACCAGATCAATGCAACCAATAGTCTATGCTCAAAGGGGGAAAGCAGCACTGGGTGTCAAGAGTACTGACTAATCTCCCTGGGACAAAGTTTCTGACTCATGCTATTAGTTCTCTCAGTGATTCTGCAACTGGATGGTCCTAGAATTAGAAAAGTTTCTTGTTTATAAAAGGTATACACATTAAAAGCCAATGCACAAGTAGCTAAAATCAAAGGTCTGTGAGAAAATTATCTTTTTTTATTACTGATAAAACACCCTCGTTAACTTTCAAAAAACTTTCAAGAGTCTCAAGCAGTGCATGATCTTCCATTTTAAAAATATAAAATCATGACCTTTTAGATTTTTATGCTACATGAAGACTTTTGACTTTGCATTTGCTGCATAAATGATGTTTTCTATATCAAAAGGACTGAAGAAAAGCCACTGGTGCAATAAAATTTAACAGGAAAACCCATAAATCACTTCAACTGTACATAAAAACCCTTCAGTGACCCTAAAGTCCTGACTCAAATTGAGACTTTGAGGACTGTGGCCATGCACAGATCTCTGGAAATATGGAAAGTTAATTTCTGTTTTTTGCTCCCATTTAGCAGAGAAGAACTGGTGCATGCAGAAAGGATACATCATTTTCTATTAGTGTCAGAAAATTTCTTGGTTTAGGACATACTTAGCTTTGGTTTAATTTCAAAATGTTGTTTTCTCAGGTTAAAATGTCTAGTGCAACCCAGTGCTTTCACAACCATTCTGGCACACTCACCCTATCAACTTTCCTTTTACAAGCTGTGAAAAGAAAGGCAGTTTTCAAGAAAGCCATCATGAGAAAAGGATGCCAGTCCTGTATCACCCAATCTGCTGGGAACTGTTGTGCCTCTCATGGAGGCAAGTGATACAGAGTGACTTCAGCATATTGGATGTCTGGCGTTCCCTTGAATTTACAAGGTGGCATCAGAGAAGATCATGGCCTATATTTCTTTCACATTTCACCATAGAAACTCAAGAGACAGAAAGAACTGGAAGAGATTAGAAAGTGACTGCTGCAAAACTGAGTCTTCTCCACCATGCCTGGAAAGTATGCACTTTCAAAGGAGGGTTAGCAGGTCACAAAAGAAGATGATTTTAGTAAATCTTAGTTTACTGGCATTGTCCCAGCCATGTGATGTGTAGGGGTCTCTTGGTGGTTATCCTGAAAGGATTTTACCCTGGCTTCCACTGTCCTGCTGTGTGCAACCTGTTCTTCACTATTGCATTTACATGGGGGGACAGCAACCTCCTGGAGAGGTCTGGAGGCTCTGCTATCCTCTCCTTTAATCCATCAGTTCAGGAGCTTACACACCCTTCCCTGACATCTGTGAAGAATGGACACTTGCACAGGCAAGGGACAAGGACAAAACAGCAGAGAGAAAACATGAGCTTGAAGCTTTGTGCTGGAGATCCCAGAGGTCATAGATTCCCTCAAAGGCTCTGCTCCAGAAAGATGTGTACCACCATGCCAGTGTTTAGAGATTGCACAGACATTTGCAAACTTCACTGAGACCTGCAAGATGCCACATGCTTATGTGGCCACAGGAATGTAGAACAGGCACCAGAAAGACAGATTTGGTGGACGTTTGTCCACCTCCCAGACAATAGTTCTCTTGCACCAAGATCTGAATGCTTTGGGCTACGTTAGACATAGCACGTGTTTCGTTTCTAGTGCTTGCCCTCACACAAAGTCAAAATGCCTCATCCCTCAAAGGCAGTAGGGTGACCAGACATAAGTTTAGTCACCACACAGTATCATTCTGCTGTGGCAAAAAATGCAAAAAATTGATTTAATTTAAGTCTCCTATGCTCCTGCCTGGAGCAAGAGGCTGCGTTAAATTCAATTTGGTTTAAATTGGTTGAAATTGTGTTGGTAAATACACAGATACAGTCAAAACTCTTCTCTGAAAATTGTTTGTAATGGATTAGTTCTATTGCTATTTTTTAAGCAAATCCTATTAAGACAACGCACTTGTGTGTGGCAAAACTATTGCTAGGTTGTTACAGTTACTCCTGATAATGAATCTGACCTAATGCATTCAATCTGATGGAAAGATTCCCTCTGAGTTTAATGAACATCAAAACAAGCTCTTAATTAAATAAAAAAAAAATGAGGAAAAAAAATGAAAAGAAGAAAAGAAAAAGAAAAGACATCTAAGAAATAAAAACACTGAACAGAGATCTATTCAGAAGAGGAATTAGGTGTTTGGGGCTTGGGATGGGTTTGCTAGGACAAAAATTATCTTTATCTGCCATTATTTATAACACATCCATGTTGGAATTGGCCAAAGAACCACTTTTTCATATCACTGTAAGCCATAAAACCAGTTCCTTTCACAAGCATTTTCCTTCTACATTCTGTAGAATTTGTTTCAAAATGTATCTTACTCTAATTATTCTTTACAACAGCCTACTGGATCACAGTTCCACACTATTCATTTTCCTTGTGCTAAAAGCAAATATGTATTTCTTCACTACTGAGGGAAAAATGCTTTTTCTTCCTTTTTTAAATTAAAGTGGAGCAGTGGCACATATTTGTCAAACCTTCCTAAACATTTACACTTTCACTAAGCTCTGCTTTCAGTGTTAGAGCTAACCAGGAAAAGAAAGTGAATTCCTCATTAAAAAGCAATAGGACTAATGATGCATTACTCCACTTACATCTAAATTAAAAATCCTGGTATTTGCATTGTCAATTCGCTCACAAAATGAAATCTCTTACTACCTTACCCTATTTTCATTACTGAGATGTAAGTGGATCCCAAATTGCTTCTCTAGTCAGAATGGCATTTTGAAAGTAAAATCCCTGATCATTTCTGTTCATCATCATCGTTAGAGATTATCTCAATTAATGGGCAACATGGCTATGATAAATTATCCTTCAGGTAAAATCACATTTCTGTAGTGTCAAGGAATTTATCAACAAAATCATTTTAATCTGAACTAAAACTCCATGGGAGAGTGCTGTTTCAACTGAACTTTTACTGGAAATGTTTTCAAAGCTGAGAAGCAAAGAGAGGGAGGGACACAGAAAAGGAAACCAAGAAAGAGCTGAGGAGACTCCTATTCAGGTCTTTACTTAACCTGACCAGATTTACAACTTGCATAACTTAAAATACATCTGTCCCCAGCAAAGGCCAACAATTGACTATTGACTACTCTGGAGAAGCTCTTTTACAGTGATTTTTTTTTTTTCCCAAACACTAGTTTCAGCCAAATACTAAAAAAAAAAGAAAAAAGAAAAAGAAAAAAGAAAAAAGAAAAAAGGAAAAAGAAAAAAAAAAAAAAAGAAAAAAAAAAAAGAAAAAAGAAAAAAGAAAAAAGAAAAAGGAAAAAAGGAAAAAGGAAAAAGAAAAAAGAAAAAAGAAAGAAAAAAAAAGAGCTTCCCTAGGTCTAACTCAGCATCATCCCATTGTGTTGCCTTCCCTTACTGGCCGATGAGCATGGGGACACCTTTCACTTGCAGACCTCAAGCCCTGAGCACAAACCTGTGCTACACACTGCCAATCTGACAGCTCCACAGTGGTCCATCCAACACCATAACTCTTCATTATCTGGAAATAATGACATGAAATTGATTGCTAAATTTTTCAACTAGGCAGAACTTCAAGCGACCCCCGAAGATAGTGCTCTTGGACCAAAGCCCAAGGTTTTGGTCAGCTCTGTTATAAAAGAAATAGACCTAGACATGCCCCTTCTGGCAGGGAAGGGAGTTTTGTCTACTCATATCAGTGACAAAAACAGAGCTAACAAATCAGGCTTCCAGTAAAAATGGACTGCAAACCCAGCTTATCTATGTGGAGACCTAATACCAACCTTCCAGTATCTGAAAGGGGCCTACAGGAAGGCTGAGATGGACTGTCTGCAAGGGCCTGTAGTGACAGGATGAGTGGCAATGGTTTTAAATTAGAGAAGAGTAGGCTTAGGCTGTATTATAGGAAAAAGTTCTTTACCATGAGGGTAGTGGAAAAATGGAACAGGTTGCCCAGGGAGGTAGTTGAGGCCTCATCCCTGTAGATATTCAAGGAGAGGCTTGATGAGGCTCTGAGCAGCCTGATCTAGATGAGAATTTCCCTGCTTACTGCATGGGGTTTGGACTAGGTGACATTTAGAGGTCCTTTGCAAACCAAATTATTCTATGATTCTCTGTCCAGAAAACAGAAGTGATTTCATTATTAACATGGGAATGTGGAAAGTATTTTCCATTAAAAAAAAAAAGAAGTATAATTTTAAATATTTTACATAGAAATCAAAATCTTGATGCTTACCAAAGCCTAAAATTACATGTTTAAACAAATTCAGCAAACACTTGTTCCCATCAAAGCTCTCCATCTTTCTAGCAGGGAGATGAAATAGTGGCCTCTGACTTT
The DNA here is from genome assembly GCA_038090715.1 of Florisuga fusca. Taxonomy (NCBI): domain Eukaryota; kingdom Metazoa; phylum Chordata; class Aves; order Apodiformes; family Trochilidae; genus Florisuga; species Florisuga fusca. Next base: position 9,726,179 of record JAAWXA010000014.1, read on the forward strand.
TTGACCTGATGTGCTGAGTGATTCAATTTGAAAATAATACAAATAACACAAGAAGATGGATGGTGTTTGTGGTATTTTAAGGTCAAAGTACTAAGAAGAAACATTTATTTTCCTTTCCATTTCTGCCCAGTAAACTCAGATCAGCTCAGTGGCCATGTTGAACCAACTGTGAAGATAAAGTGTTGAAAACTTAGACAAGTTAGACAAATTATCTTTTCTGTTACCCTCCAGTGTTACTTCTGCTGGAAGGGAAAGAAAAGAAGACAAGGATTTAATCTCAAGGCACTTTGATGTAACAAAATGAACCATTCTAAACAGAAATTAAATATAAAAAGACAGGCATTACTTGGCAGATATTTCTCAGCAGTTATGAAAGAAATTAGGAAAAAAAACAAAAAACAAAAAACAAACCAACAACCCCAGAATTATTTCAATTAGAATTACGTGCTGAAGTGACCAAGGAAAATTAAAAAGCGACACTGTCAGCTTCCACTAATTCATGAATTAGCATTCAAAAGAGGGCTCTTACATAAGTAGCTTGTAATTGAAAACACTGTTTTTTCCTTTCACATAAGTCGTAGCAGCTGAAGGCTGAACAGAGGTTAGAAAAAAAAATTAATCATAAATGATCAGTTTGACTCTGAGCCCGGAAGAAATACTAAAGCCTTTACAAAGAGTCACAGTTTCCCTTCTCCCCATGGGCTGTGGGGGTCACCTTAGAGCAATTCAGGTTTCTACACACAGGTATCCTGTGCCCAAGGCACCCATGGCAGATGTGATGAACTGCTGCTAGAGACCCAGGTTCTTCTGGTGCATGGCAGGAGCCAGAAGGGACAGCCCTAGTGGCACCTGAGGACTACATCTGAGTACCTGAGATGCTGCCCTCATCCCTTCTTTGCAACTCATTTGTAACCTCCTACATTGTGAAAGCTTCTCTCCTGATCCACATGCTGTTTAAAAAGAACAAAGGAAAAACAAAAACAAAACCTAGCACCAGTTTGAAGGCCAAGACTCTCACAAAGGCCCTTTTTGTTTACCTCAGGGGGGTCTCTTTATAAAGGGATGGAAAAATGTGTCCAGAATGAAGAGGAGAATCAAGTATATGTGAGTCACTGACAGCAGACTTCCCAGAGGACTGTCATTTCAGAGGCTTTATAATAACCAGCTTCATTTTCCTATAATACAGACCACCTGGCACCAAGTTCAAGAGACAGCATATTACACACCACACTACTTACATTTATTAATATTTTACCTGCAATCCAATTTAGAATTAGAAGAAATTATGTATCTTAACATGAAATGCAACTAGATGGAAAAGAATACTGTGACACTCAGTATTCACAGAAGATAGCCTCATTGACATCAGCTCAGAATATATTTTTTTTTAAATTAATATCCCCATCATCACCCAGCCCTCAGAGAGACAAGCAATTTCCCTTTTTTAGTGGCTACTCCACTCTTTTATAGAGCACAGGATTTTCCTTAGCTTTTACTTAAATATCAGGGTGAAACTGGTCCTTAGCAACAGGGCAAAGGCAACCCATCCTGACTATGTAAGCCCGAAAGGATTTGGGTTTATTATGTGGATAATTCTCTATATGAAAAAGAAGTCTTTATGAAAAAAAATGTCACTCTTACTTCATATTCTGGTTTTATCCCATAAATGTCGGATGTTAGATAGAAAACTCTGCTGAGACCTTGGCTTTTGATTATATGTATTTGTGAAGAAAAAAAGAAGGAAGGTTTTATTTCAGTCCACTGGGTCAGGCTGCCTTCATCGTTATGGACTCTTGTACTGCCCATTACCTGAATTACTTGCCTGTCATTGTAATACAAATTCTTAAACCTACCAGCAACAATTTTCTAAACCATAATTGTTCCTGTAATTGAAACTGCTTCAATTTTGACACTCAGAAACTCATTGTTTGCAACTAGGTAATTAAATGGAAGGTTCAGCTCAAAATCTTTTCCTGTTACTTCCTGCAGCAATTTAACTAAATGTACCAATTCTCTTCAGGTAGGTGAATTTCCTTTGATTTGGAAACTCAGGTATTGCTAACCAATGTCTTTTGCACAAGTACAGGAGGGAAATAAAAAATAATTAGGGGCATATTTAATACATTCAGATTATTTAAAAATGGAAATTGACAACATTAGCATGTGAAAGAACCAGCGATCAGCAGCAAAACTAAAAGGCAGAACCCCAGATCCAACAAGCTGTGGATGTATTAGCTATTAGCTCTCCCTACTGAAATTTCATGGCCCGGTGTTGCAGTCAGACAGCTAGAAAAGGAACAGAAGAACATTATACATTTGTTAAGTTATTTTGTCATCTCGGAAAAAATCTCTATCTTTGCCACAGGTGACCAAAATAAGCTCATCTTACATGCAGCAACTTGACAAGACAATATTGTTATTTGAACTTCAACCTCTTTTCCCATATTAATTAATTTTGCAGAACCCATTAGTTTCTGCATAAACATTAATGTTTTAATATCCCAATTTAGAACATGGTGACCCCATAAACATTTAATTAAACTACTCCAGAACTACAGATATTTTACTATATGCACAGGGTTCAATGGTACTATCTGAACACACCACTCTCTAAGAACAACCTGATCCAAAGTATCCTCAACAAGTCCAACAGAGCAGCAATATTTTTTCTGAGTTAAAATGAAGCAGAAACACACCTCAAATAACGTGAAGAAGATGCTGCAAACCCAGATGCTGCAATGGCACAGGTTTCTCAACCTCAGTATCACACGTGAGTGTTCCTTTCAGGCAACCTCGTGTCCCAGCACACACCCCCTGCCACACCACCTTCCACTGATATTTCCTCCTTATCACATTCAGCCATGTTTTAGGGGTGCATGCATCAGGAGGCTGAAGGATGGGCAATTTCACTGTGTGAAGCTAGCAAATAATTGAATTAAGGTTCAGTAATTGCAGTTATCACTACAAGACATACTCAAGCAAAACTCAGCTCAGCAAAGCACGGATCTGACTTTAAGTATATATGAAGAGTCCCATTAGCTTCAACAGGATTTATCAGGCAAGCTGGAAATTACACATATGAGAATGCAATACAAAAATCAACGTATTTGATTCTGAAAGAGCTCTGCAAATAAGAAAAAAAATTAAGGGATAAGATTAAAACTATTTAACATCTTCCATGTCATGAAATAATATGAGCTCTCAGTAACAGGAGAGATTAAATTCCTTTACACTGGTTCATAGCCCTGATGTGCACCCAGCACATCCTGGGATCATTCGTTAGATTGAAGACAAAGGCTTTAGGGAACAATGATCTGCCAAGACACCCACTCTCCCAATCCCCTCTCCAGTATTCAGCCAGCAGATCACAAGTACAACCTCAGACAGTTTCATCAGTAAAGCCATTTTCAGTTCACGTGGAACTGGAACTGGTACGATGCTGAGAATGAGGTGCCCAGGCAGCCCTTGTACAGCAGCAGCATGGGGCTGTAAGTATGCATTGGGATGTTGTACCATGCCTGGATCCCAGTCATGAGAAAACACAATGCAGGAATGAGCATTCCCACTTCTACCTAGGTTCTGACTTTCCTATAACACCATGAGTTGCATTCATACAAGCTGGAGGGGCAAAGCAGCAGATTTCATCTGGTTGCAATGGTGACAACTGAAATTCTCCACTGTTAGAGGAGCGAACACTTTGGGAAAGGCCCAATAAATGGCAGAAGACATACAGTATGAGGCTTAGCAGATTTTGACATGTAAAACCAATCTTGAAAAAATATTTTTATTAGTATCTCGGTGGGGTCTCTCTGTACAAGTTTCAAACCTCTCCATTCTCTGTAGATACTGAGGTAGGGAACTTTAATACACTGTTAATATTCAAGGTTGTCTATATTTTTTTTCCTTGTTTCAGATCAGCAGAGAAAGATCAAGCCCGTAACTCATGGGAGACTCAGATAATCAGCTCAAACCAAATTGCAGTATATAATTATAATCACACAACTGGCAGGCTTTGCTCAGGAGAGGATATAGGCTGGCACAGATGAGATTCAAGCATCACAGCCTATAACCCAAACAGAAACGCAGCTCAATGGTTAACAAAGCCAAATAGAGCTATAACCATTAACATTTGGTGTAGTACACATCTGGTCTGTAGCTTGAGTTTAGGAGTCTCAGATTAATGGAGCCCATCCCTGGCTCATTAGCACCAAAATCACTCTCTCCATTAGGGATGTCAATATAGAAGCTAAAGAATATCACCCCAGTTCCACCAGGCAAGTAGATACAGATGCAGATGCAGTATTAAGCACTCAAACTCAATGGACCATCCCCTGGAACACCCTTTATTTTGTTTTTTTCCTGCCTTCAAGGCACTCCCCACATCCCACAAAATCACAGAGCTAGGTATGAATAAGGCAAAGACCTGAATCCTCTTCTCATAACTCAGAAGGTCCCTTGCAGGCTTTAAGTAACACTGGGACAAAGCTGGCCAAAGGCTCTGCTGGCCTTCTCTCTTCTGAGAAGTGCTCAGGGTAGGAGGAGTGAGGTGCTCAAGCCCCTCACTTCTGGAGGACCATTCAGACATTCAAACTCTCTGCGGAACTCACACAGAGTAAGTTAAAGTCAGTCTTAATTCTAAAGAGATAGTTTGAATATGCTTAAACAGTCTCCTATCGAGATTTAGATTTGCACTTCTGGCTTCATGAAAAGAAAAATAAAACCAAAAATTTGATGACAAACTTAGAGTTTTGGGTAAAAACATTTTTTTTTTAAAAAATCAATGAATGATTAACATCCTTCCCTTACTTCCCCAAGTGGTTTTCAGATATCAGACACTGAATTTGTCTTGAATTTGGCACTGAACATATTGCAAAAAATCTGGTTCTAAGGCTCTGTAGCAATTGCTTAGGTTCCCCTTGAAACATTCTCAGTCCTCACTTACACCCATCACTGAGAATTTGTGTACTTTGAACCCTTTTGACTTGTTACAAAGACACAAAATGCTGCTTTTTCATGGCCTGTTCTAACTGCAATCAAGAGCTTTTTCCCTGACCCTGTCCTCCTTAAAAAGAAAAAAAGTGGAATCTAGTCAAATTATTACAAAGCTGGTTAAGCATAGGATATGACTAATCCCACATTTCACAGCTGGAGGTTAAACTGAGCCTCATTAAACCCAATGTTGTTGCTTACCCACAGCAGAAGCAAATGGGGCATGAGAGAGCTTTGTGTGTTTGTCTCTCTCCTAAATTCAGCTCCAGTCCTTCAAAAATTCTGAGTTGAGTTGCAAGAAATTATACAATTGCCTCAAATTCCAAAGGTTCAATAAACACTCTATGATTCTATCTACCTGTTAGTCAACTTCTGGATTGAGAACTTCATGAATTATATTTCCTAGGTTTGGTTTTGTTTTTTTTTTCCCTAGGTTTTGGGGGAACTCTATTTAGATCGGGGGACATTTTCATAAAATCCCTTGTTTGCACAAGTGACAATGCCCAGAATACAGAGTACATTATCCATCTTTCATTACAAGTTGCAAAAGCTTATTTCTGTTATTGATCCTGCTTTTTAGACATGCCTCTACCCACAAATAGGAGATGAATACCAGAAGAAGATTTATTTTGATAGGTAGCAGCCCAACATCCTTATGTTCAAAGTCAACAAAAGGAATTCCATTGTCTTGAAGGTCTTGAAAGCAATTTGGAAGCAAGTCTGTGATGTCTTTGAACTGATATTATAAAACTGTATATTTCTTACTTGGTGGGAAAAAGAATTACATTTTATTCAATAAATATATATTCTTTACTTAAATCTCAAGCCCACTAATTTGCTAGCTAGATAAATCTTCCCATTGTAATTCATAAAAGGAGATGAAATGAAGCACACTTGGACATAGATTGGTTTTGCATGCTATGTTTTCTTTAAGCTTCTGCTGCCACAGCTGAGGAAGCAACATTTGGGGCACTCAGTACACACTTTTTGCTTTTATGCACATAAGCAATGCAATGTAATTAGAGGCCTAATTCGAAGTTTGGAAGGGGGTCTTGTTAAAGATCTCATGAGAAAAGGTGCCATGGAAATCTGGTTCTGCATGAGCTGTACTCCAAAACGCAGGGAGTCCTGTAGCAAGTCTTCCCATCGATTTTAAAGGAAAATGTGGATGAGGCCTCAAACATACATCTCCTTTTTGGTTATTTAAAATTCATATGCAGCTAAACATTTAAACAGTGCATAATATAGTAACCTAGGGCATGTCTCCTTCAGTGTTCTGAATTTAAATGGAGACGAAATGCACTGGAAAGCTTTCATGTCTGAGTTGTTCTCTGTTACAAAAAAAATCCAATTTCCCTCATGAGATCTTAAATTAAATCAATTATACTTACCCTCCTCACACACAAAGAGTAGGTAGACTTTGGGGAAATGAGACAGGTTTATAATTTTGTTCCACTCGTGGTGAGCATTTACAACACTTCTGGCAGAAGCCATGGCCAGAGCCACACTTCAATGAAAGGCCCAAATGTGAAGAACCTTCAGCAACTCTGAGGGCCAACAGGATATGCCACAAACAGGAAATGTTAATGGCAGACTTGGCACAAAAGTGACTGATAATAAAACAACAGAGGAAATTGCACTCTGACTCTCCAGGGGCCAGTCAGCACACTGTGGGCAATTTCTTTTACTCCTCCATCCTCTGCTCTCCAGGAAGAGAACAAGCTCTCCACTGAACAGCATTTACATCTTACTTCTTTGCAGTACAAATGATTGTCAGGCTCTCTTCAATCCTGGGGTTCAGTTTTTTCCTCATTTTCAGAACAATGTGCTAGAAACTGCCTGCTAAGTGCACATTTGTGCCAAATTCACATTTGCTTAAGAAGAATGAAGGCAGCCTATAGATGCTCTTACCGTGGAACAACCTAGCTCAAAAACCTCAGCTCTATTTTAATAGCAGTGTTTACAAAAATTATTTACTGTCCTTTTTACCACCTGTACACTGCAGCCTTCTTTTAACTCAGACTAAGCACGCAGTTTCTTAAAAATAAGACCACAGAAACCTACCAGTACTGTCTAGCAGGCATCAAAGAGTCTTTTCTGGTAGTGGCATTTGCCTCAGCATCTTCCCAACCAATATAAACCAGGACAACAGCTGTGCATTGTCAAAATCACTGCCAGAGGTTCTGCCAGCACACTGATGCCATCCAAGAACATGATGTTCTAGTTAACACGAACATGCCACCAAAACATTACAGTGTACACCTGAGTCAAAGAAAGGTATAAAACTACATATTATGAAGTAATTTCTCCTCAGAGAGGAAAATGGCAAGTGAGATGATTATTGATGGGCTACAATGTCAGAAGAAGCATAATTTCCTGACTGACAATACACATCTCTCCCAAGAAAGAGGAACAAGTCAAAACAAAAAAAATCATATGTGGTTATCATAAATAACAATCACTTCCCCATTTACTATCCTTCCACTGCAAAGGGTTGCTTGTAAAATGGTACTTCTTGCTCTCCCAAGGGGAGAAAAAGCTCTCTCCATTAATCTGTTCAAATGAGTCACAAGAAAAAGAGCAGTGTGAGTCCCAGCCTGTCTGCACTGCAGGTCACATGTGTGGCACAGAGCAGCCACATCAGCACGGGGCTGGAGAGCTCTCATCTCTCCCACATAAGCACATTCTTCCAAAGTGCTTATGGAGAAAGGTGATATTGGGATGTAGGAGACAAAGTGCAGGCTTGGGACCCCTGCACTAACTCAATTCCCTGTCTGAAGGCGGTACAAAGACACCATCTTTCAGCAAAACTTCACAACCCCGATGCCGAAGAAGATAAAACAACAAATGTTGCTCAGGATGCACCAGCAAGCAAAGGGGCATTGTGTCAGCAGCCACTGTAATAGAAATCCACCCGTAGAGCCTGCAATATCATTTGCAGCACCAGCCTTCTCAGGTTTCTCTGGATGAAGCACTACTTCAGCCCTATGTTTAGAACTTGGAGGGAAGCCAGGACGACTTCCCTAACCACCACTGATTTGTTAATCCCTTAATGCACAGGCACTGTCTGTTACTCGGGACGTCAGGTTTCATCACTCCTCAGCACGCTGGTCATAGAACTTCTTGACACTGGGGTTCAAATATTATTGCAATCTCAATACTCCCAAGGGAGAAAGCCAAGCTGAGTTAAAATGTGACTTTGGTGTTGACAGGCTAGTTTGGTATCGTGGAGTTCAAATGGCCAGGATCACCTGGCAACTTGAAAAACAGGAAAAAGTTTGCCAGGATCCTTTTTGATTACAGTCTTATCCTGAGATCCGCATGGCAACAGCTAAACACTTTCCAATCAAACGAAGCAAGTAAGGATACAGTAAGTGGTTTATACTTTTCCAGGAAAGTGCTGGGAGCAATGTGTACATATACATGTGAGTTTGTGCTTATGCAGATTTTCCTCACCTTCCTCATTGAAAAAGAAAAAAAAATCCACTTCTACAAGTGTAGCATGACAGATTTGGAGGTGATACAGCTCAGCATTCCCAAGGAGTTCACCCTGGTAGCTTCAACACTTTCCCTGCTGCCCTAAGGAGAGCTGTCTCCCTGACTGTGATTAAAAAAAGTATTTTCTGAGCATGATCTAAAATAGGCTGGATCATGGTGCTTAGGGAGGGCCATTAAGACACCTCATAGAGGTGCCTCCTGCTGCCAGGGGAGATGGCTGGCCTTCTCCAGAGCACAGAGCTATTTTAGGATCATTTCCCTTCTTCTTGGATTTATATGTTTGTAGTGACACAGTCTGAAATGTGAGGACACTGCAGGACAGTTGAGATCTTGGAAAAAAAGGCACAGGAGAGCATACAAACGAGGGACTGGTGCATGGGGCTGCCTCAGGCTCACACACCCCAAGACTAACTGGACTTCATCCTCCCAATGCAATAGCCCAGACAGTTATTCAGACCTGACTAATTTGCCACCTAACTAATTACCAACACCTCTTTTTTTGACCTCTAAAGGCAACTCTGACAGAGTAATGTGGCTGGCTGTGGCAGGACAAAGCTGGGCCAAGGGCACATCAGGCCTGTCTCCAAATCCATGCACATCCCAAACTGCCCACGCACAGCCCATCTGCTCATCAATAGCTCCAATTAAATAGTCTCGCAGTTTCGACCACCACCAGCTCACACGTGGGGCTTGGAGTAAGACAGAGGGAATTAAAATTAAATTAGCAATTGATTAATGTATGAAGCCACTTGGTAGCTGTTAAGTTGAGCACCCTTTTGGGTTTTTTACTTTTTGGTGACCCCTGAGTTCTTGTTTCATGGCTAGCAATGCCAATGAGTATATCGAAAAATTTGGATAATGTTTAAAAAAAGCTCACAGTTAGGTCAAAACATTGACTCCCGTAAAAACAAGGTTTGACATACTTATCTTATTGGCATTTCAGTAAGCATAGTGACTTTTCTATTTTGTTCTTTTTTAAAGGATATTTTAAAAACACATGATCCTCGAGCAGTCTATTTTTAGACTTGGTGAAATGCAAAGAACAGCACAACTTAAACTGGCAAAAGGGTATATAAAAAATATTAATTAGGAGTGGTTTTTTATTCCCAGTTCTTATAATTGGAAAGAATCTGGAACAGAACAACTGTAAAACTCTGCATTTGAAGTAAGAAGCACAGTATTGGAGAAAACCCTTTAAAATGCCAGAGAGGTACAACATACAACAATGAAAGGATTCAAAGAATAAGATAAAAAGGGTAACTCTTCCCATGGTTTACAAAGACAGTGTTTCACTGAATTCAGTGAAGCTGCTCTTGTTTACACAAAGTCCTGTGTTTTACAGAGGATACAGGGGACACAGCAAACAGAATGATTGTTTTGTCCCTGATGCTTAACGTTGCTATATATAGATAGGTAAGGAACAGGAGTACTCAAAAGCCCAGTGGCACGTGGAGTAGACTTTGAAGGTGCGTACAAAAAGTGTGATTTTAGGAGAGGTCTGTTTGGTTTTAAGCAAAATCTTGAAGAAAAGCTTGGAGACAGCACTCCACAAAACTACTCCCAAGGCTGTTCTTTGACTACAGTCTCCTCTTTTAACAAGGTAAGAGTCAACATAAAAGTAACACAAAATCCTACAGCAACAGCACAGACAGCACTGCAGCCCCACAGCATCCTCAGTAGCAGCAGTGGGTCAAGGTGTTCTGCATCTCAGAAACACACACAGACACTAACAGAGATTTTGAGAGTTTAATCGTTTTCCCTCTCTCTCTCTCTCTCTCTCTCTCTCTTTTTTTAAATAAGGAGACCAATTTCCATCAACTGGGGGAATTATGCTCATCCCCTGGTAGGATGTCTACCAAAAGCCTTTGTGCAACAAAGAGAGAAGTCAGACACAACTATGTGGAAACAGGAGAACTGAGTGACATTAATATCTATTAAGAACTAAAAACACCCACCTGGGAAAGAAGCTTGTTGTCATCCTCCAGCAGTTTCACTTTTGTTTCAAGTTGCCTGATATAGTTGGAAGATGAATCTTTAGGAAAAGAGAAAAAATATATTTAAGCTTTTTGTTTTACAGACAAATACAGTCAGACAGCAGTATGTTTTTTCCCTTCCTCCATGGAAGGCAAGTTCAGGAAAGAGCTAACGACTGAAAACCCAAGGGTGAAGACAGGATTCTGCCAAAAACTTGTTTGGTAAAAGGCTGGAACTCAGCAACAGTGAATTTACACCAGTGCCACCAGATGGGGAGTGTAAATTGAAATCCTGTGTTCTGTAATTTTTATAAAAGTCATTTATGAGTATTGAAAGCCATTCACATCCATCTAAAATTCACCAAGAACTTAACAACAGAACAAGATGTTTCCTTTTAGGTTCAAACCAACAACTTCTCCACATGTGCACCTTTTTCTTTCAAAACCAACTGAAAACTCCCAGAAGCAAGCTGCTGGCACAGCTCTACAAGGAGGTCACTTCTACAGCTCCCAGTGGTGTTAAAGGGGAAGAAGTGTGTACAGCGAGGCCACATACATAGACAGCCCAACTAACACAGCACGTGCCCACCCAGGGCATCTGCTTTTTTCCCAGTGGGAGCACAAGACACTAGACAGAAAAAATACCAGGACAATAAAATACAGAATAACCTCACATAAAATGGTAATATTTAATCTGAAGGAATGTAATGGCCAGTTTACCATTGCAGTAAGACAGCAACAGCAGATAGGGTGACCTGGTATAAAAGATAACCTGCTGAGAAGCTCTGTGGGTGGTTTACTGCTCTTCAAAACATCTGGTTTTTGTTTTGAAACATGCTTTGAAGTAACATATTTGCAAATTTCACAGGGAACTAAATAAAGGAACCTGGGAAAACCTTTTTTCTGTTTTCATTACAGCTTAACAGTTATAGTTCTCTCCATCCATCTGATTTCTGCAAAATTTCTCCTGCATTTCTAATTTTTGTAGCAGAGGCTGGGGGTTGTTAGAGCAGAAGAAAAAGAAGGAAAGAGCTTTGGAGCTTAAGCATATGAAAAAACTCAAATGCTTTCCGCACAAATGCGAAATGTCATAGTATTCTATATAATTTCATTTATTACAGCCCGACTGCAAAAGCTGCTATCCAACCACAGAGCTTCCTGTGAATCGGGGAAGAACCAGGCACCACTGCACCAGTGCCAGACATGCACGTTGCCATTGCCAACACCTTCAGGAGCAGCCCCAGCATGGTGAGCAGGCACCACTGGCTGCAGCTCCAGGCACACAGACACATCAGCCTGTGCAGGGGCGGGAGGCTCAGGCTGTCTCTGTGCTAAGCAGCTCCTCTTGGCCTCTGCCAGCTGCTGCCGAACACACTCAGCACAAGCCCAAATGCTGTTTCTTGGCCACTCCGGGGGCAGTTTAGCAGAAGAGCTAGCATGCATGCTACAGCTAAGCACTGAGAGTGCTTTGACCATTCAAGAGAAAAATTGGAATATGCTTGAAAAAGTGCTGGCACAGGCAAGTGCCAAACAGCACATAAAGGAACAGCAGGACAGATCAGAGTCAAGTGCCCATCTAAAGCACAAACACTCTCAGAGGAAACATGCTCGCTATTTTGTTTGGATTGCACTTTGTTCAAATCTGAGAAATGTACCGAAGAGCTCATGAAAAAGGTTAAGAAGACACCCCAGGAAGCAATGTAAGTTCAATGAACAGTTGAAGTGGTACCAGGCAAGGTTCACAGCAATGTCACCTTCAGTGGTAGGGACCACAACCTCCACCCAACAACAAACCCACTGTCAGAGGAGTTTCCAGGTCAGAGAAAAGGGCAAACCAAATAGGTTATAGGACCAATCCATTGCACCTTCCCTGCAAAGGCCTTGTGCTAACAGCGTCGTGAATTTAGTCATGCATACCTAAAGGTGGTGAGTATAATGCTGCAGATGATCAGTGCCTAAGTCAGCAAGAATTCAGCATCAGTTTGAACAACTTGCTGAATTAGTAATGAACCTGAGAGCAGAGTTTGGGATTCTTATACACAAAGTACGGAGTGCTGTGGATGCTTTGGTCTGACCTTTCTTCTGCCCCAGGCTACCACACTTACCCCTCAATTCAGTGCCAAAAATATCCATTTGGCTAAACAGTTCTCAGAACAGCCCATGGCTCTGTCAGAAGACAACCAGAGACTCCACCATTTCCACTTGTGTACTGGATACAAAAGTCTCCATCAGTCGATGTGGTCAGACTCAGCACCCTTCCCCACCTTCCCTCCAGCTTCACAGGCACCATATGTTGCCAGGACAGCAGCAGTGTCTCTGCACAATGACTGCAGTGATCCTGAGACAGTGATTCTGGCTTTTATCTCACAGTACTGGGGCATTCAAAGCAGCTCCAAGGAAGGACTCAAAGCAGTGTCAAAGGAAAGGCTCAAACCAGACCTGCCTGGGAATCAGAGATATGCCTCTGGACCATGCACAGTCCCTGTGTGCATAAATTGCACTGACAGCAATGCTTGCCTAAACAAGTGTAAAAATGCTAGATAATGCTAAAGATGATGTCTGGTAACAGACACAGGCTCCACAGGAACCACAGCTAAGCCTGTTCCTCCTTAGAAGTCCAAGTCTGTTTCCCAAGCAGCAGGGAGCCTGCACCACACACTGCACCCCCTCACCTTTGTACTCAAGATCTTATCACTTTGAAGTGTTTACATTGTGGACCACCACTCCACCTCATGTGCAAAGAACAGCAACCAAAACCAAAAAGCTTATGGTAACTACTAATGATGCAGATCAGCCCTTTTTTCCAATCTCAGGCCCATGAAGGACAGAGAAACTGCAGGAGGTCCTCTGCAGCATCTCTGCATTCAAACACAGTAGGAAGTTACCCAACGTGGAGGTTGACAACCTGAAGGAGCAAACTCTTCAACCTCTGTTCATGGTGGGTTCCAGCACTGCTAACAGCTACAAGAAATTAAAGTTAAGCAGTTTAATGGTGACACAGTTGTGTTCAGGCCACAAGGACTGTCTGGTTGATGGAAAAACTGGAGCATGGCTACCAAAGAAAGGAAAACAGAAAGAAAATTATTTCCTCACAAGTTTTATGTCCCTTGCAAAAAAGGTATTTCTTGGGAAGGCAAATCCTACAGCCCCAGGAGCCAATCCACACCACAGTTAGCTCCAGCCTTGAAAGCCTGTTATGAGATTTGCTAGAATACTTCAAACACCACTGTTTAACTTCAAACCATGACTGATGTCTGACCTCAGTGAGAGAAAACTCCTTAATAACATAAAATACACAGAGAAAGGAGGAAAAAAAGCAAATGAGCAACAGCTTTCTGCTGGGAGAAGATGCTCCATCTCAGGCAAAGGCTGAGAAACAGTGCTTAGAGCCATCACCATCCTCACTGTGCCTTTCTCTCCTGGACCTGCATGTGTTGAGCCATTTGTATCTTGATCTCAGGTTAAAAAAGTCCCAGAACTTTCACAACAGGCATTGACAGTGCCAGGCTGAGCAGCAAAACCCCAGGCTGGGTCTCCCCCACATCAGATCAAGAAACACATTCCCAACATTTTTCTGCCTCTGACCTTCCTCTTATCAGTAACTTTCCCTTCTCCCATGCCTCCCCCAGAGCCGTGGAGTGAAGATGGCCCCACTGACCTACCAGGAGGAGTGGCAGAGCTGCATCACTGACATCTTGGACCCTCTCATCCCTTTCATTAGAAATTAAATGAACAGTCTCCATCACCTTGTCAAAAGCTGCCATCAGCTGGGAGGAATGCTCCACCTCAACCAGCCCAAATGCCTTCTCCTTGATGGAACAAGCAGCTCCCAGACCTGGGTGCCAGAGTGTACCCCCACTACACCTACCTGGGCCACCAAATTTGAGTCCACCCATGCCTTCACCTCAATGGTGACCCAAGCCCTCATCCTATCTGGACAGACAGCTACACTGGTTGGCTCCATAGAACTGTTGTCACAGTGAAGGGAAGGTACAGTATAAGCAAGGATCACATGGTCAAGGATAAGCTTTTTGGGATAATGCTCTGGCATTCGCTTGGGATGCAAGCGGGGCCAACATACTCCTCCAGTTACTCCTTGGGGTCATGAGCACCAGAAGCACAATCCATGGGTGCCTTGGTGGACAAGATGACACCAGAAGGAAGGTATTTCCCATCAAAACATCTCACTTCCCACCCAACATCCTTTCTGTTGCAGGCATCTGGTACAGAAGAGAAAACTGAGGACAGAGACAGTGTCGTGCCCTGCCAGGCTGCTACCCACAACAGCAGAACAGATGAAAAGCATAACCACCATCAGCTTATTTGTATAATGTAAATGCTTCAAGCTAAATTGTTTGCAGAGCTGTAAAACTTGAAGTTCTGTTTCTTTATGAAGCCTTTGAAAAACTAATTGGATGTAGCTCCACGTATTATCTCCTTGAGAGGGAGAACAGTCACATTCCAGCTCAGGAAGGAGCATTATTGTTATTATCCAACCTCCTCAAGATTTACTGTTTTAAAAATATACTCCGTCTGGAATGGATGTAATTGAACTTGGATGTAATCTAACCAAGTAACTTTTTGCCACATAGATAAAACACTTAATACTCATTGCAGCTAAATTGAGGCAAGACAAATCACTCCACATTGTTTTAATTCTGAGAGTGCAGGGAACAGCTTGGCTCCTGAAGCTTTTTTAAAACAGTATTAGGAACTCTCTTAACAATCAAAACAATCTCTCAGCCTGCAGAGCACAAGAACTATCATTTTAAAAAACATTTTGGAGACACTGGAGTCTTTCCGATCCTCATCTGAGATTTCAGAAGAATCTGTCAGAGGGCAAAATACAATGAATTATATGTTTATTTTGACAGTAGCAAAATAGTTGGTTTTATTTCTTTATACACCTTTTTCCAAACCATGAGTATGCAAAACAGAGATCTGCATGGCAGCTACATGGTTGGGACTGAGACACTTCTATTTAAGACCTTTTAATAATAAGGTCTTAGCACTTTAAATCAATATAAGAAAAAAATACAAGTCCTTTACTTAGGGCAGTTCAGAGCATAAATGCAAGAAAAGGTTAATTCAGGTATCCATGAGACAAGGAAGCTTTGGAGAAACCTCCAAGAGGAATCAGTCACAGCAGAACAGTCCCTACACCCAGCCTGGGCAATACAGAAAAAGCTGGCATGAGCAGACTTGAGACAACAGAAGTGCCTCAGTCCTCCTCCATAAAATCCCATCAGGGTTAGATTTGTCTTTTTGATGTCTGCTACAAAGAGCGGGTTTATGCAGGGTCCAGCTGGGCTGCTGGCTGGTGGATTAGAACCATGGTGCCTCACTCCAGCACTGACCCCACACACACCATGAGGGTGCCCCACACCCCCAGCAGCGACACGGGGCACCTGCTGCCTCCTGCTGCATTTTCTCTCCAGGAGCTACTTTTACTTAGTATGATTTAAGACAGTGAAGCACAGCTCTACTTTATCAATGTCCTGCAAACAAGGCTCTTCCTCCACTCACAAAAAGCAACGACCCTAAAGGGATTTTCCAAAATACAAACCCAAGGAGGAAAGATACAGGAAGGAGTCTGACAGGTTTACACCTTGTGACCAGCTGCCACCTTCTTCTTTGAGTGATGGGATGCTGACATTTTCACTTCCTCCCCTTCCATCAAAGATCATCTCATAAAAAGACCTTCACCTCTGCTCAATAAAACATTTCACTGTTTGTCGGCAGTTTCATTATCACACCTCTGCTCTTCAGCACCATATTTCAAATTTGTATTGCTCTGATGGTTTTGCTTCTTGACACAGACAAGCAGGCTGAAAAATGAGCCAGCAGTTATATCTTGTGAAGAAGGTGATTTATTAAGGCAACAGACCTCTATCAGAGCAGCTAGGAAGCATATGAAACTCATATCTCTATATATTGTCATTAAAGGAAATTATTAAGAGAGGTAGGCAAACCCATCACCCTTGCTTTCTCCTAGGCAGCACCCATTTTGCTGTTCTTACCAACCCTATAGCTTCTGCTACACCCTGTCAACCAACTTCAATGGGCTGGCAGGAGGGCACTTAGCAGAAACAGAACAAGGCCAAATCTTGAGTATTTCCATAGTTGAGGTGTTACAGCACACTTTTAGTGAATAGGCACTGCTTAGACAATGCTAAATAAATAAAAGGCCCATACGGAACACACAAAGCCACCCATGATAACATCTGTCTGAATAAGACTGGCAGGATCAGGCCTCATTTTTGAGGTGCAGGTGATGGCTCTGGAATGGTATAAGTATTCAAAGACCAGTCAAAACAACAGAGGAGTGTGTTGTCAGTCAAACCACAAATAACAAAAAAATCTGGTCTCAAATGAATACATATTTTTAACTCTCATAGGTCATGGTTTTGCACAGGTGACAGGGCTGTGCCATGGCAAAGCACTGCTCTGGCAGGATGGCACATATGCCATTGCAGCTATTTAATGAACATTTCATAGCAAGCCTGTAGCTACAAGCTCTTGATCTCTGAAGTTTTTCAAGACTGCACGTTCCAGACTCAGCTACAGCTCATTAGGCCTGTCTGGGAGCTTAGCAGCCTCAAGTCAGTCTGTATCAGTCTGATAAGGTCTCTCCTGACTTCAGCTTTCACAGCTCAATACTGCAACTTCCAGCCATGGCATCATCTCCATGCACAGCAGAACATCTGCCCATGATGACTCTCAACAGCAGCTCAAGAGCTCCTGATAAGATACCAGGATTTCACTAGGAAGCAGCTGATAGGGAAGGAGGAGCATGTGTGCCCCAGTACTGCAGCACAGCAGGGACAGAGCTGTCTCATCCCATGGAAAAATGCAACAGGTCTCTTCTTCCTTGCTTCCATGACCTTTACATTACAATCTTTGTGGGGTCTGTCAGCAGGAACCATTGAGGATGGCTTGTATCTGAGGATGTCTAACCAACTCAACCTGTAAAACCTGCTTAACGGGAAGGTGGTAAAACACCTCCCAGTCTTGCAGTCTGACACCAGCTTCACCCCTCCTGAGGGGACAACCCATAGCTGCTCTTCTGCTGCTGGGAGTGGATATGGACAGGCAGGGCTGATTCAACTCTCCTGGGCTTCCCACAGCTCTCCGGGCTGCTCAGATGTTCTCCTCACATGAAGTGCTGCCTTCATGACACACTGGCTCAGCTCTGATTACCAGTCATTACTGTTTGAACAGGTTTCCTGAGGAAATCTTTCCTTCTATGACCCAGGGATTGTGAGAGTAAATAACTAAGGAAAAGACTGCATTTGTTTTACAACTCGTGCTTTAACGCTCGACTGTAAGCGTCGCTCTGGGAACAATCAGTGTGAGGATTTTTTAGGTTCAGCTTCAGACTGCGCTTTCAAGCAAGAGTGGGTAGACTGTAATTAGATGCAATAAGCAAACACAGTGATAGAAATATTCATGTCCAAGACACACACAGCTAGACATTCTTGACTGGTGTGCATGTAACAGAGAAATGCTCATTCACGGCCACTTCAGTGCTCTTGCTCTGGGCACACAAAAGCCTGCACTGTCCGAGGGAGCAGGGGAGTGGGTGCTCTCTGGGTCAATTCCAGGTGCAACACCCATCACAGCTCAGCAACACCTGGAAGAATTCATATTTTCCTTGGCCTGTTTAAGACACCATTTGCTGTCCAACCACACTGAGGTACCCACTGAAGGATGGATTAAATGCAGAAAGGACAATTCTAGAGAAAGTAGGAGAATGTTCAAACTGCATGTGGATCAGAGTGATCGTTCCTTCCAGATAATGTGGAACCAGCATTTCTCACTCAGTGCTTATTAGCTGATACTACGGAAAACAACAAAAGACACAGAAGATGGAGCAAAGTCAGGGGAAGATGAGTCTGACCACTGATTGTGATGCTATGCTCACAAAAACTTGCAAGAGAGGAAAAGATGATTAACACCAAAAAACTAGAGGCTTTTTGCTTTGTCAACATAGCTCCATCCTAAAAGCTTTGCTTCCTGTGTCAGAGTTGCATTGCAGCAGTGCAGGATCTTCTGCTGCCAGTGGTTCCAGGAAAGTAAAGCCAAAGCCCACTGACCATTGCCAAAGCAATGGATTAGCTCATCATAATCTTCCTTATCCTCTACCTCTCTTACTATGACCACAGATGGGCAAGGGCTGATCCATAACGGTATGGTCTAAGCAGGACCTTCCATGAGAGACTAATTTTAGATACAGAGAGATAAATCTTCCACTTTTGATACAGACTTTTGATAGACGGTTTGCTTCTTGTTGGTGCAATGGATTAACTGATGCACAGGAAGGAATGGTTGGACCCTTCCCCTTTGAAGTTTGGACCCTATGAGCCAGTTGTGCTGGACTCCCCCTTGGAGGAAGGCAGAGGTGAACAAAAAGTTGTGTCACCAAGCACTCATTTGGGGAGTGGAGCTGCAAGTCACTCACTGCTAATGGGATTCTGCAGCTTTAATGATTATGAAAAGGTTAAAATGACCTGCCAGGCACCCTCAGCTGTCTAAGCCTCTTTTCCTTCCTCGTGCTGCTTTAATCTTGGTAGCAGTCACGTGACCTGGCCAAAAAAAGCCCTGAAGCCGATTAGTGGCTTTCCACCCTCTACAGATGACTCAAAACATTCAGGATGGTGTGGATGCTTCCGAAAGAGTATCCTGCTTTGCTCTACCCCCTCCTTTTGGAGGTACCTCGACTAAGGGTGCAGCCTCTACAAATGGCCACAGTCCCCAGGAAAAAAAATCCCTGAAACCAAGGGAACAGACTGTACTCATTTCCACCTGTTCCAATCCACTTACTTAATTCCTCCCTCCCACCTCCAAAACTCAACCCTTCCCACCTGACTCTGGATGGCTGCAGTAGCCACTGTCTGCGCAACATCAACCAAAGGCCAAGCCCATCCCACAGACAGAGTGCTATGCTCAAAGCCTTTGCTGAGGTTGACTTGAACTTCGGTGGCAGAGTCCTTCAATTCTTCAGACACAGCAGATGTATGAAAAAGGATCTTGGGGGCTATTGCAATTTGTAAACTGGGCACAAATCAGTGTGTGGGATCATATAATGATGCAGAAATGAGAGTCCTGTATGTAAACAGGGGATATAATCCTTCTTCATTGGTTCTATTAAAGACCTTGAGTAAGGATCTGTGTCCAGTTTTAAGCATCACACTACAAGACTCACGCAGACTACTTGAAAGAAATTCTGGAGAGAAATAAGGAGGAACCGAGTGTGGAAAGCATAATCTAGCAGGGGAGCTTGAAGGAACCTGGAGAAGAAAAGTCCAAACATAGATGTAGTAATGGACAGAAATATATCGATGATTTGAAGAATAAATTTCCTTGGGAGGTGGTGGAACTCCCATTGATGGTGGCTTTCAGGAGCAGTTTAGACAAACATCTGTCAGGGGTAGTTTAGGTAGAGCTGTGCCTCCCTTGGGGTGAAGGGATGGGTTGGCTGACCTGAGAGCCCCTGAGTTCTGTTTTCCATGCCTATCCTGTACAAACACCACCTGAGACAATATGTAGATTTTTTCACTTAAATTTTTCTTAAATTTAAGAGTTATTGTTTCCAGTTTTTCCACAGAATTCAGTCCTAAACCACTGAAGGCCAACATGCACGATGCTCAAAACGACTATAGTAACAACATATGGTCTCTAGCCAAGAGCTTAAAAAAGAGGAGCTCAATGAATGCAGACAAGCTGGGGAATGCCAAGAAACCATGTGGATTAGGAAACAGCCCCAGCAGCACTGACAGTCCAACTGCAATCTAAGCTCAGAGGCATCATGACAGAGGAAGGAGCTGGAGAAGGCTACAGAGACAGCCATGTCAATGTCTACAAGTCTTAGGGCAGCACAAGGAAAGGAAAAAGGTCCTAATCTGAAAACTGAACATGTGGGAAATGAAGGCCAGGTCTCTCTAAACTATTTTGATAGTCTAGAAAGCTGCTTCTTCCCCAAAATAGCCACACAGTCTTTCAAGATATGAAGGTAGCTATCAGAAGGCAAAATACTCCTGAGTTTGCATTAGGGAAACTGAAAAGAGTTGCAAATAAAAGTTGATTTAAGATCCCTTTGTCACTCTGTCAAAGCCAGAAAGCTCTGGAAAATAGGATGATCTGAAACATCTGCAAGCCCAGCTATCCTGTTAGTTACCTCTGGCAAATCCACAGATACGAGTGCAATTGTGTCCCAGAATCTGCACCCTGGTTTCCATTTTGCACCATTGCTGCTCGAGCTCTTACCAAAGAGATACAGCAAGCACCCACAACCAGTATTCTACTCTTTGAACTCATCACACTGACCAAAGCTGCACGAAACATTTGCCCCCAAATCTGAACCCACCCAAACACATGCAGATTTCATCCCAGCCCTGAAAGATTTGGGAGGGTGGCTGTTACAGTTGCAAAAGCTTCACTGTATTTGACAAGACCTTTGCTGCTCTTTTTACATTTTTATGGCAAATTTCTAACCTGCAGGAAAAACACCAGGCTAATGCAAAGCCTTGTGAAACAGAACAGTTGTGAGTATATTTTGCTTTGAAATTTTAGGCTTGTTTTTGAATCCTTCAACATTTTCTCCTGGATAGATTAACATTACCTCCTAGGTAAGAAGCACCGCCAAGTTTCAGATGGCTGTAAATCTTATATTCAACATTGTACATACAAATGGGCTGGAAGGTTTTATGTAGAAATTCCCACTACCTCCAAAGGAATCCTGCTTAGAAACTGATAGCACAAAGCAGTACAGCTGCAGAAAGGCTCTCTTGAGTTTACAAAACTACTTCCTAAGCAAACTGTGGAGGTAAAGGCAGATTATCAGACAAATTGATGGATTTTTGTTTGTTTGTTTGTTAAAAGGGTAAGCAAGAAGATCTTAAATGTTTGCAAAAGTCTATCTTTACAAACATCAAGTTGAAAGTTTCGTAGACTTTGAAAATGCTTTTTAGGTTGTAAATCTGCTCCTCCCTTTTGCTTGGGAAGATTCTTCTGGACAATAAATGCAGCGAGCCTAGGAGAGGGCTGCATAATTATCCACTCCACACAATGGAAACCAGCCTTTCCAACAAGATCCTCAACCATCAGGAATCCAAGCTGTTTGATAATTAAAACTCAAAAATCCTCTTCTACCACATCCAGAGAGAAATAAAAATTTATTTTCCACTCCTCAAATATTCCCCCGTGTTCTGGGACCTCCCTATTAAAAAAAATCTCATAGATGCAAATGATGCCCTTCTGAGTACCAACAGGAAAAATATAATTGGCAGAGAGAAAAAACTAATGATTAGGTTAATGAAAAATAGGCTCTATTGACTCAGGCCACTCGACCATTCCTGATGAGGGTAAACAGCCCCCCCTCCCCTTCCCCATGGCTCTCGCCTTTGTCTGCCATGCACAGCAAGGCTGGGAGCAGGAACGCATTCAAAAGCAATGCCTCGGTGGGAAAAGGCTGGAGTCAGATCAAAGTCCTTCCACCCAGGGGCCCACTGGAGCCCAACACTTGCTGAGCAGCCTCCATGTGCCCAGGAATTTGTTATCCCCCCAGCCCTGGTCCAGCCTTCCCCACACCCACTCCATAGCCCAAGCGCTGGCTGCCCCCGATTCCTCCCATGAGCCTAAAAAAGTGCAAGGTAGCGAAGAAGTTAAACATTGCTGGCCTTTTTCCAGCAAAGACTCATTTATACAGTTGTGGCTGGTGTTTACCTACTGGGCAGGATGGTCACAAACCTCATTCCCACACTCAGGACTAGCTGGGGAGGGCTCTTGCTCAACTGATAAGAAAGGTGCACCATTTCATGGTGTCACTCACTCTTGCCATGCTTCTTGGGACAAGCACTGGATGAGATTTTTTCAGTAAAGCAGTTTTCCATTAGAAAGCACTGATTTATCAAGAGAGAAGAGCATTTTTAACACAGGCACATCCAATTTCATGCAATTTTTAGCTCAGAACGAAACTTCTGCTCAGACCCTCAGAGGAAAAAAGGGAGAAGGACTAAAATAGCTGCGAGTCCATGGCTTAAGGCAATCACCAGGGAATGTCTAAATCCCTGCAAGCTAAGCTCTTCTGGAGTTGGGGATTGTGTGTGTCTGTGTCAAAGACACAAATTTCTATGGCCAAGAATACAGACCCCAGCTACACTGCAGGCAGAAATCCCATGCCAGGCCTTATTTGCCAAAAATAACTGCAGTTGTAGAGCCCTTGTCTCCTTCCAGCTAGGATGGGCACCTGTGCAGGTCCCAGTGTTAACTCATATTTCGGTTTTAGATCTATGTGTATTTTGAAAAGAGGTGGCTAAAAGTGCTGGTCTGTCCCAGCAAGCCAGTCTTCCAGGAAGCAAAGCTCTGAGGGGACCCTGTTCCCTTCCATCCAGTTCCCTCTGATTTGGGTCTCTTTCTGAGCTGGTTCTTCTCTCTTCTTCTGCCTGATTCCTCCTTTCCACCCAACAGCAGAAAACATTATGGGCTGCAATTGCCTAGTAATTTAACTCACTTTTGATAAGTGCATTCCAACAGCAGCGTGACTGCAGGAGGAAGGTGTGTTTCTTCCCAAACAGCTTTAAGGACAGAACAGACAAGAAAAACTACCATGCATTAAACAATATGTTCACAGTTAAGTCACTGTAAAACCCTTCAGTGTGAAGCTGGAAGATGGCAAGAAACTCTGTTAGCTTTCACTAAAATATCCAAAAACTGGGTCACAGAGGAGACCCTTTATTCCATCAAATTGCACAAACTGTGCAGGAGCTGAGTTCTTACACAAGGGTGGAGGGAGATCCTCCTTTTGGAAAGCAGAGATGCCCCACCTCCTGCCTGCACCCACTGCCCAACCGTGGGAGCTTGTGAAAGGAAATTGAAGAGGAGAAGGGCTGTCAAGTGTAACATGTTGGCTATGCTGAACTAGTGTGTGCTTTGTCAGGGACAGCTGGGAACAGCAGTAGGCCAGCCAAAATTACGCTATATCCCAAAACTGAGTAGAGCTGAGACTCCAGATACCTACAGTGAGCAGCACATGGTGTAGCTTAAGAATATGAACACAGTAAATGTATAATTAATGCCTGGAAGGAAAGGCTAGACAATACCTAAGCATTTCATAACAGCACCAGGTCTATAGGGAGTAGAAACAAGATGGAGGAGCAGATTACAATTTATCATGGGGCTGGACTGAAATAATGAGACAAAGTAGATACAACATTACTGCAATAAAAATAGGAGAAATCATTTAGAAATGGCAAGTCAGTCCTCAAATAAATGTCTCTGATAAATGTGACTCCCTCTCATCCATGCTACCACCCTCAGCTCGGAGGAGTTCTAGCATCTGCTTTACAAAGCTGGTCTTTGCCAGCACCCAGCTGAGCAACCCCTGTTTTGAGGGAAGGCAGCAGGAAGCATCCTGCAAGACCAGTCCCCAAACAGTGACTGGAACAAAGAAAGGAACTGCCCCATCACCTTGCCTGGGGCAACAAAGGAGAGCCCAGGCATTTGGCCACTGGGGATAATAAAAGAAATCCCACAATGATTTAGAGACCAGGAGATCAGAGGAGACTTCCTCTTCCCACAAGCTGAACCAGAGCTTGCTATGGCTTTGCAGAAGGACTTTGCAAACCTTTACCATGTTTCCCTGAGGTTACGTCCAGAAACTAAAACTATGCAACACAGCAGACTCTCCGTTATTTATTAACAGGTTTATTAGCTCTCACTCAAGCCCTTTGGACTGGCACCTGACAACTCCCCACAAGGCCAGTTAACACAAACTTCACTGGCTCTCAGTCTCATCACTCCAGGGCCATGCAGCCACCTGCAGGATCCACCACTGAATGGTGGCTTCCAAATGCAAATTTTGCATTTTGGCCTTTAAGAGTGGACTCTCAGCAGTAAGCCATGAGCACAGACCCCTGCTCACTCCATAGTGTCACATCCAAGAGCCAGTTCTGCTTACATGTATCACAGAATGGCTGGGACAAAGGGACCCTGACATGAACAACTTCCTTCCCAATGACATGTAGCCTCAGGCATCTCCTGTCTGCTCACTGCAGAGGGTCACCTGCTGCTCTTCTGCATCTGTATCTCAGGACTATCTGAGATCTAATAGAAAGAAAGCAAATGACCTAGCTGCTTCCACAAAACAGATCTGCCTTACATGCATATAATAAAATGACTATTAAACACAGGTATCCTTTCAATAACTAGGTGGGCTCATGTTCCCACACACGGCAAACATTCCATGGAGATGGGAAATTAATCATAACACCCAAAGATAAAGGGAGTTGCTTTGTTTTGGGCACAAGGATGTGGTAGGAAAATATATGGACATGCAAGGTAATGCCATGCATAAAAGTATAAACATGTTTCAGGTCATCTAGCACACAGGTTCCCAAATTATTTTTTAGCCAATTGCTCCCACTCTTTAGACTTTTGTCCTGTTTCCTCCTCCCTCTTAATAAGCCAAGCAAGTATTTAGAAAGAGAAAAGACATTAAATTTGGGGAGTACTATTTCAGGGCCTGCCAGAGCCCTGCTTCACGAGGACAAGCCACCACTGCCAGCTTACCAGTAAGTTTTTCTTACATTCTTATTTTAATATTACCCAAGTAAGTAAACATCCATTGCCTCCCTTGTGAAACTGCCACAGCCTAACAGCTTTTACCTTGAGGAAACATTCCCTAATGACTTTCTCCTTCACCTAATTTTATCCCATTAACCCTGGTTATACATGGTGAGCCCACCCTGAACCACACCTACTGCATCCTCTGAACGCAGGGACTTGGTGATCACCAAGGCTGCTGACCTTCGCCGCTGGAACAGCAGGGACCTGATCCTCACACTTGCTTACCACAGGTTTAGCCTCTGCAGGCATGTGAGAAATTCCTGGGAAGTTGCTTGCACAGAGGGATTTGTCCTTTTCCCCCCATAACATCCCCTGAATGTAGCTTTAAATGACAGGTCACCCCTGCCTTTCTCTAGAAAGTGCTTTGCAACGCCAATTTCCATCCCATGAACTCACAGCCTGCCCGGCACTATTGGGGTTGGCCAACAAGAATTTAATCAACCAACAATAATAAACTGGGTAATACTCAATTGTATGAAGCTGCCAGTCAGATGAAAGGATTTAAAAAGGCTGGATTGATCTCCAAGCCCTGGCAGCTTTCCCACGGTCTCTCTCTAATCTGCAGAGCCAGAGAGAATACATGAAAACTCCAAAACCCAGGTTTTCCTACGGGGTGTGTTAAGTTCAAATAAGACCCTTGACTACAGATGCGTTCTGGGGGTTTTTTTGTTGTTTTCTTGTTTGGGATTTTTTCACATCCCCTTGCTTTATGGGTGGCTCTTACCTGACCCTAAAGGAGTATCACACCAGGGCAAAGCCCCCTCAAAGGCAGCTTATGTAAGTGCTAATGCCATAAGCATTACAGCATCCTTAGAGACAAAAAAACTCAGTGCAGGCTCAGACCAACAGTGGACAATTCACTGTACAGAATTACTGAGAAGAAGCCCATGCCACTTAGGGAAATTGATTGGCAGTGCCACCATTGCTTTAGCTGACAGCATCTTTCCCATACCTGACAGCAGGTACGGCAACATCTTCTGACATTGCTGAGCACTGGCAGGACAGTGTTTGCTTGCTTGGGGGAAGGAAAGCACAGAAATGCTGCAAGCCACCTTCCAGCTATGAATGCCTTTGGGGAACAGCAAACCTAAGCATGTTCCTGAGCATGGCTGCTTGCAGAGCCATGGAAGATCTTACCAAGCTATTTGCACATGCACGTTCTGGCTCTGTTCCTGAGCAGGCTGCTTGCACCCACACCATCCTTCTACAGAAAATGACCACACTCCTACTGGAAGCTTTTCAGACAAGGGCCAGAGGAGAGCCCACTGGTCATTGTTGTGGGAGGCAACGTAAGACAGGGACAAGAGGCTAATTTGGATAATTAACATGTGCACTCTCCTGCACATGTTGAAGTCTGCCAGAATCATGCATCTCCTCTTCCAGCACCTTCTTGGTTCTCCTACAACATGCAGCCAGACAGTCCCATCCCACAAGGTTCAGAGCACTGTGTGGCTTTGCAATTGGCCTGCTGCTCACATTATCCAGGCAGTGACAGTACTGCCGGTTCTACAGCCATCTCCTAGAAAACCAGGCAAGCATCTTGGTTTGGGGGCTGCACTGCAGGAACTGGAAGCAGCCGTGATGCTGATGATGGTGGCTGCACAGGGGTCACCAAACCTGAAGGCAACACGCGCAGCTTGAGAAGTCCTCGAGCTGCAAATCGGTGGTGATTGGCCAAGTATATAGGGAAACACATCATTGTATGTGGTTGTCACATTGCCCTAGCTTTAATTTCGCTGGCCACTGCTGGAGAGAGGACATCAGGCCAGTGGGATCTTCGGTCTGGCCCAAAGCAGTCATGTCACAGTTTTAAGGCTATTGTCAGCTGTGTGCATCACATGGCTCAGAAGCATCACATGGGAGAAGACCAGAGCTGCAGAATGTCCATTTCTCTGCCTCACCCACATTCAGTCAGCTTGAAACCATGCTGACCAGCAAACCAGGGAGACAGAGGCAGAATTAAGAGGAAAAGAAATATTAAACAAAGATGAAGAAATACTCAAGCAGGGGAGGCAACACAAGCTAAAAGGACACGAGCTCCTTGCAGGGCCCTGCAAGAAGGGTTGCCACCCTGGGCTAGGAAGCAGCTGCACATACAAACTGAGAGCCCTTGGTGTGGGCACCGGCTCTGCTTTACAGCCATCTGTGGTTTGAGATAGGAAGAAAATAGAGACAGAGTTTCTGTAGCAGGAGAATGTTTGGCAGCTTTCACCCCCCAAGCCAAGGCCACTGTTTGGGAGGTCACAGTCCTCTGTCCACAGAAGTTAACACCACAAAAACTCATTAGAAAAACAAACGAAGCACCTCGACATAGTTGTGAGCAATCCCCTTTTCATCCCCTTCATGGCTTCTTCAGCCATGGTGAGAGACTAAGAAAGCAAACCTGGGAGTCAAATATTCATCCTGCCCTGGCCAGCTTACACCAGTACCATGGGTTGCCTCAAGTGAATAAACACACACATATATACAGCACCTCACGGCATGGCATGGCCCTCCCTCCCCTCCAATCTGCACTAATCTCCTCTAGTGGCTGTGCTGCAGAAGATAATTTAGAGGCAATGGCATGCTCCTGAACACATTGCCTCTCTCACACAGCAATTAAACGTACATCACTGCCTTGCTGTCCTGTATCCTTGGGGCAGGAGGGATTGTCATCATCTTCAAGTCGTGATTTAGAGAGGTAATAATCATGGCACCAGCCTCATTACATGGCAACTTTCAGGAAATTAGGTGATAGATATTATTCATTAAGTTGCCACACGATACCCATATCCATCCATCTGTTACAGCTGAGCTAACATTTTGGTTTGGAGCATGCAAGCTAATGGTTTCTCTAGAAAGGAAACAGGCACTGTCCTGAAAGGCGACAGGGAGAACAGAGTATGATTGAAACTGGGTAAATAATTTTTAAAAAATATATATTAAACAGAGATCTCTCAGAGGTCTCCAAGTGGCTTTGTAACTACCCAGCAGCAAGAAGTTCAGGTCAAAGCAGAGCCATACGCAAATCATAAGATGGTGCTTGAAAATGACAAGTGATGCAAAAGCTTTGTTTCTGGTGAGTTGAGACTAATCAGCTGCTTGTGCGTGGAGTGAGTTAATTTTAGGGTGTTTTGTCAGAATGTTCCATCATATATAGCTGCCCAGGACCTTCCAAGGAGCTATTCAGACTATGTCCACCACCAGGTGTCTAGGCTGCAAGTTGCTGCCTCCCTTGCAGCAACCAGGATGGGACTGCAGGGCTGTATGTTACAAAAGCCCAGCCACCCTTCACCCTCAGAGCCCAGGGCTCCTGCAGCCCTGAATGGCATGAAGACCCAGGACGAAGCTTTGATAGCCCCCGAATCACCAGGATGTTCCTTGTCCCTTGTCCCTACACCAGACCCCACACATGGGACAGAGTGTGGCCCTCCTGCCTCCACACACAAGGGAGGGAACAAAGAAGATGCTGGAGATTTGTCTGTCACCCCAGTGCTGGGACAGAAACTCCCTGCCAGAGCACAAGTGTCCATGTCCCAGAAGAGACAAGGGCCTCTAGAGCCTGTTTCTCCCTCACAACTACCCAACACCCAGGTTTGTCTCACAAACACCGAGATGGCCATTTTTAGACAGCTCATTTTCAGAATTACTCACTCTCAAAAAGGGAGAATGAAAAGGATTCCTGCCAAATATTTTTCATTCTTATCTTTTCAGGGAAGGCTGTGTTCTTGGGCACAGAAAACAGAAGCTAAGTGCTGGGACTTGAGACAAGCACAATCCCACATTGCACAGATATCCACTCTCAAGGAATAAGTCATCATTACTTAAATAATACAAATGGTTTCCCAGCAAATTTCTTGCCAGAAGGAGGAGAAAAGAGAGTGCTGATGGTGCTGCAGTAGCCAGTGCCAGCCTTTGATGTGACAGCTCTGCAAGTCTCTGACAGAGGCAGAGAAAGATAGAGCTTCATGTCCATCAAGCTACAGCATGCCCAGAGGCTCAAATTTATCTTCTCTAACCCTATCAGACCCTTTTAACAAATGCTTCCTCAAGCAAAAGGCATTAAAGAGGTACCACAAAAATAAGAGATTCTCACTTCTACTTATGGACTCAATGCATAAAAGGGCCACACAGGGCTGGCTAGAGATCCCAGATCTGCGAAATCCTGCAAAAGGGATAGCAAGAGAGCAAGGACGGGGGAGGCAGGAAGCCAAAGTCCAGGAGCTGGAAAGTCTATATTATAATTAAAACTTGCCTTTTAAAATGGATAAGACCCAAGGATTTGTGCCCATCCAACTGCAGGCAGTGGCCTAAAAGGGTGATGCTACCTCACGGCATCCCATAATGACCCAGTGATGCACAGCATCCCCAGCTGAGGCTGGCATGAGGCTGGTGGGGACATGCAGCTGGGCATGGGGAGACAGCACCAGCCCTTGGCAACCACCCAACACAAGCTCAGTTGAAGCTGCTCATGAAACCACATGCCTAGCACTTCAGTTCTGAACCAGAGCTAAATGCCTCCCCACTGACTTTTTCGTCTCTGTAGCTCAGGATATTCAGCTAAGTGGAACGAAAAGTGCAATGTGTTGTAATGCAGCAGTAGTTCACTTCAGGTAACATCCCAACCACTCCAGGTAGCAAACTTTTGCAGCATTAACAAATCTGGTACTGCCAACAAATCTGGTATGACCAATAAGCTACACAGTACATACAGCACTTCTCACACAACCTGATAAAGCTCTGGTACCTGGCTGGCACTGCTGGGCTCCAGTGATGCCACACAACCCAACCACTGCCCTGGGCCTTCCCATCGTGAGGAAAACCACAAATGAGCTACATATCAATAAAGGTAAGTGAAGTTTCCCACAGAGGTAAGGAAGTGTTACACCCTGGATGAACAGCTCAGTAACCTGAAGAATGATAAAAATTCAGCACCTACAGCCAGTCACACATCCATCCACTCTACTGGAACAGAGCTGTGCATCACAAACCTTCAGCACAGCCACAAGCAGAGCCTTCCTCACCTTCCCCCAGGACTCACACTTCAGGCACCAGGTTGTCTGCTTCTCTTCTCCTAGACATTCCCCACATGCCCAGCATAGCCAAGGGGGCAGGGGCACATCCTCCTTGCTAGCACAAATACAACATTGGATGCAGAGTTCAGCACATTCCCAGCAAGACCCCACGTGCTCCTCTGTGCCAGTTGGTCTTTGTTTGAAATGGCCCAGACAAGGCACCCCCAGGTATAAATGCTGAGCAGAGAGCTGCAAGACACAGAGACAGAGCACACACCAGAGGAGTTACACTGTCCTTTGTGTGAACTAAGACTGCTTCAAATATAATGTAAATGCAACAACCAACCAGGAATGGTGACCTTGACTTTCCTCCTACAAGGCATCTTCCAGTGTACTACACTAACACAGCTTTCCAGGTGGCAACAGAAGGGTCAAGCCATTTTGTAGGGCTGCTTTTGACATTGGTAGCCTGTATCATGAGGTTAGGTATTGTTACTAGAATGAAAGGGACACAGTTATACCAGAACTCCAGGATTCACACCAACAGATTTGTGTTCCTTTAGGACTTAGCAGCACTTGCCTTGGGCATCAAGATGGCAGAAAAAGCAAAACGTTCAGCAGCTGAAAGTGATGCAAATATGAACAGAGACTAGATTTGAAGCAGCTCAGGCTAGAAATTGGGAAAAAGAGGCATGTCTAGGTAAACATTTGAGAAGGCAGGCAGTGTCAAGTTGGAGTGCTCACTATGGCACAAGACCTCATTCACCAGCTGCAAGGGTCTGTCCCTTCTGATGTCGTATGTTCTTAGATACTGCTGCATTTTGAATGCATACATATACCACCACCACCTCACAACCAGCATCAATGTAGCAAACATCTAAGGGAAAGGCCATACTCACTGTGCTTGTTTTGGATATTGTAGCATTCCTCCCTTGCAATCGTAAATCTGGTATAATTAGGTAATTAACAGTAGATCCTGCCCAATTTAATTTGCAAAGATTCAGGAGCAAATTCAATTCTGGTACAATTCTCCTTGAGTCACTAAAAAGACCTCAGGAATGAATTTGGGCAGTTTGAATATCCACGTCTCATTGCTACCAGATAAGCTGTGTGCCTTACAAAGGGGTAAAGAGGTCTCTGACAAATGTGAGGGTGCAGAGATGGACATATCCAGGATGGAGGCAATGGATGGAAGTGCCTCTTTGGCTTAGGATCTTCTGGCCCTTTAACTTCTTGTTTCAGTGACGATTTTGGTTAGGCAAAAAAATTTCAGTTTTAGCTTTTCTCCAACATAACACAAGTAACACACTCTCCTTCAGGTTACAGCCACAGTATAGCAAGTACTGGGTGGCCCTTGGGAATGTGAGCTTTCAGACAGATTAATACAGCTTGACTGAAGAAGGGAAAAAGATAGACACTGCTTAACAGACTCCAAGTTGGGCTCATCCTTGAACTCAATTTTTTTCACAATCTCACCATTCCTCATCTGGAAAAGTCACTCTCTGCATAATTAAGTGCAAATACTTTTGTTCTTGGCAATTATTTTTGATTTAGATAGTAGACAAAGGGTAAAGATTCACTTGTTGGGTTTTTCTTTTTTGCTTTTACTGCCATTGTCTTCAGTTTTAAGAGGATCCCAAATATTAAGATGACAGAACCACAGGTTGAGTGACAATAACATAAAGACAAAATATTTTTCAAATACCTTGATGTTTCCATGTAATGAATGACAGCATGTTAGGGTACCACACACTCAATGGTTTTGCTATCATTGGAAGAGCCATAGGGACCTCATTACACAAAGCCCTTGGAAAGCTTATCACAGAGAGTTTACCATAGTTACTGGATCATCCTTGACTTGTTAAAGCCTTTTTACGAATTACAATACATAATATTAAAACAATGCACACATATTATATTAATCTGTGGTTTTGCCCACAAAGGACACCATCAAGGGCAAGATAGCACAGATATAAACCAGAAAATATAACTCTTCGTCCTTGTCCTTGGCACCCAACCTGTGGATCAGTCTATTGCACAAGAGCACACACTTTTATTTTGTTCAGATGGTGGGTGTGCCGGGGGCTGCCAGGGCAGCAGAGCCAGGGCCAAAGGGCGATGCAGCTGCCTGGGTGTGCTCTGAGGGCAGAGCAGCTCCCCCAGGATGGAGGCAGCCCTGCCTGCAGCAGGGAACGGGCAGCCCCACGGTGATCCCTGTGCTGCCATCAGGGACCCATGACCCGCCGCTCTAATTTGAGCACTAACAGCCTTGATAGCATCTGGGGAAGACGTCTGCTGTGCAGACACAGGCAGCTGGCAGACAGTGGCAGAGCTCCAGCGACCCAGGCAAAACCCCTGGTGAGATGCATGGAGGGGAACATGGAGAGGAAACAGCCAGGAGCTGTGCCTCAGCTGATGGACACATGAAGAGCAGTGGCAAGAGGGGAGCAGCACAGGCACAGAAGCACAGGCAGGTTAGCAGCTGGAGAGGACAGGCACAGCCAGCACCTGGGTCATCCTGATGTGCCACTCCAGGTGTGTGCAGAGCCCACCCCTCCTATTCCTTTCCCTTGGAGAATAAGGAACTGTTTAAAGCCCCAGTCAAAAATGATGCATCCCCCCAAACCTTGTCTGATTCACCCACTGCCTCTTCCACCAAGAGCAGAACTCCAGCTGTCCCCGTCTGCCAAGGACAGCACATTTGAGAAAGGGATGTTATATAGTGCATCAAGTTATTGCAGAAAATCTCACTTATATCTTAGCAAAACAACTTTCCCTTTCTACCACTGGCAGAAAGAAAGACAGAAAGAAAAAAAAAAAGGCCCCACCTATCTGCATTGCATACATTGCATAATCCAGGTTCAGTTATCTAAAGCAATGTTTACCTGGAAAAAAGATACTGGGCAAATGCTTAGTGCCTGGCTCCCGGCCTGCAATGGGATGCTGCACTTGGAAACCAAGAAAACAACAGTGGCAGGGATCACACACATTACAAGGCATATTCGACAGGAGTGCTGGGGAGATGGGCAGGACAAGCCAGGCGAGCTTTTCCAGTGCTGGTAGTTGTGATCACACAAGGTTTCTCCCCTGCCGTGGCAGCCCCTGAGAGACACCAAACCTGCCCCTGCAGCACCAACCTGCACATCAGCACCGTGCCCCTGGCCTCCCCAACCCCCTCCCCTCTGCTCACCCCCAGGGCAGGTCCCCACACCCTCCTGCGTGGTCACCCAGGCTTTCATCTCCTCAGCATCAAGTCAGCACAAAGACATCGATAGGAAAATGCTGGGAGTGCCAAGTCCCATCAGGATGAATGCATCACTCAGGCAATGTGCCCATGCAGCAATGGGAAACTTCATAGGTTTTGTTCCCAAGAAGAGGAACCTTAGGTAGTGCTGATGCTCCTTACATAAATAAATAAATCATCAACAAACCAACCAACACAATAAACAAAACACAAAAAAAAAAAAAAAAAAAAAAAACAACAACACACCACAAAACCAACCAAAACAAAACACAAAAAAACACAGACACACAAAAGCAAACCAAAAAAACCAAACCAAAACAAAAAAACTCTTTGCAAGGGTAAGGAAAAAAAAAATAGTCTTGCTGTCTTGGAAAATGTCTTTCCCACTGGCTTCTCTTGAAGGATTTTGTTTAGGCTTGTGGAAACAACAGAGAAGAAATCTGCCCATAATTTGCATGCTCCAAACAGCAGGGAGATATCATGAGATCTGGTATTACTGAGAATTTTTTCTTTTGGCAAAACATATTCCAGATTTACTTGGAAAAAAGTTCACACATCATTACAACTAAATTGCATGCACCTAATGAGTGAAGAAAGGGCACAAGATGACACGTTACCCTGTGGTTTTACTATACTGATTTTGCTTCCTTACTTCATTTGCAAAACTAGGGTTGGTCATAATCCTTCTATCAGTCTTTCCCCAAAATTAGGAAGGGACCAAACCAGATTTTCCAACTAAAAAAAACCTTCCCACGGTTTCAGAGATGTGAAAATGGATTTGCCAAGCAGTTAATTTGACGGAGCTTTCCAAAATACCAGCTTGGCATTTGAATGCTGAGATGTTCCTTTGCAAGTGATTTGGTGAACATTCCCCAGGAACACATATGTCTTGAGTGATCCCTCCACACTTCACCCATTCCTCTGCAAGGGAATGAGAGGAAATGGGAGCCAGAGGGTAGAAAAAGTTAAAAATCATTAAAATATGTGCTTTAACAACAGCATTATTTGAGAATGCCTCTTACTTTCCTGAAAAAGCTCAGCAGTGAAAAATAGGTGGAAGAGAAGACAGAAGAGCAAGAAGACAGAAGCCTGCAAACCCTTGGGAGATGGGGACTGCGATGTAGCCATCCCCAGTGCCTCCTACCAGCCCTTTTCCCCCTGAGCTTGGAAAACTCAGCCCAAAGACATCCTCCAAGCAAGATGCTGAAACCCCCTCCAGGCAGGTTTGAGCCACCCACTGCCATGCAGGACCTCTGATGGGATAAGCAGGTGTTTCTGCTTCTGTAGGAAGGAAAGAGGCTCTGCAAACCCAAAATGCAAACAACAAAACCACAGAGAAGTAAGCAAGCAGGGTCTCCTTCCACAGGACCAGGGAAGCAGCAATGCCCCCCATACCATGCTGAATGCAGGGGACAAGACACTCAGCACCTCAGCCTGTTTAAACTCACTGGTGAGTGGCAACCTTTAGGAAATGTGCCCTCCTGGCTCCTAAGGCAATCTTCTTTATTTTTAAAGCCATGTTTTACCTAAGCATGTTAGTCTTAGAGCAGGGTGTGACACCAGCACCTGGACAAACCCCAGCAGAGTCCAAAGCCGTATTTTGCAATGCCCAGAAAAGCAAACACTGCCCAGAAAGCTTATGGTTCAGTCAGACACGGTGAACAGAAGAAACCTTGCTATCCCCGTTTCACAGATGGAAACAGAGATACAGAGAAGCTCAGTGACTTGCCTGCGGTCTTGCCTGTGGCCAGCCCTCAGTTCCACAAGGCCCAATCAGCACCTTAACCACACACCACCACCTTTCTTTCATGTGGTGACCAGTCTGAAGCTTGAGAGCTGCTGACATTTCGCAAGGCAAAGCCATTCTCAAGCCCTTTCTTGGCACACGTCCCACAGCAGCTGGAAACTTAAAGAGAAGCAGTAAAGTCTCACGCAGTGACTGGAACTCATGGCCCATATTTTCCACGCTAAAAATAACAGCCCTTCAGACCCAGCCCTTGTCCTGGACAGTGCTGAGCTCTCCATCACCTCCTCTCCTTTACCTGCAGACTGCAAACCCAGAGCCAGCTGTTGCCATAACAGACTGTGTTGCCAAGGAAATACAACAATATGTTTATCAATAAAAGCCTTGAGTGTGCACAAACAAACCAGTTAAATTCACTGGTGCTGGAGCCACTCATCCTGTTCTCCAGCTCTCCTAACCCATCTGTGACCTTCTCTGTGGCTTTATACATTACCACATGCAAAAGCAAAGACAAAGACAGACTTATTGACTTGTGGAGCATCCTTATTCCTTCTGTCCAGCATTGCAACAGGCTGACCAGAGAGGTTTTCCTGTCCCAACACAACAATACCCTGAGAAACCTCCTCTGATCTCATGGTCAAGCCTGATTTAAGCAGCAGGTTGGATTAGAGACCTCCTGAGGTCCCTTCCAGCTTGAATCACCCTCTGACCTTTCCTGGCCATTGCTCCTTCACTGCCATTAAATGGTCATCCCTGGCAGGTGGTGGGACTTGAGCATCTCAGTCCTCATTTGACCACCCCCACAGGGAGCATCGCCTTCCTTCACTGCAGCTCCATGGGCACATGGATGTCATTACCCACACTCAGAAGCTCTTGACTCTGCAAAAAACAGTAAAACCTGGTATAGAAAAGTAAGAGCCAGATTCCTGTAAACCCTTGACAAGAGAAATAAACAAAATGTGTTCATACATGTGGAGCTGGGTGCGACTGGCCCGAAGTCAGGGAACAAAGACCAGAAGCTCAGTTTAAAACTGGAGTTTATCAAAGCACACTGCTTGAAATTAACCAAACAGCAAACGAAGAATATTCCTAAATCCCCAGAAAGCAGAAAATACCAATATTGACTCAAAAATGAAATTCAAAGGTTTGAAGAAAATTTTTTATGAAATCTAAACACATTATACAATTGAGCCAGTAGAAGTCTTGAGGGCAGTGTTCCAATTAAAAGAAAAAGAAAATAATCTATCTGTAAAACTCCTTCCTTGCCCTAGGATTCTCTCCAACAAAGTCTTATTCTCTAATATCTGCCCAGAGCAGTGGGCAGGAAAGACACAGGCAGGCAGCAGTGCCTACCACAAAATGACTTCCCCTGCCTACCACTCTGTTTTCTCTTAAGGCTTGGATGTTTTTGAGACCTTCCAAGAGACATAGGGTTTTCCCCCATCTTTTTGTTAAACAAAATCTAAAAACCAAGCTACCTGAGTGCTCACATTCTTCCAAACAAGTTCACACACACCTTCAAAATCAGGAAATAACCTAACTTGTGAAACAGGCTGAGATTTACTTTATTTTAATTATTTAAAATGGCAGTGTTAATTTCAGAGCCTTCAATAATTCAGCTTAATTACCCAAGAGACAAGACTGCCAGATTGAACCCTGTAAAATATATATATAAACAAAACAAAACAAAACAAAACCTATCAGTAGCAGGCAGAATGACTGAATCTATTACCCTGTCCCCAAATAAATGTCAGGCTGCCAAGTGCTGGCACGGCTGCAGGTAATAAAAGTGCCACTGAACATTTCAGGAGGAAACAATGCTCCCACGTGCAGTTAGAAGCGGGTGACAGCATCCTTTCTTCCATTCAGCTGGGTTTTTCTTAAAGCCATATCCCCTCGGCCCCTCCAAATCCTTTTGTTCAGCAAACAAGGGGCCCTGCACAGA
Source organism: Florisuga fusca (assembly GCA_038090715.1). Classification (NCBI taxonomy): domain Eukaryota; kingdom Metazoa; phylum Chordata; class Aves; order Apodiformes; family Trochilidae; genus Florisuga; species Florisuga fusca. The sequence continues at coordinate 9,763,191 of JAAWXA010000014.1, forward strand.
TGGCAGTGACTTGTGAGACAAACCGCTCTGACAACTGTTCATCCTGGCCATAAGCAGCAGGAGAGCACGTGGAGCCAGGGACCATCCAGCCACCAACCACCCTGCAATGGGCATCTGCACCTTCCCCTGCTTGGCAGGTCTATGTACAGAGCCTGCAGAGACAAGGAAAGGCTGGGAAAAAAGAAGCATGCCCTACTCACAAAAAAAAAAAAAAAAAACAACAAAAAAAGCCCAAAACTTATGTACCAAAATGAGATGAATGAGTCGTGACAGCAACAGACCTGGCATCTTTGCTCTGCCTCACAGGGGAAACGTCTCGAGCACAAAGGCAGAACCCGCTATTTATACAAACCACTGCCTCCCTCTGTGCCAATCAGAGCCCCGCACTCCCTCACATTTCCCAGCATGCTTCTCTTGTTGTCAGTGAAAACGGACCCCTCCATTTCATCTAATTAACTTATTTCTCCCCCCAAGCACAATAAGGGAGAAGGGGAGGGAGGCAGAAGTACCCGGGGACAGGACACCAAAGAAATCCCCATCAGCTTCTTGTCACTCGACCATCCCCCAGCAAACCAAACACCAAGTTAAATTCCTTAAGCCACCATAACCACCATAAACGCAGATTCCTGCACACAGAAATACCATCAAAAAAAAGGTCACGTTGGTAGCAAGGGTGAGCTGGTGTTTGGAGCCAGGCAGAGCATTGCCCTCCTGTACTTGCTGGTCTTGCTTACACGTCTGTAGGAGATGCACCCCTGATGCTGCATCTCCATTTAGCAAGACACTGGGAAATCTATTCCTTTTATTGACAGTGTTGTTGTGGAATTTGGTAAACGGATAACATGCTCAGTATCTACTAGCATGACTATAAACACAAAAAAGGGAAGGAAAAGCCTGCGGCAAGACTAATATTAATACCCAGCCATGTCACTGTCAATTAAGTTCATAGCTAATGAGCACATTTTCTCGTTGCACTGTCCACTGACACTGTAAGCAATGTCCAATGAAAAGCATAAAACGCTGCTTTTGGAAGGCAATGATCTGTACTGGTGAATTCTGAACCGACCAATTATGAACATTATTTTTAATGGAACAAGCAGAGTTTCTACTGACTGTAGTCCCCAATGCCAGAAGATGTCTGCATCTACAAAATGTCCATACACATTCCTCTCAGACTGCAACCGCTATTGCTATTACTTGATTTGCTAGTACTACTAACTCTGTAAATATATACATATATAAAATGTAAATAAACCTCCTGTGAACCCTTACAACTATTCTCAGTTTTGCTGTTGCACTGTGAACTCCATTTTCCAAACATAAACTGCTTCTCCACATTGCACAAGATCTGAACCTACATGGTCAAATCTGTCCAAGCAGCACTGTTCATTATTAGGTAGGATATAATTTTGCTTTGTTGCCCTAAAATCATCATTGTAGCACTCAAACATGGAAAACCTTACATCATCCCGTGAAAGTGCTTTATCTGCTCCCTGAAGAAGGTGTGGCAGGGAGAACCAAGAGCAGTGCTGGGCAGATCTCAAGCAAGTAGAGCAGGATAGAGCTGTGGCCAAGGGAACAAGTCCTGACGTACAACTTTCCCCTCAGGAGGTTAACGTTACACCCGGATCCACCACTACAGCCTCCGTATTCCCACAGGCACCCATCCGTCCCTGGATTGTGCTCCACAACAAGGTACAGACACACCCTCCAAATCACTTTCATGAAAACTAGTTGTAGGGAGAAAATTGACCTGCATCCCCAATCCAGTTCACTTTGTAACCTTATATAAAATTAAGCTTTGGATTAACATTACATTAATGTAATTCATGTTAGTCTGCATGGCTGGAGGCTCCTGGAGATAGTGTGGAGCTCTGAGGCACAGTGAAGGAGAGCTGCTTTGCTCCTGAGGGCAAGAGTCACCTCTCCTCTTTATGATGCCCTGATGCACTTCTTTCCCTCCTTCCTTTTTTTCTAGAAAAAGATCACTTAATGCCAAGGATGTCACAGCTCCTGGCTGTCTCTCATCTCCTCCCAGGGACTTTGGAGCATAAAACCATGTCCAACAAGCTTTCTACATCTCGTGTGCATTGAGGAGAACCAGGAGTAAACAGGACCAGCTTCTTGCTGTCATACAAATGCAGCGGTGGCCTACCCTTCTCAGCCAGGACAAGCACACTACAATGGGTGGTTAAACCCAAAGCACATATCAGAACCCATCCTAACCAGTGACAGACCTACTTGGATAGGGGCAGCAAGAATCTGACTGCAAGCTTCCAATGCATCAACAGCTGTGCCTGCATGGGTGGCCTGCATTTCTCCACAGCTTTGGTCTGTCTCCATCCAGCATTTCAACATAACATTCTATCTTCTGCCCAAAACCAACAAGTAAACAATCATAGGTCAAAGCATTCATCCAAGCCGGGTATTGGATAGAGTAAGGGAGATCCTGTTGATGTTTCATCTTTCTTTCCTTCTCCTGCCATTCTCTTAATGCTTTTTCACTGGTTTAAGTAACAGGTGCTTCAAGACAAGACAGTGAAGGAGCAGAGAAAGAAATACAAACTAAGGTACAGTCCATTTCTCAGAGTTTTTAACACTCCATGAGGATTCCCCCGCATAGCAATTCGTAAGGATTTTTTTTTTTTTTCTCAGACTGGACCTGTACTTGCAACAAAATAAAATCTAACCTTTGAGTGGGAGAAAGAGGAGAAGGAAGGTTCTGAGTCTGTTCAGCTTCAAAGAAATAATGCTGTTGTTTTAAAATTACCCAACCTTCTGCATTCAGCCAGCCAGAAGTGATCCTTTCCAAACCTATCTGCTTTGTTTTTCTCACTGCTTTAGTGAGGTTTTAAAGGAGAAGGAGGACAGAAAAATAAAGTGAACACTTACAGGAGGTATCTGAGCCCCACCTGACCCCTACACCCTCACACACACTGCAATCCAAGACAACCATTTTATTACAGCTTCAGCTCAGCTAAATCCAGTTTATCCAGCAGGCCATAAATCTTCCCATGTAATGGAGCAGAGCCCTGGTTTCAAGCTCCACAAGATGCTTCACCCAAGCAATGTCCTAGCTGGGTTATCATTTAACCCTCGGCATGGCGGGGGAAGTGAGCAGTGCCCGCAGCAGGGTTTGCTTGTTGTCTTGTGCAGCTCCAAACAGCAAGTCAGCAGATCATCAGGACCCAAATGTTTAGCAAATACTGAGGAAGTTAAAAAAAAAACCAAATTACAAAAAACATTTGTATTCAACAGCTCCACCAAATCTGTACAAACACTCCAAGGTGGAATCCACACCATGGATTGTTGTATGATCAGTCATATGTTATGAAATTCTCCCTCCAAAACCCTCAAGTTTTCAGACTACCTGACAGAGACAAAAGACCTGGTAGAAAATCAATTTTATTTCACAGGGTAATTATCTTCCATCCTTCAAAACTGCTGCCAGTCCTGAAGAAATGGGAAATTAGGATTATTGCCTCAAACGGCTGTGAGAACAGCCCTGTGTCCACTTGTGACATCCCTGGACCTGGCAGCCTCACAAGGCTGAGGGCTTGCACAACTCCCAGGGCTGGCACATTGCCCATGAGCTTGGGGAAGGGCAAGCACAGAAGCAACACCCTTCAATGAGCAGAGAGAAAAATGCACAGGGGTGTGATTCCAAGCTTTATGAAAAAGGCCACAGATAATGCCAGCGAGGCATGGGGTTGACTGGCCAGTGGCTTGGCTGAGAGGTACCTGATGGCCATGTTTTGAGAGCTTGTTTGCTGAGGTGTCTTTGCCATACATGTGACTGTGGTAGGAGGAGGCTTGACTTTGACGCTGGAATTCCTGGTCATTGCAGAGGAGGACCAAGTAACTTAGTGCAGACTGGAGTGGGGACAGGCTGGTGAGCAACCAGTTTTGCCACCATGCTGGGCAGCTGGCCCCTCCCATGCAACTGGTAGGTAGAAAAGATGGTAACACTAGAAATGGCAGTCAGGACTACAAAAGCAAGGACCTGCTCGCCAAGACTTCAGGGATTCTGTGGAAATGCCAACAAACTCAGACCAGTTTGCAAATGCCACTGGAGCTCCAACAACCCACTCAGACTTGTTTAAACCCCAGAGGCACCAGCCTGTGCGCTGAGAAGGTTTCTCCCTCTTCGAGGCCAGGCCATGAAGCATGTGTACCAGTGCTGATGCCTTGTTATTCATAGAATCATAGAATCGGCTGGGTTGGAAGGGACCTCAGAGATTATCAAGTCCAACCCTTGAACCTACTACCGCCGTAGTTACTAGACCATGGCACTGAGTGCCACATCCAGTCTCTCTTTAAATATCTCCAGGGACGGAGAATCCACTACTTCCCTGGGCAGCCCATTCCAATGCCTGATCACCCTCTCCATGAAGAAATTCTTTCTAATATCCAACCTAAACTTCCCCCGGCACAACTTAAGACCGTGTCCTCTTGTCTTGCTGAGAGGTGCCTGGGAAAAGAGACCAACCCCCACCTGGCTACAACCTCCTTTCAGGGAGTTGTAGAGAATGATGAGGTCTCCCCTGAGCCACCTCTTCTTCAGGCTGAACAGCCCCAGCTCCCTCAGCCTCTCCTCAGAGGATCTGTGCTCGAGTCCCTTCACCAGCCTGGTTGCCCTCCTTTGGACCTGCTCCAGGACCTCAATCTCCTTCCTAAACTGAGGGGCCCAGAACTGGACATAGTACTCGAGGTGTAGCCGCACCAGCGCTGAGTACAGGGGCAGAATCACTTCCTTGGACCTGCTGGCCACGCTGTTCCTGATACAGGCCAGGATGCCATTGGCCTTCTTGGCCACCTGGGCACACTGCTGGCTCATGTTCAGCTTCTTGTCAATCCAAACTCCCAGGTCCCTCTCTGTCTGGCTGCTCTCCAGCCACTCTGTCCCCAGCCTGTAGCACTGCATGGGGTTGTTGTTGTCAAAGTGCAGGACTCGGCACTTGGCCGTGTTGAACCTCATCCCACTGGAATTGGCCCAACTCTCCAACCTATCCAGGTCCCTCTGCAGAGCCCTCCTGCCTTCCAGCTGAATGACAGTTCCTCTCAGCTTAGTATCATCTGCAAATTTGCTGATGATGGACTCAATCCCCTCATCTAAATCATCAGTAAAGATATTAAACAGAACCGGGCCCAATATTGATCCCTGGGGGACACCACTAGTGACCGGCCGCCAACTGGATGCAGCACCGTTCAGCACCACTCTCTGGGGGCCTCCAGCAGTTCCTAACCCAGCACAGGGTGCCCCTGTCCAAGCTGTGGGCTGACAGCTTTTTCAGGAGAATGCTGTGGGAGACGGTGTCAAAGGCCTTGCTGAAGTCCAGGTAGACCACATCCACAGCCTTCCCCTCATCCACCAGGCGGGTACCTAATCATAAAAGGAGATCAGGTTGGTCAGACAGGACCTGCCCTTCCTAACCCCGTGCTGGCTGGGTCTAATCCCTTGTCTATCCTGTAGGTGCTGTGTGATTACACTGAGGACAATATGTTCCATAACCCTGCCAGGCACTGAGGTCAGGCTGACAGGCCTGTAGTTTCCCAGTTCTCCTTTCGGCCCTTTTTGTGGATTGGTGTGACATTTGCCAACTTCCAATCATCTGGGATGTCCCCAGTGAGCCAGGACTGTTGGGAGATGATAGAGAGAGGCTTGGCAAGCTCTTCTGCCAGCTCCCTCATCACCCTTGGGTGGATCCCATCTGGTCCCATAGACTTGTGGGGATCCAAGCAGCTCAGTAGGTCACTGACTGTTTCCTTCTGGATTACAGAGGGGCTGTTCAGATTCTTTTCTCTTTCTACAAGCTCCAGAAGCCAGCTGTCCTCAGGACAACATGTCTTCCCCACAGAGACCGATACACTGAGGTCCTGGTGACCAGCAGTCGGCCTGTACCAACTCCTCCCTCTCTGCTTAGCATGGCTCTCACACAGCCACAGCTGGTTTGGGGCATAAAGCTTCATAAAAAAGCAGCAGATTGATTTGACAGTCCACTGGGGAAAAAGACTTCTCTGCAGACTAGCAAACATGACCTACAAAGAATGACTGAAGGAACTGGGTTGCTTAGTCTAGCGAAGACTGAAGATAGACACGATAACTATCTCTGAAATACATGAAGCTGGAAAGCAAGTGAATAAACAGTTCTCCCTTCCCCCAGCAGATTGGACAAGGCAAAACCAGACCTAAATTGCAATGACGAAGATTAAGGTTAGAAGTTAGGAAAAGACTTCAAGTTGGGAATGACACTGCTCCATGAGAAATTTACGTCTGGTGAGGTTATGGAATTGCTATCTATGGAGGTTTTCAAGACCAGGCTATAGAAACATGTATTTAACTATGAGCCAGTCCTGCCTTAGTATAAACAGCTGGGATAGATGACCCCTGGAAGACTCTTTCATATTCTATTGCTACTTACTCCATTACTAATAGGGGTTCACAAGTCAATATCACAATTTTCAAATCAATTGGCATCTTTGAGCCTGTTCTTGACACCCACAATTTTAAGCTAAACCCAATACTCCCAGATTACTGCTCTGCAGGAGGCAGGTCTCAAATTCCTACCAGCAAAATCAGCTACCACAAGAGCATACCTGCTCTACACATTAGCTCTCATGTAGTGGAGAGGTCCAGAGCTGCTGGTCTTAGTCACAAGGACAAGATTTCCAAATGACATCAGAGGTGGCAGAAAACTGAAGAAAACCCTGGAATGCAGCCACCGCTCTCTTGAACTGGTGTCCTTTGGTCAGCTTGCCACCAACTGAGCCCCAGCCTTGTACCCACAAATGAAGGGATAATCTCCATGAACATTTTTGTTGTCATCCACCTAAGCCAACAACCTGACTGCTGTAATCACAAGGGCTGTATTCTGTCTCCTGGTACATGCATACATTGCACAGATACCTAAGACACAAAACATGACAGTTAAGATTGGGGAAAAAACCCAGTGCCTAAGCAGACATCAAGAATGTATTAACCTTTTGAACCCAGCTCTCTTGCGACGTGCATCTGCCTTAGATTCCCCTCAGAGCAGTTTCCAGTTAAACCGACACGTGAGAGGAAACTGAAGCTCCTTTTGCTTCCCCATGCCAAGGATCCAACACAAGCATGGAAGGTCCAACCAGGCTCCGGGTCAAAGACAACATAGGTGGGCCAGGCTTAGCTTCCCACTACACTGCAGGTGAGCCCTCAGTCAGCATTTCAGCTGAAACACTGGCTTACCTTCCAGCTCCCTCTCCCTGAGGGCATCGTTTCTCTTCCTTGCATGGCAATGGTCAGATCACTGTAGAACACACATCTCTGAAGCTAAAGTGCAAATTCATCCCATCAAGCTGAACAACCCTTCTCCTTAGAGCTCCCATTCAGAACCTGCATCACAGCCCCCCACACACAACCGTTGTGGTGGCACAGAAGTTTCAACTAAACTGGGTTTAGTCAGGGTTAGTTAAAGTGTTAGTTTAACCCTGACTAAAACCTACCATCAAAAACCAGGTACTGTGTAAAGTAACAAAGGTCTGGCTTTAACAGGGGGCATAAGATGTATTTAGCATCTTATTTTAATGCTTCTACATTGTAAGCAGTTTTTCAGCTGTATTAATTCTTTGAAGCAAGTAATTCTTCCCTAATCATCCTGGTCTATATTTACATGATGAGGTGTAATGATGCATCTCAGGAATGTTATGGTATTAGTTAAACTAACTAAGACAACTCTGGCTGCAAACTGATGAATTTTAATGTGTCAACATCAGATATGAAAATGTAGTTGTGTGGGTCTCTGGATTCATGCTAACATATGGTTCAGAATTCTAATTAATGCTTTTGGATTTCATTTCACATAACTTACATTACTTAATTCAATATTTTTTTCACAATTTTGGAAAAATTTATATTTTGCCAAGCTGTGGGTTTTCAGAATAAGTGGGAGAGAAACCTTCTATTTCCTCTTTTCTGCTGAAAACTTCATCTTACCTCCTTGTCAACTGGCAGTCTTCCCAAACTAGAGGCCCCTGCCCCAAACAGTCTGGAGCGACCCGCTTTGCAAGAGCCACAAAGGCTTACTAAAAAAACAAACTCATTTTCAAATCATTATGTACTGTGAGCAATCTCTCAAACTCTCCAGGAGGAAACGCAATCCAGCCTTCTGAAACACAGTGGTTGTGACATGTAGGGATAGCACAGACCCTGAAGCCAGGCACTGCTATCAGCACTGCAGACCACCACAATCATATGAGCATTGACAGAAGATTTAGAGCTCTGTAGGGCATTGCACAGTGCATGGGTATGCAAGTTCCAGTTTGGGGACAGTGGTATTTTCCATTTTTCATCTGACCCCATTTCTTAATGATCCACATTCAAGATCTCCCTCTAGGCGATGAACAACATTTACTTGTGCTTCTCATTAGTTAAAGCAAAGCTAAGTAAGTGAAAGCACAACCCATATTCATTCCAAAACACAAAGCAGATTTGGTCAGACATATGTGACATTCACTGTTATTTTAGAAAAAATATTTTGATACAGAAACTAATAATCCTTGAGATCCACATGGTGTGAAGGGAGCAACCACAGCATCAGTCTGTGGCTTTCTGAAACTGGTGCAATGGTTTCAAAAGCCAGGTATGCTAACAACAGCCCACAGGAGCCTTGAAAGACCCCCACGAGTGACCCTGGCAGGCACTGGTTAATGCCCAGTACCAAAGGGCTTCTGATCTTAAGTGCATCTTGGCATGGCTACATTGATGTAGGATTTCTTCCGGTATTACAGAGTTACAGACTTCTCACAGCATGACAGGGAAAGGATGGCCTTGAAAGGTTTAAAGATTTAAGATGTTTCTCTAATTTTCCTTCACAAGAGTTACATATAACTACAGGCACTATGCATTTAAGAGCTCAGCTCTGCAAGAACTAAACACACTCAGCTTCCCATTCACAGTACCCTGCGGGGGGGAGTGTTTTAAGCCATCAGACAACAACGCTTTTTCCATTTTTTAAAGGGTCAAGAGGATCCAAGATTGGTAATGCCAGATATGCAGTTCCCTACATCCCCTACTTCAGAAAATTGTTAGGGGAAAACTGATTGCAAAAGCATCAATGCAAATGCAGCATTGCTGGTTGCAGTCCCAAAAGTGTTATTACAGAAACACTGGTAAGGGCCAGGCAGTACAACACGCAATGACAATGTGTCCCAGTCTCTAAATGAAAATGCTCTTGAGCAGGCAGAATGTTTTTGCTGCCACAATGATCAGTCCCTGCTTTATGCCTGAGACTCTGGATATTTACCTGACTAATATAGAATCACAGAATCGGCTGGGTTGGAAGGGACCCCAGAGATCATCAAGTCCAACCCTTGATCCACTACCACATGCACCAAAACACCAAAGCAATGGCACTCATCCTAAAAGAGCATTTTGGTACCCAGCTCAGTCTTAATTCAGTAGGTATGAGGCACTTAGACATTGCTTAGAACTGGCCACAGGCCTGCTCTCCCTAACACAGGTTATTTCCACATTTGCACAATGTGGGGCATGAAAACATCAAAAAGCAGCAGAGCAAAGGCCCAATGTGGCTTCAGCTAAGTCACAACCAGGGTCCTGCAACTGCTGCTTTTCCCCTTCTGCTCAAAAGGACTAAAACTGCATAAACATGAGCTATCTGCCTCCTCACTCCTTCCCCTGAGTGGGAGCCCAGCCCAGACCAAATCATTAGCATCATCTCCTCTTGACCAACCTCTTCACCAAAAGAAGGAAATGAGAGGAAAGAGCCTTCTCCTACAAGGACACACTGCCTGGGGCTGAGGTCACAGCCAAAGGCTGGGAACACCATCAGGTCCTTAGCTCCTTCCTAGCCCCCTCTCCAAATCCAGTTACGGATCTGTCACCTTGCTTCTAGGGCAAGGCAAGTAATCTGACTTCAGCAAAAGAAATAATCTCTTGAATTTAAAAATTTCAGATTCCCTCTTTCCACCCCAAAGAGAAGGAAACAATACGAATGGTCACAACCAAGGGACAGCTTCTGTCCTGTTCCAAAGTTCCAAATCACATTATATGCCATTCTTACAGTCTTTCAGGTACGAAACAAGTAGCACTGAGCAGATTATTTCTGAAGTGGAAGTACAGTTTCATGTCACAAACCTCTATAAAAAGATGTTACTAATGCACAAAAATGTCTCTCCATAAACACTGTGTGAAAAGCAGTCAGGTAGAGCCAATGAGCACTTACTTAATAACAAAACCCCAGGAAATATTGAAAAAACCAAAGTAAAACAGACTTCAACCCTAATCCTGCTACCAATCTAGTGCTTCAATATTGTTATTACGTGTTTGTTATTTGCATTATAAGCATAGTCACAGACAACAAGCCTTGTCTGAGCTGCTGTTCAGACACAAAAATAAGAAGTTTTTCATCTCCAAGTGACTGGAGACATCACAGCTAAAGCAGGGACAAAGAAGGAACCGTGGGAGCCTTGCAAGGGCTGCCTCTCTGTTTTTGCTCAGAGATTAATTATGCCAAGTGCCTGCACTGGTACCCACCATGGCAGAACATCCCCATCTCAGGCTGTGACTATCCCACCTTCCCCACATACACACCAGGGATCTGCCTATGTTTTCCTCAATTTGTACACAACACCTAATTGTTATTTCTCCTCTGGAAGTGCCTAAGAACTCTTAAAGGGTTTACAGCCCCATTATCCCAGGCGCTGTAAAAGCAGGGAGCCCAAGGTCAGCTCCCACCCACAGAGGCAGGTGGAACTGCACACACTAACCACTGTGGTCTCCAAAGCCTCTGGTAGCCCCAGCAAACCTTTAACTCACCCCACAAAACTATGAGAGGTTCCTTTCTGCTGAAGCAAAACTAAAGTAACTACTTGAAAAAAAAAAAAAAAAAGTAAAGAAAAAAAAATTTACTTCCTGATCAAATTAAATTTCGTTCTAAATAGCTGCTAAGAAGGAAACATCTGCTTTGTGTTTCACATTTGTATGAAAGCAATATAGTTTTATAACACAAGATGTCTTCTTTAAGGCCTTAGGGCTTTTGCACTGGAGCTTCTCACCCTGTGGCAGGGCAGAGGCACTGAAGCAGAATGTCACAGACATATAAGGATGTGATATGTTAAATGCTGCCCTCGGATGAGGGAGTTGGACATTCCTTGGTTCTGAGAATAAAATGCTGTTTATTAAGGCTGGGAGAGCCACTACCTAAAAAAATATAAAGTTCATTCAAATCCCAGAGCAATTCATAAGCCTGATGCTAGCAGACACCCTCATATAATCACTCACTACATTTTGAGAGCAATCTTAGTAGCTATTGTATAAGGAGCTCAAGTACATACTGTGCTGCAGATCACTCTGTACCTTCCCACATCTTTTCAAATAGGTGGAATAGGAAATCCTCGGTAGGCTTGGAAAAGATGAAGAAGCTTCAGAAAAAGCTTCTTGTCACCATGTTTTTTTCAAATGAAGGCAAAAAAAGAAAAACCCACCAGAGTCTCTAAGTCTTCCACAGAAGAGGTGGCGACTGTATTGCTGTTCTCTTTTTTTAGTACTCAGCAAGCAGCCTGTTCTTAGACAAAATCCCTGCTGATGCAAGGAGACTCAGGACTGGGGACAGGTCCCACAGTGCCTCCCCGGGCAGGGCAGCCACAGCCACCTGACAGAGGGTCCACACCCCTGTGCTCAAGGGGAGCTATGTCTGACCATGCCTTTGCCTCGCATTGATTTTCTTTGATCCTGTCTACATTATTCTAGCTTCTAGACTCATTTGCTGATGTTGTTCTTCCACATTTCCATTGCTTTGCTGTTTCTCCACTATTGTGCTGCTGTTTTATGCTTTACTTTAAATATACATATTTAAACAAGCAAAATCACAATATAACCATTCTTCCCTTTACACCAAAAAACAGACCCCTGCCCCAGCAGTTTGCTTGTTTGACTCCAGTCAAGTTAGGTGAAGATTGCCCAGGCAATCTGTGACCATGGCCAATTCTGCTTAATTAGGGACCTGCTCCATTGGCAGCTCAGTGGAGCCAATAACCAGCAAGGCCTGGTCCCACCCTGCCAAGAACAACTTCTTCCATCAAGCTAGCCAGCTCCAAAAATGCCACTTTTCTGCCAAAAGCCATGCCTGAACACAGAAATTGCACTAGGTTAGCAAAGTCTGTACAGCCCAGGAAGAAACAGCCCCCTCTCTCCCTGCTCAGATGCCACCATGCTGGTGGTACCTGTGCATACACCACCACTCTCCTCCCACCTTTGACTGTTCTCACCAAGAACAAGCCATGATCCTGCCACTAAAACTATGCCTGAGCCAGGAGTAACCGCAAGAGTTACAGCAAGCAAACACCAGAGGCAGGCACCAAATTCACAGAGCCAGGTACAGACTGCTGGGGCAGCACACCCAGACACACCTTGGGAGGCTCCTGTTCTTCCTCCTCCCAGGCCTGGAAAGCATGTAAGAACAGAGCAGGTTTAGCTCCATGTGCTTCGCCTGCTTCCCAACACCTCTCCCAGCTTTCCTTCCAGAGGGACCACTGTAATGTGCTGCAGGAACACACTACAAGAAGAAACCCAAAGGCATCAAAGGGGTCACAGCTAAGGGCTGAGGATTAGGGGCTTTTTTGGGTTCAACCCTGTAGAGGAAATCATTCTTAATTTTTTAAAAAATTAAAAATGTAACTAAATGCACCCAATTTTTCATAAACTGGGCAAGGCCTGAGACTTAAACCATATCCGTTTCAGCAGCATGACCAGGCACGTGAAAGCACTGCTGATAACAGCCCCGTTTGCCACCAGCAGCAGATGATGCAGAGCTACGACATGTCGGGACATCCCACAGATCAGCAGCAGCAGCAGCAGCTGCAGCCTGTTTGAACCTGTTTTGCCAGCTTGGTGCCAGGGGAACATTCAGGCCACAGCATCAGCCCCAGTTCAGCCCCACAAGCACAACTTCAGAGCCCAGTAGGTGCTGAAGGCCATCCATCTCTCCATCCTGGAGCAGGTCATGGGCACATTTTGGCAGCTCTGCAGCATGATCCCAGCTCATTGGGTGGAAAGTCAGAGACTGATGGCCACCCCTGATATACACCAAGTTCTGCACAATAAAACAGGGCAGTGTCACTAAAGATTTCAGGGCATTTTGTGGAAACTCAGCTGTGGGTAACCCCCACAGCTGACTCGCCACCTCCAGGCAAGGACCATTTAAACACCTCCATCTTCATGACACAATACCTCTGTCATTTATTGCCTGCTGCCAGCAGGATCAGTCCTGCACAAAACCTGGAGGTGCAGGGCACTCAACTCACATAGGTAACAAGCATACTGCTGCCCTGCCTAAAACAGCAGCTTTGTGCTTTTAAGAAATACTTAAGGCCTCCCAGAAAGCATGAGGAGGAATGGGCAAAATAAAAACACCCCTTATCACACAGCATGCTTTAGCAGGTATTAGATAAAAGTCAGATGTCTCAAAGCAGGAACCCAGGTTGGCAGGGGCATCTGCCAGACCATCTCTGACAAGCTTGGAAGTTACAGACAGTCCAGTGGGGTCACCCTTCATTTCCTTCATTACAGGGGAGAAAAGTCTTGAGCATTTTTTCTTCTGTTTTCATCCATGGCCATCATATGGGAAGGAACATGGAAATGAAAACACTGGATGAAATTCTTCTTTCCTACCTAGCACCAAGGAATTAAGTAGCCCAGATGGATCACTTGACTCAAGTATCTGGTTTTCTAGCTCTGATGTCTGCCTTGCAAGACCCTCAGTCCAGCAGAACTAAGGCTCTTTATTGCTCAAAGCAGAAATTGTCTAAACACATTGCTCAAGACAACAGCAATAAAATAATCAGAGGCCTTTTCCCAGGTTCCAGAACTGAACATCAGAGGAGGCAAAGGGATGGTGGGGGGCAAGAAGCTAGCCAGGTTGTATGTCAGCCTCCCCCCAAACCAGGCTGTTTTGGAGAGCAGTTCTGCTCCAAAATAAGGGCCCCAGACCCCTTGTTCCTCCAGCCTTCATCCATACCAGGCTCACAGCTTTGTTGAACAGTGTGTGAGCTGAACATATATTAAACACCAGGCAAAGTCCTCACATACTGTCATTCCTCCCCTCCCTTGCCCCATCCCAGTCTCTTCCACAAAGAGAATAAAATCAGAAAGGGCACCACCGCAGTGAAGAGGTGTAAATGGTTATGAAAAATGTTGAAGGAGAACCCAAAATTTGGATTCTTTTTCTCTGGAGGATGCTTGGATGCAGAACATCACTTCCAGCTTCCAGCTCTGACAGAACCTATTCAGTCTCTGCACCTCTATCCCAGCATAGCTTCAATGGCCACAGAGGACATGGAAACCCATCTCAGGCAAGGGTCAAGTCAGCTCACTTTGCAGCAATCAGGGGCTTTGCAGGTCCAGATGCTGCAGACTGAATTTCTGTGTTGGACAGGCTCGGTAGCAGAGCAAGCTTGCTTTCCCTGCAGGTGCTTACATAGTCCCATGAGCAAGCTTATGAGAAAGCTGCTCTGAGAGAATTATAGCTCCAGGAGCACTTTCATGAACCAGTCAGCAGCAGCAGCTGCACAAAGCCTGAAAGCACAATCTTGGCACTTGCCTTGTGGCTTCATATAAAAGCTTCCCCTTCCACCTCCTCTACCACAGGAAAACCTCCCTTTCCACCTCTTAGGATGGCAAAAGCTGTGACCGAGGTTTTCCTGAATGAAGAAAAACCAAGACTCATTCCAGATAGCTTCGAGGATTGGCTACCCAAGAGCTTTCCCAACCAACCTCAACAAGGACTTTCCCAAGCATCCCCACCAGCAGTGAAAGACTGGAGAAATCTGAGACCAGGAAGCTTCCTCTGACTGTTTTGCCCTTGGCAGCAGAAAGCCAGTGTCAGCCTGCTGCAGGACAGGCTCCTATGGCTGGGATAAACACTGATGCTGCTAATGGGAAACAAAAGTTCAAGCCAACACAGCCCTCAAAGAGTGAAAACTGTTGCAGCTTATTTCCATATAAGGGCTATTTAAATACAAAGACTAGTAACTATTTCTTTGCTGACCATCTTGCAATAGGATAAATACGCTGGTGAATACAAAGGGAAAGCACACAGAAGGACCCCTCTTTGTCTCCCAGCCTTTTTAAACTAGCATATTCGTGGCTCTTCACCTGGGAAGGACACCAACCCAGTGATGGTTTCACCACAGACTGCACAAATAAGGAAATTCAGAATGAAAAAGATAAATTCTGCCCTAACCTACAAAATCCATCACTCAGGAAGGCCCCATAGCACCATGAGAACACTTCAGAGCACTTCTCTCTCCTTTGAATGCCACACAGCAAGAAACTGTCTGAGATCAAGAATTTCTTCTAACTCTTGATGGCAAATTATGTACACATTATTTTTAGTTATGACCTTGGATACTTCATGACTTGAAACATACTCTTAATTCACACATATGCAAGCAAGAAAAATTACTCACAGGCAATGAATAACAAGTGTTTGACATTTAAATGTGACTAATTTGTATAAGTAGTTAATATTTATATTAATTAAGGCACTCTCAATGAAAGACACTTCTGTGCCACTCATCCTAGTATATATGAAGACTGTTCTCTGTCTCAGAAAAAAACATATGTGAAAATGATGTCATTATCTGCCTATACTTTCCACCTGAGTATCATTAAAGACAGCGGAATGTAACTGAATTTTAATTTGACATTCTTGCTGAAAACCTCGTGGAAATACCAAGTTTTGGACACCATCAAGATCTCAAGGCTTGGTGCACAGAACAAAATGAACAAATTAACAAATTCTCTGGTATCAGTAGATCAGCAGCAGTCTTTGAAAAAAAAAAAAAAATCTATCAGCTTATCACATTTTGGGAAATCCCTCAGCATTTAAGCCCAGATCTAACTGAATCACACATGTACCTGGATTGTTCTTTTCATCTGCCTGGAGCAGAAACAGAGGTAAAAGCTGGGGCACAAATAGCAAAGGGTGCACAGCAACCCCAGGTCTGAACCAGGGGAAAGCAAACTAAATGAACTGATATCCCTTCACTAGGCAAGAGCAACTCCTGGTTATCTGTCTTCCATTAGAAGGAGATGCTTACAACTAGGGTGAGAGGAAATTGCCTTTACTTGCACCAGGTAGGTTTAGACTGGATATTAGGAAAAATTTCTTCACCAAAAGGGTTGCCAGGCACTGGAACAGGTTGCCCAGGGTTGAATCACCACTCCTGTAAGTATTTAAAAAATGTGTAGATATAGTGCTTTGGGACACGGTCTAGTGGTGGACTTGGCAGTCTTGGATTGAAGTCAATGATCTTAAGAGTCTTTTCCAACCTAAATGATCCTAGAATACTGAATTCTGGTTTAACAACATTACTCTTGGGTTTGTAGCTGTGAGATTCTTACCAGAGTGAGCCCAAAGACAATGGAACTGAGGCCACTGAAGAGCAAGCAGTGGTACAAGTTATTATTCAGAAAGGCAACTGACACCCAAGCCACATCCCTTCCAGAAACAAACTTTCCCTAAGAAAAGAGCTTCTAAAGGCACAAATAAATAAATTACAACGTGCCTGCAATTGCCCAGCATTTAATTAAACAGCAACTGAATAAACAGCTTGGAAGCTGCCACACTGGGGTAGCTGTAACCCTGCTCCTGCTGCTGCCATTTTGGCTTTGTGCTCCTGGGGTCAGATTCTCAACATACTCATCCCTACAACCCTGCCTTCTGTTTGAAGTGGCACAAGCTCTAGTTTTGTTTGGGGGGAGGTTGAGTTTGTTTTTAGCACAAGTGCAAGCAGCACGCCTGCCATACACTAGAGTGCTGGTGGGGATTTCCTTACCCTCCCTGGGACTGCAGTGGTGTTTGGTAGAAAGAGTTTCCAAGACTTCAAAAAAATGGCAGAAAGCATCAAAAAGATACTACATTAATCTCAAGAGTTGCTTCCTTCACTTGTCAGCTTTTAGGTGGTATCTCACATTTCCACCTTCTATAAAAGGCTCTGGGGCCAAGTAGCATGCATTCATCATGGCTGCAATTCCAACAGCAATGAATTTGGCTTCTCTTCACACTGACTTTGTCTTGACCAAACACAGCTCTTACCCTGAGGAAAGAAAAACCCACAAAAAAAAAAGCACATCACACCTTTGTAGCCTTATCTTTTAATGCAACACAGTTTGCGCTGTTCTTCATTTTACATTAACAAGCTCAAGTTATCAAGGTTTTCCACCCTGAACTACATTATCAGATCTCCCTCATCCCAGTACTTTGAGGGGGGAAAAAACCCCCCCAAAAAAACCACAAGACAGTGCTACTGAAATGCAAGTACTTTAGAGTGAATTTGCATTGTTCCTAGGAGAACAGGGATAGCTTCGAAAAAAAAACCACCAAACAACCTTAAGATACTAGGCAACACTTTAACTTCTTTTTTAAGCCAATGATCTGTTAAACTGCAGATTTGCCCCCCTGTGCCAATAACACCTAGCAGTACATAACAAAATAAGCACTTTTACTGTAATGACATTTCTACTGAAATACATGCAGGCATTGGACTACATCTCCAGAGAGGTGGAATACTACTCAGTGAGGGAACACTGACAGGCTGGGAGGTGAGAAAGGGTAGAAGCAAAATTGCAGGCAATTAGTATTTTCTTGACATAACTGTAATTTGTCAATTTGAAAAAATCCTCCTCTGAAAGGTTGGTTCATTTGATCTGAGATTAATTCAAATGTGTCTGCTGCATTCTTGCTCTAGCAAACACAGACCAGCACACCCACAGGTCAAACCCGTAAGAAAAATGATGCCAGCCCCCTTTGCCCCACACACCCATCCCTGCAGTGGGGATCCCCTTCCCACGCCACCTGGGGAACTGTGGGCTCCCTGCAATCTGATCAAGGGCTGATGCACTCAGCAAAAGAACAAGGGAGGAGACTTCAAGTGACTAACAATGCCCTTCAAAGAGAAAAAATGTTTTCCCATGGTTTAAAATTACCATCTGAACTTCAGTAGAAAAGTGATAGGAGGGCTATAGCCAGAGGTAGCAGATATAGCATCACCTGATCCCCCCTGGACTGGAATGTAAACTGTGGCCCCATCACAGGTATTCCACCTTCTCAAAATAATCTGCTGACCTATGTGCCCAGGTGCCCCATAACGCAGGTGGTCTGCTTCTTCACAAGAGGGAGGATGGGATTCTTTGCTTTCATGTCTTCCCCGCTTGAGAACTTTAGGGGGTCCCACCACACATGTAAAGTGGGGAGAGAGGGGCTGAGACTTCGGGGGTGGGGTTCAGGTGAGGCCCACAGAAGGGGTAAGAAATTTCTCTGACAAGATAACCAGTGCCCTAACAGCTTAGACACAGGATACTACTTCTCAAGCAAATATATTTACACTTAAATAATACACTTCTCTGAATTAAGGGAGGGAGTCATCAAAAGATGACATTTTGGCTGGACATCGCAAAAGCAAAACTCGCTCAAAAGTGGAATGCAAAGAGGGGAAAGTGAGAGATTCTCTTTGATTTATAGGTTATTTTTAAAATTAGCAGTGGGGGAGTTCTCCCAGTAGCCCTTGAAAAGGTCTCTGTTTATTTGAGGAGCTCACAGGAGCACAGCCACAGCACAGCCACATAACCCAGATGGAGCCTGATCTACTCGATCAGTATTTGTTTACATTTTAATACAAAAGGAAGGCTATCCAAATAGAAGTTGAGAGTGTCCAGTATCTAATTAATTACAGTAATGCACAAATCTATTTAGATAATAACAAGTGCATTGGTACAATCAAAAGGCAGGTCACAGTTTATAGCCCATTCCCAGTATAAGCAAGCTCCAGCAGTGCCCCTCATGCCAAATTTTTTCTTAAAGGATAACACCCTCTCCCTCATAAAATCCTGACAAGTGTGGGACTTCTGCAGCTCACCTGCAAGGACATTGCACTTGGGCTGCTGGATCCAGGTGTTTGTCAGTGCTCAGCATTGGCTGAACAGCCCCCAGGCATCAACCCACTCCTTGTCATTTCCTCTTCTGCCCAAACTCCCACTGCTGGCCACCCACCCCCATGGAGCAGCCACTGCTGGTGGCACACAGGAGGGTAGTGGCAGGCATCACCAAAGACCAAGCAACTTTTTGCTACAGGAACTGTCTCAGCTGCTTTAATGAAATCACAGCTTACCTATTTTTATTGTTCTCCGTATACCTGCTCTCTTTTCCTGTACATAAATTATTCTTCACTTCCTTCCTGAAAGAGCTATTATTTAACAGCATAGCCAGCATTAACTATTGTATTACATTCCTCCAGAGGTCCATTAAAGCAATGATAGAGTGCAACACCAACACAAAAACACATGCACAAACACTTCCTGAACTAAACCCTTGCAACATAGCCCTTTCAAAACAGAAGAGGCAATATAAATAGAAGAGATCATCGGCCTAAGCCAGGACACAGCGCAGAGTGTGGACAGATTGCCTCTTCCAATTTACAAAATTAGAATACATGAGCTGTAATCAGAGTTCTGCTTGTGCTGGACACATCTAACCCTGAGTGGTCAAAGAGAGATATTGCAGGGATTTCTTCACAGATATCAAGGGCCAGGGCTTGCTTTAGATTGTTCATCTCTCTCTCTGAAAGCCATCTTTATTTAATCTTAATTCAAATTATCTGAAGCAGCCCTCCCAACTAAAACAAAGAAATAACACTGGACTTGGGTTTGAAAATTATCATTCCTTGTATGTCCTTGTATCTTCATTGATAGCAGTGTCTTGCTGATTGTGCATAAAAAACATCAGCCAAAATGAGCTGAAGTAAAACACCAGCTTTATACGCACATTTAAAATAGCTGTTTTATCTTACAAGCATCTTTTTTAAATTACTATCTCATTTCAGCCTCTGCCCCCAAAGCAGCTTTCAGTGGATGATTCCTCCACCCTAGGAAAGTTACACCGACTTCCAATACCCACACAAAACCACTGGTCTCTAATTAGGAATTCAACTGAATTAGTATTGTAATGAGCCCGAGAAAGCTGCCCATAGGCACGGATTTATTTAACTAAGGCCACGCTGTCTGAAGATTACCGAACAAAGTATTCCCCCGGCCCCAGGGCGCGTCCTGGGAGCCCCATGGGGCGGGGGCTGCGCAGCAGGGAAGGGGGATGCTGCCGGCTGGGAGGAGGGAGGTGCTGGCAGGCGGTGAAGAGCAGGCTGCTCAGCAAACCTCCTCCCGGGAAACATACTCTTTCTCACAAAGCATTTACAAGTTATTTCAAGTACCTATTGCTTGTGCTGTCCTTACCATCAAGGAACGGGGTAGGAAGAAGTCACACCACCGCCTGCCAAGACAAGAGAGCAAACAGGGAGCTCCCATCTCCTGCTGCAGAAGGCTTTAGGCTTCTCCTAAGATTTTAGGGACAAACCTACTCTAATCAGCTTCAGCAGAAGCATGTGGCACAGGCGGTGTCTGCTTCAGCAGTAACATAGTTCTGGAGCAAGGCGTGCTCTGGCTACACCAGGCGCAAGAGGAAAGCAAAGCCAGTAGACAGATGTGCAAAGCCAAAATTGGCATCGGTCCAGGAAACCTTCAAACATATCACCCACTGCAGACAAACATGGGAGATGTGGACTGAGAGATCTCTCCCCACTTCAGCTCCTGCTTCACCTCCTCCAGAAATGCCCAGAACCAAGTGGAGGTTAACCAACCTTAAAGGAAGGCAATGCATGAAACACAAGGCTGGTGAAATAATACACATTTCACATCTGCAGGGAGGATGTCTCAATGACCTTGGACATGACACCTGGCACCAAACATGCAGTTTGTATGCGTTTGTTGTCTACAGATTTTGAACTCAACAACTCATGTCCAGTCCCAGATTTCCTCAAGGCAAAAGAAAATTCCTCTTCAGATTCACAACTTTTTTAGCCAGAGGAGGGGACTTGAACAGAGAGAAGCCAGTGGCTCTTCTCCAAAACACTAGAGGCAAAAGACAGACAGCCAACAAGCCCTGGCTGGGTAATAAAAAGGAAAACAAAGTGAGGGTGCAGGGAATTGATACACTAGCCCAGCGAGATGCTCTCCCAGGACTGGGGACCCTGACCTGGGACCCAGCAAGGTCTCAACTAAACTCAGCCTCAGCCAGGTCACTCCCCTGTTCTGAAGGGACCATTGGGGAATTTAACATCTCCAAATCACCTCTTAACAAACTGGAGAATCTGACATCACAAGAACAAGGTTTTGGTTTCTCCTAGGAAATTTCTGTGGCCTTCCACTTCTTGAGCATAAATTTTATCCCAGTAATACTACTTCTGTTGAAGCAAATTAAGCTTCTTCCCACTTCTCACTATCAAATACAGAGCCCAGTGTTCCAAAATACAAGTCACAACAGAGTCACAAAAGGCTACAAGAAAAGCAGAGAACCAGGAATCCCAAATAGGTTTTGCCTAGAGCCAAGGGGCAAAGTCAGTGAGATACAGTAACTGTAACAATATCATTTTACAAGCTTAAAAAGAATAATAAAAAAATAGGTCACCCTGTCACTACAGAGAGTGGGTGGGATTAGTTTAATACCACTGTGTCCAAATAAAGGTCACAGAGAGTTTCTCTGAACAATAAATTTAAGAGAGTATGGCTATTCAAAAGCTGGTTTCTTAGATCATGTTTGTGTGTCTAGGTGGGTCTGAAGACAAGGCAGACACCACTCAAGAGAGTCCACGATAAGGAAGTTTTCAGTGGCTCTTGGAGGCAGATTTCCAAGTCATGGATTTAAAAGCTAGGGTTGCATGGGCTTGTCTGGATTTGTGGAGTGAATCTGCCAAACATTTCAATGCATACATTTGGAACACTGACGAAGATCTGTATGCAATCCAACTGGAGGCTCCCACTTTTATGTTTAAAGGATGGCATCAAGTAGCAGGTCTCTGCACCATGCCGTGAGGTCAAAGCTCCTCAAAGAGCAATCCTTGGAGGAAGTCCAATAACAGAGCACACCACAGCATCATACTTGCTGTGCTGTCAAGAAGAGTCTTAACCCTTCGCCTACGGTGATTCATCTTTGCTTGAAATCTCTAACATTTTCCACAACCATTCACACAGACACGAGTAGGATTCAGCCACAGCCCAAAACATCCAGTATTAATCAATTTCCATGGGCCAAACCCATCTAAGATTTTATCCTGGGCCACAGGAAAGGGAACCCTGTGCAGAAGATGAGAAAAACTTAGAATAGTTCCACGGCACCCAGAAGCAGCCTCAGATAGAAAAATGGAAATATGGGAGGGTTTGTTTCCTCCTTACTGACTCCACTTGATAAGATGCTTTGGGCTGTAGCCTTCACCTTATTTTTATCAGGAAGGACCAAGCCTTGCTCACTGTGAATAATCTTTTGATCAGCTGTCACAGAAGTTAAGCTGTGTTTGAACATAGTAATTGTATGACTCTCTCCTCAGCTCCATACTTCCAGTTCCTGCCTCCCTCTCCCAGCACATCCATAGCAGAGGCTTATCAGAATGTGCCCTAGACCCCAGTTATCCAGAAACTCCCTCTCATATTGTTTGCAATTGCTTTGGCTCACTCAGACTGACCGGGCACTCGATCTGCATCAGCATCCCTGGCTTCAATGCCTGGAATTAGGTTCTGCAGATTAGGCAATGTGCTGAGGCTTATCTCTGTGTCTAATCACTAATAAAGTTGCAGCCCGGTGCATTTGCACCGTATTAGGTCTCTCTCAACAACACAGGCTTTAAAGGTCACCCTCCTCCTCCTCCAATCCCTGCTGGGTTTATTGCGGTGGGTGCTACTGCCCCAACAGGTCCCACTCCCACCAGCTGGTCACCACCAGCAGAAATCCAGGAGAAATCCAATTACAGGCACAATGGTCCCAGCCCGCCAAGGCTCCCAGGCCCCTCCACACTCCCGCCCCAGCGCCCCTTCCACAATGTCTGCTTTTGTCTCAGCCTCCCCATTGTTTGGGATTCTCTCGCATCCCTGGACACGGGATAAAGAACTGTGTTTGGAGAGATGTTTATGAATGAGAGGCCTCAGAGCACAAGGGTGCAGCAACACAGGGCTTGACCATGGACAGAAAGGGTCATGATTTGTAAAGCCACATCAAAACCAAATCATTAAAGATGTAATATGCACTAGTCAGGAAGGAAAAGTTAAAGGTCAACAGAAAATAAGATGTGAAATCCTCGTCCTTCCAAAGCCATGGGAAGTTTTGCCACAGGCCTCAGTGCAGCCAGGGTGTCTCCCAAAATATCTATATGAAATAAAACACCTAACAGATCCCATTGCTTTAAGCCACTGTTTTGAGACAATTTTACATCACATTGATTTCCACAGGGGAAAAGAAATTATTTTAGTTGAATGATGTTTTCTGATTAAAAGTCTAGCAGTTAGTGGCAGTAAATAGAAGAATCTGTGACAAAGAAACTAAGTGAAAACTACCAGCTAATGAAAAATTAAATCATCCTCCTAATGTCAGGGAAAATACTCTTATTCTGCTCTACAGCTGATATAAAGAATACATGACACTAAATTCATCAAGAGGAAGAACCTACACATCCTTTAACACCTGTAGAAGTTACGAGGATCTTCCCAACAGCCCATAAAACCAGGTCAGTCCTGCAGTGACAAACTCTGTCAAAGCTCAGGCAGCTGGCAAAGTCAGGTTCAACTTCTAAAACACTTTAAACATAAAGAGTAGTATGAGTCTTGATAACAGTCAAAACTTGCAAACCCCATCCATCACCTTGGAAAAAGTGCCTCTTTGTGAGGCTTTGCTGAGCAGAAATTAGTAATAATGTGAAACCTTTCTAGCCTTTAAAAAGTAAAGGCAGACATATAATTGCATTCAATGGATCATCACATGGTAATAAGCAGAAGTGGACTAGCCAAGTATAAATCTCCCATTCAGTAGAGTGTCACCAGTATAAATCTATTTACCAAGGATTACTCTGTAGTTGCTACCACAATAAATCATCAGGAAAATGCCTTGTGCACTGTTAGCAAATCAGGTAGTCTGTTCTTCATGCAGAAATTGATAACCAGGCAACCTGAGAAGCTGTTACACATCTGATATTAATTGCACTCTGCTTACTTCATAAATTGAAGGGGTTGGGGTTGATTTTTTGTTTTTTAAACTATGGCTTTTGTCTTTTCACAAAGAACACTGATAGACATTGACTAGTAGTACTAAGCCAAAGTCCAGGAGTCCAAAGGGTCTACTAAGCTAAAATTCAGGGTCCAAAGTCCACTCACTGAGGGAACTACACAAAAGCGCTTTTGAGGCAAAGACTCTGGATCAGGTCGCAATTCATCATCACCACTTACAAAAGCATGGTATCCTGGCCCAGTTTCTGCTCAATGTTAATGTTTTATGTAGGCTAATCCCAGATAAATCACTGTTTTCTTGCATTATCTAGATCTTTCACTACACATTATGGGCTGTATTAGAAAGATTAAGCACTGCACAGTCAACTAAGAGCTTCTCAATAGGATGCTCCAGCTCCCAGCTCTGCAAGAATGCCACGTCACATACTGAAATATCCTGTGTATCAGCATGACTTGCCAAAACCTCTTGCTAATCACCTGCAGTGTGTTATTTGTAGCTATGACCAAACAGTGTTTCAGAAAGCTTTTGTTCTATGCTGAAGAGCTCAGGCTAGGTTACAAAAGCAGCCAGATAAGTAAAAAGGTCACATGCCAATACAGTGTTTAATAGACCAGAATCAGACTGAATACAAGGACCAGTCATACAGAGCAGCCAACAGCTTTGATGCCATTTCATTCGGTGAGACACACATCTGAAGCACAGCAATACCCCAAACCCCAAACCCCAAACAATTTCAGCACCAGAACACACACAGCACAGTACAGCTCTCATACCTCTGGGTTTGTGGATGTCATGGTAGAAGGGAACACTGATTACCCAGAGATTGTCTTCCCAAAATCATTTGGGTGATGTACAATAACATACAGTTCAAATCTTTCCATACGACAGAAATCAGACGGCCCTCTTTATCGTCACAACCAGCATAGCACAAGACTGTGAGCTATATCCACCCTTGGTATAACTCAGCTAATTGGATGTAAAAAACCTCAAAAAAGGCTTTCTTCAATGGGGCAACACCTCAAAATCTGAGATGAGTTTGATCTACATGCATAAAGAGAGTAAACAAAGCAGAAAAAAAAAGAAAATCTGTACCTTTTTTCAAGTGCCAGCTAGCTTGTTATTGCAGTTTCTATTGTGCCAAGAAAATAATAAACAACCACATGTAAATCTTCCTAGGAAAGTCCCCAAGTCTTTTCTAATAAAAAATACTGTAGGAAATACAGGTATGTTCTCCTGTTTCAAATCCTTACCACCGAACATGCACTATAGTCACCATCTGTCCCAACACAGAACTCAAACACAGCTTCAGGAAGGAACTCCTTACTCTCCTGGCTTGAACACCCTGGGCAAAGAGACAATACCTAAAACCACAAATGCTGCTCATCCTAACAACCAACTGTGCTAGTAGATGTATACTTATATCCCAAAGATCACCACCTCCATACCTAGAGCTTTACAGATGAGTTCCTCACTGTTCTCCAGTCCTTAATTTTTCACTGAGATCTGGAAGCAGCTTTTCAGGTTAGGAATGAGAAAACAGTATATGAAATGCCTGCTTGCATATACTCATCCTGAAGAGTTCTGAAGAGAACTGAAGAGAGAGTTCTCCCCTACAACCACCTTTTAGATATTGTCACCAAACAATGAATGCACATACAAAATATTTAGGAAATTTATCAGCTGTCCACACAATGCTCACATTGCAGAACATCCCACCATATGAATCTGTATGAATAGAGCAGACATTCTGGGATGAATACCTGAAGAAGCTGCTAGAGGGAAAAAAATCTGTGTGTGCCCATCACAGTGTCTGATCCCACCTACTCTGCAGGACACTTTTCACAGGCATCTCTCTCACTGCCCTTTAACACAGGCAATTATCTCCTCCCAATCCCAGATGACCTCACATTCCTTACCCACCTGCAACTCCCATGTAAAGATAACAGCAGTTTGCATTCACATGAGCTTAGCCTCTTTGCCCTCGGCAAGGAGACAATACTCATAATGCCCAAAATGATTTCATTCCAGTAGAGGATTAGCTTCAATCTCTGTTGCTGTAGAACAAAAAGGTGAGTAAGAAATTACCATTAAATAATTACAGTGCTTTTTGTTTCACAATGTATACCCAGAGGTTTGCAAAAAACAACCCTTGTGCTGGATTGTATCTGCAGTAAATTTGTAAGCATGCCCCAGACACACTTAGGAAGCCCATCAGGTCCAGCAGATTGGCCCAGGACTGAGGGTCAGAAGATAAAAGCTCTGTTGTCTGCTCTTTGCATACTTAGGCTATTCAATATCCAAACCATAAAAAAAGTGAAATAATGCTACTTTTCAGGCTTATAAATATGCCATAGGGCCAAACTCATAAGCATTTACAAAGCACTCCTAGACACCTTGTCTGGAAGGAGTTACACAACCATAAAGTATTACTCATGCTGTTCTAAGGCAGAAAAGTACATATTACTGCAAATCCAGCAGTAGCTTTTCATGCACCATTAAGGTTTACTACACAGACTTAATCTAAACACAAGCACTTCAGGACCTGGATCTGTCATTTGAAACACAGAGATCAGACTTCATCACTGAATAACCAACTGGGTCAACAATACACAGCACAGGACACACAGGCACTTCTTTTCCTCATTTATCCCACACATCTTCAACTGAATCATTTCTCTTTTCCCAACTCCATCATTACTGGTTTTCCTGCCATATTGCATTATGTCTGCTCAGGATTTCAACAGGTTCAAAACTCAGCTACTAGATCTGTTTGCACATTTTTAAAAAGCTGAGATGGGAAGGAGTGCAAAGTTCAGGTCTACACCTCCTCCAGCATTTATCAAGGAAACTGGTTCCTTCAGGCAACTTTCTTTGTGCATTATTATTCTAGGATCTCCTTCACTTGCAATTCTGAAAATGTATTCAGAACCAGTGGTAAACTTGCTTTTGACTTGCTGATCAAAATACAATCTTTATAGCTCCAGGCATCTCCATCAATGCTGTGCTGGTGGGAGTTCACCCCAGTTCAATGAAATCGGCTGTTAAAAATAACAACTAGCTCCCAAACCACATCTTTGGACTCATTTACTCCATCTCCTCCTTCAGGCTGCTGCTGCACCTCTTTGCAGTGGTCTCCAACTCCATCGTGAGCTTGGCAGGCAAATTCCTGCCCACTCCTTGTGAACTCAGCGGATATCTTACCCACAGCTCAGCACAAGGGCTGCATCTGAGGCTGAGAAGGTTTTTCCCCAACTGCTCTCTTGCTCTCTATCCTCCTGCAGCACCTCTGTGACCCCCATGCCAGGACACACACTCCATGCTGCCCACTACTTCCCTCCAGCTCTACAGATGTTGTTTTTGACAAAACAACCTTGTCCCATCACATTTTATATAGTTTTTGTTTAAAACCAGATACAAAATTCTAACTGAAAAAGTCAAATTCAAAGATCACCATCTTTAAACATAACAGAGGGAGTTTTACCCATTGGATAACATTCCTTTTACAGGAGCAGTTCCAACTTTTTCTCAAAAATATTGCATTGGCTTCACTTTGAACTGCCAAAAAAAAAAAAAAAAAAAAAAAAAAAAAAAAAAAAAAAAAAAAAAAAGGACAACCCTCTATTTTTTACCCAAATAAGGCAGAATGAAAGGACAGAACAGCAGATTTTCCATCAGAAGCCTTCTCTGCCTAACCTGGCCAAGATACTATAATAGGCTGAAAGGAAAAACTGAGACCTCTCCAACAACTGCATCAGCTGCTGTTCACATGATCCATTCCTCATCCTGCAGAACTCCAAGCAGACTCACCTCCATATCTGTGGGATCAGAGGATCAGAGAGCTTGTTGGACCTACGCTGTCACAGACGGAGGGCATCTACACCTCTGCAGCAGCACTTTCTCAAGTACACAGTTCCATGGCCAAGAAAATTAGCTAGTCACCTCAGATACTTCAAAGAACACACATATCTCAGGTGGATCCCCAAGAATGGAGATGCTTCAAATGGTTTGCCATTGTGCAAACCCTTCACCTGCTGCTGCACAGCCAAAACAGGACTGTGACCTGCACATGCTACCTTCTGCGTACATACCTGCCCTCAGCTCTCACTTGCACCTGGCATCAGATGCTACTGCACTACAAAATGCTCCTTTTACTTACAGGAAAAAAAGCAACAAAATAAATGTAAGTGGGTAAAGTCACAGCTTTACATTTAAGCATGGATTAAACAACATTGCTGTTTAAAGGAATGTGTTTTTAAAGAACAAATTCCAAGAGGAACTTACTTAGGCTCCTAGGGTTACCTAAAGGATTTGCATGATCCAGTTTCTCTTCCTTACTAGGCTACAAGTGATGTATCTGACTGAAAACAGCAATCCACTTAACCCCACAGGATCTCAGGACCTACACCCATCATTTAAAATAATTAAATAGCATTCATTTCAGCTGATTCTTTCTGTCCCCCTCCCCGCTGCTTGGCTTTACATATAAAAAATCTTTAGTATATAATGCAAACAACAAACACAAATATAATTAGTCCTTTCAAACTGAGATGCTGTTTAACTTAACTAATTGAAAAGAGAAAGCAAAAGCTCACACTGTGTGGCTAGCAGCGAAGCCATAAAATGTCACTTTTCTGAGGTTCGTACTCCAGTAATTATCTTTTATACAAAGACCATGACTCATAAATCTGCTTTTTCATAAAAATCCTGTACAAAAAGTCTGCAATAAAAGAACCCCATCCCTTTTTCTTGGTCAACTTGAGGCTGAAACAAAGTCTTTAGGAGCTGTGGGAGTGGGAAGTCATTACAGTTTCAATTCCAAATGAAAATTAAGGCTTTTAACTTCCCATACTACTCATGCTGACAATCTTTCATACATAATTGCCTAGGAAGAGTTACTGCAGTCTTGTCACGCTCCTAATGATTCAGTGATACACTGACAAATAGATCCTCCCTACTAATTCCACTATGCAAATGGAAATAAAAGTCCAAGGTGGTTCAGAAACACTGGGGTCACACCCAGGAGTGACTTTGATGACTTTTCAGTCACAGCTTGTTAGGAGTTACCGAAGTATGAGCATCAGAAATACAGTAATCAAGGCATCAGGTTAAGAATTTAATTGGAAAGCATAAAGATGTCTTCAGCAGTCATGGCAAAGACACTGCTGCTTTGCAGTGACACCAAGAGCAACATGACAACAGGGACTCATACACCTCACTGTTGCAGTTCTTCATCTCAGCCAAAACTGCACTAGGCTGCCCGATAAACAGCATTTTAAATACACACATATATCATGATACTCAACTAGGCAATGCAGGAGGCCTGAGCTGAAGTAACAACAAATACTGTTCCCACTCTAAAAGGTATCAAGGTAACCTGTTCCTGTGACAGCAGCAGAATCTTGCTGTACTTGTTTCTTTGTGGAGAGGCAAACACTGCTCTTTATCTTAGTTTGCTCCTTGACTTCCTTGGAAGAAGATTTATTATTTGCCAAATTTCTGGTTTTGACAGTTGATATAGACTGTCCATATTTCATTATTCAGAAGTCCCAAGAAGTATATACAGTATAGAAAGAGGAACCCAAACAAGTAAGTGCTTTTATCCCAATAAAGTTGAAACAGAATTTGAAGCAACTCCCAAAACTTGGATTTAGAAATGCATGGAGTTACTACAAAGGCTGCTCCTTCCCAGTTAGCTCATTACTAACTTAAAGCCTGTGTTGTTTGTTATCATGGGTATCATAGCAATGGTTACAGGCCCCATTTGAGACAGGTCTAATTCTGATGAGCACTGTGTGAGGATGTTATAAACAACCCGATGAATTACAAGAAACTTGGACAAAACACAGGAAATAATATTATCCTGGTTGTATAAAACAAGAACCACAGATAATGTAATTTATGTAAGACTACATCAGAAATCCATGTTACAATGAGAAAGCGTTCCAAATTTGAGTCCCAGTTGAGCTGAAAATTGCAAAAGCATGCATCCTTTTGTATTTTGAAGCTTACACCTAAAACAATACAATTTTAACAGACCTCATAAACAGAGAACTGCATTTTGTTACAAAAGGCTTGGAGACAAACATGGAAGACTTCCAAATAAACCACTTGGAATGCAGAAAGCAAACAGCTACACCAAAAACTCAAAAAGAAGTTTGTTTTGGGTTGTTTTTTTTCAGAAGATGGTTGAATACAGTCACACACATGCAGCCACATCCACATGGCCTGGAGGACTGAGAGCTGCAGAAATCATTATTTTTCCTGAGGGGAACCTGCAGGCATTCCAGGAAAGAAGATCTCCACAAACAAGGCATATGTTATTGTGTTTTAGGACATCAAAGAGGCACAAACACTCAAGCTTTAAAAACCGATCCCCATCATTTAGGAGGTGTAACAAGCAGTTAAGGGGATGAAATGGGAAAACATCACAACTGTTACCAGAATTGGAAGACAGAAAGGCTGCTGCACTGGCTGAAATACTTAGCTGGTTTGTAGCCTCAAAAATAAACATCACAAAGAAATGAATGAATAATTGAAATAAAGCAAGGGAGTACACAGGTGTATGTAACAGAAAAGGACAGGTGTTTTAGCAGTCTGCACAGGGTGGAAAAATTGACTTACACCCATGCTGGGTTTGAGTTGCAACAAGGAAAATGAACAAGGGGATATTTTATCAGAGTTTTCACAATATGCCATCTTTGTGTGATGCATGAGCCACTGCTGAAGATCATATAACCTATAGCTACATATCACATTCAACAGCAAACAAGCTTTTAACTCAGTGGAAAGGGATTAAAAGCTCCACAGATCCAAAGCATAGATCAAAGTTATATTCAGCTGCTGGGAAATATGTAAGTATGAAACTGCAAACCCTGGTCAGGGAGATAAGAAAAGGAAGCCAGGAAGACAAAAGAATACTGTGCATCACAAAAGTGCTTTGGGATTGTACATAAAAATAAGATTTTTCTTAACACCTTTGTTAGGAGCAGAAAAAGACTTGGCATCAACCAAAATTAATTATTTTTAATTATTTGTAGTCTGTTAGCATCTGACCATGCTACTCTGGCATAAAACAGAGGACTTTTATGTAGAGTCTCCTGGAGCTATTACTGGGAAAACAAAACAAAACAAAAACAAACAAACAAACAAACAAAAAGAGGGGAAAACAGTGAAAACATCAATCTGACAACAGTAAATAGTTTCACATATATAACCAGGGGTAGTCCTTTGGCTACAAATAACTGAATAGACTATTACCTAAATAAGCCAGATCATGTCCAATCATTCGTTGGAGATTAAAGTTGTGGATCTCCTTTGAATAAAAAACTAAAGCAAGTGTAAAGAGTCCAAGCCTTAACTCCACTCAAATCAAACAGTGTCCTCACAGTAACCTCACTGGACACCTCAGATGTACCACACCACTGAACAATCCACAGCCTGATACAAAGTCACAGCCATCCCTCAAGGAGCACAGTGCAACAGGAGTGGCATTTATAGGTGGCCAAGACATTACCAATAAGTGTCACTGAGTGAATGAAATGTACCTTAGCAAGTAAAAAACTGCAGATGAAAGATGGATGCCAACCCTCTCAAGACTGCTTAGCACTTAATGGAGAGCTGGAAACCAGGAATGCAGGTTTTAAACTTGCATTTGTAATACACAGCAACTTGTCTTCAGATGATCCAGGATGGAAGATGTGGGGAAGGACAAACATTTTGAAAAATCTTGTCAACCCCACTAGATCAGAGACTGACAGTAAGCTTCCTGCTGCATTGGTTTCCATAGAAATATTAAGCTTTGGGGACTGTAAGACTTAGTTTTTCTTCTTTTCTGAAATAATGGTTCAGTTTTACTGCTCAGCTTTGAGTGGTGCCTTTGCCTGCTCCTTTCCTCTCCACAGTTCTTCTCCAGCAAAGGCAGCTCAGACACAGCTGCCACACCCCCAGACATGGGCAGCCCTGGAGCATCCTACCGCCCTGGAAATGGTTTGAACCAGCAGCAAAATATTTCCTCTTGCATACCCAACCGGGGGCCTGCTCCATCCATTTGCTCTACCCCATCTCCCACAAACACTCAAACGCCCTTGGCTGCCTGCATACAAATGAAACCCCAGCGCCAGGGGAGCTGGGGGATGCAATAACGGG
>JAAWXA010000014.1:9804477-9841316 GCA_038090715.1 Florisuga fusca
GGTGAGCCGCGCCCCTGCGCCGGCTCGGGTTACCGGAGCCGCGGCCGCCACAGCCAATGCGGGGCCGCCTGGCGCCTTCAAACGGCAGCAGGTACAAAGGGACGGGGCCGCTCCCTCCCTCCGCCCGCCCTGCTGTGCCCCTGCCCGCTGCCACCGACCCACCGCTGCAACCCCTCCCCGGGTCTTCCATCCCCTCTTTCTCCCCCCTTTTTTTTTCCTTTTTTTGTTGGCGGTTTTCGGGTTTCGGGGTGGTTGTTATTTTGTTTTGTTTAAAAAAAAAAGCTACCGGAGGGAGCACCAGCCCGGGGAAGGGGGGGGTTGGACAGGCAGGAAGACGCGCCCGCCGAGCAGCCCGGGGAAGCGGCGCCGGAGCGGCCCCGGTCCCGCTCCGCCAGGCGCGGGGAGGGACCCGGAACCGCGGGCCGGGAGCGAAGCGGGGTTTCCCGGAGGATCTCCGCTGCCGCCCCCCTGCCGACAGGCTTTGTCATGGGGTCCGGCAGTACTCCGCTCTGCACGGCTGCCCGCCTCCCCGCTCCCTGGGGCGGCCGCCTTTGTCTCCAGGTGCTTCATGCCTCGGACGGAGTCTGCAGGTTGAAGGAGCCGGCTCCAGCATCCCTTCCACCTCCCTGCTTCTGGGCCCGGCATATCCTATAGACCTCGGCCTCACGCTGTTAATAGGGAGGAAGCTGCCCTCAAGATACCGCTTATTCTGTAGTAAAATCAGTTCAGGACCTGGTGGTCCTTTTTGTTAGGAGCAGGAGTGACAGCATTGATGGACACATGAGGCAGAACCCAGTAGAGGGTTCAGAAAGTTCATGAAGTGGATTTCCTAGGCAACAAGTAGGCAGATTTCCTATATCCTTGCATCATATCCCCTGACTTTTAGTCTAATGCACTTTTTCTTGGCCTACTCTATCTGTCTGTAGACTGATTTTGGCCAGTGTGGATTGCAAAAAGGAAAGATATTCCAGGACAGAGCAGTGCTGCTAGCAATTTCCTGCATGGGTATCTTTAAAAAGCCCCAGGGAATCACCAGCTTTGTGTTCCTGGGAAGCCTGGGTAAATAACTTGACTCCAGGGTTAGCGCAGTGCAGCTTCATATTCCTGAAAACGATGGAAAGCTGGGCAAGAAACCCTCTTGCAATAAAGAAATACCAATTCTGATGTGAGAGTGTGGGATGCAGAGCAGATGGCCTATGCATGGAGGGAACATCAGAATGGAGAAGGATGGAGGACTGCAACTTCTGCCTTTTGGTGTTATCTTCCTAAGTCTCAGTCAGTAAAGCTGCAGTTTCCTGGATGGTTTCCTGCATGAGTCTGTTGCTCCTTGGTTTCTAAATCCAGACACCCTTGGCAAACCAAGGCAACTGCCTGTTCCCTGCCAATGTGGAATAGCAGGACTTCCCTGCTCCTAGGGCAGTTCATCCCCTCCACTGCTGCTGCTGGCCCTTCTCGCAAAGTAACTTTTATCCCTTTATTATGAAAAAGGTAGGAGGAACTTACGACAGACCATGGACGCTAATTCCCTGTGGGATCTTCAGGTGATGGGTAGCAACCCACAGAGACATGAAGATGTGAAGAGGACAGTTTTCACTTAGAACATACCCACACCAGGGCAGTTTCCTGAAGAGGAGGGGAATCATGCTGTGCAAGCCAGCAGTGAGGCCTGACTGCTCCAATTTGGGGGTGGGGGTTGGGTGTACTGAGCATGTAGAGCAGTGACCACCTGGGACCAGGAGCAGCACCAGAGCTGTGCTCTGACCTGGGAGCCCACCTAGGTGGCATCTCTCCAGAACATGCAGTCCCAACCACAGCCTGTCAGCCCTTAGGCCTTGGAAAACAGCAGGTGTCTGTGTCGAGAGGTCACTGATCCTATGGTCTGGGATCCCTCTGACAGGTCCCAGACATGTCACAGCCTTTGCAATGTGCAGTCAGGCTATGCCCCATCTGCTACTTCTCACCACACTGAGCCAGGCCACCAGAAGATAGCACCCTCTGTAAGGGAGTATGCTGCCACTGCCCTTGGCTGCATCCTATCTTGAAGGCACCCAGGTTTTTTTCAAGCCAAGCCTTTTATTTACAAGGCTTTAATCACATCCTTCCCCATAGGAAGCAGAAAGCACTTCTCCCAGACCCTCCCAAGCAGTGATCTGACAAGCAGATCCTCAGCTGGTGGCTCTGGGAAGGAGAAGAGCAGGAGGACGCTGCAGAGCAATTGTTCCTTGATGGTAAAGTCAACCACAGACACAGGTGCAGCTACATCGTGGTGGTGCCCATCCCAGTGTATTGCTGGGTGTTACTGATATTTGCTTCATTTTTTTCCAAGAAAATCTCTTTTTTCTAGGTGAAGCATTGCAAAGTTTGAGCTTTATTGATGCCTCTGCAGAGACTGAGCCCAGCAGATAGGGGAGCTCCTCAAAGGAAGAGAGAAGATTATTAATAACCACAGAGGAAGTCAGTGTGATGATTAAGACTTGCTTTCAGTACTCAGTGTGTAAATCTGTGCTTTTGCAATAGTTAAGGGTACAGATTCACCATGCCACCATCCACAAGGGGGTTGCTGTCATTCTGGTGCCCAGGTGGCCATTGAAGCGTGATGACCTTCTGTGCTTGGGCATCTGAAATCCTGTATGCTCTGGAGGTGGCGTGTTTCTGGGTGCCCAGATGGTGTCTGGTGCTGACAAACACCCATTGAAAAACTCCTCAGTTAGCAATGAAGAGAGATGGAGTCAGCAGGTTTGAGTGAGTGAGACCTGAGGTGGACACCATGTTGCCTGTTCTGCTCCCTCATCTTCCCCTCAAGGCCAACATTACATCACAGGAGAGGAATATTCCTTTAGCTTGGAATGGCAAGGCAGCAGTGCTACAGCAGAGGGCTGAAGCATGGTGGTATGACCCTGTACCCCAGATGATCCATGGGCACAGTGGATCTGAAAGCAAAGCTGAGTTAAGTTTTTGAACTGCTTTGATACCTCAGAGGGAAAAGATGTCAGTGCAGAGTTTTATGATCCATAGCAAACCCAGTGCTGCAAGCCATTTTTTAAATCAATGCAATGCATAATGTTGGAGTATTTTTGGTGAGTTTATGTTTTTTAGATTTAGTGAACAAAACCTGTTTCCCTGTGTTGTTCAAAAGGCATTGATTTCCCCATGCTGATTTAAGATGAAGTGTAGGAGAAGCTGGTAAACAACATGCTATGGTTTCCTTCTGTTATGTTTGTCCATGGGGCCTTCTGCATGCTGCCAGTGAAAAGCACTTTTAATATGCATGTCATCTTATGCTTTTGATGCCCATATAAGACAGCATCAAAGCCTATCCCATTCATTGAATCAAATGGGACACTTCCACTGTCTTCAGTCAGAGATGAAATTTTAAAGTGAATTATTGCATTATAAGGATTTTAGAAAAAAAAAAACAAAAAACAAAAAAACTACTGGGTAAAGTTGCTCTTGATGTTAACTCTTGAACTCAGCAGGTGACAGAGAATAAATTTGGTTCTGATACAGCACATCATATTGAAGTCTTACCAAAGCATTCCCTCTACAGGGCTACATTAGTATTACAGAAGACACTACATAGCTCAGGTCTGTGCTAACACTTCCCCCCACACATACAAGAGGGGTGGCTCTCCCAAAGCCCACGCATGAAGTGTGGGAGTGGGCACAGGGGCAGGAGGAATCCCAGTGAGCCTCTCCTAGCATCTGAATTTTCCAAAGCAGCCTGGGAAGTACACACGACTGCGTTGTGTTCCAGGCCAGGCTCTAGTTTACACATGCGGAGGACACATCTTGTAAAACAGGCATTCCGTGAATCATTTACATGGGTTGCAAATCCTCTGTCACATTGGTATTTTCTCATAAATCAGCACCAAGGACTAATCCTTCATTCATGTTTTGAAATACACCATACAGATTGCAACAGTGGGAGCTCTGTTTTATGCAAAAAAGCTGCGCAGCAACAAGAATGTGCAACACTCCTAATCTGTGCTATCAAAATAGGCACCTCATGTCTAGCCTGATTAAGCAGTATTTTCAGCTGCAAGTAACAGATATCTTTAACTGTCTTTCATCATTCTTGCTGCTTTTCCCAGATCGGCTGAACCTTCCCCTGAAAAACCTTCATCCCTCCCTTTGCCCACATGGGTGAGCTATGAGGAAAAAGCAGTCTCTTAGAAGATTATGGAGCACTCCATAATGGTGGTTTCTGGCAATGTAACTGGGCCATCCTGTTGATTTACTCTCTTTATGAAAGTATATGTATTAATGGAAGGTTTCATCCTGTGTCCACAAAGCCTTTTTATTTTGTGCCCTGAAACTGCTAGTAAAATTCTAAAATGCACCAACTTGTTTGAAAGCCTTCAGGATATTCAAAGAAAAATTATGATTGTTAAGAGCAAATGTTTTGCCATGCTGGAAAAACAGGTCCTCTGATAGGCATAAGCAGTAGCCTCAGAACACTGTTACAAAAACTAGCATGCAAACTGGAGGCTGGGGGAGCTAGAAGCTGGTCCTTGAAGCAAGGCATGGGAGATGTGTGCCCAAAGTGTCCTTTGAACTATAGCTGTTTGCCAGTCCTGTTCTGAAGTGTCCCACATTCACCCAAAGGTCCACGTGCACATCTTGGGTTGTGATCTGCCCCACCAAGGCACCCTTACGAGTCTATTAGAGCAACACCAGGTCAGATCTTTGGTCTTACTGGCAACAGGTGTGTTTGAGTAAAGTACTAGAAGCCCATAAAAATCCCCTCACCCAATGTTCACCAAAATCTCATTTTCAATGGAGCTTTAAACCATTTTTTGCACTGTAGTGGAGTTTTTTCACTCCTGCCTAATCTGTATGTTGGTAGAGGACTGGAAGCTGAATCCTAGGAAGCAATAGGCATATGCTACTCCTAGCTAGGAGCTGCAGGTGATTGACACTTCCTAAACTCATACATAATAACTACATCAAAAATGTCACTGCCAGTTAAATGTGTGGTGGGGATCCAACTTCATCATGCAGTCAGAAGGCTGCGTAAAATATCAGAGCAATTTCTTTCAAGCATTAAGAAAAAAAATCCCAGTCTCTTCGTTCAATATTTGAGTCACCAGGACTTCCATGTGCCTGTGAGCTGAGTCACCTCCACTGCCATCATCGGCCCAAAGAGGAGTGCTGCTGAGACCTTGAATACAAGTGTGTGTCAAGAAATAAAAATCTGACAAAACTTCTACTGGATAGGTAAGAAATAAGCCAGTAACAGGAATAGGGAGACAGGCGGACTGCATCAGAGCACTGTCCCCTCTATTGTCTCTTCTAGTGGCAAATACCAGATGCTTATGAGAATACTGTGAAAAACCTGCCCATGGGGTAAGTTTCCTCCTCTCTGCCATCTTGTACCACTTGGCTTCTTCCCAGAAAAACTAAGGTTTGCATCCCTTCCAAAAATATTTACGATCCTATCTAAAATGGGAAGAAGGCCAGAGATAGCTTGAAACAACTTTGCATTTCGTACATACTCTGTCATGAACACAGGTGATTCAACAAATAGAAAGAAATGAAAGGTAAGGTTTTACAATTGTCTTGGTATCACTAAACTGCATCCCTTAATTATTGTGACATCAGGGTACATCCAAATTCAGCCCTGAGTTAAATGTAGAGCTCGCAGGATAATTCTCTCTGTATCTGGGACCTATAACTTGGTACCTAAAGCCTGGAGATGCTTGCAAGAGGTTGTTTTGCAAGACAAAAACAACCACTCCCAGCTTTTAATAATGTCTTTCCTGGGTATGCAGCACCCAGGACCTTGCACTCACTGCACAAGGCCCAGGAAACTCCTGGGATTTAGGCATTATTTAAGCCAACGGTGATTTAAACATTGGCTTCTCCAAAAATTTATTTGTATTACCAGTGTATTTTTCTCTCTTGTTGCCTGTAGGTGTGCTTTCCTTATGATCCTAAAACCCTTCTGCAGATATTTTAGGTGAAGCAGAGTGCAGTTCCATGTGTTACAATTAACTTAGACCAGTTTCACTTGAATTATCTTTATCATTGTTGATGTAAAAACAGGAGAAAAAATAATGCAAGGATGGAAAAATATCAGTGTTGTTCCCCGGAAGTATTCAGTTTCATGGCAAGTGCTGTAGCCCAATCAGCTTCCAAACTTGGCAGGTTGCCCCAAGCACACCATACCTAGGGGATGTAGCAGCCCCTCCAGCTCTTCTGCACTCCCCCACTGCTGCCCCACTCCATGTACATCCTCCTTTTCCATGGCACAGCTCCATGCTTCTGCTTGGCACTGGTGACAACAGAACAGACACTTTGCTATTCAGGCAGATGAGGCCATTGATATTAGCAGCACGAGGTCGATGAAACCTGAGCAGTTCTGCAATAGAGATGCCAGACAATGTTACACTATCCCCAATCTTCTTTGCATCCTTATTTCTCATTTCCAAATGAATACATTGCCTTACTTGTACTGATGAGACATAAAAATACCCCATTTTATACTATCAGATAGGCCCTTCACTCAGAGGTAAAGTGTGTTTCCTGCTTGAAAGACTGTAACAACACTGCTGAGGACCTAATTTTGCCTTTTAGAGGCTCACTGAAGCCACTGAGATTTTATAGTATATGAGAAAGGAGAGTCATGCCCTAAAATGCTGACACCACTTCTGTATATCATAAAGATACCTGAATAATTCATAGTGTCAAGCAGCACAAGCCAAAGGAATAGGGGCATAACTGACAACATCCAGTTTCAGTACATATTACACAAAAACATAAACTCCACAAAATTCTTCATTACATAAAAATCATCATCAGTCCTTCCAAGGAAGAAATTCAATAATGTTAGGAGATTTGGGCTGATACACCAAATGCGGATTTCCTTACATTCTGACACATGACCTTTGCTTTGTGTGTTATTTGAGGAACAACACAATTGGACTCAGATTGGAAAAAGGGACAATTTGTCCTTTTTCCTGAGGTCGTTCTAATGCAGAGACCTTGCAGAAGACCCTGGGTTGCTGTCATAGGTCTTCAGGCTATGGCTCCCTTTCTGTTGCTGATAACCACTGCCTTTCAAAACAAGCAAGTCTAAAGAAAAGGCTAGAGATAAGCTGTTTATGGTGCTGGTGCATCAGAGAGCCTTGAATTCTAAGGATTTTTTGAATCAAAGCTAGACTCAAGTTTTTCCAGAGTGACCTCATCCTCACACCAAACCAAAAGAGAGGAATCCCCCTGGAAAGTCAAGCTTGCAATTCAGACATAAATGGAGCACTTATAGCTTGTCTCTTCTTGCACATGTGAAAATAAAAAATCACGTGGAGCTTGCAGATTTGTTTTCTGTTCTACAATTCCCACCCTTCAGCTTGGCCCCATGACCCCTCCTGGTCTGATGTGTTGGGTGGAGTACTTCCCTGTACCTGCCCATAGGGGAAGCCTTATGGCCATGCCAGGGCCCAAGAGAACATCCCAAGCAGGTCTGAGATCTCCCTCTCTCCTTGTCATGTGTGATGTCCTGTACATCACGGTGGTGGGTGTGCAGGTTGGGGAAGGTGGGATGAAGCCACTGCCAGCAGTTTGGGCACAATCGAGCAGTACTCGAGACAGTACTGAAAACAGAAACAGTGCCTTCACCTGCTCACACAGGCTGATGGTGTCCCAGCAGATGGGGCAGATCTCACACTTGGAGGCATCCAGCGGTGCAACCTGGGAAACCGGGCTGGTGCTTCAAGCAGGGGAAGATGTGCCTTGAGATGCTGGGTCTTCCCAGGCTGCCATGTCATGGACTGCCAAGTTCTCTTAAGCTGCTGAGTCTTCCTGGGCTACCAGGTCCTTTTCGGTTGCCCAGTTCTCCTCCCACACCATCTCCTGTCCTGGTTTGAGAGGACCAGGATAGAAAAAACCTGCCTGGGGCACCACCAGCAACTGCCAGCCTGTTGATGTGGCAGTTACAATGGGGAGCAGCTGACCTTATGGGAGGAGAGGACGATCCTCTCTGCTCCTAGGGAGCTTATTGCAGGGAGCCCCTGCTCATGCTGCATGTGTCAGAGAGTTCAGTCACTGTCCCACCCTGAGAAAGGAAGAGGTTTCACCACCACTTTGAAAGCAAGAAGTAGCCTTCAGAGCAATGCAATTTGCTTTGATTCTTTGTCAGCTCTGAAGTGTTTGGGCAGTTGGACTAGATGATGGTTGTAGGTTCCTTCCAGCTCCTCTTCCTCTCCCTCTCCCTTTCCTCAGGACCTCTCCTCTAGAGCAGAGCACTAGACACTACACGCTTGCCAAATGGGGGTTTCACCACCCACCCTCAAGTCACCAAGAGCATTGTGATGTCACTAGAGTCACAATGGCCCCCACCCCTGACATCACCCTATTTAAGGCACGGGACAGCCCAGACAGGCCACAGTGTTGTCCTTGTGCCAGGAGGACAGTTATCTGCAAGAGGAGAAGCGACAAAGGATCCCCCATCCCACAAGCTCCCTCACGAGGGTGCAGAGAGGATAGAGAGGATCTTCTGGACGGAGACACCAGCAGGAGACAGGGCACTGGTACTGACCTGCTGTACCGCCCACCCTTCTGCTGCTCTTACTGGGAAGACGGTAAAAGTTTTCCAGCAATTTCTGCCAGTGCAACTTTGAGAGGTCAGTAATAGAGACATAGAATTACAGAATCATGAAACAGTTTGTGTTTGGATGGATCTTAAAGATCTCCCAGTCCCAGCCCCCAGTGATGAGCAGCAACATCTCCCACTAGACCAGGATTCTCCAGCTGAACTTGCTGAGGGTGCACTCAGTTGCACAGTAATCAACCTGACTTAGAGCAGGAGAATTCAGTGATGGCCCTGGTGTCACCTGTCGGCTCTGCACAGGCCAGGGCATTTGTAGCAGCACAAGCAGGTCCTGGGGGAAGAGCTGGCACCTCTTCAGTGCCTTTCTCCATCAGCTTTGCTGCTTTCTGCAGATTGTGTCAACAGGGTAGGTGATGTCCTTTGTATCCCTCCTCTTTACAGCAGGAAATGGAGCAAGAAGGGAATCAGACAGCCGAGGAGAACCGGGCAGCCCAGGGCCAGGCAGCCCAGGAGAACCAGGCAGCCCAGGGCCAGGCAGCCCAGGAGGACCTGGCAGCCCAGGGCCAGGCAGCCCAGGAGGACCTGGCAGCCCAGGGCACCCCTTCCACTGCTGCCAGCGCCAGCACAGTGCCCCAAGCCGCACTGCCACGTGCCTCTGAGGGTGAGATCTGCTCCATCTGTCAAGACACCCTCACCAACGCTGCCTATGTGAGTGGGTGCAGGCACTCCTTCTGCTATCCCTGCATTATGCAGAGGGCCTACAGAAATGCTGCCTGCTCCCTCTGCCGGGGCCTTCTGCACCACCTCTGCCACAAAGTGGGACCCAGGGTGTACAGTGTCTACAACATGGAGCTCTATAGACGAGAGAGAGCTCAGTGTGCTGCAAAAAGGAGGCAGCTGCGTCTCTCAGGCAGGCAGGCCAGCCAGAACAGCAGTGGTGTTGTGGAGAGGGCCGAAGAGAGGTTCCGGAATAGGTCTCAGGGATGGGAGCAGAGAGGTTCCGGAACAGGTCTCAGGGATGGGAGCAGAGTGGTTCTGGAACAGGTCTCAGTGGCAGCAGAGAGGCTCACGAGTCCTCAGAGAGCAGGAGGCAGCAGCAAAGTGGGGCTCAGGATGCTGCTCACATGCAGGGAAGTTCTGCACGGCCCGAACAGGATATGGCGGCCTCCTCAGGGAGGAGCGAGCAAGGCCAGCATGGAGCCCTTGGTCCTTTGGGAGAACAGCATGCTCCAAGGATCAGATCCGAGCAGCGATCCCGCAGCCGTGCTAGGCACAGATTCCAGCAGAGACCCCCCCAGCCGTGCCGGGCGCTGGGCTTCGTAACTCCCCCTGCCAAGAGGGGAAATGCAGCACTGGCCACCTGACCATCACCTGTGGGGCAGCGTGGCAAGCCCATGGCACCGGTTACCCTCAAGGCGCTGTCTGTGCTGCTGCTGCTCCTGATGCTGCTGCTGGAGAAGGACATGTTGATGATGGCAGCTGGACTGTGACAACCTGCCTTGTCTCCAACTCCATCAGCAAACAAGATGAAGGCGGCTGCAATGCTCCTGCTGCAGAATGCCATCCGTGTCATAAAGTGATCCTGCCATCTCCTCTCATGCTAAGTCACCGCCTGGAGGAAGTGGGAAGAGAGGTCTGCAGATCACATAGACCAAGACCAGCCAGAGTAGGAGCTGACCNACGAGGAGCAGATCCCAGCAAAGATCACGTAGAGGTGCTGGGCGCAGATCCCGGCAGAGATCCCGCAGGTCTGCAAGGAGAAGATCCCAGCGGAGATCCCACAGCCGTCCTGGGCACAGATCTCAGCAGAGATCCCGCAGTTGGCTGAGGAGCAGATCCCAGCAGTGATCCCTTGGACATGCGGCAAAGAGCAGATGCCAGCAGAGATCCCGCAGCCGTGACAGGCGCTGGGCCTGGTAACTCCCCCTGCCAAGAGGGGAAACGCAGCACTGGCCACCTGACCATCACCTGTGGGGCAGCGTGGTGAGCCCATGGCACCGGATACCCTCAAGGCACTGTCTGTGCTGCTGTTTTTGCCACAGAAATAAAACCCTGAAAGTGAGAAATTAACTGCCTTCGAGTTCTGATCATTTCTAACTGTGCAGGAATAGTCTGTCAGACACAGGACTCATTTTAGCAGTGAGAAGCCAGAGCAGCAAAATCCCCATCTAAAATCTTGTTTTCTGTCTCTTCCCTTAGTTTCCAGAGCAGGCAAAGTTGAGGATTCACATTTTGGGAGCAACTTGAATTAGCTCAGGGAGTCTCCTACTAATATCCCTCACCCGGCCCCAGGAAGGGAGCACACCTCCCTGTGCGATGGGTCCTGTCAACATATAGGGCCCTCAGTTCCCCTCAGAAGGGAGTCACCAACTACAACTACCGTTCCTTTTTTTCTTTTGTAGCTGTGGTTATAACCCGTCTGGTAGATGGGGGTCGAACAGGAGACTTTCAAGACAGATCTTCCTCTTGTCTGTCCTCTGCCTGATTCTCTGAGTCCAGGGTCTCGTATCTGTTCTCTAAGGGCACCTGGGGGGATGGTGGGGGTTGGGAGGGTATTCTTTTACCTCTCTGATGAGGGACCTGTTTCCATTCCCCCCCATCCACCTGGTTTGCTCCAACTGCCTGATGGCAGGAGGGGCAGAGCTTCACCGACTCCCTCTGGACTTCTTTTAGGGTCGAAAGGGTGTGACTCCACCAGTCAATTTCCTTTTCACTGTCCCTAATACTTCTGAGTCTCTCCACCTCTTCCAGCTCTTCCACCAGGGATAGCAAGTCATTCACCTGCTCGCTTCTCACACAGACCCCGCTCACACTGTCCTCTGCTGATAACACCAGGCTCAAACACTCTGTGCAGCCAGAGGTCTGAACAGCTACGTCCATCTTGGTGTCCCTCTTAAGGGGTTCTGTCTGTGTGGACACACCCTTCGTCTTAACAGCCACAGCTTTTGCTTTTTTGGAAACCATTGCTCCTTCAAGAGAGCTGGGGGGTGGCTGTGACCGACCTGCTTGACCTGCCTGCGCCAACTGCCTCACTAACTGCCGTGCCACGTTCCTGTTTGTCTGCTCCTGTTAACTGCCGTTCCACACTCCTGTTCGCCGCGCGCTGGGCCGCGGGCGCTCCTCGCAGCCCTTTCAGATCTCTCTCGGCAGTGGCTGGTTGCCGCCCCTTTCTGAGGTGATGGGCCTCGCCTGAGACCTTCAGCCCATGAAGCCTCCAAAGGTTTATCTTAACAGTGCTTATTTTAACAAGTCTGGCTTTGCATATCTGATTAGAGAAGCTCCCAAACAATGCAT
This sequence comes from Florisuga fusca, assembly GCA_038090715.1. Classification (NCBI taxonomy): domain Eukaryota; kingdom Metazoa; phylum Chordata; class Aves; order Apodiformes; family Trochilidae; genus Florisuga; species Florisuga fusca. The sequence goes on from JAAWXA010000014.1 coordinate 9,816,320, forward strand.
TTCTCTGTACTGAGAAAAACAGCAGTTATTTTTGTACATGGTACTTCTGCTTTGTTAGCAGTTGAGGGACCTGCAGAGGACATTGAAGGAGAGAGGCTGTGGGAAAGGGAGTTTTCATGCTACCTGAACTTGGACGAACATTTCCCTGCAAACCCTCTGTAAGGAATGAAAAGACTGAGGGGGGATGAAGAATAAATTAAAAAAAAAAAAATGGGGGGGGGGNAGAAAAAAAAAAGGGGGGGGGGTGAGGGGAGGGAGTTTCCCCTGCATGGAGTTCAGGGCCCAGGTCTAGGTTAGGTCCGACTCCATCACAGGGAGCCAGGAAAATATCCCTCAGGATCCAGCCCTGCGCCTGGGGAGTAGCAAGCAGTCAGCAGAGTCTCTCCAGACCATCCTGCACATGGGACAGCTGTTACAAGCACCTGGTGTTTGTTTATCCCTTCGAGTCTGTCTGCTGCTGGCTACTCCCAGAACCACATCTGTGTGATATTTGTGACAGCACAAGAGCTGCACATCTCTCTCCTACCCCATCAGTCACTGAGCACATCGATGTATTGCACAGTTTACTGTACAGCAGGATTGCTGTTGCTGCTCTTGCAGAGATGAACAAAAGCAAGTCGTTACTCGATGCAAGCCTGGTGTCCTTGAGAGATTCACTGATCAGGGGAAGAAGCCTTTCTGCCTTCAGCACTGTTACCCTGCATGGGCTGGAGTCTGCAGCTGTGGACCACTGAAGTGACTTTCATAATTTTTATTGTTATTCGTGGTAGTAGGGAGAAATTTTAGGAGACATGCCAGCTTCTCCTCTCTCTCACTCAAACCTCATGAGTGATATCAGAGGCATTTCCTCAGCTCTAACTTCTGAGGAATGGCCTTTCCTTACTGCTGGAAGCCAGGGCAAAGGCTGGGTGGGATGCTGGAGCAACAGGTCACCACTGCCACCTCTTTCCCCTTCCTACACACAGCAGTGCTTTTGTTCTTTGCTTCAATTACCTGGACTGACTGACTGGAAAAGCCACAGTGCCCTGGAAGTGGACCCTGCCCACCACTGTGTACCAGCCCAGCTGGAAGCAGCATCCCTCCAAAGGCAGGAGTTCTTCATTTGCAAAGGCAGAGGTCAGCATTGCCAGGCTGAAAGATGCAGAAAGGGAGGTTTGAAGTTTGAAATAATCCAGGAGCGGAGGTGTCGCTGATGGAGGAAAACTGTTTAACTGCCCCTTCCGTTCCCTACCGTTGGGATAAACAGAAGGGTTGAGCCTTTGGAGGTACCAAGCCTAACTTTTAAACAGCTTCACAGATCCTTAGTAGTTCTTGCTCTTCCTCTTTGCTGTGATAGTGCTAAAGGACTCATAGTTTACTCTTTGAATCTTAGGAAAATTGTCCCTTCCCTCCAAGAGCTGGGACAGCTGGACAGGCCAGGAGAACCAGGCAACTGAGAAGAACCACGCACCACAGAAGATCCAGGCAGCCCAGACCTGGCAGCCCAGGAGAACCGGGCAGCCCAGGAGAACCAGGCAGCCCAGAAGAACAGGGCAGTCCGGAAGAACCGGGCAGCCCAAGAGAACCAGGCAGCCACTGAAGGACATGTCAGCAAAGGGCACCTCTTCCACTGCTGCCAGCACAGTGCCCCAGGCCGTGCTCCCGCGTGCCTCTGAGGGTGAGATCTGCCCCATATGTCAAGACACCCTCACCAACCCTGCCTACGTGAGTGGGTGCAGGCACTCCTTCTGCTTTCCCTGCATCATGCAGTGGGCCTACAGAAATGCTGCCTGTCCCCTCTGCTGGGGCATTTTGCACCACCTCTTCCACAAAGTGGGACCCAGGGTGTACAATGTCTACAACACGGAGGCCTATAGACGAGAGAGAGCTCAACATGATGCACAAAGGAGGCAGCTGCGTCTGTCAGGCAGCCAGCCCAGCCAGAACAGCAGTGGTGTTGTGGAGAGGGCCCTAGAGAGGTTCCGGAACAAGTCTCAGGGATCGGAGCAGAGAGGTTCCCGAACAGGTCTCAGTGGCAGCAGAGAGGCTCACGAATCCTCAGAGAGCAGGAGTCAGAAGCAAAGTGGGGCTCAGGATGCTGCTCACATGCCGGGAAGTTCTGCACGGCCCGAACGGGACATGGCGGCCTCCTCAGGGAGGAGCGAGCAAGGCCAGCATGGAGCCCTCAGTCTTTCAGGAGAACAGCATGCTGCGAGGACCAGATCCGAGCAGCGATCCCGCAGCCGTGCTGGGCGCAGATTCCAGCAGAGATCCCCTGGACATATGAGGAGAAGATCCCAGCAGCGATCCCGCAGTCTTCTGAGGAGCAGATCCCAGCGGAGATCACGTAGCGGTGCTGGGCGCAGATCCCAGCAGAGATCCCGCAGCCGTGCCGGGCGCTGGGCCTGGTAACTCCCCCTGCCAAGAGGGGAAACGCAGCACTGGCCACCTGACCATCACCTGTGGGGCAGCGTGGTGAGCCCATGGCACCGGATACCCTCAAGGCGCTGTCTATGCTCTGTCTCTTATATGCTGCTGGAGAAGGACACGTGGATGATGGCAGCTGGACTGTGACAACCTGCCTTGTCTCCAACTCCATCCGCTAACAGGATGAAGGCGGCTGCAATGCTCCTGCTGCAGAATGCCGTCCGTGTCATAAAGTGATCCTGCCATCTCCTCTCATGCTAAGTCACGGCCTGAAGGAAGTGGGAAGAGAGGTCTGCAGATCACATCATCCAAGGCCAGCCAGCGTAGGAGCTGACCAGTGGTGCTCCAGTCAGGCTCTGATAAAGGTTCCAGAACTTCCTTCCAAATAAATGAATTCTCTATTACAGGCAGAGAGAGGTTCCTTTACGGAACACAGGCATGGCCCTAGTGTCACCCGTCTGCTCTGCACAGGCCCCAGCATCTGTGGCAGCAAAAGCAGGGCCTGGGGGAAGAGCTGGCACCTCTTTAGTGCCTTCCTACATCAGCTTTGCAACTTCCTGCAGATTGTCTCCAGGGAAGGCAATGAGCTTTGTATCCCTTCTGTTTGCAGCAGGAGATGGAGCAAGAAGAGAATCAGACAGCCCAGGAGAACCGGGCAGCCAAGGAGAACAGGGCAGCCCGGAAGAACCGGGCAGCCCAGGGCCAGGCAACCCAGGAGGACCTGGCAGCCCAGGGCACCTCTTCCACTGCTGCCAGCACAGTGCCCCAGGCCACGCTGCCGCGTGCCTCTGAGGGTGAGATCTGCCCCATCTGTCAAGACACCCTCACCAACCCTGCCTGCTTCACTCAAGCAGGCACTCCTTCTGCTTTCCCTGCATCATGCAGTGGGCCTACAGAAATGCTGCCTGCCCCCTCTGCCAGGGCCTTTTGCACCACCTTTTCCACCAAGTGGGACCCAGGGTGTACAATGTCTACAACACGGAGCTCTATAGACGAGAGAGAGCTCAACGTGCTGCACAAAGGAGGCAGCTGCGTCTGTCAGGCAGCCAGCCCAGCCAGAACAGCAGTGGTGTTGTGGAGAGGGCCCTAGAGAGGTTTCGGAACAGGTCTCAGGGATGGGAGCAGAGTGGTTCTGGAACAGGTCTCAGTGGCAGCAGAGAGGCTCATGAATCCTCAGAGAGCAGGAGGCAGCAGCAAAGTGGGGCTCAGGATGCTGCTCACGTGCAGGGAAGTTCTGCACGGCCCGAACGGGAGATGGTATAGGCCTCCTCAGGGAGGAGCGAGCAAGGCCAGCATGGAGCCCTCAGTCTTTCAGGAGAACAGCATGCTGCGAGGACCAGATCCGAGCAGCGATCCCGCAGCCATGCTGGGCGCAGATTCCAGCAGAGATCCCCTGGACATATGAGGAGAAGATCCCAGCAGCGATCCCGCAGTCTTCTGAGGAGCAGATCCCAGCAGCGATCCAGCGGCCGTACTGGGTGCAAATCCCAGCAGAGATCCTATTGGCCCTTATTATTTATTGCTCTTCTTCTTTGGTGTGATAGTGCTGAAGGACTCTTAGTCTACTGCTTTAATCTTAGGGAAATTGTCCCTNATGAAGGCGGCTGCAATGCTCCTGCTGCAGAATGCCGTCCGTGTCATAAAGTGATCCTGCCATCTCCTCTCATGCTAAGTCACGGCCTGAAGGAAGTGGGAAGAGAGGTCTGCAGATCACATAGTCCAAGGCCAGCATGGAGCCCTCAGTCTTTCAGGAGAACAGCATGCTGCGAGGACCAGATCCAAGCAGCGATCCCGCAGCCGTGCCAGGTGCAGATCCCGGCAGAGATCCCACATGTCTGCAAGGAGAAGATCCCAGCAGAGATCTCGGGGCCATGCTGGGCAGAGATCCTGACAGAGATCCAGCATCCGTGCGAGCAGAAGATCCCAGAGGAGATAGCGTAGCTGTACTGGTTGCAGATCTCAGCAGAGATCCCGCAGCTGTTTGAGGAGCAGATCCCAGCAGTGATCCTGCAGTTGTCTTAGGAGCAGATCCCAGTGGAGATCCCACAGCCGTCCGAGGCACAGATCTCAGCAGAGATCCCGCAGTTGGCTGAGGAGCAGATTCCAGCAGTGATCCCTTGGATATGCTGCAAAGAGCAGATCCCAGCAGAGATCCCGCAGCCGTGCCGGGCACTGGGCCTGGTAACTGCCCCTGCCAAGAGGGGAAACGCAGCACTGGCCACCTGACCATCACCTGTGGGGCAGCATGGTGAGCCCATGGCACCGGATACCCTCAAGGCGCTGTCTATGCTGCTGCTGCTACATGCTGCTGCTGGAGAAGGACACGTGGATGATGGCAGCTGGACCGTGACAACCTGCCTTGTCTCCAACTCCATCCGCAAATGGGATGAAGGCGGCTGCAATGCTCCTGCTGCAGAATGCCGTCCGTGTCATAAAGTGATCCTGCCATCTCCTCTCATGCTAAGTCACGGCCTGAAGGAAGTGGGAAGAGAGGTCTGCAGATCACATAGTCCAAGGCCAGCCAGAGTGGGAGCTGACCAGTGGTGCTCCAGTCAGGCTCTGATGAAGGTTCCAGAACTTCCTTCCAAATAAATGAATTCTCTATTACAGGCAGAGAGCGGTTCCTTTATGGAACAACGGGAAGGCCATGGAGTCACCCATCTGCTCTGCACAGGCCCCAGCATCTGTGGCAGCACAAGCAGGGCCTGGGGGAAGAGCTGGCACCTCTTCAGTGCCTTTCTCCATCAGCTTTGCTACTTCCTGCAGATTGTGTCTACGGGGTAGGTGATGTCCTTTGTATCTCTCCTCTTTGCAGGAGATGGAGCAAGAAGAGAATCAGACATCCCAGGAGAACCGGGCAGCCAAGGGCCAGGCAGCCCAGGAGGACCTGGCAGCCCAGGGCACCTCTTCCACTGCTGCGAGTGCCAACACAGTGCCCCAGGCTGTGCTGCCAGATGCCTCTGAGGGTGAGATCTGTACCATCTGCCAGGACACCCTCACCAATCCTGCCTACGTGAGTGGGTGCAGGCACTCCTTCTGCTTTCCCTGTGTTATGCAGTGGAACTACAGAAATGCTGTCTGGCCCCTCTGCCAGGGACCTTTGCACCGCCTCTTCCGCAAAGTGGGAGCCCAGCTCTACGATGACTACAACATTGAGCTCTACAGACGAGAGAGAGCTCAACGTGCTGCACAAAGGAGGCAGCTGCATGTATCAGGCAGACAGCTCAGCCGGGACATCAGTGATATCGTGGCGAGGGCCCTAGAGTGGTTCCAGAACCAGTCCTGGAGGTGGGATCTCAGTGGCAGCAGAGAGGCTCACGACTCCTCAGAGAGCAGGACGCAGCAGCACAGCGGGGCTTAGGATGATGCTCACATGCAGGGTAGATCTGCAAGGCCCGAATAGGACAGCTCAGCTCAGCTGGGACATCAGTGATATCGTGGCAATTCCAATCCCACCATATACAGTGAAAAGGCAGGTTTGAAAGCCAGGCTTGCATCTTTGAGCTCAGTAGGAGTTCTGCAATAAATGTCATGGATAGGCAGTGGAGCCTTCAGGGAAAGGTGGTATAACAATGGATTGTATTTGCACTACAAAATTAGCCAATTACTCAAAGAGGTAATGTCAAGGACTTCAACACATTTTTTTCTACTACTTCTACTTCTACTTCTGCTTCTGATTCTGCTTCTACTTCTACTTTTCTATGCTGTGCTATGTTATTTCTGTTTTGGTTTTGGTTTTGGTTTTTTTTAATCTTTTCAGTGATATACTGGATTCCTGTACCTGACTGAGATCTCATGTCCTGGACATGACAGATATTTGACAGAAGTGGAGCAGACTGGGAGCCTGACTTGCATTTTGTGACAAGGTCCTAGTCCTAGGGATTTCTGGTCACTGACTAAAAATTGAATAGAAATATTATGGAATTACTAACTGCATAAAACATGTATCCACTGCATGGTTTAAATTCAGCCCATGAGGCTACAACGTTTTTGAAATAGGCCTAGGTGATGCAAAAGCTTCACTCTGCCAAGGTGGTAGAGAACATATGGCCCAGTTTCAAAGGCTTGGTGCTGTGACTGGGCAGAAAGAGACTGGTAGAGGCTTATTTTGCCCAAGCCCAGAAAAATTCCCTTTGCACAGGAGGAGTTTCTTGCATACAAAAGACAGCTCAGATGCCTAAGCAAGAAGGATGTGAAATTAATAGGGGGAAATAGGATGACAGGAAGGGAGTGTGTGTTCATGTGCCTGTGTGCCTGCATGGAGGAGGGAGCGTGCTGGCTTTATCTGCAATTTGAAGCATTGTTCTAACAGCAACAGACGAATAATCCAAGCATATATTACTGCTCCTCTGCTGTGTTGTTTCTTGCACAGACAATGTGGTGATAAGCACAGAAAAATGTCCAGGGAAACACAGCAAAAGCCTTGGTGCCCTTTCCTATATTATCTATTTTGCAGTATTAGCCAGATGCCCAGACATTTTCTTCTATCAGCCCATCCAGTGATCTCAGAGCAGCACTAACAACACACAAGTAATTGCAAGGCATGAGGTTGTTTTATTTTGCATGGAGTGTATTTCCACTTGATAGTAACCATTTTAAAGTCTGGAAGAATTTTGCACTCACTAAGCTGATTTTACAAGCTAAGAGAAGTGCTTGTCAGGAAAGGTTAATGTAGCTGTCACTGCAGGAGAGCCCTGTGGGTAGAAAGAGTCTCATCTGGGTGTTTCTTAAAGGGCAAGAGTCATCACTATGAAGGAGGAATATTTCCATTTCTAGGAGACATTCACATGGCTGTAGAGAACTGCTCCATAAGTTATCACTTCTCTATAGCCTCTCTATTTTCATGATTATAAATATTTGTTTCTATTATTGTATTTTAAAGTCTTATAAGATATTCTTTTCTAACATGAATAAAATCTTTATTTGCAAAGATGAAAAGAGAACTTTTGGGTGTTTTTATGACTGGTACAATATTAGAGTTCTGTGAAGAAGGAAAGGACTGTTTCCCTTTTTTACTGATGGAAACTGGGCCAAGAAGAGACTAAACACTGCAATTAGACCATTTAAGAGTCACATGTCACAAGCATGTCACAAGCACCTTTTGTACACATTGGTCTCATTATAATGCAATGAAATCCAACTCTTCAACAACTAGGCTACCCCTTGATTCAACCTTCCTTTACGCATCAAAGGTGAGATCCATGCAGTATGGGCAAACACCCCTCATTTGTGTAGACCAGTTGCAATAGCAAGGAGTTTGTCCGTGTCAGGCTGGAGGGTCTCATGCTGGAGGCATGCCAAGCCCTGTGGTGAGCTCCCATTTACATCCTCAGCTGTCACCAGCACAGCCAGGGTACACACACACTCCATGTAATGGGGAAAAACCAAGAATGATCCCAAGAATCCCAAGTAGCAGGTGGTTTTATTTACCCCTGGTTGCCAGGAGATGGAGTCATACAACATGAAGCAGAGCTGCAGACAACATTGTGCTTCATAGACAGGGTCTTTAGTTGAGATATTCAGGGAATTTTCTCTCAGACCTTCCAGAGAAGAAAGCTGGCAAGCTATACATAGGGATGAAGAGGCATGGAGGGGCAGAAGGCTAACCATGAGCACTCTCCTGTGGGGACTGTGCTGTAGACAAGCCAGTTTCACCTCTGCAACAAGCTGGAAGAGAGGCTGATAAAGGTACCATTGGATACAGCTCACATGACAGCTATTTGTACAGCAACAGCTCTTAGGTGTTACTGAACTGTATCTGAGTTAGACTGTAAATTGAAGCCCGGATTTAGAGTTGCCAGAGAACAAAACACTGTACACATGTTGCATAAAGAACAAGGAAAAAATGCACTAATACCTGATGCAGATCCATCCCTTTAGCTCTGTCATGTCAGATGAAAAAAAAAATATCCATGTGGTAGCAGGCTCTGTGTTGTTGGGCATCTCCACAGCCTGGCTGAGAATCTGCTGACAGAAGTAGTTGTTCTTTGGAACAGCTTCATGCATGAAAGCTCAGAGTGGCTACAAGACTTGCATTTTCACACCAGGTCAACCATGTCCTCCAGCCTAGAGACAATCCACCCCAGAGCACTGCAAGGCCTGCCTTGGGCTTGGAGTGACCCTGCAAGGCCACTTTCTCCATTCCTCAAACAAGAGCATTTAGTAGTAATAAAGAACTGAGGTCCTCTGAGAAGCTGTTCTCAGTCAAGGGATAAATGGTGGCTATTTCATGGAGCATTGCCTGGGTTGCACAAAACAGGGACAGCGTTTAGAAATAGCACCAGATCCTCCACAGCTGGTGAACAGCCAAAGCACCAGGAGTAGGGGAGCAGTGATGTTTTTTTTCACTGCTGATGATTGCTCAGAGGAGATTTCCTTCTGCTCCTGACCCAGATGTTGGTACAGTGATTCAGGCTCTGCTCAGTCCGTCTTGGATTACTGCAGAATACCCCAGGGGTATCCAGAAATAGCAGTACTGTCTGATCTCCAACGACCTCCCAGTTATCTCTGTGTGTAATTCAGGCTGTTAATTCTGACATATATTAGCTGTAGTTACTTCAAGACCTCCATACCTGACCTTCCCCGTGCTTGGTCATTGGGGCTGTGGGGGCTGATCAGATCATCACTTCCAAGATGTAATGTGTTCAGGGTTTGTGGCAGGTCACTTCTGGGGAAAATCCTCTTTCTCCTGAGCTTTCCTCCTTCCTACCTGCAAGGGCCAAATCTGCCAATCCCTGACACCTGTCAGGCCTCCAGTGAAAATGCTGCAGCCAAGGGAGAGGCCAGGGAAGGGCTGGGGCTAGAAACTAATTTAAACACCTATCCTTCTACAGCAACAGATACTTATGAATTGAATATCAAATAAATATAGCTCTCATTTCATAGTTCTTTTCTGCAGATCTTAGAAAACTCTAAAAGGAGTTTAGAGATGGTTTTGCAAAGAGGCACATCTAGAGACTGAGCCCACATGTGCACCAGTGGAAGGCAGGCACATAATCCACTTGGGACTCATTGTAAAAGGCTTTTCATCATGAAATTCCACCAGAGTTAGGCTATGAGAGAATTTTATGACCTACAGTAGTGTCACTCGGCTATAGTCATTTCTGCAGGGTAGAACAGATGACAGAAAGGGAAGCAATTTGAACCTGCTCGGAACTTCCCTTGAGTTTCCATGTATTGCAGCTATAGCAAGTTTTGTCTGAGGCTATGAGCCTCTCTAAAGCAAATCAGTCCAGCTCTGCAATGTCCCCAGACCACTGTGGTACTTGCTGTTATCAGAAGAGACACTTGATGACACCCCACAGCAGCAGACAGCATTTCCAGAGTCAAAGTCTTCCTCAGCTTTGGGGAGGGAAATGATCATATGCATTTCTTACCAACTTTGCCCAGAGAATGTGAAAGACAAGGCACCAAATCAGTGGACAGAGGAGCATGATCTCTCCTTGGCCTTCTTTAAATGCCATAGTTCTCTAAATAAACCGGAATTTCATGCCTTAGCAGAAAATGTCATCCTTCACATGTAAAACATTGGATTTGATTGGAAACCTGTGGCAGTGTGGTTACCAGCTGCCTTGTAGTACTGGGGTGGTTATGCAAGGGTCATAATTACCCAAGACCTGCCAATTTGGGTCAGGATTCTTCAGGGGCCCTACGCTATGAATACTCTGCATGTCCATGGTGTCTGTCCCTCCAGAAGAGAGCTCACTACGTAGTCACAGAATCATAGAATTTTCAGGATTAGAAGGGACCTTTAAGGGACCTCCCTGCCATTGGCTTGGACCTCCCACTAGATAAGGTTGCTCAGAGCCCTGTCCAGCCTGGCCTTAAAAACTTCCAGGGATGGGGCTTCTACCACGTCTCAGGGCAACCTGTTCCAGCGTCTCACCATCTTCATGGTAAAGAACTTCTTTCTGACTTCCAATCTAAATCTACCCACCTCTAGTTTGTATCCAAGTCTACATAGACTTGTGTAACTTCTGCTTTTTGTCTTCCTCTTTTGTCCTTCCTGAAAGATTGCTTGGTCCCCAGATATGTGTTAAATGAAAATAATATATGTGGGCTTGTGAGATCTGGACATGTTATGTACTTCATTTCTCAGTCTGAAAGGCTTCAGAAATCCTAAATTTGCAATCTCTCTGTTCCAGCATCTATTATCTTTTGCTGCAAGACCTGATTACTTTGGGGAAGAATTTTTCAAGTTACAGCTCACTTTTATTGGCTATTGTATTTTCAGCTACTAGAATATATCCAAAAAACCTGTTTATTAACTCCTTGTCCTGCAGTAGTGGTGGAGTAACAGCAGCATTGGCTGCTGATATTTTTGTTCCATAAAAGTAATATTTTTGTGGTTGTTAATCAAAAAACTTATTCTCTCTAAACTAGACATGGGACTAAATGATTCTGGGACAAAGGCATGGATCCAAACTGTATTTTTCCTTTCCAGCGTGGGCTCAAGCTATGATTAATCACCTTTTCTTTCAGTGGAATATACTTGCTTCTGTAAGTGAGCTTTTTCACCTCTCAGAGGGAACTAAAAAATCAGAGTATTTTATTATTCCTTGGATCACTGATGAGGAAAGGCTCATTTGTACAATTCACTGAGCAAGTCTTTTGGTCTATTTTGTGCTACAGACAAATTATATGGTTATGTGTAATTTACCACACAAAGCATTCAAATGTTACATAAAATCAATGCAATGCTTCCTGAAAAGAAACGTACATTTTAATGCCTTTATTATTTCTCGTGACCAAAAAGGAGAAAAGATCCATGTGCTGTAAAACAGACAGAACCGATTCAAGGGTTGTTACTTATTGTTCTATTGTTATTACTGCAGGGAAAATAGCAGTAATTTTTAAAAAATCATTTCTGCATGATCTGCTATTGTATGAGCTGGTAAAAAAATATGTTCTGTCTGTATGTGCAAGACATAAGGAATGTTTACTGCCCATATGGTCTCTTCCAGGCTTTTGCATTAGAATTTCTATGGTAGCAAGTTGTGAAGGAAAAGAAGTGAGGGAGTAAGCCGAATGCTTTGAAACTTTGACGTTTACATCCTGTGTATAAAATCAGCGTAAGAAGGATAGGAAGAGCATTTAGCAGCATGCAGTCTATATGGGTATCCTGGGTGTTAAATTCAAGGCTACAGTTGAGCTCTGCTGATTCACACCATCTACAGGGTTGCCCTAGTGTACAAACATTTGATGTGACATGTGACACATAAAACCAGGAACGTGCACCAGAGGGTATGGTTTAAGCAGGAGGAGCTGCTTCATCACAAAAGGATTAAAGGATATGAGGGACATTCATGGTTCCATTACCAGGAGAAATGAGGGTTTCAGCTCTGCATAGGCACGTTTCATTCCATATCTGAGTCATCCCAGCATGTCTAGAGGCAGCAGGATTTCTGCTTTTCAAATCCTCTGACAAAATTCTCAACACAGCATGTGATATCACCTGCACTGGGCTGGCTCCTTGGGTTTTTTGCATTAAATACTTCTTTAGTATCAAAAGGTGTCCATAGGCCTGTTGAAGCCAGTATGACTTCAGCTACTGCTCAGCACACATTTGTGTTCCTTGACAAATTACCTTAAATGAGAAGATGCCCCTTTGATTTTGACTGGCTTATAAATCTACTCTTCTTGCATCTTTCCAAAGGCTTAATGTATTGTTTTCCATTGTTCATGTAGAATACTGAGAGCTGTGTGAATGAGCAGCAAGCAGATCACTTCCACACTGCCTAATGTGGATTCTGCTCTCTGAAAGGCAGGTGCTACCTTGCTCACATCTGTGGGGTTGTGTGTATATGCTGTGTACAGGCACACATGAATCTTTCTTTTGTTCTCATAATAATAATAATAATTATAATAATCTGTTTTCAGTATCTTTGCCAGTAAGGAAAATAAAACACTTAGAAGGCAAACGAGGAACAGAAGGGTTTTGCAATCAGATGCATAATGAGAAAGCAAAGCCTAATTTTCTCTACAAAGAGTTACAGCTCTGTATAGAATCCCTGTTCTATTTTTAGGCACCGTGTTCACAGTTGGCTTGCTGGTGTGGAGTGGTACACCCCTTGGCTATCAAAGCTGAGAGCATTAAACTCCTTGCTGTTGACCTGAACTGCACTTGAGGATGGAATTCCAGACACTGGGACAAATGCTGTCTTTTTTATCAAATGGAATTTGATCACAGCTCTAAGCAATGTGCCCACATTCCCTCTGTCCCATGAATGCTAACAAATTCTAACATATGCAGAAAGAGTGAAAAAATCTGAATGTTGCATATGCAAGCAGCTCAGACTGAGGGCTATAAAACTGTCTTTCTATGCTGCAGAGTACTTACAGTGATCAGTTGCTTTAATTGTCTTAAGGATTTCAAGTCTGGTACTCTAAATCAGTTTACATTTTTAAAATGTAGGCTTGTTCAGCTTTACTGCTGTGTTGTTTGCAAGCAAATACTGCATTTTCACACTTGGCATCTTCAATTTTGTCCACCAATACAAATGCTGATTTTGAGAATTAATTGAAGTCAGCTGGTAAAACTCCTATGGACTATGGTGGGAGTAGAAGCAAACCATAATCTTAACAAAAAAACAAAAACAAAACCAAAGCCAAACTAACAAACAACAAAGCCAAAATAACATGTTTTAAATAGCTGATATACAGCACAAAAGATTAAATTGATTGATTCAGGTCATTAAGCACAAAGACAAATATTCAAATTAAGGAAAATAAAATTAGTCATTTTAATATGAAAACTCATGAGAAGTAAGTTCTCAAACTACTGTGTGGTCTTGGTGAATATTGCCTATATCAAACCCCATCCCCAATCTATAATGACTCCACAGGTGCATGTTATTGCCCTCAGGCAGTAAGAAGGACATCTTTTAAGTTTAGCACTTCAGGTCAAGAGCAAAAGTTCCCCTACTGAGCTTAGTCTCTAGAGATGGGTCAGCAGAGAACTCAAAAAGAAAAACAAAACACTGATTAAAAGTATCAATAAATACACATGCCATGGGGTGGGTAAGCATGGACTATCCTCATTCTACAAATAGGAGAATTCAGGCAAAAAGATAGGAACTTTGGAATCATCACATAGCAATCCAACAAGGCAGGGCTGGAAGGAGAAGCCAGAGCAGCATGCCTACCCTCCACAGCCCAGATCTCAAACAGCCCATCAGCTCCTGCCTGTGGCCTGGGGAGCCTCAAAATGCAGCTCACAAGATGTAAAATAAACCAGCCTTGACAGAACAAGATCATTATTGAGGCCAAGGCAGTTATAGTTTCTCTTTCAGCAGTGCTCTGCCCATGAATTGCTGTGCAATCCCCAGCCTGAGGGGTAACCAAAAAATTGTCCTGCATGAATGAACAAAGCACTGAGTTCTGGCATGGGGACATGCATTGTCAGTGCACACAGAGGACTTCCCAAAGGTATTTTATGCAGCTTTGCAGTGATGAGCAGATCTAACGTACAGTTACTGTTCTACAACTTACTGCTAAATATGCACAGCATTTGAATTTCCTTTAGTTTCTGAAATGTTGCATGGATGCCAAACTAATCAAGAGCTGTAATAGCAAATCAAGAGTCTATAGGACAAATGTCATTATCTCAGAATATGTTTGGTTACAATGAACCACTCTTTGTATATTAAGCATTGTTGCAATGTTAATTAACAATGGCTAAAAATCATTATAAACACTGAGTCAACAGCCAGTGTTAACCACACAAATAAAAAATTAACTGGGATGAATAGGATGATGCCTATATATTGGCTGTTTTTACATATATATGGGTTTGCATAACCTCATTTTTTGCATGGCATGAAAAGTTTTCAGGAGCAGTGGCTAGATCATGTGCTTCCCAAGGTCATCAGTGAAAAAGCAGTTTTAAATTACCAAAAATAAAAAAGCAGAGAATTCTCAAGTGAGATCATCAGGTATTCTAGTTGACTGCACATACGCAAGGTTTTTAGTGACCTTAGCAGCAGTTACATAAGCATATGGAGAGAAAAACAAACTCATATTAAATGCTGTAACCCATATGCTCTCCTGACAGGATGTTCCAAGCCATGCAGTGATTTTACAGTCCATATGCACTGTACAGCAGTTCTTTGGTCTCAAGGCAGGAGTCAAAAATAGCGTATCAGCATGAACTCTGCATTCTTTGTCTTTTATAGGAACTCTGCATGTTAATACTGAAATACCTAATACACTGTGGATAACTGCATTTAACAGAAAAAAAAAAAAAAAAAAGCCATCTACATGGGACTTGATCTTACTAGATGGTAATGCCACATGTAATATAATGCATAATAGGAAAAAAAAAAAACCAACAGTATTTGGAGTAAATATTTTCCCAAGGTATGCCATGAAGCACTTTAAGGAAAGTATCAACAATCTTACTTTGTTTGGGGAGGGAGAAGCTGGGCAGCATGGGAAGAGCATCGAGGGGACTACATTGCCTGGGCTCTCTAGAGCCACTTAGTGTAAAGAATACACCAGAGCACTCCTTTCCAGCCTCAATACGATCAGAATGTCTCCCCAGGATGAGACACTGATGGACATAGAAGTGCTAGCTGTTCTGAAGCTAATTTTTCTTGTTTTTCAATATGTCCATCAGCCATATAAATTCATAGTGCTATCATCTGTCATATTTTAGCCATACAAAAGGCCCAACAAGAGAACCAAGCCCATCAGCCAACACTTGCGGAGACAGGATGAGGAATTCGTTCCCATCCCGGCCTCATCCATTCCAGCAGGACACCTGGTGCTGGCTGCCCAGCCAAGTACCTGCCAGGTTGCGGTCTGGGTGGGATCAAACTAAACACGTCTTTCCAGCACCACCACCGAACCTCAGCCATTCAGCCAAGCAAGCCACGTCCCTGAAGAGCCCAGCGCTTCCGAGACGACGCCCAGAGACCGGGACCTCCCGTCCCGGGGCTGAACTCGGGGCGGCCGTTCTCCGCACCCCTTCTGCCGGACGGGAAGCGGGACGGCGGAGCCGGCCAAGCCTCGGCTCAGCCGGGCCGGACGGGGCTGGGCGGTAGCCCCTACGCCGCGGGGGAGCAGCGCTGCGCNGCGATACGCCGATTTCGGCTGCTGCGACCTGCACCGCGACCGCGCCCTGCTCCAGCGCTTCTACCGCCTTAGCGCCCGCCTCGACGGTCCCAGCTACGCCGCCTGCGCCGGGCACCTGCAGGACCTACTCTGCCAGGTGAGGCGCCCGGCCCGCCGGCCCCTCGGGGCTCCGGGCCTGCTGCTGCTGTTGCTGCATGGGGGCTTCGGCCGCTCAGGGGGCATCAGTCACACTGGGGGCTTAAGCCACACAGGGGGCTTCCACTGCACCACAGAAGGCATCAGCCACACCAGTGGCTTCTGTCGCAGAGGGAGCTTACACTGCACGGGGGGCATCAGCGACACCAGTGGCTTTGGCTAAGTGGGGCTTCCGATACAGCTTTGGCCACACAATGTACTTCAGCTGCACTGGGGTGTCCTCTGCACAGGGGGCATCAGCTTCATTCAGCCCCTTACACAGTGGTTGGGCCACACAGGTGGCTCTGGCCCAGGCATAGGTGCTTCAGCCTCATCATGATGCATTGGGACAGGTTTTGGTGCATCCACCTGTGCAGGGCTGCATCAAGCTCAGGTATGGCTGCTACAGCTCAGAGGTGGGTGCACTGGTCCATAGCGAGTGTGCTGCTCCAGGCACAGGTACTTTGGACCTCACAGGGGTGCATGAGCTGTGACATGGGCACATCAGCCCAGGAATGACTGCATCCATGCATCAGCACAGGTTCAGGGGCATCACAGGTCAGTTCCTCAGCCTGGGCACGTGTTCCCAGGCACTGTCAGGAGCAGCTGTCCATCATCTGTTTTCCCAGTGGACTTTTCCACATTTGGCAGGTGCTTGAAAGAGGAACAGAGATACTGTTCTGCTTTGATTTATGAACAGCAGTGCTCTGAGATGGGTGTGTGGGCCATTAAAATTTGCAGATGCTCCTCACCCTGCTAGGGCTAGATCCTTGGACTTGGTGAAGGCAAGCAGGAGGGGGACCTACCTTCACAAAACATGCCCATTGTTACACTCAACTCACAGCATCAGGTGTATTATTGGGTTACCGCATCCTGAGATGCTTTTAGCATGTGCCAGGTGCTAGCAGTCCTGAGGGTGGGTGCAGAGTACTGCCTGAGGATGTGGCCTAGAAACCTCTGTGGCAGACATCCAGCACAAGGGAAATTTCCACTCGGGGTTGATGCTCCCTGGGCAGATACTATAGCAGGGTGATCACAGTCTGCACAGAGCAAAACGACTGACCCTGTCATCAGTGGTGGCCTCGTATGTATGAAAATGCCCCTGAGACAGAACAGTGGCAGCTCTGTGCTGCACAAGTGTAAATCTTAAATTAACTCAGACAGCGGAGTCTCATCTGCTGTGCTCAGAAGGGATCAAAGTGGCTTTGCAGAATCCTGTTCTTAGCATTTTTCAGGGTACCTCTTGTGTTCCTGAAAGCGTAAAGAGAAAGACAATCCTTTTCCACAACAGCTTCTATAGATTTTACTTCTATTTCATCTCACATTGTACTGGAAGCAAAAAAACCTTTGAACATATTCCTGAAACAAGCTGTGTCCCAAAGTACGTTTGCAGGTGGGAAAGAATTTATCAGTGCTTGCTAAGCATTCTTGCTGCCTCTGGGAGTGATAAGTAAGTCTCCTGTGTACATCAGAAACCCAACTGTTGAAAATACGTTCCGAAGCAGTGAAATATTTCAGTGTGAAAAAAACAATTAACTGAAATGTTCTGATGAACTTTGTACATCACCAGCCCAGAGCTGGCTACAGATCACCCACCACCTCTGGCTACACAGCATGAAGTGGAAGTTCAGGCATTGCAAACGCTCCAAAGCGCGCTGCTTCCATTAATTTGTTATATATATATATATATATAATTTACATCCTAGACCTGCATTAATAAGTGGGTTTCTGTGACTTACTCAACACACTTCTGTCTCTTTCTGCTCACAATTCTTGATTTCTCTCAAATGTGACTGAATTATTTTGACAAGTGTCTTGGCTTGCACTTTTGAGGATTCCTGACTTTCCAAGGATTTGCTATATGATGCTGTTTCTGTTCCATGTGGAAGGGCAAATGGAAGAGCAGCAACATCCTTCCCTCTATTCTGCCCATGATCCCCTGGCCCCAAACCAGGGTTTCCCCCACCAGAAGCAGGCTGAGAGGATGCCCTTGGCTTCAGGAGAGAGGAGGGCTGTGATGGGACATCCCCCTGCCTACCCCACAGCCTCAGCACCTGGGGGTATTTTGATGAGGGCAGCAGGTGTCAGGGACCTGTGTGGATGTGGATTATTGTTCACTGGGATACAGGACACCAAACTGTGGGAGAGCAGATGCCTTGTTCTGCTTCTCAGGGAACGGTTTGCTTGAATGCTTGAGATTACAGATGGAGGTGGATAGGGAACAACAGGGATTACATGAAAGTTTGATGCTTTCCTGAGTACTCACATCGCTTCCTCTGGGATGATAGCAGAAGTAAATAAACCATTGTTTGATGTGGGTGTTCGTGCAAATTCAGACTGTTGAAATTCCTCAAATAAATATCTGCCTCTGAATTCCTGGAACAGATAGGATGAATTAGGCTGACTTGTTTTGTTTTCTGATGAGTTATTTTCATATGGCAAGCATGTTCTAGTCCTACTGAAGTTACTCATCGTCAGCCCATTAGTTTCCTTAGTAGTTTAAAGTGAAGGAAGAGAGTATGTCATTTAGAAATGAGAATATAGATCTGTGAGTGGTGCTGGTCTGTGACTAAGTGTCAAGGTTCTTGGTGCTTTGAGACAGTGAATGTAACAAGGAGATGCAGAGAGTGAGGGACCACAGCTTTTGATTCAGAAGTAGGGAAATTCAGGATTAGATATCAGGCTCTACCTCTTGTGGAACAAAAGTTGGAAGATACTCCAAATGTGTCTGGAAATAACTTGTTGCATGCTTGGGTACTGTCTGCCTGGTGATAGACCTCTGCACATCACCACCAGTACAGAGGTCTGTACTGTACAGACATATGGCCCCTGTAAATAGCCATATGGCACCAGGACTGTGGAAGTCATGCACAACTGTTGTTCAAACACACCTGAGGCAGGGGTGAACAGCTGACAGCAGCAAAGGGACAGGGAGACCATTCCTCTGGGCTATTTTTAATTCCAGTGCTGAAGCCAGGACATTGTTTTATAATGCCTAAGATCACTGCTTGCTTTGAAGGAGGCTTTCAGAGGACCCAGTGTACGCTGCTACACCAGTAATGGCTTTCCTCTCTCTGAATGTGAAACCTCCACAGGCAGGGGCAGGCTGAGCTCCCATCCTGCCCTGCCTTCACATTCCCATTCTGTCTTGTTTCAGTTTGTTTTCTATAGCCAAATTTTCAGTCATATAGCAACTGCATCAGTAAATGCCCCTGCTCTTTCTGTCCCTGGCACACCTCGTGTAACCAAACCAAGTGTTGCTACCCAATCTGCCTGTGTAATTTCAGTGTTTTGTGTCACATGCAGTCTCCTTTTTATCACATTAATTGCTGCTCATTTGAAGGCATAATAACCTTAATTTTGCAATGAATGGCTTGACATTCCGGGAGGAGAGCTTACTGTACACTGATGATCTATTATATGGCCTCTCAGTTTATTATTCTGCATTAAGAAATAATTCCCTATAGATTTAGAAACAGCTCCCTGTATATATATGTATATATATTTTTAAACTGTGCTGGCTTTGCTTGAAAAAATGCCATCTAGGAATTAAAAAATATAGAATATATTCAAGAAGGACAGTTTTTCTTCTTGCCTTTCTTGCCTCAGTTAAATAACTGCTCTGTGAAAACAGCTGAGCTTCCCCTGAGTCATTTCACATTATTTGAGAGCACTTTTGAGATGCTTGTTGGGAAGATGCCCTACAACTGGAGAACAGTGCGTGTTTATTACATGGAAAAGTTCTAGCAAAGCAGGACTGAGTCACTTTGGTCAGTTTGTAATTTACATCCGTTTTACTGGATTGCAGTGGCTCCTTACATGCCTGTCAGTTCTCGTAGTGGAGAATACAGTTAACCTTATTAACTTGATTCAGTTGTTAGGTAGGCTTCTGAGGCTCTACCTTCCATAAGACAGGGTCGTGCTGCAGCCACTGCCAGTGGACCTTGCCTGGGTTATGGCCATTTGATGCACACTGTCTGAAATCCTATAGCCTAAGCCTACCCTGCAGAACTTGTTGACCAGTGTTGTGATCATAAGTTTCATTTCACTGCTTCTAATCTGGTATATAAAGTGTCTGTAGGCAAATCTCCACTAGCAAAGGCAGCAAGACCCAAGCAAGGCTGGTATGTGCAGTGACAGCATCCCAGTGCTGGGGACACTGTGCAGTACAAAGGATGTCTGTCCTTCTCCTTTCCTCCTACACTTTCTCATCCTGCTTCTTCCAGCCTCTAAACTACATCTGTGTTTGAGGTGTGTGTCTGGATTGTTGGATGATGGGGTATGGAGGACACAGGCTTTTTTCTCACTGACCTTTCCCATTCCTACTTTAGCCTGGAGATTCAAGACCTGACTCTATTCTTAGCTAACTTATTGGTTTTGCTGCTGTGCTGTGGCAAGTCTGTTCAATAAAGTCAGAGCATCTAAAACAGAAAAGTCTCTTTTAGCCCAGTACACTCTGCTAGTGTGATGTGGCATCACTGGTTTTCTTGTATTAATGCTATGGCTGGAATACATGAATAACAGTATGGGGAAGCCAGCTTTCACATGGAATATTGAGGATGATTTCCATGAATGCTGCTGAGATAACCCCCCTTTCTAAGATATTTTCTTCTCTTAATATATCTTCAAAATAAACCACAACATATGTTGTAATTACGGTGAAATTTCTCCAGTTAGTATTGACGCTCAGCTGTTTCAAATCTGGTCCAAGAAACGGTTTGAGGCTTTTTCTCTCTCCCTCTAGGAATGTTCTCCATATGCAGCTCACTTGTACGATGCAGAGGATCCCTCCACCCCCGTGCGGACAATACCAGGACTTTGCCAAGACTATTGCCTGGAAGTGTGGCAAAAATGCCGCTCCATTTTCCGCTATCTCTCTGCAGACCAGGAGTTAATTGCACTGGAGAACAACATGGCAAAATTCTGCCGCTACCTGTCCTTGGAGGACACAGACTACTGTTTTCCACACCTCCTCTCTAACCAGAACCTTAACCAAAACCTGGGGCTGGTGACTGCCGACGCGGAGGGCTGCCTCCAGCTCTGCCTCATGGAGGTTGCCAATGGGCTGCGCAATCCCGTTGCGATGGTGCACGCCAACGATGGCACCCACAGGTTCTTCATTGCAGAGCAGGTTGGACTGGTGTGGACCTACCTCCCCAATCGGGCCAGGCTCCAAAAGCCATTTTTGAACATTAGTGAAGCCGTGCTGACCTCGCCTTGGGAAGGAGACGAGAGAGGGTTTCTAGGTATTGTCTTCCATCCTAAATTCAAATTTAATGGTAAAGTGTATGTCTACTATTCTGTTGAAGTTCATTATGAAGAGAGAATCCGAATCAGTGAGTTCAGAATTTCTCCTGCTGACATGAATACATTGGACCATAGTTCTGAAAGGTATTGTACACGTTTCTCTGGCAAATGTATTTACGATCTCAGAGGGCAGCTTGTGCATTTTGTGAAGGACGTTAATGAACAAGAGTTATTTAGCTTAATATTGTTCTTGCATCCCAGTGTGGTAGCAGGTTAGTCCAAGTTCATGTCTAAGACACTGAGACAGAGAATGTGCCTGTCCTCCATGGATGAACTGCCAAGTGCTCAGGGATGAAACATTCACATTTCTCAATTCTGGTATGTCAGAATATATAACTGAACACTGATTAAACAGTACTTACATTTAGTATTTTGGGCTTTTTGGTTTGGTTTGTGGTTTTTGTTTGTTTGTTTGGTTTTTTTGTAGGTTTTTTTGTATTGTAATAATTACCCTTTAAAATACACTCCTGCAAAGCATGAATGAAATTCATTCCAAAGCTGAAGGTTTCCAAAATCAGTATAAGCAGACTCAGTATTAGATGGATAGGGTCCCTCATTTCTTTATCTGAATGGCAGTTCAACCCTATGATATAAAAAATTTAATATCAAATTAAACAAAATGCAAGCCTCTGGGCTATTACTAAGTGCATTTTGATTGGAAATTGCATTTATTTGACTCTGATCCTGCAGTTGATCCACATTGATTTGCACAGATAAAGAGAGNTGAACAGCCTCCAGGTGGCACTGATTTCTGACACCCCACTGGCCACGAATCCACATTGGTGGCTTGGGGCTACCATAGGGATCATAGAATCATAGAATCGGCTGGGTTGGAAGGGACCTCAGAGATCATCAAGTCCAACCCTTGACCCACTACCGCTGTAGTTACGCTGCAGATGGATCCACTTTTCCCACATTATGAACCCCCCACACACTTGCAGAAAGCTGGGCTCTGAGCAGACAGCTGGAAGGCTGGGAGCACCACTGCTGCTCACAAGGAAGAAAAACACATCTTGATAACTTCCCCTAAGGAAATGGGAGTTACATGGGAGGTGTATATGCCCTTGTGTGTGTGCACAAGCATCAGTGGGGGAGACAGAGAATGTGCCTGTCCTCCATGGATGAACTGCCAAGTGCTCAGGGATGAAACATTCACATTTCTCAATTCTGGTATGTCAGAAGATATAACTGAACACTGATTGAACAGTACTTACAGTTAGTATTTTGGGCTTTTTGGTTTGGTTTGGTTTGTGGGGTTTTTTGTGGTTTTTTTTGTATTGTAATAATTACCCTTTAAAATACACTCCTGCAAAGCATGAGTGAAATTCATTCCAAAGCTAAAGGTTTCCAAAATCAGTATAAGCAGACTCAGTATTAGATGGATAGGGTCCCTCATTTCTTTATCTGAATGACAGATACTTGAAAAAATGGCTTGATTTTCAACCCTATGACAAAATGCAAGCCTCTGGGCTATTACTAAGTGCATTTTGATTGGAAATTGCATTTATTTGACTCTGATCCTGCAGTTGATCCACATTGATTTGCACAGATAAAGAGAGATTTGTTTGTGGAGTCAGTCTGTAGATTTATAACCTGTTGCAGAAATATGCAATAGAACCACTGTTTTAAGAGTCCCTTGAATGCTATTAATGTTAAGATTTTTTCTTTATTATATGGGTTATATTAGGGCTTTCCAGATACTCAGCAGTGGATGATTCTAGCTTAAAATGCCTCCAGCCTAATGACAGAAAGGGGATGCTGGTTTATAAAGCAATTGTAACAATTCACTGTAACCAGCACTATAGGTGACCGGTCAGGGGAGTTTAAATGTAGTCCACAGGGAAGTAAGTCAGAAAGGAAAGCTTAAACCTGCAGATGTTGGGGCCCATGAGCTTTCTTGTTTAAAAATCCTCAGGCTGTACATTTGTAACATTTTCTGTGCTTATTTAGCTCATGGTTAGTATGACAAAAGCTTAAGAAAACAAAATTGTGGTCCTGTTGTGCTTGTGTAGGCATGGCTCCCAGTGACTTCATCTTGAGATGCTGCCCAAGAGGAAGCTCAGGCTGACACATGATGTGCCTTGCCTTTGCAGGAAGACGTGTGTGTGTCTGTCTGTCTGTCTGCAGGGATTTTGCTCAATGTGTTTTGGTTTTTGGGAGGCTGAGGAGGATTGACCTTTGTGTCTGTACGTGATCCTCTCTTGCTTCTGCTGCCCTTGGAGCCTCTGTGCTCGTGCACAGGTATCTTGTCTCAGAGGAGGTGCTGTTTAGCAGCAGGTGACAGAGTAATTGCATAGTTGGGTTCCTTCCTAATCACAGTACTTTCAGAAAGAAAAAAAACTTGCTACAAATGAGGTGGTATAAGTGATTTTTATAATTTGTTTTATCAGCTTTTAAGAGGCACTGTCATCGTGAAATCTGGATTATTTAGGAGCTGGAGTAAAATAACTTCACTTATTACAACTGGGAACCTCCATTGCATGTATCTGTGGCTCTACCTTTCTATAAAGTTACACTTTTATATAAATTCCACCCTTTTGTCACAACAAAAGGGATTCCAGGTGTGTAAATAAGCAGATAAAAGAGAGGCTTTCAAATAAAGGTAAAAGTTGTTAGTACTGTTTCTAAATAACCTTTGTTAGAATGTTGATTTATTGATGGGGCTGCTGTTAACCACTCTTAAAGCTTGTAAGGTCCTGTGAATGTAATTATAATTTAAGGATTCTTCTCTCTTTATAATTTTGACCATTACTTAAGGCTTGAAAAGTTTTAGGTTTGCCTTGAAAGCAACTGTCCAGATTGTGCCAAATGCTGTAGAGATCCACACATGGATTGTAGTCCTTTCTCCTGCAGTTCACAACTGGATTTGAGCTGAGATGTCTGTTCTTTAAACAAGAAAAAGAAGAAGAAAAAGAAAAAGGAAAAAGAAAAAGAAAAAGCAAAAAAAAGCAAAAAAAAAGCAAGCTTAGCAAGGAGGAAGGAAAAATCAAAACAAAATTATAATTGGTTAAAAGTATTTTCTGTCATGTGACTTCCTTATTACACAAGGAATTTTCCTTATTACAAAATTTGGTGTTTCTGTAATCTGGAAAATATGTTAGGATTATTTAATGTCAGAAAATCTGTTATGTCCAAGCAAAATTCAGTAACATGGATATGGAGGCAATTGCATTAAATCTGATCTGTGCCACTTTCGTGTGTCAAGAGCACCACTGGAGTGAGGTTGCTCTGTCCTGTACTTAGAGCTTATGCAGTAGGTAATGCCTGCTCCCTGGTTTTGCTTAGGATAATCCTGGAAATAGAAGAACCTGCTTCCAACCATAATGGAGGAGAACTGCTCTTTGGAGATGATGGGTATCTCTATATATTTACTGGAGATGGAGGCATGGCTGGGGATCCTTTTGGGACCTTTGGAAATGCCCAGAACAAGTAAGAGCTCCTAAAACCTTGTGTGCACCTTGTGTCCCTCCTGTCACCCTTGAGTTGAGAAGAGAAGCTAGGGGAGGTAAATCAGGGAGAATTTTCTGTCTTGGGTTTAATTTTTCTCTGTCTCCCCCACTGATGCTTGTGCACACACACAAGGGCATATACACCTCCCATGTAACTCCCATTTCCTTAGGGGAAGTTATCAAGATGTGTTTTTCTTCCTTGTGAGCAGCAGTGGCTCCCTCAGCCTTCCAGCTGTCTGCTCAGAGCCCAGCTTTCTGCAAGTGTGTGGGGGGTTCATAATGTGGGAAAAGTGGATCCATCTGCAGCGTAACTACAGCGGTAGTGGGTCAAGGGTTGGACTTGATGATCTCTGAGGTCCCTTCCAACCCAGCCGATTCTATGATCCCTATGGTAGCCCCAAGCCACCAATGTGGATTCGTGGCCAGTGGGGTGTCAGAAATCAGTGCCACCTGAAGGCTGTTCAGTTTCCTGGGACAAATGAAAAAGTCTTAAATGGTTGTGGGGTTTATTTTTATCCTTTCCTTTCCTTTCCTTTCCTTTCCTTGCCTTTCCTTGCCTTTCCTTGCCTTGCCTTGCCTTGCCTTGC
>JAAWXA010000014.1:9841335-9882838 GCA_038090715.1 Florisuga fusca
TCCCCCTTTCTCCTTTTCCTTTTCCTTTTCCTTTTCCTTTTCCTTTTCCTTTTCCTTTTCCTTTTCCTTTTCCTTTTCCTTTCTTGTCACCACACAGATCAGCCCTGCTGGGCAAAGTGCTGCGGATTGATGTGAACAACAACGACCACGGGCCCCTGTACCACATCCCTCCAGACAACCCTTTTGTCAGTGACCCCACAGCTCGCCCCGAGGTCTACGCGTACGGAGTGAGGAACATGTGGCGCTGCTCCTTCGACAGGGGCGACCCTCAAACCAAGGAGGGGAAGGGGCGGCTCTTCTGTGGAGACGTGGGACAGAATAAATATGAAGAAGTTGACATCGTTGAGAAGGGGAAAAATTATGGCTGGCGGGCAAGGGAAGGATTCAGCTGTTACGATAAAAAGCTTTGTGCCAATTCTTCACTGGGTAAATAGATGTTCTCCAGAATTACTGGTGTGTCATGCTGCAGTTTTCTGCACCGTCATTTTTAATTCCTATCTACAAAGCCTATGTGCCTGCTGGAAAACATATATTTTTGAGACGTAAATCTTTGCTGACTCCGTCTAGAAGGGAACAGACTTGGTGAGGAATATTGGAAGTCCACATGTTACCATTTTTGAGTTAGGAGGAAAATGAAACCTGCTAGCTGTTGTTTTCCTAGGTGATCGGTGCTGTTAGTAAAATTACATGGTCATTCTGTGATTTAGAGAGACAATTTCATCTTTTCCACATAAAATAAGCTCTCTGCAGAAGGGATAAAAATTTGGAGGAGGATTTTTCTTCATAACTCACAAGTAGTGTCCTTATTTAAAAAAAAGAAACAAGCAAATTATGTAAGCTGGTCAACCAGTATGCAGACTGCCTACTTTGCAGGTAACTGAATATACAGTGTATTTTTGGGGTTTTTAACTATGCCAAGAAGGAAAACCTTAACTTTTTTTTTTTTTTTCAAACCTGGAGTCCCATATTTGCTGGCTGGCTAAGTTCCAGTGCACGTGTGAAGTCAGAGTGTATTGTGTTGCACAGTCTGATGCAGACCACATCTTGTGCTGGAGCATCTCCCCAGAGGTCTTGGGGATCAGTGGGCTGGCTCTGATTTGCACTAGCTGTGACTGATTTTTTTCTCTTCTATGTGCTGTGGTGTTGTTTAACTTCCGTCTTTTTATTAACTTAGCTGAACTTCCTTCCTTTTATTAACTTAGCTACAAGTACAGTGGCAGTGATTGTTTTTTATAAAAATATTGAGAGCAGGGAGCAGGTTTTTTGCAGTCCCTTTGCTTAAGCACTTGTCAGAGACCCCTTTAGTGCCCTCCTGTGTGACAGCACCAGCGTGACTGTTCTTAGCAAGCACTTTACTGAGGTCTCCAGAGATTCAGAATAATTTCTGTTGCCTTTAGAGACCCTTTTGTTAGAACAGTGAAATGTCACAGCTCTTTTAAAATTTTAAGTACAGCTGAAGTGTAGAAAACACCTGCTTTAAGTTAAATGCCCTTGATGCAAGTTGCTTGCTGGCAGAGCAGCTGGGTTTGCTACTTGAGCCAGCTGCTGAATGGGCAGGGAGAAAGGCCATGAGGATGAGGAGGGGTGGATACCACAAGGATATACCTGTAACCCAGGAGTTTCAAGAGAAAGAAGAGGAAGAATCCAATAGAAACCCTGAAAATCTCCCTCTGTTTTGCCACTGTCTTGTGTTTTAGTTTACATTTTACAATAAATATACCACTACTACATCTTGCCTGTGCCATGCCATGAATATTTGATAGCCTGTTCAGGTTAAGTTGTCTGTTTCAGAGAAACAGAAGCTATTTGTGCTGACATCTGACATACCTTTTCATCCATGCCTGCACTCTGAGTTACCTGTCACTTTTTTCCCTTTCACAACCCAAACAAAGCTGCGTTGGGCAAACATCTGCATGGTTGTAGTGACTCCAAGAGTAACCTCCAAATTCCCACCAAAACCAGCCAGGCTGTGTAGAAATGGTACAGAAGCAGCAGAAACAGAGCTGGGCTGTAGCAGAAGGTCCCAGGACAGTGAGGTATCTGGGTAACAGCATTCAGGTTTATCAGGGATTTAACTTCTGCTGTAAGTGAAATAGCAACCAGTTTCTGAGTTGGCTTGCCTTTGGTTAGTATGCAGCTATACAGAGCTATCAAATGTGGTTCTGAAAAGGTAAAAATCAAACTAAATGTGTCTCCAGCAGTTCGTTTAACTAAGGTGCTCAGATTTACCTGACTGCTAGTCTCAGAATTATCTAGATAAACAATTGTTCTGCATCATGTGTAAAACAAGGAAAGTCACAGATCTTTTCTCTCCTACAGATGATGTGCTTCCAATTTATGCATATCCACACAAAATGGGGAAATCTGTTACAGGAGGCTATGTCTATCGGGGTTGTGAGTCTCCCAACTTGAACGGCCTGTACATATTTGGTGATTTTATGAGTGGGTAAGTAAATACTTCAGACACTCACTAAGCTGTACTGCCAGCCCAAGCCCTCCAGCAGTACTACACCTGCCCACAAGTGCTCATGCAGTCTAAGAGCTGAGGACATGCTGCTACATGGTGGCTGCAAGCACTGCCCTTAGCCTGACCACTCATGACAGAGCACTCACATGCCATGCTTCCCATAACCTTTGTTCCATGGCTCTGTGTAGGAATGTAACCTCTTCAGCCCTCAGAATGTTGCTGATCCACATCATGCCATTACAAATAAAGAGGCAATGATATGATGCTCATTTCAAGTCCCAGAAGTGGTGTAAAAAAAGCATTTGAATGCATCCTAAGAAAAAACACCACTCCAATGCAATGTTTCCAGGCATTTGAAGGTACTGAAAGAAAAAAAAAAAAGTTGTCCATCAGTGAGTCTGCTGCAAACCTGTAATGAGGCAGGCATGAGACTGTTTTGTTTTCCTCCCACCTCCTCTGCCTTTGCTGTATCTGCATCCCCCAGGCCTCTTTTGCTTGCAGCCCCCCAGCCCCCTGCCCCAGCTGATGCACAGCTCCTGGGGACACAGAGCTGCAGTGAATCCAAGTGCTGTGCATCTCTGGCAAGGTCTCCTCAGTCTCACCTACCTTAAACCATCCCATAAAATTGATTCTGCTGCTTGTGTTGCCCCAAAAGACAAAGTATATTAGGGATGTATAATATATGTGCTTTAATGTTAACTATCTTGTTTCTTGGAGGAGCTATCACTCCTAAAGTAGCTAAAGCATGTAGCAAGCATTAAACATCCTTTCAGGTGCTCTGATTAATGTTCACAAATCTTCTTGGTTGCTTAGTGCAAGTGCTTTTTTGCCTTGCAGACGCCTGATGTCTCTGAAGGAGGATCGAGCTACTGGAGAATGGCAGTACAGTGAAATCTGCATGGGGGTGGGACAGACATGCATGTTCCCTGGGCTTATCAATAACTATTACCAATACATCATCTCCTTTGCTGAAGATGAAGCAGGTAATCTTTTAACTTTGTATGGCACTGAATGGCATGCTTGTGGTTTCTCTTTAGATTAAAGCATCAGAGAAGGGTTCACAGAGGGCTCCTGGGAAGCAGTGGGTGGTGGTGAGGCAGAGCATGAGTCTCTCAGTCTTTGAAACACCAGTGGGTGAGATGGCAAGCATCTCTCAAATATGAAACCTAAGCTACAATCCTAAATTTGAGGCCAGTGTGCCACACAGTGACTGCAGGGGGAATTGGATAGGCAGTTCCCTGCAGGACTGAGTCTGTTTTTGCTGCTGCCCACACACCTACTCTCTGCGGGGATGTGGAACAGCAGAGGGCAAATACAGTAAAGCACAGCTTAGAAAAGAAACCTCATTCCTCAGGGTGCCATGCGATGGGGAATGCAGGCCCTGGGAGGCTGAGAAGCAGATAACCCAAGGGAGAGCAAGTCTATGCGCTTGGCTAGTCATTTGATATTATTAATAGATACAGGGCAGCAAATATAAGGAGCAGTAGTTATGAACCTGCTCACCCTGGCCTGGAATATTTGCAGCTCTCAAGGTAACGCAGAACAAAAGCCTTATGTTATGTCTCAAGTGGGGCATCTGCAAAAGGCTGCTTAATTCAATATTTTATTAGTGTCAGCGGGGATTTTGCCTTGCACAAGACTGAAGGATGTAGTCCTGGGAGAGCTTTGCATAGCTGTGTTTTAAAGACTGGAGACATTTTGCTTTCTCCGAGGAAGCTGCTGCATTTTAAAAGCTGAAGCCCAGGCAGCTGAACGTGCAGTAGAAAATTGTCAAAATAGTATTTCATGACAATATGTAAAAACTCCCACTAAGAGTATTTTTAGGCCACTGGACTGCAGATGAAATCTCACTGCAAACCCAAA
The DNA here is from genome assembly GCA_038090715.1 of Florisuga fusca. Lineage (NCBI taxonomy): Eukaryota > Metazoa > Chordata > Aves > Apodiformes > Trochilidae > Florisuga > Florisuga fusca. Next base: position 9,845,666 of record JAAWXA010000014.1, read on the forward strand.
TACAAACCTGCCTTGGTCCCAGGTTTCCTGTTGCTCTCAGACTTGTGATGCAGAATTAATGCCTTTGGTCTGTACTAAATAGAAGCTCCATAGAGAGTTTTCATGCCTGTGCTTGCTTTCTTCTTACTCAGGGGAACTTTACTTCATGTCTACTGGTGTACCAAGTGCTACAGCTCCCCATGGAGTGGTGTACAAAGTGGTGGACACCTCTAGGTATGAGATGTTCTTGTTGCAAAGCCTAAGTATGGTGCAGTATGTCCAGGTGTGGATGTGATAAATGATGCTGAATGACTAGCTATCTCTTCTCCCATACTGGGCCCTTCTGTGACCCTTTATCAAGGGAGCAACCTGCTGTGGGCCTGCTCTGCTCCTGCAGTCGTAGTGACCACCAACAGGTTTGTTATGGGTCCTTTTGGGGTTCTGTGTCTTGGAAGATTTGTTCCTGAAACCAAAATGAGTATTTTATGTGTGGCTTGTCTTTCTCAGTCAAAGTTTCTTTAGATTCCTGCCCAAAGGGAAGCAGTTTTTATTTCTTTATTTATTTTATTTCTTTTATTTATTTATTTTATTTTTATTATTATCAGGGTGTTTATTCTCAGCTCCCCTCCATCATTTGTAGCCAGGTGCATCTGCTGTGCCCAAGCAGTTGCAGCTGAAGGTAACACAGTATGACCCAGAGTGCTTTTTTGGGCAAGGCAGAAATAAATGTCAAAACCAACATTTTGTATGTGTGTGTTTTAAAGAGGAAAATGGTTTGGACAAGAATCTAAATCCATTGTAACACCTCCTGGTTCCTGTGTGTGTGTGTCTTCAGACTAGGCAGGGAATAGCTGTGTTTTATGGGAAGACTTATAGCTGTTTTTTCCATCTTCCTGTTTTTTAAGCATTACTATTATTGGCTGAACACCAAAATACTTTCAGCCAGACATGTAGAGTGAGAGTTTTGTAGCTTTTTTTTTTTTACAGATTAAATTTACAGCTTTAGGTATCTGAGCATTTTGAACCAAACCACTTTCCTGTTTTATGCTGAAGCCAGACCCTAAAGTTGAATCGCCCCCACAGCTGCTGTGTGTTTTCCTCTGAGGCTCTGTCAGGAGCATTTTCCATTATCTAACACAGTGGAAGAGTTCCCGTAAACGATGTATTAAAAGGCTACTGTTGTGCAACCTTTGCAAAAATAAAGAAAACAAAAGTCAAAAGGCAGTCATAAATTTAAGTTTAAAAAGAATTTTTCTTATTGTTTAGAGTACACAAAAAACTCACAGGAAAATTTATAACAGCAGGGAACATCTCTCTAGCAGTAGATGAGAAGGAAGCTCATTGCCTTCTACAGGCAAATGCAAATAGTCTTAATTACAGAGGAGTTACACCCTTCAAATGCAAACCTCATGCATTTTTGAACCAGTTTGAAAACCTCCGAAGAAGGCTGCAGATTAACCAGCCAGCCAGCATAGGAGAACATCATGATGATGAACTGGATGTAACTTCTCAGAAGTGAGATGTACCTCCATGGAAAACAGATTTATAGAATCATAGAAATTGATCATTAAGATCCTGAAGTCTAACCATTAAATTTGTGTCAAAAGAATGCATCATACTGAGATAAAGCCTCTGTAGGAGACACTCAGAGCTCTTGTTTGAAAACTGCAACTTTGGCAATACTTTTGAAGTAGTCTTTTGTTTGGGCTTTATGTATAAATAATACTGTGTTATTTTGCTTCTCTGAGCACAGTCTGAAAACGTGCATACACATGACTTCTGTGTCAGATGTTCAATATATACTGGCTAGTTTTCTGATTTCTACTTGCACTTTGATTAATCTCCTTACGTAATGCTTGAACCTGCCAGTGTTTTATTTCCTTAATGGATTCAGCAAAAGCAAGTGAAAACACAGACAGAGGACCCACTGCCATGTGAATGTTTGGACTTCGATCAGCAGAGATATGTGATTGTTTAATTATGTTTTCTACTGTAAGACCTTTTTTTTTTTTTCCTAGTGAGCATTACATTCATTGAAAAACAATGGGAAGCAAAGGCTCATGATGCCAGGGGAAGAGAATTAATCGTGCACCATATGTGTCCTTTTTTCCTGTAGGAGAGCACCACCAGGGAAGTGCCGAGTGGAGGCATTGCCAGTGAAAGTAAAAAGCAAGATCATCCAGTTTATGCCAAAGGAGAGTAAGTGTCACTGTTACTGTGTATTACTGCTGTGTGTTAGCTGGCAGTACCTACAGACTCCAGCCCACACTGCCTCTGTATGCATGGAGACCACACAGAACTTCACTTGACAGAGCATCCTCAAAATTAATTCTTACCAGCTGTTTTAGATCTGAATAGTTGGTTCAAATAAAGCATAAGGTATTTCCCCTCTCCTGCCTTTTTATGTGAAATCCTCTTTGTAGTTTCTGCCTCTATACATTCTCACTCTCCCATGCTACAGCATACCTGCTTCATTACCATCAACTTAATTCCCCATAACTGTGTCTGTACTGAGATCCTATGCACAGCTTTTCAGTGATAAGTGATTTTTTGCAGTGCCTTCAGGTAGTGAGGGGCACTTCAGGAGCTGAAGGGTTGGGAAATAGCTCGTTGAGCAAGGTGATATGAGTCATTGTTAATTATAAGTGAGAGACTAGGGGATGAGAAAACGATCCCAAAAGAATGGGCATGATCAGCCATTCAGGTGAACTTTTGGCTTATCCAGACTCTTCAGGGCATTTTGGTTGCTTCATACTGAATTAAGTATTGTACTGCTAAAGCTGGAGCAGTCAAGGATGCAGCTGGACCTGCAGCAAGCCGAGTGCTATTTATGTTAAATACAAACCCCTGAATGTATTATTAGGGATCTCAAAATCAGATTAGGCACCCTCACCTTTCTTTTCCCCTGTGCATTTTGTTTACACATGTAAACAAAGGATTCCAACAGCTTTGTAATGAAGTTAATATTACTGTAGGATCTCTAATGTCAGAACATTTTTATCTGATTTTTAATTATGTTAATCATGTTACAATGCATTTGAGTCACTGACAGTTCCTACAGCTTGGACTTCAGGGAGGAATGAGGGTTCTCAGCACCTTTAAAGATTGAGTCTTTAAGGTGGAACAAGTTCTAAGGCTAATTATTAACTGTTGACATGCCTGAGCATTCAACACATCTTCAGAAACATTCTCCTTTACAAGCTATGCATGCAGTTTCCAAGTACTATTAGCTTGGTTTATATTCATTCAGCATTTTCTCTGCTGCTTATGCATTATTCTCTATGCAAGTCCAAAGTCCAGATTTTTAAACTAGACATGTAACTAAATCTTTTGGGTTTACAAGTAGTTTTCTTCATAAAATAAAACTTAGAAACAGTGGGAGGGATTTTGCTAAGTGTCTTAAGGACTAAATTCATATGTAGGTGAAAAACAAGCATAAAGATTTTGATTCAGAAGCATGCAAAAAGGATATGTAGCTGTAAATATTTTGCTCCTGTGGTTAGTTTTAGTGTGAATGTAACAGAATCACCAAGGCATGCGGCTTGCGTTAGCTAGATGAGTGCATTTGCTGGAAGTGTATTTAATAAATAGCTTGATGAAGAGTAATATATAATAACAACTTGATGCAGTGAGGTGAAAAGTACTCCCAGGTGACCATTAGCTTTCATGCAGTCCTAGGTATTGTTATATGAGTTCCAGGTGTGCTTTGCCAGATCAGGCTCCAGCAACTGAGGTGTGCCCAGGTAAGGCTTTCACATTTGTGCCTTTCCTTCAGAACCTCAGTTTCCAAAGAAGGGAAATATTTTCATGCCACAAATATAAGTCCTCTCCAGAGAGTGTTATTTGGAAAAGTTGGACCACTCTTAAGGATTTGTCTTTTGGAGACCATAGATCTTAAGCACAAATAAGAAAGTCATCTTCCCTTGTCTCTGTACTACAAAGGAAATGATAAATGAGAGTGGATAAATCCAGGATATAATTCCAAAAGTTGTGATGCCTTTGCAAATGCACATGATACCGTCCCAGCTCAGTAGACTGTTATTCTGAATGGATTCCTTCTGACAAGCTAAAACTTATTTTAAAGCTAAAAATAGAGCACATGAGAATAAGCAAGTCCAGTGATGCCTGGAAACTGTGACAGCAAAGAATTTTCAGTTCTTCAGAATCCAAGGCTCTTTTATTTTTTTTCATAAGGAAGAAAAAAACTACCCCCAAATCGTGTTTTATGTGTTGTCCTGGCAACTCTGTTCCTTTTGCACATTCCAGTTGCCAGAGAGAATTGATTTTAAGTGTTCCTGATTTCAGCTCCTCTGAATAAAGCATCTGGCCCAGTGGGGAGGCTGAAGCTCTGGTCTGGTAATGATCCAATCATTAGTAATGAAGAGAAGTGCAGAAGTAGTGCCTGGCTTTAAAATGCTTTCAGCAGGGGAGAAGGGTAGGGTGGGGAAATCCTCTTCCAACCCTGAAAACTCCAGAACCCACCCTTTAATGGCCAGGCTGACGTTTTGCCAATATATGGCTTGGAGTTCAGGCAGTTTCCTTCCTGGGGGAGGCTTAGTTGTTGGCATTAAGCCCTGCAGTGCTTTCTGCTAGCAAAATGCAGCTGACAATCTTCACAGATGAAATGTTCTCTCACCGATGCTTCTCTCGTTGATGCTTCTTAATAGGGTCAAGTAGGCAAGTGACAAGAAACAAATAAGTCAAAAATCAGTGCTGTTTTCATATAGTTGCCTTTAAGTAGTGTCTGTAGAATGACAATCTCATGGTTTCCTGGGGGTTTTTGCCTAACAGCATTTATTATGAAAACACCAACGCCACATCCCCGCTTGAGGGCCACGACTGAGGCTCCACGGGAAGGCAGACGAGACCCCGATCCCCCCCGCATGCCAGCTGTGGACAGGGTGGGCCAAGCCCCTCCACCACCAGGGAACCGAAGCAGAACGCCCACCACCCCGTCACCGAGTGGCAGGACCCCCAAGCCCAGGAAGGGGGGAGAGAGGAGGGGACAGCGCAGGAAAAAGAAACCCCCTGGCACAGCCCCAGCACTGCAGAATGGTGCCGTGAGGCTGATGGGGCAGCGGGGCCGTGGCCGGAGCCGGGGCCGGGTGGAAGTTTACATCAACGGGGAGTGGGGCACAGTGTGTGATGATGGCTGGAACTTGGCCGCCGCCGCCGTGGTGTGCCGCCAGCTGGGCTTCCCCTATGTGGTGCGGGCCAGCAAGAAGGCAGAATTTGGGGAAGGGACCTCCATTCGCATTCTTCTGGATGATGTCCAGTGCTCCGGGCAGGAGAAGACACTGCTGGAGTGTGCCCATGCTGACATTGGCACACACAACTGCTCCCATGAGGAGGATGCTGGAGTGGTGTGCAGCCGGGAGGAGGTGACAGACTGGTGACAGAGGAGCGGGTGAGACTCGGAGAACATCCCCTTCTTGCTCAACCCCCTCAGCCAGTGTTCAGAGGAGTGTGCTTTGCCATCAGGATGCTGCACCTGTATGAAGGGGTCTTGCTGTTTCCTTCATGTTCATGCCCATCCATCTGCACTGGAGGCAAAGAAAAAGTAAAATGAAGCAGTGACTTGAGTATGTCATGGGCAGGGACTGCATTTGTATGGGGTTTTTTATCAGAAGAGAACCCCCAACTTATTATATAAATAAATATAACATAAAGCAATTATATATTTGAAAAATGATGCATCCTCTTGCCCTTTCATCTTTTGAAAGACAACATTCCCCAGCCTTGCTTCATTATGTTTTGCCAAAATGTAACTTCCCAAATTACATCTTTTCACTCTTGATTATGGAAGTGTTTGCGTTGTTTTGCTTGCTTTGCCACCTGCAGCTCTGAGTGGTGGTTTCTAACTATGCACAAATCTGTGCCTTTTTTTTGCTGAATGCGAAAGCTGAATTTCTGGTTAACTTTTCATACACAAGTTTAAAGGAAAATGACTCTTCTGTAATGCTTTATATAAGCCACAGTCAAGTAAATTAGAAGAAGTTGTAGCGTACTGCCTGGAAAATACTTCTGCACTTTACACTAATCTAAGTAAAAAGAGAATTTGGCCACTTTTACATGGACAGGATCGTTATCCAGTTTAACCCTGAATATACTTTGTACAAGTGTCTTGACTTTCCCAAATGTTATCAAGCCACATGCTTATGCATCAGTTTTCACAGGTGTGAATGACTAGACAAGAAGTAAAGTACTGGGGAAATAATCCTGTAATATTGACCTCTTTTTAAAGGATATTAAAAACCCCACGGAACTAATTTTGTCTGAAATGTGTTTTTCACATGAGCAGGTATTAGAGGCACATGTTCTCCTTTCTCGATTTCTCTCTGCATTTTTCCTGGTTATTATTTTCTTTATGTAAGCAATAGTTTTTATCTTGCTGCTTGCACAAGAATATAAGAAAGACAAAACAAAATAAATATAAAATTACTATTGCATGCAGAAAAGCTCAAAACCAAAACCTTTTATCTTACTGTGGGTATTTATTTAGTTCCCCAATTTCAGGTTGACAGTGTCCTTTTAGGTCTAAAACACTGTTGCATATGGTAAATTAATTTTTTTTAAGTATTTTTCCTGAAATTTCTCATACACCCTTTAAACTTGTTTTTTATATTAAAGAACATTTTCACCATTCAAAAACAGACAAACAGAAAAATAGCACTGTCACCCTATTTCTTAGGCAGTAAAAAGTGCCTTTTGCAAAATACTACCCTCATTTCACTGGAAAACCTACAATTACCATCAGGCACCAGAGTGTCATTAGGCTTTTCCCATTGCAGTGAAGGTGCAAAGGTAACTATTTAAAGGGCAGAAATTCACTTCAGGCACATCAAAATGTTCAGGGAAGAGAGAGAGCAAAGAGAGAACTCTTTGTCAATTCTTCTGTTAAAAGAGTTGGCACTTCTCAAGCTGATGGGATTAGGGGGCTGGAAGAAAATGGAAAGTGGAGATAACATCATCTTCCAAATTCCTCTTCTGCTGCTTTTGGCTCCTTAGCCAAATTTCAGCTGACTCTAGCTGAATGATTCTAAGAAGAATCTTGGTCATAGTTACTCTTTAAAACTTGTGGGTGGAAGAAAGTTCCGCACAACAAAAGCTGCTCCAAATTGAGGTGATTCAAGGATGACTGCCAGAGAGCAATTAGACAGGAATTTCACCATCATTTTCTAGGTACTTATGTATTCATATTCTGATTTAACTATTAGCTACCCTCTGCCTCCTGTAGCCTATTTTAGCCTCCTGAGGCCACCTACTTCTCACATATTGCTGTTGATGACAGCCACCAAGCCCTGGCTGGCAGTCAGTCAGTGGCAGGCAGTCTCTGGTGACAGCTCAAGGCATATGGCAGCCAGCCCACGAGGAGCAGCCCTTGCTAAGAGGGAGCTTTGCCGTGGAGCAAATAGAGAGCTGTACACCCCCGGTGTCAGCTTCACCAGGGAAATACTTCTTGTCAGAAGAAGAGACAAGGCTTGCTGATAAGTCTCTCCCGGCTCCCCCCATCCCTTCTCCCAGCCTACGCTGAGTGGGGAGAGTGTTTGAGTAGGTGCACGCCAGCTCAGCACATGTGGATGTGTGTGGTTGCCTGTGCCAGCTCAGTAGGCTGCAGTGATGCTGGGAGGATATTTCTGACCATCGTGGTGACTTCCGAGCTAAAAACATAGCTGTCCTAAAGCCTGACATTTCTCAGCCTAGTTCCCTGGTGTTTTAATATTATGGCTGAAGTATTCAAAGCACAGAATCACATGTGCATTTTAAATACCTGATATGTCATTTGCTATTTAATAGAATCCTTTTTAATAGCTTTGTTTCTTCATTTTAAAATGCCCTATTATACCAGGATGTTAGACAAATTAAGCTTTAGATAAATTGATAAACCCTGCTTCTATGTTTGAACATGCCCAGTATACTGCCTGGATGCTGATTCAGGATAAAATATCCCAGAACAATGCTGGTTGCCACAGTGCAGCTGCTCTTTTGAATGTGTTATGTGTCAATCTGGGACTTTGGTCTAGTAACAACATGGTTTATTGCCTTCTCTCCTGATGCACCTCTGTAACTGAGACCAAAGGACGAACATTTTTCATTATAGTTTTCCTTTCCTTATGTTTGCTCAGCTATATCACAAGGAGGACACAGAATATCTCTAGAAGAACAGTATAAACCCAGCCTTGCTACTTCTTTTTCTCTGCCTCCAAAGCAGAGTAGCTTTAGGCAGTCCTCATTTTTTTTTTTTCACTGACAGTGCTTCTGGTACCCAGGAGCCAGCCCAAGCACCACCATGCTGTGTTGCAGTCTATGCTATAGACATATTCTTCAGGCCAAAATCACTTGCACTTTCTTTGTTCTTTCCAAGGCATCCAACATACAGTCTCTCACAAGTATCTGGGAAAAAACTTCAAAGCTTGCTGCAAAAGCAATGGAGAGAGATTGAAATAAGTAGGGTGTTGCAGTGCAGATGCTTGCTCAAATGCTGGCAAAACCCTTCTGGGTGCTGAGCCCTGGATGTAGCACACTGTGAGGACATCCCCCACATCAGAGGAGCTTGGGCTCTGTGCCCAGCTTTTCTGTGTCAGGTTGCAGGGTGTGAATAGCATGGGGCTCATCTATCACGTTACTAAGCACTGTGGCCTGTGTGGTTGTATGGGGGCTCCCCAGCACAAATCCATCTTGCTGTGGATGACCTCAGCCCAGCACTGTTTGGTTATGATCAACACAGAAGTTCAGAGGTGCAGAGGAGAAAACTAGTCACAACATATCAATATGCAAGCCTGCTTTTCTTCTCAGAAAGATGCCAATAGACCTGTTTAAAAGATCAGCTTGGCATGTGAGATGCGTTGGCCCCCTTAGATACTTTCAGAAATAAGGCAAAATTATTCTATATGAAAAAAGATGTAAGCATTGTTTGATAACTAATAACTCCATTCCAAATTTAAATTTTAAGAATTCATAGTTTTTCCTCTGTAGACAGAGAAGACTTAAAGCCATTTGGCATGTATGACTATTTTGCTACCTTGCACATGACTTTCCCAAGGTTTTCATGTCTAGACTTTACCCTGGGGCACAGGTGCAGTTATAGAGCTGCCTTGAGCAATCTTTTATTGTAGTCAGAAAAACAGCTACAATGGAAACAGCAATCATTCCTTAACAATAATGTGGTAAAAAGGGCTGCAATTATTAAGGAAGGAAAAAAAAAAGTCTTTAGTGTTCAGCCAGCTGTAAGCACTGACATCAGGTAGCTTGTTCCCCAGGGGTAGTACCTATTGGCAATGACTAAACCCTAAAATGACTGTTTTCTTTATTATTAACCATCTTGCCAGTTACTTGCCCACTCTGTGCTGAAAGATTTTATTGACTGAGAAGGATCAAGTTTCTTCTTCCAGTTCTCTTGGACCACAGTATACATGAGCTGGGTGACAACTGACTCAGGGCGAAAATCATTGCGAAGATCTGTATTTGGCAATGGTGGGTGGGTAACAAATAAGCCCACTGTAGATTTTGTTTCACAAAGGTTCAGTTGACTTCTGTAACCAGCAGAGTTTAATCTGTGGCAACAGGCCTGGGTTTAGGTCAGCTCATCTATTATGAGCAGTTATTTTTTCTGAGAGTTTTCCTGTCCAGGCCTGGCAGGTCTGCACAGAGACAACAGTACAGCAGTGCTTGTCAAGCTTGAGTGAGATGGCTCTGCTGACCCTGAGCATTGCCAAGGTGCTACCCAGGAGGGACCTGATTCCCACCCCTCTCTTCAGAATGAAACAGTAAAAGGCTTTATCCTGATCAAGTCAGAATATGATGCCCCAAGGCCAGAAAAGATTGGAGCACAACTGGTTGTCAGTAGCCCCAAATGAAGGATTGTTTTGGTCTGGTAGGGACACCAGGAGATGCCAGACTGAGTTCTGACTGCAAGGTATTTCTTTCCTGTGTGTGTAGTAATTTTTTAAACTAAGACTTTAGACCATTTGTGCTGTGCCTACTTTTCTAGTATGATCCTTACAAACACCTTAGAGAGCAAAGAAGCTTCTGGAGGAAGGAAGAGGGTCTGTTTTGGGAGCTGTGGCCCCAGAGGCTCATGCCATGCACAGGACAATGGGGAAAGTCCACAACTGTGAAGATCTTCCAGGATGTCTGCAGTTCTGCTCAGGCAGGTTGATACCTTGCATCACCCAAAGTTTTTTTTGGAAGAGCAGAAGGAAAGGAAATAATCCCTCAGACTTTAACATAGAAGAGACCTTGCTTCAGTTTTTCATGCTTCCTGCATCCCATAGCTTGTGACCTGCCACAGCATGCTGTTCTGCAGCCTCGTCTCATACATTCCCATCAGCTGGAGATGTTCCCCAGCCCAACCACAGCCCTCACTCACTTTGTGCTTGGGGAATGATTTTCTCAGCATCAAACAGAAGGTCAAGGTTTTTTTTACTGACTTTATGGTAATTTTCTGTTTCCATAAACACTGTAACTGCCTTTGCTAGCTTTGGCTTGGCTGAATTTAATTATTCACAACGATACAAATAAAAGCAGAATTGGCCTACTGCTTTACATTTTATATCCATATATATATATATGTTGAATAATGTTATGCACTAAATTTTGAACAGAAGTTAACTTTTTTTGTTTGATTTTATCAATAACTGGATTTAAAATAGGGTCATGTATTAAATTGTGCTGGTAACAAAATTTAAGTCCATATTTTGTAGTATTAGTTAAACGATTGCAATTTATTTTATATAATATAAATAAACAAATGTTTATATTAAAGTTTGCCTATTAATGTTTGCCTTTGAACTGGTGTATGAATGAATGTAACTATAAGCACACAGCAGGAAGTGTCTCCCCATACACATTGCAATTGGCTAGTAACACAGAAGCAATCACTGACTGTTTAAAGAGAGGGGGCTAAGGTAAATGTCTCTCCTGTATTTGGTAAAAAATTCTGTATGGTCTTATTCTAAATGAGTTCGTCTGTTGCACTACTTTTAACATTGGCTGTCATAATAATAGTAAAAATACAGGGAAATCAGACATTTTTACTTGTCCATCAGAAGAGCAATGTGGGTCTTCAGGGATGAGTGCCTGGGCAGTGCTTCACGTGGCATTGCTCATGTGTGGCAGAGCTGCCAGAGCTCGGCAGGACTGAAATCCCTAAATAGCAGTTGGTCCTTGGATTCCACGTAGACAATGTTTCTGCCTAGGGAAGGGGGACAGGCCTAGTAAAATCAGTCCTGAAGCTTACATTTCTGCTGGAGAGGGATGAAGTGCGGTGCTAGTGCCAGCCCCAGGCCCCCACTAGCCCTCTGTGGACTCTTAGGCAAGGGGGTGAAGTTTTAGACTGTAAATTCTCCAGAAGAGAATTTAATGACCATCTGCACTTAACCAGTAGCACACAACAGATGGAGACATTTAGCAGTAAAATTAAAAGCTCTTTATTTAGAAATTTATTTTATTGGTAAATTCAGACTGCCCCAGGATACCCAGCCCTCTGACTAACTGCATGCTGCAGAAGGCATTTCCCAGCACGAGATCCCTGTGCTGTTCCTTCTCCTTGCTGCCTTGAGAGAGAGCAGTAAATGTTTTCAAATCTTAATAGCTATGAAAGACAAGCAAAAGAGAGCAGCAGTTTGGACTAACCCTATGTCCCAACAATTTTGCAAATTCACCGTGTAACTTCACACCAACTAATGGTTCCCAGTTCTCTGCTCTTTGGCTCCCATGTATCCCTTGCTCTTTGTGATTGTGGGAATGTGCAAGCTGGAAAAATTTCCACTTGATGGCAGTTCAGTCCCCAGGAGAAAGGTGGCACAGAGGGAATTCAGTGTGCCCAAGCTTGCACCCCTTCCTTCTTAGCGCAGTGTGTGGCTCCCAGCCAGCTAATAGACGTGACAATCCCTTGGGTATGATGTTCTTCACTCAAGGCTTTAGAAACATGCTAGAATACAAACAAAAGCTTTCATTAAATCTTATCTTTAAAGCCAGAAATATAAGGTAATTCCTGCAGTCTACCCAGGTTAAATACTTGGGCAAGAGGAGTTAAGAGGTGAGAATTATATTTGCTTGAATAAATTTATTCTGAGAGCTTGCCTGATCTATGCGGGAATCAGCATTATATCACATGGCCTCTCCCATCAAAATGTATAAAATGACAAATATTTTAACATCTCTCCGTGAGCTGCTCACAAACAAGGTACAAGCAGGAATTTTCTACAGGAATTATTATGAGGGTGATTTCAAATGACAGAACGTCTTACTGTTATGATCTATTCTTGAAGTATGCTGAAAAAAACATTGATGAAATTCAGCAAATCAATGTTTCATCAGTAAGTTCATTGAGTGGCTTTAAAGATGTGGGTTCATCAGTTAGCTTTAGTTTTCTAGTACTTTCTTTGATTGATGCTATCCTTATGATTAGCTATTATCTTTCCTAGTAATGGATATTCAAATCATGAGTCCATGATATATATTGCCTGACTAACGGGAAGGAATAGTAGCTTTTTTTTCTGAAAATAAAAGGTTATAAAACCTCAACCTTAACAGGAAAAAAAATATCTACACTTAATTAATAAAAAAGAGCGGTAGTTAGATAATGTAGTTGATCTTTGAGAATAAAACTACAATGTAATTTCTGGATTAAAAAAGAAAAGCAGGCCTTTGTGTGAAAGTATGTGTACCCAGAGCAGTGGAGAAAATAACTTCAGGGTTGTTTCAATTATTTTGAGACAAAGAAAGAACTACAAATTCAGGGAAAATCAATGTTAAAATTAAATGTAGCAGAAAATGAAATGTTTTAAAAAACACAACCAGCTGTTGCTCCATTGTGTACTGACAGCTGGAGACTTTGGTTTCTAACAGTTTGTACCATTTGACAGTTATCCAGAGTCAGTGTTTCTCTGAGGTTGTAACATGGCATTACCACCAAACTCTCCTGCTGTGCAATGTGAAGCCAGAAAAGTGAGGCTGGCCCACGAAGCAGCCTTGCCCACCCTGCAGGCTGGAAGTTGGCAGATGAAGCGATCAGGCGTATTTGTTCTCACAGGGCACCTCGGGTGTCCTTCCTCCCCTCTGCCATTGAGGCCAGCCAAAAGTAAAAGCCCAGGAGTTACTACCAGGCTTTCACACTTTTATAATGAGTTTATGGTCCCCGTGAGCTGATGTCAACCAACTCCTGCCCTGTCCAGGCCAAGAAACCCAAACGCGAGCAGTCTTCAGCCATTCCTGCTGCGACGGGAGCTGGTTACTGGGGGACTTCAAAGGAAAATCCCTGTCATCCTTTGAGGTCTGCAATAGCAAACCTTTCTTTAGCTTAGCTCACACTACAAAGCCAGTGCAATTCCTTTCATCTGCCTGGTTTTTGAGCATTTTGTGATCTGTTTTCATGGTAAGTTCAGTTGAAGTTGGTCAGCAGGTGTTAGCCTTTAAGTTGCTAGTGAGGGATGCTTGGGCATGCATCCATACAGGAGAGTGGCATAAATAACACAGAGAGTCACAGCTGTTGCAGGTGCTCCTTAAATCCCCCTTCACCATTGACTCCCTGCTGCCTCTCTGTCACTAACAGCCCATTCAAAATTAGTTATGCTGTGTAACAAAAATGAAATCTCTCACCTTACACCAGCATGTGCTGTTGTTGCTTTGATAGCCTTTCTCTGCTCTCTCTGATCTCCTAATCTTGAACACAAGCAGAAATGACACAGAAAACCAAGGAAAACCTACAGACTGTGGCCTTTTAGCACAGTCATTACTTCCATTTGGAAACTGAAGCAAGTTGGCTTTTGGACATGCCTGGCAGATAACTGCTGTGTCAGATGGACAAAAACAAGGGGTGCCATGAGTTACATCCTCTCCCTCCTGCTGTGCAGAGTCATGGCCATATGGGAGCTGCTGTGGGAGGGGAGCAGGAAAAAGGCATTGGAAATCTTGGCGATGAAACCTTCTGCATCAGACTCATGTGGTGCTGCAAAATGAATCAGAGTCTCACCAGTAGCAAAAATGGTAAAATCCAAGTATGATAAAGGCATGATAAAAATCCAAGTAGTTTGGTATGCTGTCTCCAGCCCATTAAGTAAAGCTGGTGTGGTGAAAGTGTGTCTGAATGGGGTAGTCCTGGTAATGTCTGATAGGCAGGAGGTGTGCTGCTTTTCTTTAAAGAGCATGGTGGGGCTGCAGAGTATCCTGTTTCTCTGCCCCTGGTGCCACCAGAGCTGGGAATGGTAGGGAGGAGTGTCTGTGAGCCTTCAAGCAAGGTGGACAGCTTCCTAAGAGATGGAGGCACAGCATGCTGCAGCACAGGGAAGGGGCCTAGGCTGTAGGCAGCGGGTCACAGAGGAGGAAGGAAAAAGGGGAAGGTTTACAGAAGACTGGAGATTTTTGCAGGGATTGAAAGGCTGCTGAGCCAAGGGCAAGATGGGAATACCAGAGTATGCAGGGGGTGGTTTGTGTACTCTCTTGGTCTTCTTGGGTCGGTCAGGGTCTTGCTCCTCCCATGGATTCACAGAGTGCAGAGATCCTGCTGAAGCCAGTGGTGGCTCCTGGATCCATCCCACTTACTCCACTCAGTAACTTGTTATGAAAAACGTCTTCCTCTTTTAGGTGTGCTGCTGGATCATTTCAGTGGGTGCCTCCTTGTTCTTGATACAAAGTAATGATTAGTTTGTCTTTATTTATCTCCAAATTATTGATGGTTTTCCAGACTTCTGTCATAAAATCCCTCAACCAGGATTGTTCCAATTTGAAGGCTTAATCTGTTCTATTTCTACACCTCTGCCGAGATGGAAGAACACAAGTGGTATTCATACACACTGGATGTGCTCTACATTTATAGAGTCCTCTATATACTAATATAGTCAAGCATATTGCTTTGGTGTCTCTCACTTCTAAGCACAGACAATGGTTTGCTTGCTTCTTTGGTCTGCACTGAGCATTAAACAGACATTTCCTGAATAGGTGCTAATATATCTAACTGGCTTCAGTGTACATATATATACATGGTTTGTCTTTGTCCATGCATTACTTTTAATTTGACATAAGTTAATTTCCACCACTTATGGCTCAGTCCCTCATTTCCTGTGATCCTTATGCAATCTGCTTTAAATTGCGTATTTTGAATAAAACTGTATCACCTGTCCTTCCTATGTCTAGGGGCTGAATGAAATCTCCATATAACATGAGACTCAAAGCAGACTGCTCTGAAAATCCTCAACTATTGATCCCTACAAGCCAGCAACAGCGTGTTCCCTTTTCTTCTTATATTTTAAACGGTTAAAAATCAACACAGAACCTCCATATTCCTAGTCCTGTGGCGCCTTCGTTTCAGAGCCTAAGCGCCCTCAGCGATGAGCTTTATTTAAAGCTCTGTAAACACACACAGGCGGTGCAGCATCCTTCCTGACCTCCTCCCGCCAAGCACCGCCTCCACCCAGGGAAGCACGTACGCATGCATGGATGCGAGCACAAACACACGCATATATATATTTTTATATATTGTCCTGCCGGGATGTTGCACCTTCTGGGAGTATGCGGGGGTTCAAGCCCCCCTTACTGGTCTCCTACGGGCTCTTTAAGCGGGCCGGCCCCGCCCGCAGCCCTCCTCACAGCCGAGGCCACCCCGCTCCGGTTCGCCCGGCCCGCTTCCCGGGGCCTCCCTGCGCCCGCTTCTCCCCACAGCCGGGGACTCTTCGCCTTTGGCCCGCCCTTTGCCCGGTGAGGGGAGGCGGGGTTGGAAGCAGGCTCCGCGGGCCATGGAGGCGCTGGAGGTGGCGGGGGGGCTGTTGCTGGCTCTGTCTCTCCTGGCCTTCGGTCTGTACTGCTCCTACGTGCGATACATCCACGCCAAGTACGACCACATCCCCGGCCCGCCGCGGGAGAGGTAAGGGGCAGGCAGGGCCGGGCTGAGGCGATGGCGACCCGGGGTGGTGTTTTCATGTGTCTGCAGAGCGATTCCCACCGCTGGTGTTAGCAGCGCTGGGCTGTTCTCGCTCATGCCGGGCTGGAGCCATGAGAAAATGTCAGAGCAGAAAGCAAACACTTTATTCATCCCGTGGCTCTGCAGGGCAACCTGCCGGGACGGGCCAGGACCTCTCTGCGTTGTGCAAGGACATGGAACGAGGCGGGACGGGAAGAGCACAGCAGCGAACAGCACGGCAGGGAAAGGCGGGTTCTGTGAGGCAGCGCCGGACCCCCCGCCCTGCTCGGCTGCACCGCCTGGCTGGCTTGGGCTGGCGGGTGGGACGAGCGCCATCTCTCCCGCCGGTGGCTCCTGGTGGCCACAGGAGCCTGACACTACATCTGGGCTGTGCGTTGGCTTCTGACACCAAAGGGACCCGACCGGCAGCACCAGCCATGAAGGAGGGGCTCTCTGTTGCCGGAGCAGCACAGCCTGCGCTCCAGTACAAGTGTCACCGAGCGCCAAGGGGCAGTGACGCTAACTCCAGCAGGCACCTTCCCTGCTTTCCCTCGTGAGCTAGGTGTTTGGTTTCTGCCAAAAAAAATTGTGTCATAGGTGATAGAAGCCAGTAAGAAGGGCACTTGCAGGGCAGTGGCACTGCTGTCACAAGGAGACATGGTTCTTTCAGGAGCCTGTGAGCTTCTCATTCAACCTCACCCTTGCTCTCCGTACCATGTCATGGGAAGAGGCACCACACCAACGCTTTCTTACACAAACAGTCCTACAGGGACAGCAGGCTTGGCTGCCCAGCTAAAGTTTCAGCCTACTTCTGTAATCGGGGTCAGATATTAAGATTAGAGAGAGGACAAACTTGGTCATACAGGTTCCTGCTTGTCCTTGGGTTCATTTTGAAGTTTGAAATAACACCCAAGAGTGATGGCAGCCCCGTGGCTGCTTTTCTGTCCTTTTGAGGCTTAATGTTGGTGATCAGCCTACAGTCCTTCCCAGGAAGGTTTCTCATACTGGTGCATCCAAGTGGAAGCTTGTATGTCATGTGAGCCCACAGTACTTAATAGATTTTCAAAAGTATACATTTCCAGGGACAGTCCAAACTCCCCATTTCAGTACACGTTGCACAAAACACTTCCACTCCTAAATGTCTGAAGTAAGGAAATCAAATGCCTCTAGCTCTGAAAACACATTATA
The DNA here is from genome assembly GCA_038090715.1 of Florisuga fusca. NCBI lineage: Eukaryota > Metazoa > Chordata > Aves > Apodiformes > Trochilidae > Florisuga > Florisuga fusca. The sequence continues at coordinate 9,862,731 of JAAWXA010000014.1, forward strand.
TTTAAAAAAGAAAGATTAAAAAAGAAGCCAGTTACTCTGTGTGGTAGTGGTCCCCCCAGTACAAGAAAGACATTGACAAACTGGGGTGAGGATAGCTGGCATACCTGGGAGGCTGAGAGATGGGCTTGCTTTGTGTGGAGAAGGGGATCCACTGGCTGTTTTTAGCTACCTATTGGTTGGTTATGAAAAGATGGGACACAAACTCTTCTTGGAGTTGCAAATTGAAGGATGATGTACAGAAGTTGTCTTGAGGGAAATCACAGTTAGATGTAAAGCAAAACACCTTCATGTGTTCTGGGAACGTAAGAGTGCTCGAATGCTGGCACAAGTGACTGAGTGAGGCCCTGAGCTGTGTAGCACTCAGAGCTAGTGTAGTCTGGAGCAGGGGACTGGACTGGTAACCTCCAGAGGGCCTTGACAACTTAAATTTGTCTGAAATGGGATTCATCAAAATCTAAACACTTCTCACCTGAGACTGTATGTGACAAGATGGAGAAGAGCATCACCAGAAGCAAAGGCTGGCTTGTGTCCAGCTTACTGCCCACCGAGACCAGCCCCCAGGTTGTGGGCAGCAGATCTGCTCTGCACCTGCCATCTGTATCATTTCAAGGTGTTACTCTGTCCACATGCATGATTTTTCCCTTTGCCCTTGGCTCTTTCTTTCTGACAAAAGCATAAGAAAGTCTTGGTTTAGGATGAAGTACAACAGGATCTTATCAACACCTCAGACTTTGTGTAAGGTCTTATAGCTGCATGATGACAAGATTACATTAATGCCCTTGATTTCCTGGGATGACTTACTTTATCAGTATTAACAGCATATCTCTAAAGGAGAATGGTGTAGGGCAGTTTGGAAAAGTGAGTCCTAGTGACTATGTGTCATTTTTACTGCATGAATGGCTCATCTGTGAAGAAAAAGTCATCTCTGTAGAGGCAACCAGGTGGTTAAGCCCACCTGTGCCCAATCCTTTTGGTCCCCCAGTTCTGCTCATGTGCAGTTGGGCCCAGCCCTAATTGGGCACAGGTGGGCTTAACAGGAGCTCACACCTTCCTCCTCCTAACTGGCAACACCTGATTGTGTTCACCTGGTTGCCTCTACACATCTCTATTATGAAGAAAACCTTTGTAGATTTAATAGCAAGAAATGGGAAAGTACAAGTTTGCAGATGATAGCGTCACATAGGTGTATGTCCTAAAGCAAGCATTTGCTTAGGATTTTTTTATGGCATGCAGTAAGTAGTTAGTACTTCTCATGAATGAGAAGGGAATGGATGTTTTAGGGCTATTTAAACACCAGGGGACAGGGGATGAAAAATTATATCTGAGGATTCATGTGTCACACAAGATGAGCCATGAGTGGTACCTTCCTTCATGCTCTGCAGGTAAAGCTGTTCCCAGATATTTTTTTTTTGAGTCCAGTGAAAGCAGTGAAGGATTAGAATTTTCTGTTGATGTCACCTGTTTGAGTGCTTGTTATTTTAGTCAACTCCCAGTTCCAAAAGAAATAAACAAAGGGTGTATTTTTCTCTTGTTACTTGTTTATACTGAAAAGGATAATAGCATGGCTGTCTGTCTCTCAGATGAAAAACAGATCTCCAGCACTGTTTGCTTCATTTAGAGAAGAGCTTGGCCAAGTCTTCCTTCAGATATATGCAAAGCCAGTGGGAATTTGCCACTCACAGACAAAGGAAGGAATTGATCTCTATCTTCTTAATATATTTGAAGAGTTAAGCCCTCTTATTAATTTCTGCAGTTTCTAGATTAACTACTGATTATCCTTCTAGGTTGTTCTCTTTTTTTTTTCAGCATTTGAAGTGACATGGCCTTAGACAGAAAGACTCTAGGTTTTACTCAGTTTAACTCCATTGACACAAGTGAAGTTATGCTTATCAGGGCTGAGCATGTATGAATATTCAGTGCAAGTGTCTGTTGAATCTACAGAAACAGAGTAGTTGCTGTGGAGATTCAGACAGTGAGGCAAAGAGCAAAACAATTTGCTGGGACCTCCTGCCCAGGCCCAAACCTCTCCAATAATACAGCTGCAAACAAGACCTTGTCCTGCATCTCTGCAGTGGTCTTCCTGGCTGTGGGAGTGCAGCACCTTAACCCTCGTCCCCCACTTACTTGTGTGAGGGTTGGGCATTGGCACAGATAGGTGTTATTTTTATCCTTCCTTACAAGGTGGAAAACATGAGCAACACTTGTATTGCATCACTGAGCAACAAAGATTGCTGTCCATGCAAAACCTTATGTTGGCATTCTCCTGACACTCTTAATTTTCATTTTCTGCAGCTTTTTATTTGGACATCTGCCGATCTTGTGGAGAATGCTGAAGAAACAGGAGTTTATGCATGATCTGTTCCTGCAGTGGTAAGTTGAGATGCATAATTAACATTGCAAGGAATAGCCCAGTAGCACAAATTGTGAAATCAAGGTACAGAGGTCCTGAATTATATATTAAGCATTGATCAGAAGATTTGTAGAAGATCTAGGGAGAGAAAGGATTGTTCTTTTTCTTAATGGCTTTATTTGATGAAGATTGCAGTAGTTCCCCTTTAGTGGTGCTTTGGTCCAAACTGTTACATATTGGTGGTTTGTAGCATAATTTTCTTTTTTTCTTTTTTTCTTTCCCCTTCTCATAGGGCAGAGAAATACGGACCTATTGTACGGTTTAATGCCTTTCACAGAGTTTCAGTAATGATTCTGACTCCTGAAGGAGTGAAGGTACTGCAAAGTAAAGCCGAATTGACAGCGGGGATCAGCCTGTCCTACCAGAAAGAGAAGGGTGGTGCTTGATGTTCAGGGAAGTGTGGTACAGACAGTCTGTGCCTGCAGAAAGAGTGGCCCTGGGTGGGTTCAGAGAATGAGGTATTCTGCTCTCCAGACTATCCTGATTTATTTTCTTCCTTGATGAGTTGATTTACTTTGTTATCGCTATTTAAACTGCAGATATAGCAAGCATACACTATTTTCTGAAAAAAAGCCTTTCTGAAAGAACTTAATATCTCAAATGAGTGAGGCACAAGGGGCTGAATTTCTTCCTGTAAAACTTTGCAGTAACTGCAGAGTGAGATTTTGGGTCACTGGGCAAAAAGTGCTAGAGGCATGCAAAACAAGGGAGCAGCATGGGAACTAGGGAATCAGGGCACACCAAATAATTCATCTAGTCTTCAGACTGTTGCTACACGAGGAAAAGAGTGAATGTGTGAGTGGCTTTTTATGTTTTGACTGGGAAACAGATTGCACTCAGTATTCAGTGACCTGAGATTTGATTTTAGGAGTTCTTGATGTCACCTCAGTACCCAAAGGATCGTCTGGTGTACGGTCGAATCTCCAACTTATTTGGTGAGAGGTAGGTAAAACCCATCTGAAGCCATTGTGATCTGAAGATAAGAGAAAGATAAATAACATCACAGGCGTGATACTTATTTTGACTCGGACCATTTAGTGTTGGGATTAATGACTTATTTGAGACATATATAAGCAACATGTACCTACTAAATTATGTATCAAGTCAAATGTCCTGCCAGACAGAAGGAGGTTATGCTAGATTTTTTTTTACCTTCATCAGTTTTTTTTCTTCCCATGGGTGTTCAGTTAGTCTCAGAGTAGTTTGCTCAAGATAATCACCAAAATTTTCACTTAGATTTTAAAGCCCTGCATTATTCCTTAATGCTGGGAGTTTCCAGCTCCTAAGCTCAGTAACAATATTGGGATTTTTCTCTGTTAGCCTGAAGATTTAAAACACATAATAATCCAGTTATTAGTTATTTGCATAACACCTGTAATGAACCAGCACCTTAGTGGACTCAGCAATCCACACCTTCCAAGCAAAACATTTCTGCAGCTCAGTCATTGTCCACAGTGGTGCAATGACTGTGTACTCAAAGCAGCATGCTACTCCCTGCACATAGGAAAAATAAAAGAAAGTAGATGGGAAGAGTTATCTTGGTGACAACAGAGGGTTTGTCTGGCTCCCTTGCTGAAAACTGCTCTTTTCCTTGTTTTCCTAAATGCTAGGTTTATAGGGAATGGCTTGGTAACTGTTTGCAACCATGAGCATTGGCACAAGCAGAGGAAGATAATGGATCCAGCTTTCAGCCGAACGTAAGGCACATAGCTCTGGGATGATCTAGCTTTTATTTCTGCTGTATTTTCATGATTCTCCCTATCTTCCTCCCAAGTTTATTTGATGTTTGGAAAGAAAAAAAACCATATAGTGACAAAATTGTGTTTTACTTGTAGTCAAATACACCATTTCCATGACAAGTATAATTTGAACAGACTTCTCATGGGGTAGTGACACCCATATGAGCTCAGCAATAGCAGAAAGGTCCCAGGGTTTCATATCCAGCAGTGTGGTAGTGGCTGCTTTATTCTGTTGGAAAACAGACCTCACAGATTTTATGTGGGCAAGCCTTATCATTCACCTGAGTGATTCCCTATGGCTGTTGGTCTGGTTTTCTTGTGTGTGCCTAGATACTTTGCATTGAGGGGCTGAAGTCCTTTTGCCCCAGCATGCACAGGCCAAAACCCTTTGCCATGACAGATGTTGTTTACATGGCAGGACAGAGCAGGGCTGCTGTAAGAATTTAGCTCATTTTATCTGTTTGCTTTTTAAATTATTAAGGCAAAATGATAAATTTAAAATAAATAATCCTTTAGAGTTTTCAATGGGAAATAATGAAAATAATTCTGCCTGAGCAGCAGTGTCCTCTCCATAGCCCACATCATTCATTTTTATTGATTGCTCAGCTACCTGATTGGTCTGATGGATACTTTTAATGAAAAAGCAGAGGAGCTGATGGAGAAGCTAGAAGAAAAGGCAGATGGAAAAAAAGAGTTTAGCATGCTGAAGATGATGAACAGAGTGACTATGGATATCATTGCAAAGGTACAAGTTGTCTGCTGTCCTATTTCCTCTGTGACTTGCAGGAAGGAATGGAAGTAATGTGTACTGGCAGCAGGATAGGATCTGGAGCTGGAGCCAGGGAACACCAGCTTTACCCAACAGTGCCAGAAGAGCTGAAAAGACTGGTTCTGCCACTTCCACTTGGGCTGAACCATAGCAAGGGGCAGTTAGGGAAGGGTCTGTACAGCCTGAGTGTGCCCTACAGGGTGGTGACCCTCTGCTCTTACAGCCTTGTAGCTCCCTCCTTAGCTTTCCCTCATACCCTCCTCCAAGGCAGGATGTATCCTGAGGTATTTTTATGGAAAAAGTCTGTCCTGCACTTTGACCTTAGTCTCAGGGAGGAAGGAGGATACAGTGAGTTGCTGCCTCTTTCTCTCCTGCTTCTCAGGTGGCCTTTGGCTTGGAATTAAACGCACTGAGCAATGACCAGACACCTTTCCCTCATGCTGTGACCATGGTTTTGGAGGGAATGACCAAGCAGCGCATCCCCTTCATACGGGTCTGTATGCACCTCACTTCAGTCCTCTCTCTTTGCATCCAGCTGGAGCCCATGCTCCTGCACGAGTGAGCCAGAGCTGTACAAGGTCCAAGTATGACAGCAAGGCTCATCAGCAGCTCTTTACCTCCAGTGTGGATTGAGATAAAATTAATTAGTGCTATAAAACACTTGCAAAATTAATATTAGCAGTTAATGCTTCCTTTCTGTCTATTTTCTCTTTACTCGTGCAGGTGTTCTCATGTGGTTTTATACTTTCACACCCATCAGTACATAAATTGAATGTTTTTGACGTTTCTCCATTACATTTCTCAAAAAGGAAGAAATTTGAACTTTCTTACCATAAAAAATGTATTTTTTATAAAAAATTAATATACTAGGAAACTAGTGATGTGATCTGAAGTATTTAAGTTAAAAATCATTTTGCAATTTCTTATGAAAGCTGTTAACAGGTGTTTAGAGCTCCCATTTTCCTTTCTGGGCCCATAGAGGAGATTCTCTATTGCATGCTGCAGTTTCTCTCCATGGAGAGGTGAGAAATATTGCTCACAGTGCTCAAAACATTAGCTCTGACAAGGTGAGACATCAGCATGCCCAGAACAGAGTTTTTCTCATTTCAGCACAAACCCCTCATCTTGGGAACGTTCACTTTGTTCCATGGAGAGCAGGTGTTTTTGTGACAAATGTTATTTAGCAGAAAATAAGGTACTCACTTGAAAACTAACACTGGGTTTTTTTCTTTATCAGCAAGAGGAATAAAATGACCCTAAAAATTCTGTGTTCAGTACATGCCAGGAAAACAGAAGCTGGTAAAGGAGGTCAAGGAGAGTGTGAGGCTGCTGCGGCGTGTGGGAAAGGAATGCATTGACCAGAGGAGAGAGGCCATCCAGAGTGGGAAGGAGGTCACCATGGATATTCTAACACAGATACTGAAAGGAGATGGTAGGGGACACAGTGTTAATTCATCTGTCGCATGTTTTGCCGTGAGATTTGGGGAGGCTTATTTTGGGGATCTGAACTTTAATCCTCTGATGTCTTTTGGAGGGTTTTTTCATGCTGAAGATAGAGCTGCTTTGAAAATACAAAGTTTCTTTGTATTGGATCAAATACTGATCTCAGTTCCCTGCAGAGTTGCCTGCTTGGCATCCTTTCCTGATGCCACCTCAGACAAAATGTTCAAAGCAGGGCAGAACATTCTAGCTGTTCCAGCTGGGCACAGGGGTGTTTTCTAATCTTGTTTGATTCTCTCTCTTGACAGCTGTGGAGGAAACGAGAGATGATGAAAACATTCTGGATAACTTTATCACTTTCTTTGTTGCTGGTTGGTAGCTTTTTTAATGTTTGGATATGTCATGTGTGAAGCTGTACTTGGGTGATCATTTGTAGGGTCATGATTAATGTCCTTCTTCACTCCATGTGGTGCTGCTGTAACCAGGAACCACTTGGTTGGAAGACAACAGTTTTACACTGGCATGGGACCAGCTGGGTGAGGTCTGAAGAGAGCTCTTGGTTTTCTCATAGGCAAATGATATGATAAGCTCCTTTGCTCTTATCAACACAGCGAATAATGCCAGGTCAGTGGTTTCCAACTGGCAGTGTAGAGGGCAGCAACTGCCCTCTGTGGTGCAAGGCTGTTCCTCACAGGGTTCTGGCCCTTCCTCCCAGATCCTTCTGAGCCCCACTGAAAGCATCTTTAACATATTCCACATATATTTGTGCCACTTCACCCACACAATTAAACGCCGTCTTTGCTTTAAGAGCATTAGTCAGTGGTTGGGAGGAGAGGGCACTGTCAAAAATTCAGGGTCCTAGATGATGTGTGAGGTAAACAACATGGGAAGATCAGTCTTGCAAGACTGTAGTGTTCAGGTTCCTAAGGTGTGGTCAAAACAATGTTATTTCATGAAACAGACTATTGCAGCAGGTATGTCTTTGCAGAAGTCTGTTTTCTGTAATGCTTCAAAAGAATACATTTACCTGTCCCTGAAAAAAATGAAAAATACTCATGCAGAGCAGACATTTCAAAGAAAGACAGAAGCTCTGTTTCCCCCTCAGACCAGCAAATGCTTGGCTTCACAGCAGGACTCTATGTCCCATAATACAAGTATTGAACCTCCTGGTGGGGAGCTCATAAGCAGTAGATGCTGTGTGCAGCCACTGCAGCTTTGACTTGAACAAGACAGCTTGTATCTTTGCCAGCTGCTTTGTTCTTTTCATTCTTGGAAGCTCCTTACACAGAATTTACATACCTTCTACTGGTTTCCTTTAATTTCTAGCATACTTGATATTAAACATTTGGGGTGTGATGTTTAAATTTTCCAGTGCACACTTGCACTAGTCGACCATCTTTGTATCATATTATTTCATACTAACCTTTAAACCCATTATTTTTTGTTATTAGGTCATGAAACCACTGCCAATCAGTTGTCATTTACAGTAATGGCTCTGGCTCAGCATCCTGAAATACTGGAAAGGTACGTGTGCTCCAATTTGCAAATCCAACTTGCTGTTAATTCCCAAAAAAATCTAGTGTTTCTTCCTAAATAAACAGTTCTATAGTTCTAAAATATTTTAAAGTTTTAAAAAGCTGAAGATTAATTATTTCAATTCCATCTAAGTGATTTTTTTAAAAGCCTTTATAGAAAGCCAGTCCTGAGTCCTGGCCACACTGAAGGCACATTGCTCCATCCTGATACAAGGCACAAGTTGAGGCAGGCTTGGCTGGGAATCAGTAGGCATTTTGCCTGGGGATGGGAATCAAAGTCCAACTGAATGTCTGGAAAGTAAAAAAATGTAATTTGTCAACTTGCCTAGCAAGAAATGGGCGTCTGCAAGTAGCATTTTTTAATTTTACTGCAGGCTTCAGGCCGAAGTGGATGAAGTTCTTGGTGCCAAGAGAGACATTGACTATGAGGATCTTGGCAAACTCACTTACTTATCTCAGGTACTGTAGGAATGAGGTAAAATACCCATCAGAGCAGTTTGGTAGCACTTCTGCCATCTCACAGGACTGCCAATAGGAGTCCCCCACTTAAAACTTCAAGAGCAATGCTTGTATTTGATACTGACAGTGTTTGTCCCCAGAGAGTCATCAGGCAGATACCATGAGCTGTTTGCAGCAGCCCAGCCTTGTTGGGAAGAATACTCCTCCAATGTCTTTCCAAAATCCTACAATTCCTTCACTGCTTGTTTTGATTGTTACCAGTCTGGGAGCTAGAGCAGTTGCTTAATCCCTCCCTGTTGAAGCTGAAATCATAGATGTATATTAAGAAGGGTTTGCAACTTCAAGGCCAACCTATGTGTGAGTCCCAGGCATTTCCCAAACTCATAACTCTAATTTTGTAGTTATTATTGTTAACATACTTCCAGCTATGATCTCACTGCATGCCCTAAGCTCAGTGGGATTTGAGGACTTCAAAAATAATGGACATTTTTGGCAATTTTTATTCTTTCTTTTTCAAGACTGAATAATAGTCTTTAGTCACTCAGAGGGTAAAAAAGTTCGGTCTTAAATGAGGTCTTGTGTATAGAAATACTAGTTGGTAATGAACTGCAAAGCCAAGACTTGGCTACTTGCCAGCATTTGTGCTATGTATCCTATTTTACAAGGTGGGGGACACTGTTAGCCCTCAGGAGAGGCTGAATCACAATCCTGGCAGCTATTCTCCCTGCTTAAATTTCCTGTGATTTTATTAGTATGCCATGATCACTCTTCTCTTAATCTGCCCTGTTGAGGTGGGTGATGGTGTTCTGCCATTTGCCATATCCCATCCTACTGTGCTTTGACAGTAGATAGTTTTCAGAGGTGTATTTCTTATAAGGAAGAGGTATGATGTGTGGTTACAGAAATCAGCAGATTTCCTTAGGCTTTTCCAAACACCATCACAATTATGCCACTCCAATTAGGACAAGGTATCTAAGCCTTTCAGTTTTAAGACAGATCACAAGAGAGCCTCTCAAAGCAGACCACTTATTTAACAGAACAAACTTGGATCAGTACAACCAAAATTACAGTCACCCTTGGTCAGAGCCAGTCTGTCAGTGGAGTATCAGAGACCATGGGACTCCTGTCACTCAGTCAATTCTGAATCCTTTTGTCCACACTTCTTTTTCATTAATCCACTTGTACATGCACACTGTTAATTGCATTTGCAGTGAGATGCTAATGGACTCTGCTAATTAGGTTTCACTTTGATGAAATAAGTCATTCTTACGGCTCACTGCCACCAAAAGAAATGTTCTCATTCCATTTTTTTTTCTCTGTTCCCTATTCATTTTCCTTTGCCCGGTTGTTTTTTGTCATTTTGGTGGTCTGACCTGGCCGAGCTCCCTGAGCAGCAGAAACCTGGACAAAGGCAGGAGTGGGAGCACAGTGCTGAGAGTGGGAAGGAGGTGGGAGCAACCACCCATCCTCGTGGCATTTGGTGCCAAGAATGGGTCATTGGGGCGTGAGACTTCACTCTTATACTCCTTTGAATTTGCTTCCCAGTAATTTTTCACTTAAGTTGTTGACCTGACTTGAGGTGTTAAATCTGTTCAATGTGTGGTCTTTCTTGTGGTTTTTGCAGCTTTTTCTCTGTGTTTTACCAGCTGTAAGATAGAACCAGCCTGAAGGAGCTGACTTGGCTGTGTATTTTGCCAACAGGAGTCCAAGGCAGATAGACCAGTATCTGTTCCACAAGTCAAAACTCCCATTTAGACAAAAGCAAAAGGGAGATGATTAATTTTATTTTTGCTTCCTACACTGTATTAGCTAACTGACCTTTTGTGCATTTCACTGACACAGGTTCTGAAGGAATCTCTGCGGCTGTACCCACCTGTCCCAGGCACATTACGGTGGATAGAGAAGGAACACGTCATCGATGGCATCAGAATTCCTGCAAACACGACACTTGTTGTGAGTCCTGCCCACCAGCAGCTGCTTTTAGCTGCTGCAGTTGATCCAAATATTATGGATCTGCTTATCAGAGGGGCAGAATCCTCCCTGGGCATATTTCTACTGGCAGTAGAAAGCAGTTATGATTTTGTACCTGTGACAACAAAGAGGAATTTCCAGTCTGCTGCTCCAGACTAATGTATATAAATTCTTTCCTGACAGTTCAGCACTTACATAATGGGAAGGATGGAAAGGTATTTCAAGGATCCATTGACTTTTGATCCAGACCGATTTGGCAAAGATGCACCTAAGTGAGTTTTGTTTTACTCTCAGGTTATTAAATATCTAATAAGGAACCATTGCAGGCAGAGATTTCAAGAGAAGGAAAGTAGAATAAAACTACTTTTCTATTCCAGTATAAGTAACACTAAAGCCTTGTCCAAGTGCATATAGAGAGCAATAATATGCAGCTTCTGTTCAGAAGTTCTTTATACCACATGATACCTTACCAAAAAAAAAATCAATACTGATGTTATTTTATTTTGAGGTAAAAAAACCCAAGGTTTGGGCAAAAGCCAGGTTGAATATTTGTCATAATGCAATATAGACATTTAATGTGTGTCACCCCTGGCTCCACAATGCTTGAAGTGTCTCCACATTAGAGAGTACAAGGGACAGAAGATGTTGCTCAGCTGTATAGGCAGGCAGCCTAAACCTAATCCATGGATGGGAGTGCAGTAGGAGAGACCAAGAACCTAAAAGGTTGGTGCTGATCCCTGCACCTAATTATATCTAACTACAGCCTAAAGTTACTCTGGTCCCCTGAACCAAATGCCCCCTCACTCCCATAGTTCAGGACTGTTCAAAGGAGCAGTAATGGGTGGATTGTTACATCCCCATGACAGGCTGGAGAGCATCTAGGGTATTCTTCACATTCAGCTTTGAAACAAGGTTTGCACACACCAAAACAGCTCTTTAAGCTGAGCCATGTCGTAAGCAGACCTGACAAGTATACTTGCTGCAGAGCTCTATTGCTGCTCTGAAGCAAAAAAAAATGGTGATTTGGAGATTGTCTTAACAAGTCAGGTAAGTGAGGTGGTGTTTAGACCATATTCTTGCTGCTGCAATGAAATATTTGCTTTTTTCTTTACAACCAAGCCATTAGAATGACATATCTGAACATTTTTCTTTGCAGGCCATATTACTGCTATTTTCCATTCTCTCTGGGACCCCGATCTTGCATTGGGCAGGTGTTTGCACAGGTAAGCAGTGGCATAGAATGATGCTTTATAGCAAGCATTGGGCAAGCTCAGGGAGTGCTGTCTGTGGTAGGTGGTGGTAGGACCAAAGACCACACTGATGGTTCACTGACCCCTTCCCTCTAGAAGGAAGATCCCCACCATGCCCATGACAGGGGGTATATCTCAAATGCTATCATGTGAGCAGACATACATGTACTGAACTGGTCCCACATTACCCATGGCCACATGCAGCCAAGGTGCTGACAGGCTGCTTTCACACTGAACTGTTCTGGGTCACCTTGCATGGATCCAAATCCCTTGATAGGCCACAGCTGGGATTGCAGCCAAGGGCAGGCACACAGGTGTAGAGGCAACCAGGTGAACACACTCAGGTGTTGCCAGTTAGGACGAGGAAGGCGTGAGCTCCTGTTAAGCCCACCTGTGCCCAATCAGGGCTGGCCCCAACTGCGCATGAGCAGAACTGGGGGACCAATAAAAGGTGGGCTTCCAGAGGTGAGCTGGGTTCACTCCTGACCAGCCTGAGGCTGAACAGTCTCCCGTTTTTTCGGTGACCCTGATGTGATTCGAACACTCAACCTTCTGATCTGGGGTCAGTTGTGCTACTGTTGCAACACGAGCTCCCACCTCTTCCCATTTTTGGTGGTGCTCCCCCGTGATTGGAACACGCAGCCTTCTGATCTGGAGTCGGACACGCTACCGCTGCCCTAACAGGAGCTCACCCTCACCTTTTATTGGTGAGGTGACCAGCCCTAATTGGGCACAGGTGGGCTTAACAGGAGCTCACACCTTCCTCCTCCTAACTGGCAACACCTGATTGTCTTTACCTGGTTGCTTCTACACACAGATGTTTGTGCCTTTTGGTTGTCTTGAAACCAAAGCCCCAGGTGACTTCTCTTCATGCCCAAACTCAACTGCATCAAGAGAACATTTTAAGTTTTACACCTTTATACAAAGCAGTGTGACACAATACACTGACTTTACGTATTTGCTCTCATTGATGATTTTTTGATTTTTCTTAACAGATGGAGGCGAAAGTGGTGATGGCAAAACTTCTGCAGAGGTTTGAATTTCAGCTGGTACCAGGGCAGAGCTTTAAACTCTTGGAAGCTGGAACTTTTAGGCCACTAGATGGAGTAATGTGTAAATTAAAGCCAAGGAGCTCTGCAAGAGGCTGCCAGGTGTGAACTGCACAGGAGAGGAATATGACACGATAGTGATTTTGAAGATCTTCACACTAATCAAAGATTAGATTTTGCAGGCTCCTTTAGAGGATAACTGAACTGAAATTGTTCCTAGCCTCATCATTTACTGAAGAAAACTTTAGGAGAGTCAACTCAAGATAGATTGGAGCATCTTTAGTCTGGAATTGCAAAGCCTGTTATTTTTCAGGAGTACTATCTGGTTCTGACCAGACTTGGAAAAAAATATACTTTGACTGTAGTATCCCTGGGGCTACACAAACCTGCACTAAAATACCAGTTGATTATTTCCACTGAGTTTACTAACAGCACATGTTCTAAATAAGTCCTTGTTCAGGGACTTGCTATTTACACAATTAAATCAGGAAATCTTAGTAGAGCACCAGATTTGGGCTGAACTTGGGAAGAGGAGTTTGGAGATACTCAGTTAGTCAAAACAATTTTCCCATCTTTGCTCTAAGGAGAACTATTGACAGGAGTAATCAAAAATCAGGGACTGAGGCCACTTCCATGTTGCTTCTGCCTCATTTTTATTCAGCCTCTCCTACTTTTCTTATGGTATTATTCAGAGTAAATTCCGAATCTATGCTTTTGAAAGGGGCTTTCCTGCTTCCTCCCCATATCCCATTCTCATTCTTCTGAGAGACTGGTCTTTTTGGGGAGTCTTGCTGGGAGGTTTATTTTAACCTGTATCATTTTCCCCATCTGGTTTACCATGAAACTACACCAACACTTGGATCAGATGGCCTGGTAGGTACAGTAGGGTTGCAAGTAGGTGCCTGCAACCTAATGCTACTTAAAGTGATATTGCTGCTGAAGAAATGTGTAACTTGAGCCAGAGATAGGAGAGAGGGTCCTGCACTCTCTTCTTTGGCAGATGTGCCAAAATTGCTCACTGCATGCAGGCTTGCAGCCTGGCTCTGTTGGAGAGAAAAATATTGTGACAATGCCACCTTCCAGAAATAAGTGAATACCTCAAATAAATTTGCACCTATCATGAAATACCTATCATGAAATACAGGGAAATCAAGGCAATGGGTACTGTCACTGTTATTTCTTACCTTTTTTAATTAAGAGGGTAAGAAACAGTCTGTACACCGTCAGGTTTTCAAGGTGGTTTCCACGTCAGGAGGGTCACATCCCGGGGATTTCTCTGCATCTGCTTCTGTTGCTCACCATCTCATTCAGAGCAGCATCAGGACAGCAGGCCAGTAAGGTGCATATGGCTTTTGATAATATAAGCACCATTATACTGTGTATTAATATGACTTGCACCCAGATGTAACAAAACCTGTAATGCTAGGGAAGGTTTAGTCCATCTCTCAGTAGACAAGCTCTTCAATCCTGTGTGCTGGAGATCTGCTTGTGTGCTCCAAGACATTAATAAAATCTCATTGGGAAAACTGAGAATTTTCCAGCTGGATGTGTGTTCCTTGGAGCTGATGCATTTGGGAGAGGGATGCTTGATGGCAGTCAGGCTAGACATGCTAGTGGTGTAACAAAAGGCTGAAGCCTGAGAATATGTCAAAGGGAGGGAAGTATCTCAGCAGTGTAGGGGATGGCAGGGGAAGCTGTGAACAGCACAGGCAGCTCAACAAACAGCTGGCAGATCATGCTGTGGAGATGTGAGATGCCACCACATCGGCTCTGTGCTCTGCCTTAGTAATGAATGAGTCAAGATGCAGTAGTTGTACAAACAGGTATTTCCTTCTGCTGCTTCTGCAATGGGGACAGGTGTCTCCAAGGAGGGCTTAGAGGGAGTGGCAGTATATTAAAACCCTGCAGGGAGTTTGTCAGTTCTCATCTGCCCAAGACTGGTGCTTCCTGCCACCTGCTCACTGCTTACTCCCCTCAGAGGATGCTCTTTCGGCGCTCTCTGCAAGCCCAGATGCTATCCAGCTCTCCAGGGACTGCTGACAGGACTCGGTTCTTAAACACCCAAGAGTTCTTGCCAGACTGTCGCCTGTCAATGCTGATCGCTTTCCAGCAGATGGCAAGCTCTCCTTGTCGATGCATCCAACGGGATTAGCGATCCTCAGCCTTGACAGCTCCTTAGGAGACAGCGTGTCCTGGGTCCCTCCAGGGCATCATAGAGCAGTAGCTAATGATGCCCTGTGATGTGCAGACACCCCGCAGTGCTCTCACTGTTCCACCCTGCACTCCCAGCCAGGAGGTGATCCCTTGTCTGCCAAAACAAAAAGGAGCAGGTACAAAAAAGTTGCTTCCCGGGGCTCTGCACGCCAGCCACGTGCTGGTACAGGCTCTGCCAAACCCTTGGAGGAGCTTCAGGCCCCAAGTCCCCAGGCTGACCCAGCTGTTACTCCCATAGGGTATGAAGAAGCTGGGGGCTGCAGCTTTCACGGACAGCACAGAGGGTAGTTTTTCCTTATTCTGGGGAAAAGAAACATGTTAGTTCATTTTTATGGCAAGCAGTCATCTGCTAGGGACTGTGGTCAGTAAGACAAAGAGCTAAGACTGTCTCCCCTTCCTAGTGCTATTCCCAGATGCTGGTAGGAGCACTTCCTTTTCTTCTTTCCTGCCAAGGTTTAATGCTGGGCTAGCAATGAAATGAAAGATGCTTTCTATTAATCCCTCTCCCTACCCAGAAAGGGTAAAGAAATAGAATAAGGGAGAGAGGCTTATGGGCTGGAAACTAAACAACACAGCTTTAATGAAACAGTAGTGACGAAAAATAAAATAATGAAATATATACAAATATAGACAAAACTACTGTTGTGCTTATGTCATCACTGAGGCTGCTGAGCAGAAGTCCTAGAGGCAGCTCCTGGAGTCATTGGCAGATGGGAAGCTGGGTGCCAAAACACACAGATTCAGGAACACAGGGATCAGGACCAAAGGCAGATGAATGGACAGAGTGATTCCAGGACACCGGCCATGGATGAAGAGAGCTTGACCTTCATCATCCTTCAGATTTACACTGCATATGATGCATATGGGATGGAATACTTTGATCAGTTTTGGTTCACCTGCCGAGTCTGCTTCTCCCCACAGGAGGGCTGCAGATGTGACCCTTTTTCCTCCCTTTTGTTTCTGATGCATAAGATAGTTACCAGAATCAAGCAGGGGCCTTGGTTCTGCATGTTGTTCTCCAGCAGTAACTATAAACATGGAGCATTATCAGTCCTTGAAGCAGACACTGACTGGAAAACATGCTGTTAATTTCAGTAAGTGCAGCTACTTAGAAGAGGCTTAACTGAAAAGTAAAATTACTAAAAGAAAATTGTCTCTGACCTGTCTAATATCCTGGATAATACCTGTCCAGTGTGTTATCCCTTATTGATTCTTGGGCAAACAAGAACAACAAAAAAAATCAGAAATGGCTGGTGGGGTGATTTTTCCCTGGGTGTTCCTGAAGGCTGGATGCAAAAGGAGTTCTCAGCTGATGTAGAACTGCAAAGCCAGGCTGTTCAGGATGGTTCCTGTATCCTGCATGTAGGGGCCTGCCCTCCACCAGCTCCTTTTGCTTTCACCCTCCCCAGATGTCCATGCTTGTAGGACAAGAACTCTGGAGGCAGCCAAAAGCTGAGCTCGCAGGAGTCAAGCAGCTGCCCCTAAAAGTGAGGGCACTGGTGGTGACACTTGCTCCCAGGAGTCTTTATCAGAGGTGTTTAGGTCTTGCTCCTGTTAGGGATGGCTGCTGCAGGTTTCTTGGATCCCCCTCCCAGTCTTATAAACTCTTTGGCTTCCTCTCCTGGATTGATGCTCAGGACTTCCATGTTATTTTCACAGAGCAAGGATTTTCTCCTCCCCCTCCCATCTGACTCCCCCCCCAGTCCTCTCCCATCTCCCTCCCCCAAATTTCTCTCACATTTTTTATGCTAACCCAAGATCTTGATCTTACCCCTTTTCTATCAGTGTCATAGACAAGCATTGTGAAAAAAAGCTGATGCCTAGACTTCTTTGGCTAGGAGTGACCTAGTTAGAGAACATAACTCCATAGAAGCCTCTGTCTTTCAGAGGAGGGCAAACCCTTTCAGCACTGGCATGGGAGATGGGGTCTCTTTTCAACCCAGCTAGTCTGGAGCACATCTACCACCTCAAGTACAAAGTTACTTACATTTCCAGGGAGGAGTTCAGCTAGCATTAGTGCCAGAAGGGCAGTAGAAAAAATGAACCACAATTTTTCATGAGAAGACTATTGCCCTAGCCTTACAGGAAGCCAGGAGAAGCTCAGAAGCAAGGGATTCAGTTGCAGCCAGTGTAATTACAGCACAGCCTGATGTTTTAATTCATTACCTTACATTTACCACACTGATGTCATATGCTCTGGCTGTCCTTCTCCTCTTTGGTCCACCTATAGGATTTGCTTCCTCTAAATAGTGCCCCCCACTGAGGTCTAGATGAGGTTCTTGGACTCTTTACCCCATGCCAGCATTCTCACTGGACTGGTGCAAGAAAAATTGTTCCTCCAGTACAGACTCATTGTGAAGATATTAAAGAACTGCTTCCTCTTTCCAAATGGACTTCATTCAATTAGCTTCAATTTCACTCCATTTCCTTAGAAGATTACAGCACTGTAAGCGACAAGCAGACACTGGAGCACGTCCAGTGCCTGAGACACCAGCAGCATCCAACAAGAGATTATGCTGGATCCACCACAAGCATCCTATCAGGGGATGCTGGTGCCAAGCACCAGGGAAGAGTCCAGCTGCTTGGAGTCTTCTCAGATATTCTGGTGGAGGTTGAGCTTGTCTTGCTTACTGTCACCTTCCATCTATTGCCTTGTTACCTTCTCCCCCCACTTTTGTTTGCACAAATACTCCAAGGAACTAAAAGCCACGCAAATGACCATGTGTTCCTCTGCTACATCCTTGCTGAAGCACTTTGCCTTTTTTCCCATTTAAGGTGTCAGCTCCATCAAGCAAGACCACTTGTGTAGTGGTTCTGCAAGAAGCCTTGCACAGCAGAGCCATAATCTTGGCAGGAATCCTGAAGTGCCACCATAAAGCAAATCAATAGTCAATCATTATTTTTCTGTATCTGGGAGCCTTCTCTAAATAGGTCTTAATATTATTACAGTGTTGAGCACAGGCTGAAATTAGATGATACTACACTTGGCTGGCATCTATTACTGTGGAAACACAGGTAAAAATTCACTTAATAGCTCTCCAGTGACAATGAATATTCATTAATATGACACAGACACATACTTGATTTGAAAATAAGGAATTAAAGAGCTATTAAGGTTAAAGAGCAACAGAGGAAGTTCAGCTACCAAAAGAGCTGTTCTGGGATCAGCCCATAACCTGTACGTGCATGGATAAGTACAGGTGGACTGATATTTTCTACATTATTTTACATACCAGCAGGCTGTGGTCTCAGCCTTCCCTCCAAAAGCTCTGTTATCTGGAAATGTCCTGATCAGTTTTTCTGCTGTCTTACAAGAGCAGGTTTGCTCTGCTGTGGTGCTACTGCTTGTACTCTTATCATGTATTGTCCTCTCTCCAGTAATGTTGAGTTAATGAGAAGTGGAAGGGAAACTTTCTGCAGGCTTTTGGGAAGGAAGAGATAATTGATCACATATTCTTTATCTCTATTAAAATGGTCAGTGGTCATGATAGCTGTTCTGTTGTAACCTCTGAATGTCTCCATCGTCTGAGCTGTGATACTGAAGTCAAGTTTCTCAGGGATGTTTCATGAAGGTTCCTTTGCAAGGACTGGTTTGAGCAAGTGACCTGAGCTGTGTGTGCTCTGTGTTATGAGTAGGTCAGGAGGAAGGCACTGCAGTACATGGAGTGAGGCAAGAAAGGAGATGAGAAGCAGACCTGTCCAAGGGCAGTGGCGACACTGCAAGACCAACTAGTCCCACTGCTTGATCATGGCCAAGACAAATCCTGTGAGATCTCTCCCACCATGTCCTGCTGGTCTCCTTTTGGTACAGGTAGAAACTGCAGGCTCTCAGCAGGGCTGAGTGCCTCAGGGACAGAGCAGTGGTTGGGAAATAGCAGCCACCCTGTCTCACAGAGAAGTGAGACATGCATCCTCCAAACCCAGTGTTGCTCTCAGCAGGAGGGTACCACATCAGGCCATGCACCACCTCACTCCCTTTCTGGAGAGGGTCTCCCAGGTAAGTAATGACACCAAAGAAATTATGGCAGAAACTGAAGCAAACCAGGTGGAGAAGTAGTGTGTTATTTTAATTTCTAACCCATAAGTGTAATGGTAAATAGGAAAGTGAAACAACCCATTGGGCTGCTGTTTCAGGCCACTTGGTGAGGAGGGTTAACTGCACATTGCCTAAATTAGAAGCAGATGAACTGCATCTGCCTTTGCCCTAAGCTAGCTCGACTGACCCTGCACAGCAGCATCCGGTGCAGACACGTGTATACACGTGTATAAACGGGGTGACAGAGCCGAGGCAGGGACCCTGTCCTGCTTCCTCACAGCCTTCCCGGCAACAGCTTCCTCACCTTCGCAGGTGCAGAACGCAGCCCTGAGCTGGCTGTGTGCCACCGGGCTCGTTGATTTTCTCACTACTAAATGGTAAAGTTCCTTTTTCTGCCTGGATTGGCTGGTTATAGTGAAGGAGGTCTTTGGTGTTTTGGTTTGATTGGTTGTTTTTGTTTTGGTTTGTTTTTTCCCCTTTCCTTTCAAAAAAAAAAAAAAAAAAAAAAAAAAAAAAAAAAAAAAAAAAAGGTGCCAGTGCTTACTTTTCTTAGAAACCTAACTTTAGACTTTCCAAAGGCCCAGGAACGTGATGCCTCAGTTCTTACTAATTCCAATACATTTTACATCCCTCGGCTGTGTTCTTCAGTAACTTCAGCGGGACTGACACAATTCACACCTGCGAAATCGGCGTGTTTGGCTACCGGGAGCCTCCGCTGGGAGGGTGGGGAGGCTGCGCGGGAACAGGATCACAGAATGGTTTGAGTTGGAAAGGACCTCAAAGATCACCCAGTTCCAACGCCCCTGTTCGGGAAGGGACATCTTCCACCAGACCAGGTTGCTCCAAGCCCCATCCAGCCTGGCTCTGAACACTCCCAAGGGAGGGGGGGCGGCAGCCCAACTTCCCTGGGCAACCTGTTCCAGTGTCTCACCACCCTCATGGTAAAGAATTAGGTAACCAAAATCTACCGTCTTTCAGTTTGAAACCGCTACCCCTTGTCCAGTCACTACATTCCCTTGTAAGAAGTCCCTCCCCAGACAGCTTTCCCGCAGCCTCTTCAGGTACTTCAGGTGAGCGGTACAGTCCCGGCAGCTCTGACTCCCACCACGGTCCCACCTCTCCCAGAACCGCTCTGGCTCCGCCGCCTCCCCTCCCGTTCCCGGGCGGTCCGTGCCACCACTGCGCCCTGTGCCCATGGGCCCCCCTCGGGCAGCGGCTGCCCCGCGGGGCCGGGCC
>JAAWXA010000014.1:9882853-10054700 GCA_038090715.1 Florisuga fusca
GGGCGGGCCGGGAGGTGCGGCAGTGCGTGCAGCGGTACGGGGCGCCGGCCGGGTGCCGCCGCCTGGCCGCCTACAAGCTGCTGAAGGAGGTGACGCTGCTGAGGCGCCTGCAGCACCCCGGCATCGTCCAGGTACGCAGCGGCGGGATGAGGGGTGGGCGCCCTCGGTGCGGAGGTTTTTCGGGCGCGGCTGACACGGCTCGATGGGCGAGTCCGGCCGTGTTGCCCGGGCCGTCCCGGACCCGCTGGCACTGACGGGGCATCGCTCTTGACAATCGCTCCTTTCCTCCCGGCAGCTGCACGGTCAATGCTATGATAATAGCGGAGATCCTGAGTTACGAGTCACAGCTATGCTGGAGCTGGGATCCCCCCTGGAGATGATTCAGCTTCTGCAGACCCCCTGGGAGGAGAGATTTAAAGTAAGAAAACAAAGCAAAGAGAGTTTTATCAGTCTTTTTTAGACCGCAAACTGAGTAAATGCGAAGAGCCGCTTGTGACTGCTGGGGCAAACGGGATTGTCATGCTGACACGCTGTTTGCTCCCGCAAATTGTCCTTAAATCATTTTGCTTTAACTCCTTTTAAATCACATTAGAATAGCCCTAGCCCGGCGTCTCGCTGTTATATCCCTTTTCTTGAAAGAGGTGTTCAAAGAGCTGCATCTAAGAGGAAATGGCTACAAAAACCCTCTCAGGATTGGAGTGGTGTTTAATACCCACTATTACTGTATATTTCTAGCATCCCCTCTGTACTGCTCCCCTCCACAGAGGAACTTTCCTAGTGAGGCCCCTCAGCAGCCTGGGTCTGATTCGGGAAAGCTGCCTCACCAAGCTGTGAGTGTTCTTTTCTGTGTATTATCAGTTCTAGGCAGCGGGGTGAGCAGCCTGTCTCTCACCACGTGTTTTTAAGGTGTTTCTGATCTTACCCCTCTAGGTACTGATGTACTACAAACGCCACTAGGTTGCTTTCCTCCCGCTGTAGGTCTGGGATCACATTCCCGTTAGTCAGATCTGCCTTGTCTCAAGCATCGTGCATAGGGATTCTCCAGCTCCCCTGGAATATAAACGACTTATGACATGGCACTTGTTTTTGTTCTAGCTTGTGCTAGTTTGCCTCAAGGTTTCAGTTGGGAGTTCACCACTACTTACTTGGTTCTCAGGAGGAAAGAGAGGATCAAGTAGAAGCATGGGTACCTTAATAAGAAATGCTTTGGGCAAAATGGAAACAGAACAAAAGTCTCAAAATAAAATCCCTGCCTGCATGCAGTCCGCAATGTTGAAAAGGAGCATTGCCATCCACGCCAGAGGAGGAGTGGCAACCATGCTCACTCAGCTGCAGGATGTGAATCTGGGATTCTTATGGTTGCTTCTCTAATCAGTTAAAATGTCAAATCTTCCAGAATAATTTCTCTTAGCCTGTGGAGTTATGCTTTTGCTTACAAACTGTTTCCTACTGGCTTTTACATACCTTTCTCAGCACCTTGTTTTCTCAAATGTGCCAAAGTCTCTGTAGAGCTAAAAACCCATGATGCTGGATTAGCTGGTGTTGAGGTCTGGTGTGGTGGCATTAAGCTTTTCGCAATCTTTTGACTGATGAAGACACTAATTCAGAACTTACTTACTGGCACTGTCTAGTCCTGTTTCCTAATTAGGGCATCTAAACAGATGGGATTCCCCTCTGGTGAGCCACATCAGATACCAGTGATCCTGTGAGCTGTTCCAAGTGAACAAACCCCTACGCCTGCACAGATCTCTATCGCAGGGAGTGAGGGGTGGCGTGGGTCTGCCTGGCACACCTACCTGACAGCAGACTTTGTCTGGTGCCAGGGCTCCCAATACCAAATGTAACCTGCTGAAGAAAAAGCTAGCTTGAACAAAGTGCTAGTTCAGTATAAATGCACCCTTCTAGCTCTGTTTTGTTAAAAAATAATGTACCAAGCTTGCTGTTGGATCAGGTACTGTCTGACCTTTCCCTGCTGCCATAAAGTTGACGTAAGAGAAAAAAATCTGGCAATAAATACATTGCATGCTTTGGCTAATTCTTCAGAAGCACGATTGTGTGCCCAAATTCATACTGCTGTGTGATGCAGCAAGGCATGAATCTGGTATTAATGACCATGGAGCCTCAGTCTGTATGGAGCAGCATGGGGGAAGGGAGGGGAATGTATTAATTCTATGCCAGAGTGGGGAAAAAACCATCTGATTTCAGCTAGCAAATCAATATAGCCCCTGAAACATGAAGGCTGCTATTGTTTTCCTCACAGCTTTCTCCTCTTGTTCCTCTAACTGCAAATGTCTTCTTTTGTATACATACATTTTAAAAAAATGTTGCTAAACTACTTACCAGTCAAATCCTGTGGCAATGTTGATAATAAATTTTGTAGCATACATATAATTACCTTTTAAGTACTGTATGCATTTGTTTGCGTTTTTAGAATGTTTTTTGGCTTTTAATTTCATTGAATGCCCTCCCCTGTGTTCTACTTCCAATTTAATAGCTGTTTTTCATCTGTTTTCCCCATGCATATTCATCTTCTCTTTCTCAGATTTGCCTGAGTCTTGTGAAACTGCTGTTTTACTTGGCACATTCCCCCCTGGGTTCAATAGTCCTCTTGGATTTCCAGCCGAGGCAGTTCGTTATGGTGGATGGAAACCTAAAAGTGACAGACATGGATGATGCCAGCACTGAGGAGCTGTCATGCAAGGAAGATAATGACTGCACACTCGACTTTCCTACAAAAAGCTTCCCTCTCAAATGCTCTGCGGTTGGGAAATGTGAAGGAATAAATGAAAAGAAGAATCTTTTCAATGCATATCGGTATGTCCAGCAAGATGGGAGAAAAACCTGGGGTGGATGATCTCACGCACTGCCATGTAATCTCTAGCATCTTGTGTTTCTTCCATGAAGTGATTTTCCCTCACCTCTGTCAAAGGGTGCTTAAGGATTGCTTTGAAGACAATTTATTTTCCTTATAAGGCAGGAAAACAGTGTAGCTGTTGTCTGGTGAGAATGAAGGCCTCTTTCTTATGCTGCTCCCTTTCCCCAACACCCTCTAGAAACTTTCCCCAAAGGTTCCACCTGTGAACATACTGTTTCCCAAACAAGCCCCTGGCACTTGACATCTATGGGCTGTTTGCTGAAAGTAGTGGCAGCATGGGCTGGCTGCCCAAACCCACCAGCTTGGTGCTCCTGGTTATTGGGAAGAGTCTGGCTAACTCTTGCCTTGAATTCCAAGTCTCCCTATGGACACTGTGGGCACCTGAGGAAGAAACAGGTAAAGGGCAAGGAGCTGAGAATGCTGCAGCACTTGGTGCAGTCTATCCACTAGAAGCAGGCTCACTTCCACTCAACATTGATGCTTGGCAGTTTGTGTACTGGTGGCACTCTTGGCAGCTGGAGATTTACAGAGAAGGACTTAGTAAGGGAGCCTGAATTTGCAGGACTTGGTGTTAGAGGGCAAATCCCTGCATAAATATTGCGTCCTTGCAGTAGTACACTTGTCTCTTGTAGAACAGGAGCTTTCTAGAAGGTTCAGGGAATGAGTAGTCCTGCCTTCCCAGGGGTAATAAGAATACCAGACCTTTTCAAGTCAAGGGGAAGGTCTTGCACAAGTCTTCTTTTATATAGTTTGTTTGTTTGTTTTGCTTGTTTGGGTTTTTTGTTTCGTTGGGGTTTTTTGGTTTGTTGTTTTTTTTTTTTGGTGGGGAATGCATTGCTTAGTGCACAGGAGTGGCCCCAGTGAGTGAACAAAAGCTCTGTCCTGTGAGTCTTTGCTAGGTAAATTTCACCCAGCTCTCGGCTGTGTGCTGTGCTGCAGGGACTGAGCTTTCAGCCCAACTCACAGGAACAGTCACATGTAGATAGCCGAGTTACAGGAAAATGCAGGCAACTTAATCACTAGGAAAATCAAACAACTGTATTCTAATCAGTCTGTGGGATTTTTTTGCAGGTATTTTTTCACCTATCTTTTGCCACATTCTGCACCACCAGCTTTGCGGCCCTTTTTGAGTGATATTCTGAATGCAACAGGTAGCAGCTAACGTTCATAAACTTCTTTATTGGAAGCCTCTAAATGGTATTTCATGGAATTACTCATCGTTGAAATCTTTTTCTTTAAATATAGGTGATTTAAGATACGGAATAAATGAAACCTTGAGAGCTTTTGAGAAGGTTTTACATCTATACAAGTCAGGGCTCTATCTGCAGAAAAGACCTCTTCTTCTAAAAGGTAAATGCTTCTGCATGCTTTAAGTAACATAACTACTGAAGGAGCAAGCAACTCAGCAATTGGTCAAATTCTGATCTCCTATGCATTCAGACAGTGTGTAGTCACTGGGAATAGCACCAAAAGTATAGTTTTTGAGCAGCCTTTTGGTTTTTTTTATGGGACCTCTGCATGATTGTATTGTTTTGCAAAGTAAATGCAGTGCAGAAAATCTTGCCTACACATGGATGTGTGTTTGCACTGCTTCTAAATGCTGTTCTTGTTATATGCTTCAGTGTTTCGAGTGAATATATTTAGAATAGCTTAAGCAAGTAGACCAGAGTAGCAAACTGAATGTCTCCTTTCTCTCTTTGGGGTCATTTTAGCTTGTGGACCAGTAAGTCAGCTTTTGGGGCTGATATTGAAACTTCCCATTTCACTTGATGTCTTCTGACTGCTGAGCTCAGGCTGTGGGAGGGTACAGTGGGGAGGTGACAACACCACTATTGAGAGTGGCCAAGCAGCTGAGGCCCTGGTGCCTTCTAAATTTCTTTTTTCTGAAGACCATCCTATTGAACCTCTAAATGAACCTTTATGAGGTGCATTCCTCTGAAAAGAGTCATTCTGTTTCCAGACTACATCTCCCTAAAGGGCTTCCGAACGGTGGAAGGAGAAGACTACAAGTGCTGGCCCTCCTATAGCCACCTGGGATGCTTGCTCTCCATTCATGGTGCTGAGGAAGCCGCTGCAATTTGTAGTTCCCAATCGCAGTGTCAGAGTTTTATTGTCACCCAGCAGAGGACGTGGACAGGTGAGCTTGGGCAGGAGTGATGGGATGCTGCCATGTGGTGCCCCTACTTCTTTAGGCATGAGTGGGGATGTTGCTGCTGTCCTTTTCCATAGTGCCTTGAGTCTATCGAGGTGTATAAAGCTGTCTTATTTATTCTCAAGATCAGATGGCTGCAGCAGTGGGCATCCAGCAACCCCCTGGAGTTATTTGTGTCATATTGAAATTATATTCTCCTTCTGCACCTTCTTTCCTCTACAAATTTTGCACAGGACTGCTAGGTATTGTTACTTACCTCATGCAGAGATGGCTCCACTTTGGTGTTAAGCTGAACAGTTCCTGTGGGGTTTTTAGAGATGAAAGAAGCTGTGTAAAAGAAGGTGGTTTCTATTGTTATAATTAAAAGAATCATTACAAGTTGTTATCCCCTTTATCAAAACCAAAGCCTCAAACCAATGGATTTCCAAAATGTCCCTGTAATTAGCTCTGATTACAGCCTCTTACAGTTAGCATGTTTTCAGAGTTATTATAAATGAGCTCATTTAGCTGACACTCCAGTCATGGGCTAAATTGTTATTTATGTTATTTATAAAGTGAAACACTAATGAGGTAAATGAGTGTTTTCACTCACAATGGTTCTGAAGAACTGTGTCTTGTTGGCTGACATGATATTTTAACAAAGAACCCCAAAAATACCAAAGGCACAGCGTTTCCATGGGTTGATGTGCAATTGGCATGTGGCTAACTGGTGACTTAAGAGCGCTTCCACTGTTGGAACATAAATCTCTTTAAGCTGGTTTCACACCAGCAATGGATCGTGTGAGTTGTGCCTAACACATTGCATCTGGCTTCCTCACGGAGTGGCTGTGAGTTGCCGTGCTGGGTGCCTCGCTGGAAGGAGCACACTCCAAGCAGCAATGGGGATGCAGAAGCAGCACAACACAGGACCCAAGACCCTTTCTACAGCACCTGGCTGGGATGCTGATCCCTGCCACCCTGGACTGTGCCTATGGTCTGTTAATTTTGCCCTTGCTGAAATTTTTCTTCCTCGCATTTTGCAGTGCATCTTTGCAGTCAAAGATGCCAAAAGTGTGTGACTGTCATGCCGACTGCCTAACTTTGCCAGTTGGATTAATGAGAGCTGTGGGAACATGCTAATCCCTCTGAGGGAAGCTTGGTAAAGCAAAACAAGATGTAAAAGCCTCCAAGGCCCACTTGTGTATTCCTTGTGTGCACTCAGTGAGCATCTGGAGATTTCTGGGACTGTAAAACACATCTCTGGCAGGCTGGAGTGACCCTTGGCTGAGCAAGCAGTGTGTTCCTGTGTCTTTTGCAAGAAATAGCATGGGTCAAGGTGAACCTGTCTCCTGTATTAAATTTACATTTTTATTTCCTTTCCAGGACGCCCACTCGCCTCATTTCAGAGTAGCCCGACTGATTTAATACCAGATGCTAATGCTGTAGTCTATATTAAAAGAACGGCTTCCTTAGGGGAAAGACTTTTAAGACAATGAGATCACATAATATGATCCTGGGAGGAACAAGCCACTGGGGAGAATTTTGTCTGCTGAAAAGAATGTCATATTTTATTTTGCTTTGGGATGGGATCTCCTTGCCAGCTCAGATAGAGTGAAATGCTTCTGTCTCCTTGATCAAATCTAAGATTTCTCATTGCAGCCCCGCTAGCTTCTTTATCTGTTCCCACACTGTTGTTCTGCATAAATGCTCCCAGTTTTAGTCAAATGTTGCTAGGCTGTGCAATATCTAGCCTTGCTGCTTTGTTAACCAGCTTGTCAGCCAAGAAATACAAATAGCTGCGAGGGATCCAGTTTGGGTAGGCTTAGTTCAGTTGCCTCCAAATGCACCAAATGCACCTTGGAGAAGGCAACAGCTCCTTCTGCAGCTGCTGACGAGAATTTCATATCACTGCAAATGTAAAGGACTGGATTTCAGTGATGGAGCCAAGGTTGTAGGATTGGGGTCCATAACAAGAGGTTGATGATGGGGGTGGTCTTCCAAGGAGGGTCCTGATTCAGTTCCTTCCAGGGCAGGAGAGGGAGATGGTGTATAGGTCAACTCTGGAACCAAATGTCTGGATGTTTGGATTCAGGGTTTGGGTTTGACCCTATGTGATTTGTAATGCCAGCTCCCGTGTATCAACCTTGAAGGTTTTTCTCTGTTACTTTCTGTGAAAGAATAAGACATTCAGAATATTTATGTATAAGGCATTACTCTGTATGATAAAGAATGACTATGTTTATTCTAATCGTGCTGTGAATAGTTTTTCTTTTAGTTTTCCAAGTCCTACCTGCAACCAATGTCATTGTTTCTCGCCTTCAGCTCACCTGCCATCATTACCCGCTCCTGAGGAGTGCTCTAAGCAGCATACAAATGTGCCCAAGCCCCTTGGACACTTAGGTCTTGGAGGATGCTCCGTGGTTGTGCTTGCAGGCTTACAGGTGTAGGAGAGACAGTCTGGTCCCAAGAGCCTCCTTCATCTGCTCTGAGCTAAAACTGTAGATGTGGTCTCTGAAAAATAGGTGTGGGAGGGGTTAGTTTAATGTACTGTAAAAGATGGCAACGTAATGTACCACTCCTGGGAGTGCTTGGAAGCAGTGGCCATATGATCCCTCTTTCTGTAGCACTTTTGGGGAAATCCCAAATCACTGCTGAACTCATCCCTGCGAGGGAAGGTCCCTGGCCTTGTGAAGGGGAGCCATGCTGCAGCCTCTGTGCCATGCTTCCTACTTAGCCCATGCTGATGAGTGGAAATGATGGCCCTTGGGACATTGCCATTGACTCCTTGCAGCCTATGACAGCTTGGCTATGCCATGCAGTCTCCTTGTAGCAGCCTGAGCTTTTTTTTGTTGCAGGGAAGTGTTATGCTTTTCATGATCTGCTCTAGTGGTGGGTCTCATCTTTCATCACATTGCTGCTCTACTAAGCCACAGCTGTGCCACTGCATGGGGGCTTTTTCATGCGCTGAAGTCCCCACTGCTTACACTGAGGCGTGGGAGCTCCAGTAGTGATATCAATTAATGAGAATTTGTAGTTAGCACAACAAGAAGGTTCTTAGTGATGGCCATGTTGCTGCAGGTTTTGTGAAGGCAAGGCTTTTTAAATGAATGGTCAAAGACTGCTCTCTCTTATCACAGTGGGTCCTGCCGAAGTTGAAGGAAAGGTTCTGCCAGGGGTCCACTATTGTTTTACATCAACCCCACTGAGCAGGGTTTCAGGCATCTGCTGCCTGGTGCTTTACAAAGGCAAGAGGTGATCAGTTTCTCCCATATCTCTCAGCCTCCTGAGATACGAGTCAGAAGTACATTCCCCAAAGCAAGAGCAAAGGCCAGGCTCGGGTCATTTCAGAGAAGAAGAAACAGAGAGAATGCAAAAGTTGAAGTGATTCCAGGTTGTGTTAGAAAGATTTTCCCATCTTAGAAATCTCTTCCGGTTAGAATGCTGTGTAATTAGTCATGCAATGCTCTGTTTGCGTTACAGTTTTTCCCATGCAGTTTTCCTTGTATGATTGCCTGCCAGGCAGTTGGGTCCAGCCCCCAGGCAGATGGTGCAGGGAATGGCTGTGTTGCTTCTGTAAAAGCAAGTTGCATCATCAAACTTACAGGTGCAGCCTGGGAGCCAGAGACCAGGTCATCCTGCCTTGAAAGTTTTGAGCACATGTTGCTTAACGAAGTATAAAATAGCAAATAAAAAAGGGAAATCAGGTTTCAAAGAGTTCCAATGCTCCATCTGCTATTATCACAGTGAGTAGCTTTTGTAGATCGTTTAGTCCACCCCCTACAAATGAGTGCATTTGTAAAGTGTGGACCCCCATAAGCACGTTTATGACTGTAGCGCAGACAAATAGCTAGGACACAGGCATACATTCACATTCAATTCTCTGTGTATACTAAAGACTGAGGGGATGCCACAATATGCTTGTAAAAGCGTACACACTGATTCTCTTTTTACCTCGGTGCAGCTCCCGATGTACTGGTGAACATTCTGGCTTCTGTCTGATTTGGGGTGACGTCTCACTGCAGTCAAGAACAGGGAGGAAAAATGTGTTATGACCCCTCTGTATCCAGAGCTATAGCTTTCCAGGTGTTTGAGGAAAAAAAATCACTGGAGAAAGCAGTTTCCACCCTGTTTTTTCCCAGCTTCTTGCGGTTGTCATCTGCTAAGAAACCTTGTCCAATGGCCATGCCAGTTTAAAAGCATGTGAAATCAATTCTCTGCTAGCCTACAGCAGGCAGCTTGGGACCCCTAGACTTCAGGCAGCTCATGGGCAGCTCTGATGCAGCTTCTGTGCCAGGTCTGTGTGGAGCACCCAGGCTGCTCAAAAAGGGGACATTATGGGAGAAGATCTACAGCTTTTGGAGTCAGTGTAGCTGTTTTTATAGTGCTCTATCTTTATGTCCCATCTCAGTCAGTCAGGCTTTATTCATTCTGTTCTTTTATTAAATTAAAACTGCCTCAAGCAGCTTTAGATTTTCAGTGCCAGTGAAAATTTCAGTGCACGCCTGAAAACTATATTTAAGTAACTACAGTACATGCGAAACCCAGATATAAACATTTGTTGCCCTTAAAACTCCCAGTTGCTGGACTCAATTTGTCTCTGCTATCTCCCATCAGTATTTCAGCCACCATTGTGAAATATATAACAGAGGAAAGTGCTTGGAAGGAAACAGCAGGGGATTGATTGCAATGGAAACCATGTGTGCTGGAGGAATAATATTTACCTAAATGTGTCTATCACATCTTCCCCAAGGATGCTGCCATTAGGAGAGAATGGATATGAAAATGTTGCCTCCATAGATAAAAGTTAGGAATACAATTTTTTTAAAAACACAAACTTTATTATTCTTAATTAATTCCATGTTGTAATAATGGAGATAAAGCCACATCCATGAAGGATAATACCATATACTCCAAAGATACAAACCACAGTTTAATGAATAGCAACAGATGCTGCATGACTCATGGTGGTGTGTCTGCACAGGCGCTCACAGGACGGGTGACTTCATGATAGGCTGAGGAGCAGAGTGAGGGGGACAGAGCAGAATAGAGAAAAGTTATCTCCTGGTGCATCAGACAAGGTTCAATCAACAATGAAAGTCATACCTGTATTCTTACGTTGCACGTTTTGCAAACTTCAGTGATGCTCTATGCAGCATTCACATAGATGAACTTTCACGTTGGTTTGGAGCATTTGTTAATCCCAGGAATTTGTCATGGGTGGCTGTAGGCCCAATTCACACGTTTGGTTTAGCATTAATTTCCTCAAGGTCTCCTGTAAGTTCATGTGTCAAGCACTGATCTTCATGGTTGAGAATCAGAGCACTTTGGTCCTACTGGTCCCTGAAAGGGCTCATTTGGAGTCCAGTTGAGGAATTAGTGAAGTGCAACTCCTGTTTCCAGAACAGCCCATCATGATGGCTTAGTGAGACTGTTTTCAGTTTTGAGTCCCTCACTACAAGAAGGACATTAAGGTGCTGGAATATGTCCAGAGAAGGGCAACAAAGCTTGTGAAGGGTCTAGGGGCCAAGCCTTATGAGGAGTGGCTGAGGAAACTGTGGTTGTTTAGCCTGGAAAAAAAGGAGGCTGAGGGGAAACATTGTTCTCTTCAACTACCTGAAAGTAGGCTATAGTGAGGTAGTTTTCAGTCTCTTCTCTCAAATAACAACCAATAGAACAAGAGGAAATAACCTCAAGTTAGTGCCAGGGGAGATTTAGATTGGATATGAGGAAAAAAATCTTCACCTAAAGGGTTGTCAAACACTAGAACAGGCTCCCCAGGGAAGTGGTGGAGTCACCATCCCTGGAGATGTTTAAAAGATGTGTAGCTGTGGTGCTTAGGGACATGGTTTAGTGGTGGACTTGGCAGTGTTAGGTTTATAGTTAGACTAGAAGATCTAAAAGGTCTTTTCCAACCTAAATGATTCTATGATTCCCCCCTAACTATAGAACTTGCAGCAAAATTTCTTCTTGTCCCCATGTACCAAAGTCCCACCAACAGCAATATGGGCATGGTGGTGGTGAAAGAAAATTGAAAGAGAAATTTATGAGGAACAACCATGAGCTCCTCTCTCTCTTCTGTAGCATGTGCTTCATCTGGGATTTGCCCAGAATGATAGTTCTTGGCTAACAGGAGCATGTATCAGGTTACATCAAGTAAGTGTGGGTGCATGAAGAAGTGATAGTGGGAGGGAACAGCTGCCAAACTTCTGTGCTTGAAATCCAGCTCCTGACTCTCTGTGAGACCTCAAGGCAATGGTTTGTGTTTTGGAACCATTGAACCCTCAGCTCTCCTTCCTGGCCAACACAGATGGCAAAAATGCTGTGTTTATTGATAGGGGAAGCTTCTCTGTGTAGCTTGGGAGGAGGCTGAGGTGGTGATGGCTCCTTAAAAAATATCTGCTTGGCTTTTCTGGGCATCAAGTTATATCCCTGCCCTCACTATCACTACTGCATAACCACTATCCTCTACCCTACCACTATCCTCTAACCACTATGTCACTAACAGAACCATTATCCTCCTCCACCTCCAAACCTATAGCGGATGGCTGAATGCTCAGGTCCCTCCCTCCTGTAATTGACTCACACACCTACCCTCCATGTGCAATCCCAGTCCACCTACTCCATCTTGCCATGCAGAATTCCCCCTCAATACTCACGGGCAGCCCCACAGCCTCTTACCTGGCATCCTGCACACAGGTGGCAGTGTGTCTGGGGAGCCCTTATTTCTGTGGTGTCAGAGGCAAAATAGTCCCACACGTAGCAGGAGGCCACAGCTGAAAGGTGTAACCCCAAGCTCAGTCTGCCTTTCATTTGTAACCTCTCTTTTAATTTACCATTGATGATTTCTAGATTAGCAAGTGCTAAATACAATGTAGTTAATAGCTTCCTGCAAACAACCAGGGTTAAAGCTGTGCATTAAAACCAAGATGCCTTAACTACATTATATTATGCACTTGGTGCGCCACGCCTTCCAAATCCAAGTCTAGACAAGGCTTAAGAAAATGTAAATTTCTACATTATATTATGTTTATCAGTATTTATTCTCAAACCCCATCAAAATCAATGGGAGTCTCTCATAGACTTTTTGGCTGAAATCTGTTGCCTTACTTACAGTACTGGAAATGTAGGATCCAGCCTGGAGCCTGGAAGTAAAACACCAGCCGCCCCCAAAGCCATCAAATCAACATCCAAATTTCCAAATTTCTGTATTTGTAAGGTTTATTTCCCACATGTCTTTAGCAAGTGAATTGGTTTTCTCTGCTGGAAAAAGCTCTGCTGTGAATTCCCTCATTGCTTCAGATGACAGATCAGAGAGTTCAGGCTTAGATTAAAACTTCATAGTGAAACTTGGGTTAATCATCATATTGGACAGCCAGAGAGTGGTTTGTGAATATCTTGGGGACATTGGGCTGCAAAGGAAATTTTCTCAGATCTAGATGTAAAATGCCAAGAAACATTTCAGCTAACTGGCTGCTGTGCCTTCGGTGCTTTTCCTTCAGTGCTGCTCCTCCTTTGCTTGGAGAGGGAGTTGTGAACTCCCACTCCTAATTAATCTCACCCTTGTTTGTTCCTTCTGATTCTTAAATACACAAAGAACAAATCACTGTCCCTCTCAGTGAAGTTAATGCCTTGGTTTGCATTTTTCAGGGCTTGACTATTTCACTTTGTCTAGCAAAGCTGTTGTTACTTGGCTATGATTATTAGCGTTACCTCTGAAACAAAGCAGTTGCACCAGCCTAAATTCACTCATACTCCAGTGTCCAACTCCAGCTAAAGACCAGTTCAAGACATACTCTGAAAACTAATCATTGCAATTGACTTCTTTGTTCACTTGCTATTTGGTAACAGCAATTAAAGCCTCTGCAGAGAGCCCTATAAATAAGGAAAATATACTTTGCTCCACCCAGGGAATCTTAGGTAGAAGCTTCTTCCAGGACCAAATAACTCACCTTTTCTTTGATTAAAAAACAAAACAAAGCAAAACAAAACAAGCAAACCCCCTTTCCCCCCCAAAAAATCAAACAAACAAAAAAAGCAAAAAAACTCCAAAACCCCAATAGTGTTTAAGAAACACATTTTATTAAATAGTTTTAACCCAGTGCTTCGTCTTTGAAAGAAATCAGTGATGTGTTATTTTAACAGTGCTGCCTCCATCTTATTAAGATAACATGGGAGCATAAGGATTAGTCTCTCATCCCCACCTTCTCTGTTTTCCTTCTGATAGCAGCTGCCACTCAGTGCTAATGGAAAAGCCCAGGAGCACATGCTGGGTGATGCTGCCAGGGAGGATGGTCTGCAAAGCCTCACTGAGAACGACCCTGCAGGATGTCACCAAGGCTGTCAAGGGAGCTGCCACCCGCAGGCAGGGGAGATAGAGATTGGGTCCCCCTTGCCAGCATCCTCCTGACACTGCCCCACCAGGAGATAAGGTAGTTTGTGGCTGGCACAGAGCTGTGCCATGGGCTGGCTGTGGCTGGGCACTGCCAGGCTGCATCTGCCCATGGGAGGTGGCTGGAGGCATTGTGGAGAGGCAGGTTGCCCACCCATCACTGTCTCAGGCAGCTAGTGGGGAGGCAGAGCTCCAGCACCCACAGATCTACATAGGGAGCAGCTCCCCATGTTTTCACATCTTTTGGCCCATGGTCTGAAGCATTGTCCACCTTAGGGGTACATCTGATGGTGATTTTCTAAAAAATGCAATGGCCAATGAGTGCTCTAGCTTGTTTTAAACACAGATTCTTTGTTTGCAAAGGAGCTTCTGTTTGAAGATGGACCATCTTGGGAAAGAGGAATTGTTCCCATGCCAGGAACTAAATCAAAGCTGTATCTTCATCCTTAGAAGTGAAGTTTTACCTTGCCTGACCCTCCCATCCTCAGGAGGACCCTGAACTAGAGTGGATGGGCTTTGCACGTTCATGCACAGGAAAAGAATAGGGAGAACAAACAAAGCACTCCACCCTCTTCCACTTATGTAAGATCAGAAAGAGAGTGTAGGCTAAGCCCCGAGGACTGGATTTATGGATTCAGAAGAACTTAGTTATTAAAATGTTATGAAAGTTTTCCTCTTTTTAAAATGCATAAATATGCAGATGAAAGGAGCCATGTGATCTGGCCACTGGCCATGCTGCTGCAGGCTCAGCCTAATTATCAGCTGCCAGCTCTGCTGCTTTTTAAGTGGTGAACTTGATTAAAGATGCACAGACAATTGAAGAAAGTTAGATTGGTTCTTACAAGGCCTGCTTCTATTTTATAACCACATGGCAGCTTGGCCTTGAGACTGAATCTGCCCTTACAAGCTAAGGGAGACGAGTTCTGCTGATCAGGCGGTTTCTTTTCAACCACAAGCTCCACGTGCTTTTGAATTCATAATTTTCATAGCAAGCTATTTGCCAAAGCAAACTGTATTCCTCCCCCTGTCTGAGCAGGAGAGGGCTCTGAAGGAGAAAGGACAGAGACAGGTAGGACCATGGCTGAGGGGGGATCAAACCACTTCTGAAGCTTGGCCTGAATATTCAGAGTCTACCAACCAAAGAAGTGCTAACTTTTCTCAAATGTTTTGTGAAAACAGGATTTCTGGGGCTTCTCCTTTCCCTTGGGACAGGAAATACCACTGAGAAACCCAGATGGTCTTGTGCATTTGAAGGTGAGCTGCAGTATTTTGAGCAGGAGAAAGAGCTGGGACTGCTCTTCCAGAGCTGCTGGGTTTTTGATCTGAGTCATTTCAAGACCAGACAATGGGGTAGCATCTCTCCTCAGGTCATCCATTTTTGCTGGGGGATGGAGCCTGGCTCTGTGAAGTGAGTGACCTGTCAAGTCTCACACGCTGGGTGTGAATCTCTCACCATGGGCTTTTGCTTCAACACTTCCTGCAGGTATGGCTGCACCTTGTATCTTCCCCAGAGCTCTCCCCTGTCTCAGGGTTTAGTGCAGTGGATGGGACTTCTTGGCTCTGGGAGCCCCTGTCTAGCTGCACCATGCCTGGGGGCTTGAAGAGTGGCAGGCATCTGAGTAAGTTGTTTTACTGTTGTTTCATGGCATTCCAGAAAGGCATGTCTTTCCAAAAGACAAAGATTTGGCCATTTTTTTGGACATGGCACAGCTATCCCATATGGTCCTGGGAGTGAGTTGGTGTCTGCACAACCAGCCCAGCCTGTCCCCAGCCCAGCTGGAGTCACTGTGCACCTGCACATCCCTTGGACAAGCACCTCAGCCTGCTGGGGCTGTGCATGGCAGACTGGTGACCGTGCATTTGTCACCTCTGGAGAAGGTTGTTCCTTAAGCTGGACAGGTAGCAATCCATACTGGAAGGGTCCATCTTGTTGCAGCCTAGTCAAGAAATGCTATTTCATGCATGTTCACCTATTGCTTCAGCAGGTCCCCAGTTTCAGCTGGAATTTCAAGATACCTCAGATACACATTGGCTACCTGACAGCAGGTTCTCTGAAGAAACACCCTGCCTCAAGGCACTGCATGTGCTCTTGCACATGAGGATCTTACTGTGGTGCTCCCACAAACCTGCCTAATGAAGGACATTTGCTGGGGTACTACCACACCTTGCCCCAGGGAACCCCCACCTCTGCTATGGAGCTGTGGTTCTCCACTGCCATGCGGCCGTGGCCCCATGCTGCAGCAGTGCCAAGCCACCAGCACACAGAATGCTGTGCCCAACCACCTCTGCCAAGTGGGGAGGTCTCCTCCAGCCTTTCATGGGTGGCTACAGCAGAAACAGAAGTCTCATCTCTCTCTGTAGGCAACAGAGAGAAACAGACCTTTTTGGGGGCGTTTTGTTTGAGCCCTGTTGGGCATCTACTCCTGCATGGGATGAGTTACATCCTCAGAGCACCTATTGATAAAAGAAGCAGCCCAGGCTGACCAGACTGAACACAGACATGTGAAATGAATCTACTCAAGGAACCTGGTTCCAGTACTCTTAGCTGTGTAAAATAAGAGATATGGCTGGTGCACTCTGTGTGCTGGTGGAAATGACTGTGTGCTTCTGCTGAGCTGAGGTCTTTGTGTCAGGGAGTAGGGAGAAGGGAGCTGGGCTGTCTCTTCATCCCCCTGATTTAGGAGATAGATACTTACTGAGTCACTTCATCCATTGAAAAGGAGCAGCCCACAAATGCCTGTAAATCTGTCTTCCCAAGATAAGGGCATCCTCTGGTTTATTGTTGATTTAGCCATCTTCCTAAGGATAAATTGATGGGAGACAAAGTTAGAAGATAAACATTATTATTATGTCTCATACCTGGGCAGCTCCCATGGCTCTCTGCCTTACTGTGCTGGCCTTGGGTTTTTAGCCTTCTTTTGTCATCTTGTATTTGGCCAGACATAGACCAGTTAAAGAAAGGCAGCTCCTCTGGGCCAAAATTATGCCTTAGGATAGCCCACTATAATTTTGTTCCATTCAAATATTTCCTGTTTCACTGGCAAGACTGCAGCACTGCTATTGTTCCTGGCTAACCAAGAATCCCTAAAGACCCATTTTATGATTACAGATTTGCTAATGTGGAGATTTGCATTTTCCCTTTCATGCTCACTCTGCACTGCTTCCCAGATCACGTTCTCTCTTCTAAGAATAAAGTAGTGTTGGGCACTAACTGCTCATTAAAAGCTATTTCAAAACATAATCTCTTTCACTATTTGACAAAACAAACATGCCTGATCCTGGAGATTATTTTATTGCAAAAGATAAGCAAAATGGGCCAGTTATCAGTGCTAATTATCCTATAAAGACCATTCCATACTGATCCAATATATACAGTCAGGCTACAGAAGTCTCTTTTTTCTAAAACATTAATAATGCATAAGCATGCTGCCCTTTCTAGTCTTAGCCAGATGCCTCAGTATTATAAACCCACTCTCACTAATATATTCTCTGGTAAAGAGGATTAATCACATGCAGGGAACAGCATATATTAGTGATCCTGTGTTTTCTGTTCTTGGCATTTGCTTGCATTTAAACATGGGATGGGGATGGGAAGAAAAGGCCTCTCAGCCTTCTGGGTCTTGTCTCAGCTCCTCAGGTTGCTGCTGAGGTACCCAAAGCTGGGCAGTAGGACTTCTGAGACCCTCTTTCTTGAAACAGACTCCCCTGAAAGTCAAATGTTATCTGTAGATTTTCATCTCGACCATGCTATCAATCCACTATTTATCCACATTCCAGCCCTATAATAACATTCCTTTTGGGCTAGTGAGCTGTAATGGATTGGTTTAGCAGTTGGGGAAAAAAAAAAAATGTTATTACGTTTAAAAGTGCAGTTCACATACCCTTTTTAAAACTTCCATTTTTATCAGTAAAATGCAGGAAAGAACACATCTAATTAAATCAGAGAGTGATAACAAACAGGAGTGTCTGACTCTGGCTCTGCCAAGCCAAAGCAGCATCTCACCACTGCTGAAAAGATCTCATGATCTTACCTGCTCCTGCCTCTGTGCTTCTGCTAGGTACTTTGAGCTCCTAGAAAATCAATTTCTCACAGTAAAATGGCAGAAAACTTTCCAAGCAAATAAATTAAAATAAGTATGTGAGGTTAGCAAGAAAAATATGGAGGAGGGGGGAGTTTGCTGAAGCATTAGCATGTATCAGTAAAGAAAGGCTGGAGAAGGGGCAGAAGGACCTGTGAAGGACAGAAGGAAGGGAAGAGCTGCTGCAGGGGTGGCTCAGGGCATCATGGCACAGGACCATTGCCCTTATGGTTTCGTGCTCTACTGAAGCAGATGCAGATCTGTGTTTCCGGAAATGCTTTCCCACCGCTTCCCTTGCACCATCCTCTACAGGAGGAATGTTTTACAGCCAGCCAGATCAACAGGCATCAGAGAGCCAGAAACTAACCTGAAAAATATATTAGGGAGCTCCCTAATGTGGAGCATGTGGTTGCATGAGCGTGGTCAAGAGGCTGAGGACGCAGTGAGAACATGGCTGAGAACCAGGGAGCTCCACAAAACCTGCTTTTCCATCAATCACCAGTGCAGGATGAGGCTGACTCAAGTGAATTAAGAAACTGCACTCTGGCTCTCCAGCCAGTGGCTGGGGCCACCCACCCTCAGGCTCCTGTGCTTACAGCTGCTTCTGAATTGTACTTAATGGACCTTCAAGACAGAATCACAACAATGGTTGAGGTTGGAAGGGAGCTCTGGAGGCCTTCTTGTCCAACCTCCCTGCTCAGGTTGGACAGCTACAGCCCATTGCAAAGGACTGTTACCACCAAGGAGAGAGACTCCATAACCTCTTCAGACAACTTATTTGCAAGCACAATATGAACAGCACAAATGCAATGCAAGCTCTCTTCTACAAGGGATTTCAGGGTGGACCTCAATTTTTAACATGTGAGATGTTCCATTTCATCACAATGTCTGGACTCCAGTGTCTACTTGTCTCTTTATACAATAGGGCTACAAATCCTGCTCTGTCACATCATTTTAATATTACTTTGGTCAGTGCTGGCATGGCCCCCTCTGCCCAAATGAAGATCCCTCCTCTGCACCCTTAGGGGTGCTGCCATCTCCCTGACCCTGCAATGAACCTGCCGGGGAACTTATCTAGAGGAGATCAATTATCTTTTTTTTTGCTACATCATTTTTCTGCCAGTTTTGTTTCCTGACCTGACTTACCCTGTGGTCAGATAATTATCAGTGCTAGCCAACAGGCATTCAGGAGGGAATGGGAAAACAACACAGATGAAACACCATGTTAGGGATGCTTAGCTGTTGTACAACCACAGCTTGCACTACTCAGGTGACTAAAAGCTCTCAGGCTCAAAAAACCCCAAATCACTATATATAATACTGCACAAAGGGATTCTAAAGATCCACTAACTTGTATTTTGAAAACACCGTGGGGAATGCCAGGATGATGGAAGTGCTAAATATTTTGCATGACCCCAGCTCTAAGAGGCTGCGTGTACCTGCTTTGCATTGACTGACTGCATGGTTTCTGATGGCAACAGTCTGTTCTCTCATGACAGCAGCAAAGGCAGACATTCTTCCTCAGCTTCCCCAGCTGTGCAAGGGCTCTGCTAGGCTGAGGTGATTGCTGCTGAGGAAAGGGCTGTCACTCACTGTCCTCAGTGAGGCCCCAGAGGAGATCCCATGTGCCCTTGGATGCTTCATGTGCTGGCTATCACATTGCTCTGTGTTGCTGAGACATTTCTCACGAAGAAATCTCCACAGCTCCTTGTGCTTGGTAGAAAGAGTCAGGCATACTGCTCCCCTGAACATAAGCCTCCTTTTGACTTGTTCTACCCTGCGGTCTCCTCTGTTTGTGGTGGCTTTTGGACAGCTTTGTCCCCATGAGGCTTCATCCAAAAGCTGGTCCCAGGGCTGAGGACAGCTAAACCATCAATGGGTTTAATTTCCTTGTAAGACATTGACAGTTTGGGTCTGTGTAACATGCAGTAAATTTTAAAGGGATAAATGCATGATAAGGATAAACAATTTTAATAGTCAGTCTTCTACCATGGATGAATTCTTCCCTTCATCTGAATCAGTAGAAGAGAATCCACTCAAGCCCACAGCTAAAAATTGTGAAGGAAATACTCAGCAGCTTGAGCAGGCAGAACTCCAGGTCTTTCAAGAATTTACTGAAAAACAGAAGAAAAAAAAAAAAAAAAAAAAAGAAAGGAGGAGGACTAGATCACTGGGTGGTGCTAGGACAGCTGTGGACTAGTGCTGGTGCAGCAGCCAAGACTTGGCTGGTACATGAACAACACTGCAAAAAAAGCTGTAAAACTGAAAATAGCTTTTTATGCACATGGGAGAAATGGGTGTTGGTGATGCAAATATTGCAAAAACCACTGGGGTTTGGGAAGAACTTGCCTTCTGTGCCTCAGCAAGCAAACTGTTCATGTTAAAAAAGAACACCTTTAATGACAACTTCTAAGAAGAACTGCTGGAATTTCCAAGCCCTCCTTCTGGAACCTCAGGTGGAGGTGATCACCTTGAGCTGCACTGCTGTGGGCTTCTCTCTTTGCCTGTCTGGCACAGCCCCACCTTGGTGGAGTGGGATGGGGTTATACTGGCTCCATGCTCTGCTGCTGTCTACATAAAAAAATAGTGCCTGCTATGAACTTATTATAAACTTACTTAATTAAACTGATACCAATCTGACTAATGTAAACACAAAACAAGAAAAAAAATATCCCTGCTTAAAATCCTGTGCAATATAGCAAAAGGATGGTAAACAGAATGTGGAAGGGAGATGAGCTGGCTTGTGCATGTTTAACTTCAGAGTCTGCACTTAGTGTTTGATTTAAAGGCAGGCAGTGTAAGCTGCTGCCTGAAGTTGTATGAAGGTAGGACAGATAAAAGGCAAATTGGCAACAGTGACACCATTCTTACTCTTCCCTTTGAAACCAGCAAAAATTAAATTTTCAATGGATTTTAGTGTGAAATTAGAAAGTTACACGGAAAAAGTGGGAGAAATAAAGGTGATGGTGCCTGTACTGCTTTAACTTCATTTATCTTCAACCTGAGGCACACAGGTAGGGTGGCAAGGGGAGAAGCCTGTGGAAGGGCTTTGGAGCAAGAGCTGAGGCTGGGAGGAGGCAGGAAAGGCAGGGAAGGGGCAGCACTGGTGATGCGCTGGGGAGAGGCAGGGCTGCCTGCAGCCAGATGGGAGGATGTGGTGGGAATTGCTGCCATAGATCCACCCTGGGCTGGTGAGACTCTTGGAAATGCTTCTCATCTTGGCCTCAGTTGCTGAGTGATGTGGCTATTTCAGGTATATGAGGTCCCACTGTACAACTCCCCTGAAACTGGGGAGACCCAGTAAAAACTACGTGTGCAGAAGTAGAAAGCGGACACCCACAGGGCTTCTGCTGCACTGTCTGAGATGAGGTATTGTGGGAAGGAACCACATCTTGTT
The DNA here is from genome assembly GCA_038090715.1 of Florisuga fusca. Taxonomy (NCBI): domain Eukaryota; kingdom Metazoa; phylum Chordata; class Aves; order Apodiformes; family Trochilidae; genus Florisuga; species Florisuga fusca. The sequence goes on from JAAWXA010000014.1 coordinate 9,903,725, forward strand.
CCTCAGAGACCATCTGCCATGCTCTCCAGACAGTCTTCTCTTGCCAAATGTACCATATGGAAGTTTGATTCATCGACCAGACGTGCTGGGGAATGGGAGAGCCCACAGGACAGGCTTCCCTGTGAGTGCAGAAAAGGACAGATTACATGTGCTGTGCCACTGGTGTGGAAGTCTGAGGATGGGTTGGGTTGATGCTGTTTGCTTAACAGATTTCCTTGGTGTTCATCAAAGTGAACTAACTCCTCGTGCTCATTGCTTCTTTGGGTACTGAAACTATGATGACATTGGATTTGCTGGCTCCTGCATGCCATGTCTCTGGTGCAGCTTCAGAGGAGAAAAGGGATGCTCTGAAAAAGGTGGCTGTGCAGGCTCCTGTTGCTTAACATCTTCATCTTTCTGCAGCTGAGGGAGCTGAGGGCAGTGTTTGCATGGTCCAATGCTTGGTCATGTTATTAAGGCCTTAAATGGAACTACAGTGTACATCACTTACCAAGATAAGCCTTATCTTATTAAGTGGAAAAAGTGGTGCCCCCTGCCATTACTCTCAAATTAAATTTGGCAAATACAGTTGCTACATTGCTCTCAACCTATGACACACCTATATGAAAAGCTGTCATCAGAAATTAATTGCTTCAGAGTCCAACCGAGGAGAAACAGAAGGATTTGGGGGCACTAACTTGAGTCACTGTAATGAATGAAATACTACGAATTGAAAACTTACTGGTTCAGATAATGCTAACTTGTCTATCCAGACAGACAGACTGATGCAGCCACCCACCATCAGTGACTTTGTATCAGAACAAGATATAAGCCAGGAAATGCCTGAAGGTGTTTTTGCTTGTGTTTCCCAGTCTAAAAAGGGCTTATTAACTTAATCACAGAGCAGTACTAATGGTGGCTGGTGGCTGCTCAGCTCCTGTCTTGGAGCTGCCTTTTATTCATGAAGCTTGGGTATGCCCCCTGTGGCTTGAAGAAAACAGATCCATCTACCAAAGCTTGGACAGATATGACAGATTTCTCATCTTGCACCTTATCCATTAATTTAGGGTTTATCCCTGTTGGGATATTCAAGAGATCCTGATATTTAACACTAGAACATGTATTCTAGTAACTGGTTAAGACAAAGAAGAATCCTACCTTATCTTGCAATAGCATATGAAGCCAGCATACACACTAGGGAAGTTATATGCTTACTTAAAATTTAAGCATCAGAGGGGTCATGCAATTAAATTATTTCACTCTTTCCATCTTCCACTTAGCAATCAATGGAAGCTCTCCCTCCAGGGATAAGCTAGACAAAGAGGGGGGGGAAGCACTTAGCCGTTGTTTTGCCCGGAGTGCCAAAAAGAAATACATCATGATTTATATGTTAATGAGCAATTGCCGTTAGGCAATGCATTCTGCAAGGTGTTGCAATGGGGGACTGGGAAGCTGATCTGTCAGAGGAAATTAATTCATCATCAAAGCAAGACAGGGAGCTCCCTGGTGAGAGCTGCAAATAGGGCACTGGGAGAGTGACAGAGTGCTGGGTGGCATGTCCCTCTGTTAGCGCTCCCATTGACAGCCCCACCACTGCCTGCTCTCGGGCTCCAGCTTCTGCACATTGTTTGTAGAGCATTTCACATTCCTAGTCGGTATCCAGTCGATGTTGGTTTCAATTAGAATAAATGCTTATTGATTGAGAGGAGATGGGCTGGTTGATTATCTCCCTGGGAAGCAGAGCAGGCTTGGCAGAGGGCAGGCTGTGCTCCTCGCAGAGGCAGAAGTGCACCCGGCTCTGAAAATCTGTCGTGGAGGAGAAGTCTTCTAGATCAAATCAATTCATTGAAAAGTCCATCTAATAAAGATAAATGGCTAACTTCATTAGGCAATTAATGATAAGCCTCATTAAAAACCCCAGTGGGAGTCCTGTTGACTTCAACGAGCTTCGGATCCAGCCCAGTATTTGCCTTGAAGCAGTGGTTCCCAGCCTTTGTTTAGGCTACTGAAAGATCAGTGCCTACAACCAGGCACTAATCAGAGCAGACAGACTATGCCTGTGCTTGAGGTATGAATGGAAAACTGCAGACGAAATCCAAGCACCTAGAAACGCCTGAAAAAAAAAAAAAAAAAAAAAAAAAAAAAAAAAAAAAAAAAAAAAAAAAAAAAGAGAGAGAGAAATATAATTTACATTAATTAGGAATTTTTATTTATTTAGATACTACTGAGAAGAGTTTTAGCGGGATAAATTCTCCAGGAACATGAAATCACAGCATGTTTCCCCTTTCCCAGTCCGGCATGTGTTATCACGAACCCAGCAACATCTAGACGCCGTGATTGACTCTGCTGCATGTTGGGCATCTGAAACGCTTTACTCGCTAATAGCCTCACGCTACGTATGGCACACACCACTGATTACACACATTCCTCTTGCTCAGAATAATAGGCAGTTATTCAAATCTTTTGCACATCATTAAGCTGTTAGGCCCTTTACCGACGTGGTCTCACAGGTCTGGGGTCCGGCGGTGTCCGGCCCTCCCCGGATAGCCCCCCAGCCCTGCAGCCCCAACCCCGAGGATGGCCCCGGGGCCGCAGCCTCCCGCCTTACCCCTCACATGGTTTTGGAGCTGCCCCCTCTATCCTGGAGAAAAGGAGGCTGAGGAGAGACCTTTTCACGCTCTACAACCACCTGAAAAGAGGTTGGAGCCAGGTGGGTGTCGATCCCTTGTCCTACGTAGCAAGTGATAGAGCAAGAGAAAATGGCCTCAAGTTGTGCGAGGGCAGGCTTAGATTGGATATTTAGAAACAAATCTTCATTGAAAATGTTGTCAGGCACTGGAACAGGCTGCCCGGGGAAGTGGTGGAGTCACCATCCCTGGAGATATTTAGAGGCTGTGTAGATATCGTACTTAGGGCCACGATTTAGTAGTGGTGGACTCGGCACTGGGTTTAGGGTTGGACGTGATGATCTGACAGGTCTTCACCGCCTCGAACGACTCTGATTCTCGGAGTAACTGGGGAGCATCCCAGCTGCGTGCTGCAGCGCTCCCCTCCTGTGGCCGGGCCGGGCTGGTGCAGGCGGAGCTGCCGGCCCGGAGGATGCGGCTGCCGGCCGGACCGCACCGGGCAGGCAGGGTAGCTGGGGGTAGCTGAGGAGGGTGGTCGGGGACCCAGGGCTCTACAGGGGGCTGTGTGTGAAGGAAGGCTGAGGCGGCCTGGGGGCTCCTGTCCTGCCCTGGGGATGGGTAAGAGGGGTGGGGGACAGAGGAAGGAAGGGAGGTGTGGTGTTGGGAGGGGAGAAGGAAGGGATGGGCTGAGGAGACAGAACACTGAGAGGCGATGGTTGGAGAGCTGGTTATTTTTTTTAAAATAAGTTTTGCCTAATTTTACTTCCTTTTATATTTCCTTTGTTACTTGAAGAGTGCAGGTCCCTTTGGGTATGCGTCCAGTCTGTACTCACACCAATGCTGTGACTGAGTCCTCATCCGTGGAGCTATCTGAAGAACGTGTAGATGTGCTGAGGGACATGTTACAGTGGTGGACTTGGCAGTGCTAGGTTAACAGTTGGACTTGATGATCCTATAAGTATTTTCCAACCAAAACGATGCCTATAATGTGCAGACAGAGATGGTGTAGTGGCTGAGCTGTGGGCTGCAGAACCTCTGCTTTCTCCCTGATGAGAACTTCCACATCCCAGGGACAGCGTGACCTTGCTGAGCACAAAAAACAAGTGGGGCCAAAAGTGAGTCTTCAGCGTGAGTCTCCAATACCAACGAATCCACAGGAACTGCAGTTCTGTAAATGATGAGTCCCTTCATTATTCATGCCTGTGTCAGGCACTGCCAGGGAAGGTCCCACTGCAATCTTCCATGGTCTGCATGCTGCCTTGCCAGAGCTGATGCTGCCACATGTGCAGGTGCTTGTGGGGTGCAGTTACTTTGCCAAATGTGAGGTAAAACGTCAGTACCATGAAAGTGATGCTGAGACAACACTGCCTTTTTATGTGTGGTTTTTTTGTTTGGTTGGTTGGTTTTGTGTTTTTTTGTTTTGATTTGTTTTTGTTTTTGTTTTCCCCATGGGCTATTAGAGAATAAGTTTCAATGTTTAACAGAGTCAGGATATAACGTATTAGCAGCTTGTGTTGTAGGTCAGGCAGCACGTTACACAGAAGGATAGTCTGAAGGATGATAATGATGTTTTCTTGTGGTTAAAATCAAACAAAGGTATCATCTACCATTCTGTCTGCAGCCAGCAATGAGGAAGGAAATGTCTTTGCAGTCCACACACAGAGGAGCAGGAGCCAAACCATTTGAGCTGAATTTTCCCTCAGTAGCAGGATTTTCGCAGCTGGCCTAAGCCTCTGAAGATGACTCTGTGATGCTCTGCTGAGGAAGGACACCCTCAGCTGACCTCCATGGCTCTTAAATCATGCAGCTGGAGCTCTAATTAACCACATTGTTATCTCTGCCCTGCTGGAAATGTTATCAAGGAGTATAAGGATTTGCTGGTAACACTCTTTCCGATGTAGGATGATGTAATTATTATTGCCATCAGAGAAGGGAATGACTAATCAGGACCTTCTGAGAGTATTTCGTTTGTCCTTCATTCTGTGACTTCAAAGTCATCTTTAAAAGGCATAATTAAGTAGCTGAAGTGCTAAAACTGCCTTGGCTCTTTTAGTTAATTTATTTCCAATATCAAGACATAAAGTGGGCAATAATTTCCCAGCAGGCAAACATCTCCTCCCTTAATAAGCTAATGGAGCTTACATCTGTCTGCTCTGCTGTTTTGTTCTTGCTGTGCATTTCTACCTGTTCACCTTTTTTCCCTGCTGATTCCAGAGACACTGCCCAGAAGAGGAGACTGACCTATTTCCACTTTACTCCAGCATCCCTTTGCAGAGCTCCTCACACATGCAGCAGAATGCTGGGTTTTGATGACCATCTGCTTGAAAGATTAGTGTAGTTCAGCAAGAGACTCAAATGAGATGATGTGTTTATCACTCAGCCCTGGCTTTTTCACCAATTTAGTAGAACATGTGCTGTTCTTTGGTCTTCCTGGACCTGCAGAAGGAAAAGTTGGACATCAGCATGGGTGACTATGGTAAATTTCTCTTGTTACCTTGACCAGCCATACCTTGACCCCCACCACACTGTTACACAGGCTCATTTGCTTAAATATTCTACTTAGAATATTTTCACACATTTGAGAATTGTTGGTCTTGTTTTCTGTGTGGGTTTTTTTGTGTGGTTTTTTGTTGGTTTTTTTTTTTTTTTCTAGATCACTTTTTGTATAACTGCTTATATCCTGATACAATCTGCTGCCTGATGCTGTTCTCAGGATGTATTGTCGTATTTTCTAATGTAATCTCATCTGGGACTTGGGCATCCTGTAGCACCAGTTTAGGTGTCACTGTCACTTAATACACAGTGAATAACTGGTGCAATGGTTANTTGTTGTTTTTGTTTTTTTTTTTTTTTTTTTTTTTTTTTTTTTTTTTTTTTTTTTTTTTTTTTGTGAGGATGACTAAAATAGGGAGAAGTCCTAGCATAACCATGATGGCCTGTCTGTTTTCAGCTCACCAGTGTCTACACCATCAGCCAACATACAGGGGCTTTTGCACCACGGGCATGGTGTGGTGCAAGCAGGGAAAGGGCTAAAGGGCTGTATCCACTCTCCCATCCCATGGTCTGCAGTATCCCTACCTCTGTTAAAAGGGGATGGACAATTGCAGCTCAACTCTGCTTCTTCTAGTGAATTTGTCCTTGTGGTCGTCTCTGTAGCTTCAATGCCAGTTTTTCGAAACCGTGCATAAACCTAAGACACAGCCAATGAATTTTAAAATATGACACTCCTTTCTGTTAAAACAGATCTATCTGCTTTAGGCTTGTTCTTCAGTAAAGTGCCTTAAAATGAGTTATTGTAAAATAATTTTGTAAAGTTAAAAATAATTTTAAAAGAACGTTTAAATAACAGGTGCTTTTCTGTCTTTTCTGGGTTGAAGTCAGCTTCCAAAAATAGCAAAGCAGGTGTTGAATTCCTTTATACCTGCATTTGTCAAGGGAGGCTGTTAAAAGTCATAGACTAACACCAGCATAAAGGAGGGATAATGAATTTGCTTAATTTCATTACTTCCCCCATTGCTACTGAGAGCTGTCAACCTGTCTGCAGGAGATGCTGAAAGACACTTTCAGGTGCATAAAGACCTCAGCAAATGTAATATGTAAAGGTAAAATACAATGCTGAATATGGGGCAAACCTGATGAGCTTCCTCAATGATTCACTGCACATTCTCTTTCCCATACTGGAGACTATTTAGCAATGGCAGAAATTTTCAAAGGATAGTCAAAACTAGGCCAGACATTTTCATCTGAGGTGTAAACCCAACCTTTCTCCTGCCTGGCTGTGGCTAGGGGAGCTGTGCTGCTCCAAGATGCTACACCCTGGCTGTTGCCCTGCTTCTCCACCCCAGTCCACCAGCCCTGTTTTAAATCGGGCAGTTGTTTTGTCTATTCCTTGACACTGCATTGCACAGCCTGGCACTGCAGCATCGGTCACCAGTGATAGGGAGGCTGAGCCTGTGATCTGCCCATCCCCAGCTGCCGCAGCCCCTGGGGGCCTCTGCTGGGCAAGGTACGTGGAGCTGCTTCAGCAAGGACGGAGCTTTGTGCTAGACACTGCGTTTTAGACCTGGCTCAGTAAATGAAAATTTCAGATGGGAGCTTTCTGAGCTGCCTAGAAGAAAAGCTCATATCTGCGAAAAAACAATAATGCTCTGATGTAACAGCAGGAGGCTTTGCTGCTCTTGATGACCTGTTACCATCATCAATTTATTTTTGGTTAACTCCTCCTGCAATAATTACTTAATTCTTTACAAACAGACCAATTCTATTTATGCTTTGTGATGAAACAGTTAAAAAAAATGTAATTTGCAAAAACACAAGAAATGTGCACCCTTCATTTAAACTCAGTGCAATCATTATATGATTAATGCATAGATAAGACAAGAAATGTGGCTTGGAGACTGTATCTGCACTGGTTACTGACATGCTTTTCAGTAAATCTAGTGTAATTACAGGTAGCTGTAAAAAAGAGTAGGTATACTTATAAACTACTGCATGAAGAAGAGGTAAATATGTATATTAATATATAATAAAATCAATATATGTATTATACACATAGTATCTGGACTATATATGTGTTATATATATGATATACACGATCTAACTCTAAAATAACAAGCAGTGTGATTTCCATACGTATAAAGTTCAGCTGGTTCGAAGAATGCACTAAGCAACTCCATGGTTTTCCAGGAGAGGGCAGTCATATCTGGCCACTGTATGCATGAGTGGTTTATAAACTCGAAGCACACGTAAAGAAACGAGTCATTTGTTTCTGCTTTCCTGGCCTCACTGATTAGAGTGCTGCTCCCGCACTAAAACATGACCCTGAACTTTCTAAACCACCAGTCTAGGGTTGAAAATACTCTCCCTAATGCTACAGCCAGACCTCTCTCCCTCGGAACAGTCTCATTAAGCAGCTGACAGATATTAAAGCAGTGCATAAAGCTCAGTATAAATGCCATCGACCAGATGGTCAGTGAGCATTTCCCATTAAAGTGCTTCTCCGAGAAGCCTTGTGCTTGTGGAAGAAGCACTGTGCTGCACCTTCCTTGCAGCCCCAGCATCCCGACTGCCAGTCAGTAATAGTCCAGAGAGCAGCTACATCGCGGGCAATCGTCTGAAAGTCGATTAGTTTGTCTCTCTTGTTATGCTAATTCCAGGTGGAACTCAACACAAGTATTAATTGCAAACATGTTCAGTGGAAGTGCTTTAAGCCAGGCAGGTATCATAATACAGCTCGGAAGCTTTGTGTTTTATTTTAATTAACTCAACAAGAAAGGCAATTGAAATGAAATGTTTTCAGTTGTGTTCTCCAGTGCTAATCAGCAGCTCATTATCTTTAATCACACTGGCATGGAAGAGGGATGGAGCAGGAGGGCTTGGCTGTGCACATTGCAGGGGGGTGGTGGTGAGTGCAGCACTTCAGGGGTACGAGGGGAGAGAATCCCTGTCCTCACGTGGCCAAAACCGACCCTGGCTCCCACACCCACAGCCACTGTCCCTGGCACCCAGCAGATGAGCAGATCCAGCTCTTGTTCTGCCCTTTTGGGAGCCCATGTTGCAGCACTGTTGGTCTGAACGGTGACCGTGCTCCAGCAGCCGTCTGGGGCTGTGCTGCCCCCAGGAAGGTGAGTCCTGACCCTCCCTTGCCCACTTCATCCTTGCAAAGCTTTGGGGATTTCACAGGTGACACTGCACTCACACCGATGCTCAGATCCTACTGCAAGGTTGCAAAACCATAACTCCTTCCCAAGGGCCAGTCAAACCAAACGTGGGGCTGGGTCTCCTTTTCAGCTCCTTCCAGGCCTGCAGTGGGCAGCATGCTTCAGGCTGTGAGCACTTCTGGTCTGCCCAGAAGCAGACCCAGTGTCTAAATCACCTGAGCGTGCAAATTCTAGAGAGGTGATGGCAGTGCTGGGGCTCTGTTCAGGCTCCATCCTAGGCCAAGGGGCCTCTTTCCCTCTGTGAACCATGCAAGGGACCTTCATGCCTCTCCAGCTGCAAGGTCAGCATGCCCAGAGCCTTGCACCCACTTATCTATAAAAATATCAGATTTTGAATTATTAAGAAAATATTTATAATTTACAGCTGCTTTCAGTTGATTGTTTTCTACATCTTCCTTACTTGCTGGCATGAGGTGGTTAGCCAGGAGAATGATAACTGTCAGTGTTCGCAGCTTTTGGGCACCAAACCCAAATGGCCTTTTCTGTCTTGAAATCATGGGTTTCTGTTGACTTGTTTCTCTGACCCCTAGGAACCCCGTGTCCAATATTGATATGTTTGTCTCCTTTATGTGTTCTTCATCACTGATTTAATAACCTGTGCAACCTCATCATAGAACTGTACTAGTACCTATGTTTTGGGAGTAATTTTTCAAACATGAAGTATCTGTATGAGTCTCAGAATTTCAAGGTTTGACAGTTTCCCTCATTCTTGTGTAGTGCCAATCTTGCAACATTTAACACTGGTAAGTCTGATGATGCTACTCACAAAACAACTATTTCCAGTGCTGTAGATGTAAGCAAGATGTAAGCAAGATTTTGCTGTACTATATTACACAGTGAGAGAGATGTAGGTAGTAGATAACAAGCTGTAAATAAATTACTCAAAAGAATGAAATTCTTTTATGGAAGACCCAGAAGCCAAATTAAACCCAGATGCAATCTAGAAACACAGCCAGACAGAAAGCTAAGTTTTGGCTGTGGTTTCATAAAGCTTCATCCAATAGATTGAGCTTGCAGAGCCATGACACCTCTGAGGTTTTACATATCTGGATCACTGGTAAGAAGAGCTAGCAGTGTCAGTTATTGCCAGATTCCAGATGAAATAATTCAGTACAGAACAAATGTAGATGATCATCAGGGTAAAACTTATAGACAGAACACCAAACACAAAATTCTACTTTTGGGTGTTAAAAGCACCCGGGGGAATGTACAAGGCCTTCAACCAAGCCATAAATTTTACCTGCTCTTGGGTATTGTTCTGGTACCCTGTGAGCTGATGGCAAAGGTCCCACTGATTTCAGTGCTGCTGAAGCAGGAGCTGTGCAGCTGCCCAGCCCCTGGAGGAACAGAAGCAGAATCTGTGCAAACAGTCTATGCTGAGCCTGGAAATGGTCCCTGCCACGATGGCATGTGTGTCTGCAGAGAGTGCTGGGTAAAACTGCAGCACCACAGTACCCTTCAAGCAGAGAGAATGGACTCAGCAGCCTCAGCTTTTACACGCTAGAAAGCCAGAGGAAGGACTGAAACCTAAATCATTTCCTGCTCACAGCCTAAGGTCTGTAACTCAGTGTCTGAAAGCCTTTGGGATCTTATGGTTCGTGCCACCTCAGCTCTTTCTGGTGTTCATGCCTGCATACCTCCACCTACTGCAAGCTGATTTGCTTTGTGATGGATTCAGTACACATTTTATGGGCATGAGTTACATCAGCCAGATCTTACATAAAGGTTACTTTTTTTGTTTGTTTGTTTGCTTTTTTGTCCTTCATTCTTTCCCAGCTCATCCAACACTTAGTAGGTACATAAACCCAAATGGTTCATTGCTTCTCCTATTTTTGGAGAGCTTCTGTAACCTTTTAACAAAGATGAAGGAAAATGACCACTATCATTATGAAACGAATGGAGATAAATGACCACCAGAAATATTTATCAGAGATGACAAGGGCTCAACAGCTAACAACTAGCCGCACGTGTCAGGACACCAGCCACCACCAGAACACCTCTGTTAGGATTCATGTTTGGATGTATTTCAGGTTTCTTGGCTGTAGTGTTAGATGGAGCGTAACACTGTGGGTCAAATTCACTCCTGGCATAAGTTCAGTGCAATCAAATTATCTGCCTTTGGGTTACTGGTGCTGCACCAGGGACTAATTTGGTCCATGGTGTTAAATTTCGATCGTATTCAGTTTGAATTAGCATTGGCTGTTTCACACAGTGGGCAGGCTTTACGAACAGGAGTTTTCACCTCCTGCTGGGTTTGTCCCAGTGCATCTTCTTCCATCTTTGAAAAATTATTCTCTTTAGTTCTATTGTATCTAAAGGAAGTATTAATCAATGATGAGAGAAATGTGGGTTATCCCCACATCTGCTTGCCTCCTTGCTGAGTAGTGGAGTGAAGCAGAGGAGGAGTTTTGCTAAGGGAAGCAGTACCAGTGAGCACTGTTGATGTAGATAGAAGTCTGCCCTGAGGACAGCTTGTCAAATGAAGCCTCCTGTGCCATTAATTATGGTTCCAAAGTACAGATGAAATATGTATGTGATAGAAGAGGTTTGCTTTTTAACTTGTTGTTCAACCGATTTTTTTAAAGAGACAGCATCAAGCCAAGTCTTCAGCTCACATAGAGCAGATTTTCTTTTCTTGTTACTTATAGACTGTTGTCATTTCATTCCAAAACCACAGAAAGTAGCTCTGGTAACGTCTCCAAAGGCTGGATTCTTCCTGGTGAACCTGTGGGAAGGAAAACTGACAGACTATCTGTGTCCACACTCTCACATCAATTGTGAAAGCAACCCCTCAGTCATTTTATTTGTTTGGGAAGTACAATTTAAACCAAGTCCACACAAAATAAAAAGGCATAACCTGAAGAATCCCAGTTTGGCACTAGCCAGTATTTTTGTTTTTCATATCAAAAGCATAATAAGACCTTTAATGAAAATACAGCAGGAGTGTACTAATTATAGAAGCACACAGATCTCTCAAGCAGGCTAGGAGCTGCAGGGACAGACACAGTGTAAACAAGTACCACAAACCAGTTCCTGCCCCAGACAGGTTGCAAAAGGAAACTGATGTCCACAGAGGGAAAATGAGGTAGGGAGAAGTGTAACCTTTTGGATAGTGTCACAGGGGTAATCTCTGGAAGAGCCAGGGACTAAACTTAGCCTGCCAATTCCTGATGGCAGCAGCCCTCTCCCTGGGGCAGGCTGCATTCCTCCCCCGAGTACCGCCAGGCAATAAATAGCAGCAAGCAGGGAATTAGAAAGGAGGGAAGGGAGACCTGGGGGCTCTCCACTGAGGTTGGTGGTGACCTGGCAAACCAGTGAAATGCCCAGGGAGGAGGATTTGAAACTGAAAAAGCTGTGCCTCCTGCTTTGCATGCGGCAGAGGGTGGGCAGAAAGGTTAGGGAGGGAGGTGGAGGTGATGAAGGTGACTTCCAGAAACAAAGAGATGTGTTTTCAGCTCCCTCATGAAAGGGCTGAGCCCTGCAGGGATGGGTTTGAGGCCAAGCACAGTCTTGCTGGTTGCAGGGAATCCGTAGGCAGGAGCCCAGGAAGGCTGCCTGCTGGGATGGGAGCAGCCCCTGCACCCCTGTGCACTAATGAATGCTGGCTTCGTATAAAGTTCTTGCCATCCCTATTTTTCTAGCTGCAGAGATGCCTGTTTTTCCCCCAGGTTGTCTGTAGCATTCCCACCACATCACAGTAGTCTCTCTCCCTCTTCAGCAGCCCTGGCTGTAGTACAGCCTGACACCCCAGCCTCTCATTTTGTATCTCTGTCTCCCTTCTACATCCCCCAAATCCTTCCCTGTCAGGGATGGAGGTGTCACACACATGGCAGTATCAGGGGTCTATGTGTGCTGCATGGCCAGCCTGGCCACTCACACTGACTGTCATTCACAGTGCCAGCCTCAGGCAGCCTTAAACTGGTCCAATTTCTCCCCATTAACACAGTCCCAGATGTATTCTGGAAACTACAGGAACTTCAATGCCTTTCAGACCTCATAGCTTGGGACTACTCACTGGGATGAGGATTTGTTAACAAAAGGGCTGTGCAAGTCTTGTTTCTTGAGGAAATGGTGATGAAAAGGAACAGTAAATTGGCAAGAGAGCATCAGGCCAAACTTTGCCTTCAGCTGGGTGGATGGGAGCTCAGTGCCAGAAGTCTGTGCCCTTCCAAGAGCTCAATTCCAAGATGCCTCCCAGAAGAAGAGAGACATTATGAAATGAGGACCAGTGTCAAAAGTATGGCTGGGCAGGCTGTGTCCACAGGGAGGAGTGGGGAGAGGAGCTGTAACCTTTTGAAAATGAGCAGACAGGTTTCTGAATGTTATGTGCTGAAAGGGGAAGTGTACTTTGCTTTCTCTTCCTCCCCTTCTCCCACTGCAAAACTGAGCTTGAAGGAAAAAACTTCCTCCAAATGGAAATGCGATTGCCACATTGCCCTTTGCAAAAGAAATAACTTGACATTTGACCATACGTGGAATTTCCTTAGATGTGGGCTCTGCTGCAAGACAGATTTCTCTTAGGCTTCTGCTGCTTTCTAAATTAAAAGAGAAAAACAATGATGGCAGTTTAATTTTCAAGTGTAGCCTTTGGCCTTCTCTGGTCTATTCCATGAAGTTAACATCTTATAGAGTGGTTTGTGTTGGAAGATTATCTAGTTCCAACCCCACTGCATGGGCAAGGTTACCTTTCACTAGATCAGTTTGCTCAAGGCCCCATCCAACCTGGCCTTGAATAACTTCCTTGGGCAACCTATTCCAACATCTCACTACCCTCAAAGGAAAGAATTTTTTCCTATTGTCTAACCAAAATCTCCCCTCTTGAAGTTTGAAAACAATTCCCCTTGTCCTCTCACTACACACCTGTGTAAAAAGCCCTACCCCAGCTTTCTTGTAGGCCCTCTTCAGATATTGGAAGGCTGCTATAAGGTCACCTCGGAGCCTCCTCTTCTCCAGGCTGAACAACCCCAACTTCTTTACCTTGTCTTCATAGAGGAGATGCTCCATTACTCTGACCATTTTAGTGGTTCTCCTCTGGACGCATGCAAGTAGCTCCATGTCCTTCTTATGTTGGGGACTCCAGAATTGGACACAGTACTCCAGGTGGGGTCTCACAAGAGCAGAGGAGAGTGGGAGAATCATCTCCCTTGACTGTCTGTCTATGCGTCTTTTGATGCAGCCCAGGACACAGTTGGCTTTCTGGGCTGCAAGTGCACATTAATGGCTCACATTAAACTGCTGGTCCACCAGTACCCCCAGGTCCTTCTCCTCAGGGCTCTCCTCAATCCTTTCTCCTCCCAGCATGTATTCATGCATGGGGTTGCCTTGATGCAGGTGCAGAACTTTGCACTTGGCCTTGTTGAACTTCATGCAGTTTGCATGAACCCAGTTCTTGAGCCTGTCAAGGTCCCTCTGGATGGCATCCCTTCCCTCCAATGTGTTGACTTCACCACTCAGTTTGCTGTCATCAGCAAACTTGCTGAGGGTGCATTCAATTCCACTCTCCGTGTCACCAACAAAGATGCTGAACAGCACTGTTCTGAGTACTGAGCCTTGAGGAGCACCACTCATCACACATCATCCACATCATCACACACTGAGCCACTGATCACAACCCTTTGGGTGTGACCATCCAGCCAGTTCCTTATCCAACAAGTGGTCCATCTGCTGAATTTATATTGTTCCATTTTAGACATCAAAATGTTGTGAGGGACAGTGCTGGATGCTTTGCACAAGTCCAGGTAGATGACATCTGTTGTTCTGCCTTTGTCCGCTGAGGCTGTGACCCCATTGTAAAAGGCCACCAAACAAGTTCAGTCAAGACTTGCCCTCAGTGCAGCTGTGTTGGCTGTCACCAGTCACCCCTTTGTTACCTGCTTGCCTTAGCAGAGCCTTCAGGAGGATCTGCTTCACTATCTTGCCAGGCACAGAGCTGAGACTGACTGGCCTATAGTTCCCCAGGTCTTCTTTTTCTTTCCAGTTTTGAGAATGGGGGTTTTGTTTCCCCTTTTCCAGTCAGCAGGTACTTCACCAGACTGCCATGACTGGTAACTAACTACACACGGGTCCTGTACTTTCAGAATGCCAGAATCCCCGACTGGTCCACATTAGCTGCTGCACTGATGGGCCAGAGATGGCATTTCAGCACATCTGACTCTGTTCTGCACAATATAATGATGATTTTACGTGCAGGCCCTGCTGCTTATCTGTAACCCAGGGTTTCAGAGGCAAGTATCCACCTGCTTTTACTAATTCCTGTCATTTCTGTGGATTAATGATCTGGAACAGATCCAGAATATAGCAGGAATATAGGCTTGGGTTTGTGCTAAAGGGGAGAAATGGCCCAGTGTGGACAAGGCACCCCTGAGAACTGCAAGAGCAGCACCAGGGATGTCAAGGGGCACCAGCAGCTCTGGCTTTGCCCCGAGATGGGAGCTCCTGGGTTTCTTTATCTGCATGTGAAAATGCTGCGATTTCCCTAACAGCTCCACTCCTGGGAAGGCATGATGCCTGTGTGCAGAAATGGCAGTGGGAGAAATTCAGTCCCTTGATTATCCCTGGACAAGAACTGGTGAGTCAGAAGGAAGAAGTGGCTTAATGCATCAAATCAGGAATTTGCAAGGAAGCTTTTCCCTACAACTTCATAGCATAAAACTTTTGATCTGTGCTTCCTAAGTGCCTCCAGCTCCCAGAATATGTTGAAATAAGCCCTTGCTGCTGGACTACTGAGTATCTCAAAAATGGCTATAAGATATTTTGGTTGCAGAACTGACTGCAGATTACCTGAGAGCAACACCAGCCAAGTGAACACCAAGAAAGTCACAAACCTGCCCCAGCTCTATGGCAATGCAGCCATGTTCATGCAGCCTGTGAGTGTACAAAGGGATCTCCTGGACCCGCTGCATCACCTCAGTACACTGATGCAGGGATTTTGGTCAAGAGAAATGATGTCACATAATTACAGCTCCTTTTCCAGCACTCCTGCAGCAGCTGTTCTTAACCAAAAATGCCAGACATCAGTGCCAGGCACATCATCAGCATGATGGATAAAAGTATTTTTCTATTAATTGAGATTTCTAATAAGAAAGAAAATTCAAGATTTTCACATTTTTCATGACCACTGAATGGAAATGGACTTTTTTTTTGTCTCTTTCCTTTCTTTGATAACGATGAATAAATGAGCTTTATTGATATTCTCCTGCTTACAAGCAGCACTCCAATTTAAAAGCATGATTTAGTGAATTCTCCTGTTTGCTCTTTGTCCACTGTGAAGCAGGGTCCAGGCTCACCTGCCACCACAGCACAACTTCATGAGGTGACCCTAGGAAAGTCACTTCGCCACCCTTCCAGGCTTTCCTGCTCTCTGTGCTGGCAGGGGGGATTTCAATCCCCCTGAACCTCTGGGTGTCTGCCACCCTGCACTGCGGGGCTCAGCACTGAGGCACTGCAGTCCCAGCTGTGAGCCTTAGCCCACGCTTCCCCCCGGGAGCTGAGTCTGATCACACCAAGGCATGTAGTGGAAAACACCAATATTGGAGAACCTGAAACAAATGAAATCCTGACTTGAATGAAAACTACTTGGAAAAACTAATGTGCTATTAAAGCAGTCACAAGTGAACTTTTATTTTGCCCCAGAAACATGCCTCAACCCCAGCGTGATTTACAGAGGTCACTTACATGGTAATAATCGGCTTTATTTGCTATTCCCAAGGAGTCTTGTCCTCTGCAGAAACTGTCAACAAGGTCACTGCTTCCGTTAATTGTGACTGTGTTTATTGTAGGGTGGGGGCAGCTCCAAATGGCTAAGAATGCAGACTCCTCCCAGATCATTCCCACTGTCAAGCACCGGTGACAAATGTTTGCAAAGAAGCAAATTAAAGTGGGTTGTAAAGTGCACCACATTACAAACTTCATAGGTACCCTAATGAATAATTTCCCCTGCTGTTCAATGCTGATTCCATTAGCAATTCCTTAATGAAATCTGCCTCCTAGCATGGCAGACCTTTGCTCAGTGTTGTGGAGTCATTAGTTGCTTTGATAGAGAAGGTCAGCTGGACAGATGATCAGCTGGAGGATTATCAGATCTCTCTGGTGCTCTCTTTCTACTGCTGGTCATTTCTGAAAGCATAGTTTGCTCTTTTCTAAGTTTGGTGTGAAAGCCCTATTTTTGATTACCTGGTTTGGCTAACCTTGGCCAGTGATGATTTTAATGAGGGTTTTCAGGCTGATGAAAGCATCTTGCTAGGCTTGACACAGCACTGAGCAGGGACAAAGTCTTGGATGTGAGAATGGAAATGAGATGTAATTTATTTGAAGGAAGAACTGTGTTCAGCTGTTGTAAATATTCTCTGTTGGTAATGTACACTCTGGGCCTGGTTATAATAAACACTGAAGGAAGGTAAATGTGTGGTCTCTCACCTTCCTTTACCTCCAAACTGATATCCTTGATCACGGAGCACTGTAGTTGGTCCCTAGAGCACTGATAGTGCATGACAAACTCTGTGGCTTTTGCCTTCTAAAAGGATGATACTATGCCTCCGTAATTCCTCTTGGGATTTTCCAGCTCTGAAGCCTTTGTCAGCTAACCTTGGATATATAAAATGTCCAGGGAAGTTATTGATTCCTCTCATCTCCACCTCCCTGCCCAATTTGTCTGATTTATAAGAACTTTGGTAGGAACCACTAAAAGCCTGGCAGAACACATTAATTTGTGAATCTTTTAAAGACTTCCATCATTGCAGAGACCATCTGTTTGCCTGAGTGTTATTTTTGCAGCTGCCAAATAAGGTTTGCAAGACTCTCACCTTCTCCTCAAACCCACCACTTGATACTGTAATATTTACATTGAGGGCTCAACACTCTTTTTTCCACCAGCTCTATGCAGAGCAAATGCAGCTACACTCAGCTGTGCCAGACTCAGTCTTAATCCTACTGAAATGGACAGCAATAATGCCATTAAAATCAGAAACAGCAAGATCAGATAGAATTGCATATTTTTTCCTCCACTTTTTATGTTCACCAGACCATTCAGTAACACCTGGAACGTTTGCAAGGGAAACTCCCATTAACACTAATTGCAGTTGTGCATGAAAATCTACCATGTGCCAATGGGAAAAAAACTTCAGTTTTGGTCCTCCTGTGCTGGATAACTCCTGCAGAGCCTGCCAGCAAAGAGCCACTCGTGTTTACCAGCAGATGCCAAAAGTTGGGGCTCACATTTTGTGCTCACTATCTTTCCACCCTTGTGCAAATGCATTTCACTTGAGCACTAGGGCAGGCTCATTTTGGTACCTGGTGTGTCAGGAGACACTGCCAGCAACAACTGTGACAGCTCAGAGGCACGATTTGTTTTTCAGATGTCATTTTTTGGTTTCCTCACCATAATTTCAATGGCCTTTCATAACTCCTCTGTAGAGAATACAACCTCTCATAAATTGGATGGGACTAAAAAGCCCACAAGATTCAGACTATCTTCTCATTTCTTTAAGATAATTTCTCTTCCAGGCCTTTGATCTTCTTATTTTATTTACTGTACATCTGCACATTTGCATAAAATGTTTTCTCTGTGAGCCAGCAATTATCACTGGTAAGGTTCACAGGTCTTGGAGATAGGTGGAATTTTTCCCCCATTTTCTCTTTGAATGTGCAAAATTACTTTCCCTGCCACTGGATTGGTGTCACCTGACATAGTTAATCTTCTAATCTCTCTGGGGTGACATCAGAAGAGATGACAGGGGCGTTTCCTTTCTTGAATAAAAAGCTCATATTCAATTGTGACTAGTGAAAATCCTGTCAATAGAATTAAACCAACCACAAATGAATTCAAAATTATGAGATAAATAGTTATTTGGGGGGGTGAGCTGCTGTTACTTTTGTATCTGTTGTTCCCCAGAGGACAGTTTCAGCTGTCAGTTGTATCTTGCCTTTTTCCAGTCACTTTCCCTTCACTGCATACACCCGTATGAGATCCTGACAGTGCATCAGCTTTTCTTGTGATCGCATTATTACATTCCCTGTCCATCAACTTGAAATATGAACACAGTGTGTCAGAAAACAATAATGAAATAAAATCCCAATTATTGGGACTTGCTAGGAACTTGACTTTGAGTCCAAGCCTGGTTCCTTTCCTCAGGGCAGGCTTCTGTCATGCAGATGTTCAGGCCCATCTGACCAGCAGCTCTGGAGCAATTTCTGTGCCATGTGTGCATGTGGCCCAGCATCACACAGACCCTGGATTTGGCCCACTGGTTCCATAGGTTCAGGTGGGACCACACCAAGGCCTCACCAGTGACTCAGGGGATGTAAGGGTTGGCAGTGGGACAGAAGGTAGCTGCCAGCATGGTCCCCTCTTGCTTCTTTACAGTTTATCCGGGTGCAGTTTGAAAGTTATTGTTTGATTTTGCCCTTTACACAAGAGGACAGAAGGACCCATGCTCTCCCCAACAACCACAGAGCTTTTCAACAGGGGAGAAAACAGACTTTGTGAAAAAATTCCTAGCCACAGTTTTCAAGGAAATCATCACTAGGAGCCAAAGATTAAAACCACATGCTAAATTTATTTGGCTTCTATTCTGGCAGGAACATTTAGCTTATCTGAACATGGGTCATGCTTCAGAACCATCCCTGTGCCTGCAGAATTGAGTTCTGGGTTCATCAGTGTTCACACAGGAGGTCACCCACATCCTGATGCCAACCTGCTTATATCAGCCTTCAGTTTCTCTTCCAGCCCTGTCCCTCCCCTCCCCCTGCTCAGGCTGTAAATCTTCCTGTACCCAACAGGCAGAAATCTCTTCACATGGCAGGAAAAAACTCAAGGGAATTTGCATAAATTAGAAGGAGAAATGCATTTCAGCCATTCTCTGCTTAAACTGCGTGGAAATCACATTGATAGGAGATATAAATGCCTACCAAAACCAGCAGTAAGGCACTTGCTTCAATCTCACAGAAAATTGCAGATTTAATAATCAGATCTGACTTGGTGAGCTAGAGAAATAATTTTCACTTCTTAAGATTTCCCTCTGCCAGAAGAGAGGAAGGCAGAGGGAAAGAGAGCAATCCATCCGTGCTCTGACAGCAGTGACGAGCTCAGCAAAGCCCTTCTACCAGTAACGTCAGGAGATGGATGGCATCTGGCAGGGCCCGAGATTGCACAGTCAGAAATGCAGCTCCTGGCCTTCCCTACAATGTTTGGACCAGACTGGTTCCATCTGTAGCTGAGTGAAAGCCGAGTCAGCAATAGCAAATGCCCAGGTCCAGCTGGAAGCTCTTGGGGGGGATGTGGCTCTTTGCAAGGTCAGGTGGCTGAGCAAGTCAGGTTATGGGCAAAATGATGGCATCCTAAGGAATTAAAAATCTTAAAACACATTTTCCGTGGCATTTAGCTACTTTGAGAAGGAGCATAATGGAATGTGTAAACATCTCGGCTAGAAACTAAGTTCTGCTATGTGTCTTACTCTCAAAGGTGCCAGATAGCATTTGGGCACTGAACAGTCTGTGTACTTGCACAGTTATAGGTGACCTCCACCCAGATTTCCCCAAGTGTGTCCTCTTTCCCAGGCAGACCAGCTCAGCTCCAGGTTCCTGGTATCACTAAAGCCCTTTGCACAGTCCAGGCTCTGGGTTATCTGTGGGATTTCTGGCATCAGCATCATACAAGACATTTAAATTTCTTCCTGAAAAGCTGCAGAGGAAGCATGGCCACTCTAGAAAGCCCTTCAGTATTTCAAGATGCAGCAGTGCCATGCAGCTTCCTTCCACAAGAGACCAAATGAGTGCAGGTAAACCTTCTTTGGGAAATACCCCAGTGACTTCCTTCCATACATTATATTTAGCATCTCGTGCATGTTATTTATCATTAATTTTACACAGAGGACTATCTGTCAGGTAGTAGTTTGAAGCAGACAGACTCATGACCACTTCTCACTGAGGGTGCTTCCTTCTGGTTCCTTGGAAAGACCAAGTAAGAGCAGTCTGATATTTAACACATTTCCCACATTAGTTTAATACCTCCGAAAATAATCTGTGCTTTACTTCTCACATTTTATTGTTTAGTTCAGTATTTGGATTTTGCATTTTTTGCCATGACAGACACCAGGCTTATTCATAAATTCCCCAACCTTTCTCCTTTCAGACTTAAATTTTCCAGGCTTGGTCTTTCTCCAGGAGCAAGCATGGCTTTTTTTCAGGCTGGGAAACAGGGGAAGTTGAAAGACATGCTAGGTTGGCTTAAAAAAATGAGAAGCATTGTAACCTCTCAAGCCCCAATATTATAGCTAAAGTATCCAGGGATCAAACCCAATTTTTAAATTATAGTAGTCCTCATCAAAGGACGGTATTTGCGAGTATCATGTAAGAATTAGGTCTGATTTGGTCAACTCCTGACTTCACAGGTAACTTCATGCTTTAGCGTTTCACTGAAGAGCTCTCCCAGGGCCAAATCCTAATAATGCTTCTGACAGACAAGCTCTTGCCAACTTTGCTGTCATAGCTTAAGATGTATTTGTCCACCCTCCTCCATCTTCTCTGCCCCTTTTAAAGACTTTGACTCTCTGTAGTGGGTTTAGACAAGGACGATGTAACGGGGACAACTGAGGCATAGCTTTCTTACATTGGTTTTGAAGAGGAGTTACAGCTAAGACACCAGTCTGTGATGTTGCATGCCTTCCCTGCAGGCACTTGCCCAGCTCTGCTGGAGGCTCTAACCCTCCGCAGAAGAGCACCAGGACACAGCTGGGAGAGGTAACTTCAAAATCAGCTGCAGCTGTTTGCTCCATAAATACAAGAATGGTGAGCCCTTGATCCTCCAAATACTCACACATGTGTTCAACTTTGTGTTTCCAGGAACTTCTGTGGGGCTTGAAGTTAAACTGGCCTGTAAATGCCTGCAGGATTGGGAGTCTGTGACTGCACAGGGTCAAGGTAAGAAAGCTTTAATTCATACATGTTGGAGCAATATGTTTCTGTAGTAAAACTGCCCTGGAAGAAAAGTCCTTTGGTTTGGTTTTTGTCCTCTTCCCTTCCCACATGTGTACTGAGATTAAGACCAGACATACCCCCATCTTCCTATCTTCCAGTATGGCGTGAGACCATTTCCTGAGTCTGTGGGTGGCAGCAGGAGGGACAGGTTAAGCACAGTGCCCTGCATTTCTCTTCCTTGTGCAGCCTCTCTGGCAAAGAACACAGTCTGAGGCTCTGTTTCTCCCCAGAGCCCCATCAAGGTGAGCATTAGATCAGAATATCCCCATGCTGTCACACGAGCAGACCTGGAAGCATCCCCTGACAAGGGCTCTTCCTGACAGAATGATGCCAACAGATCTTCATGCTGCCAAACCCCAGTGGCCCTCAACCTTGCTTGCCCAGCCCTGTACAGGCAACCCAAGGGATGGGTTTGGGAACATGTAACTATCTACATTTGCAGCTATTTTAGCTTCTTAGTCACTAGCCTGACATCCTGGATCAAATCCATGGCTAGCTGTGCTGCTGAGTAACTAGAGGAGTATTTAGAGGCTTCTTTTGAGAGAGAAGGAAGGTGGAGCCAGCAGGGTCATGCTTTGAGTGCCCAAATTTTTCAGAGGTGCTGAGCACACTGAGCTCCTAATACACTTTATGTAAACTAAACCTCTTTTTCTTTAAGGTGTTTGGAAGAAAGATGTCCCCCAGGGCCATGATGGCTCACTTCCCTGAGGGGCTGTGTCTCGCCACAGGGTGGGGAAGAGGTCCCCATAGGTCTCCCTTTGCTTCCTCCTCTTCCCAACACTCACACCAGCTGTGGGTCCAAAGCCCCAACATTTTTGAAGGGCTCAGGTGCTAATGGTCTGTGTCTGATAAATCCCAGACCACCCCTGACTCTTCCAAGGAGAAAAAGTGTCAAACCACCCCCTGCCAGGTCCCCCACATCCCTCTGCCAGGTCTGCCATGGCCCTAATGCTCCTAGAGCTTTTGCTTGCACTTCATTAAGGTTCCTAATGAACAGCAGTGTGCAGGGGTACTCTCTACGGACTGCACCAGTCTGGAAATCTCATACCAAGCAAATCCCCCATAACCACCTGCAAAAATAATAAAATAAGTTGTTGGAGCAGCCACAAAACACTTCACTAAGGCAGCGTTAAAGTGACATAAGCAAGCAAAAGTCATGAAGTTACAGAGAAATCCATGCTCACAATAACACAAAATAGCATGGAACACCTTTTAGTAGCAGTGCTGTAAAAACTGTTTCTCAAATACTACAGTATAAACAGAAGGTAATTTTTTTTTTTCCCTACCCCCTTAAACAGATACACCCCAGCTCCTGCCCTCTCTTCAGCAGTGAGTATTTCTGCTTGGACCCTTATTTAACTTGCAGGCACAGAGCAAGATCTCAGAGCATATCCCCCATATCCTCAAGCCCCCCCCCTTTTCTCTGCAGTCCCCCCGCAGGAAGCAGGAGTGCCCCAGCAGTGTGGCTCCAAGCACCAACCCCTCAGCACAGCAATTAGCCTGGTTCCCCCGCGCAGATTTGCGGCTTAGCTCTTAAAAGCTGTTTCATAAATATTCGATGGCCTTTCCGACAGGGTAATGTGCCTCTGTGACATTAAAGAGGAAACTCTGCGAAGGGGAGGGATGACAACAAATTTATCCACCAATAGCACACTCTTTTGGCACAAAAGCACATTCTTATCTTTACATCCCATAATGAGAAGGCAGGGACGGGACTGTTGCTACTGCTCTCTGGGTGGGTAGATGTAGAGCGTAAGAGAAGGGTGGCTGTAATTTATCAGATATTTTTCCCCTTCTGCCTTCACAAGCAGAAGGAGCCGTGCTTGTGTTCCTGCTGTGGTTTTCCTGAGCCCCTGGTGAGGAGGACTTCTCTCACGATGTCAGACTGCGAGGGACTGCCTGTGGGTAAGCGCCAGATTTATATTTACCCCAGTGTCCTGCCGACCAGTTCACATTCTCAGATTGCAAAGTCACACGCGAAGCTGCTTGCTTTCGAAGGGAGCTGGAGCCGTGGCAGGGAGGGAACAAACTCCCTCCAACCACTGCAGCTCCTGGTGCGGTTCCTTACGAGCCTGAGGTAGAGGGCTGGCATGGTAGCAACATCTGGATTTTTTTCTAGAGGCAGAGGGTCTGGATAGCAGGAAGGGTTCGGTAATTCAGGCAGATTGTCTGAAGTGTCTGTGTCAGAAAAAGGATGGTATTGACATGGGTAGTCTTGAGCTCAGGAAGGAAGAGTTTCTGGGGATAGGTCCTGCAGGACCAAGCGCTCTGTGTAGATGTCCTGTTCTTGCCTTGATAAACCTTCCCAGATGGTAACGGACACAATAAGGGCAGATAAATGTAATGCAAAGGGTTTATTTGCTGAAAGGAAGTAGACGTGTACTTTATTTTCAAAATGAATGCTTTACGTATTTTGCCTATACCTGGGAAAGGGTGCTTTATCAGCATATGTGGCTGTATATGACAAATTTCAGTGAGCAGGAGAGCACATCAGCAAGAAGCATGTTTCTCAACTTCTTCTTTTAAACATCTGTAAGAATAGTAAACACTCACTAGACTGGCTGCACGAAAGGGAACTCTTGTCAAAATGCAAAATGCTAGAGTAATTCTCTGCCAAGGTATTTTACTAATAGAGAGATGGGCCATTGAAAACATCTTTTTTTTTTTTTTCTTTTTTCCTTTCACAATGACAAGCTGTTCTCTTTTCACTTATGTACACACACCTTCGTCTAGAACTGGCCTGTGAAGGTTGTTTGTCAGAGGTGAGGGTCTGGGCTAAAAAGTGGGGCTGGAGAAGGAGAAGTCTGCTGCAGTTTTTTTTCCCTCCCCCTTCTTTTTCTGCTTCCATTTCACAAAAACAACCCTACGTACAAAAATGCGCACTCAAAACCAGAGTGGAAAAATATAAATTATGCATGTGGTGCAGAGTGAGCTGTACCATGCAGAGTTCCCTGTGCCCTCACCCTTCTTGTCTTGAGAGGAGAGATGAAGATTAATATTTCCTGCTTACCTTCTGAAAGGGCTGCTCTGTTAACCAGCAAAGCTTCCCTTCTTCAGGCTTTGATTTTAAGGGCCTGACCTCAGTTTGCTTGTTAAGCACTCTGAGCTGAGAGTGGGATATTTCAGGGTGACAGTGACAGTATTTAGCTGGCATCTGATATTAATGATGAAACTGATATTGAGTGTGCATGGCATGCTGTGTGCAGGAGTTACTGATATCTCAATTACCTTTGCTGCTGAAAGGGCTTTGGAGGTTTCCTCTAGAAAAGCGTTCATAGATGCATGGTTTGAAGGAAGGAAGCAGTTTGTTATGGGCAGGAATAGAAAGTAAGGAGAAGTGGTGTTTAGACATGGATGTGGATCAAAAATGTGCCAGCAAAAGGTTTGTTTCTCTCCCTGAATAGCCTCCTCCATCTCACAGTGGAGCTGGCCCTGCCTCCAGCCCAGCTCATCAGCAGCAGGTCTCAGCCAGACTCCTTCACCCCATGCTGGCCACCAAGGACCAGTCACATAAACCCTCTGCACAGAACTGGCATAATTTTCTCCTTTGTGTGTGTACAAGTGTGTGTATACATGCACAGATAAACACACAAAACCAGCACTGGAGAGAGAAATGATGGCACCTCTGTGCGGCCATTAAGCAATTTTACTGAACTGCTTGCTGACACCTTGCTTTTCCTGTCATGTATTTGGAAATTAAATCATCCTTTTTGCTGTTATTGGTCTTTTACCAGATAGTTCAGAGTTTAAAACTTTAGCAGTAAAAACTTCATTAAAAGGGCTGCAAAAAATCAGCACCAAACTTCCTAAAATAATGATTAGCATCCACCAGTGCAGAAATACCACTTTGCTGAACCCAATGACCATTGTAAAGCTGGCGTTGTAGTTTTAAAATCCTTGGATTTGAATGTGGCCAGATAATATAGCTGCAAAAAGTTGTTGCAGTGACAGATATCATTAGCACTGCAATGTGGCTAGAATCCAGAGCTCTGCTTATAACACAAACCGTTCAGACGTATGCATGTGTCCCTGGACATACATGCTCACAGCTATAAATAAGTTTATCCAAAGCACAATATTAGTGTCAAGTGTATGTATTGCTTTACCAACCTCTGTGCAAAGGTTATGCCTCAGGAACAACCTGGAGAGCTGAAGTTTGCAGTTACAGTAAATTCATGCCAGCATTTTTAGCCTGCTTTCAGCCTACACAAGAATGTGGCAATAACAGCTGTGTAATTGTTCCCTTGGACAAGCAGCTCAGAGGGAACTGCTGAATACAATCTTTGAAATAAAGAGCTGGATATTAATGAGTCAATATATCAATTTTTCAACAAGAAGCTTTATTCAGTAAGAGTATCCCATTTCTACACTGGAACTCGTTATGCAATTTTTCAGGATGAAAGCATTGGGCTTTTTAAAATCTCTGTTTTATGTTCAATTCCAGCACAGTGCACACTTTCTCTGGTGTCAAATGGAAAATTAAGCATGTGATACAAACAAATTTTTATTTTGTCTTTTGAATGTAGCACAGAAGACATAAAAAAGGATCCTAGCTGTCAGATTGCAGTTTAAATGTAAGCAAGTGTAGTAATTTTGGATTGAATTCATACCAAAAAGGGCACTTGAAAGAGTCACTATCAAAAATGATTTATTAGTGAACAGAATTCTAAAATTTACACTATTAATTTCCCATTGTATATGAGGAGATAAAGAAGAAAGAAAGATCAGGCATTTCAGGACAAATGCACTCCAATTTCTTTCTCACTAGTAATTATTGACATACTGATGCTATCCATTAGTGCCAGCTACATAGATTTACTGTCATTCCTACATGCAGATAAAAGAAAAGCACATCAATTATTTAAGTGCTTCCCCTTGTATGTATTATTCCTCTCTTGTAAGGAGACACAGTTCAGTCTCTGTACAACTAAACAGCTTTTAATGCACCCAGCATTTTGAGTAGGAATATATGAGTCATGATGATTCTGGTTCTTAACATAGTGCTTTTGACTTCAGAAAAACCTCTGAAGTCAAGCAAAAGTTCTTAAAGTGCCTCTTCCCTAATTTCATTATTTCTTATTTCAGCCACAGAAAGACTATACATGGCATGGGTAACTTTTTGTGGTTAACATCACTGTTGCAAAAATACAAAGCATTCAGCCATAATAGTTGAAGATTATATTCTTAAAGAAGCAGCAGCTATTCAGACACTGCTGAGTCTCATATGTACATATTTTGTTATTTATTACAACAGGGCTTAGAAGGGAAGAAACAGAATTGATTGAGCTCGTTCTGCATCAGGTGGCATGCATATCTAACCGAATTGCTTAAAATTCCTCCCAAACATTTATTGGCCTTGGTTCAGTAAGGAAACAAGACCTTTCATCTGAAGTATATTCCTGACTCTTTAGCTAAATACTTCCTTTTAAAGCTAAAATTACACATTTCAAACATGTCTTTAAGACAGACTGGAGCCAATTTGCTAAAATTGGTGTTTTCAGAATCAGGCTGTCCCAGAAAACAACAGGTTTTTCAATTTCCTGAAATTCAACATATACTGTCACAGGGAGTCCATTTAGCTCAGTCAGAGAGGCTGCTAGCAAGTGAGAACTCTTTCTCCCATGCTGGGCTGTATCAAAACAGCCACTAGGACCAAAATATGGCACAAATATATTTTTGTAACAAAAAATCATTAGGAATTATGTAGCACATGCATAAGCAGCACTCTAGTCAAATAAAATTGCCCCCTTTTCAAGTACTTATATTAGAATAGGACTAAGCTTTACATTAATCTTTCATCACACTTGGTAAAAAATGTCTACCTTTTTGTAAATAATGCTGTTCGACCCTTAGGGCTGCAGCACCAGTTCTGCTTTGAACTCCAGACCTCAGACTAAAGGTCTCAGACACTGATGCTGCTATGTGAGCAGTCCTGCTGAATACTATTCTTTGCAGGGTGAGACCCCAAGTAAAAGGCAACGTGCTGAAAATCACCCTGCAGAATTGCTGCACAGACTGCATTTAGTGCTCTGGGATAGGCAGGGAGATGGCAAGGTTTTGCCAGCATATCAATTCAGCCACCTGCAGCAGGTTAGAAATGTACCAGCATGTCTTAAGCATCTCAAAAGAGCATCTGGGATGAACAACAGCTCCTGACCCCACTGAGACCACTCAGCCCTTTGTGGAGTGGTGGCTTGCATGTTCAGAGCTCCCCAGGAGTTACCTCCCAGCCAGAGGAAGCTGAGGCCAGGGTGCTGGGGCTCTCACACCTTCAGAGCTAGCTATCAAAGCCTTGCACAGTGAGGCACCAGCAGTTTTGCAGTCAATACTCCTAGAAAGAAAAAAAATTATAAAAAATTTTTGTATGTGGAAAAGAAAGGGTATAAGCCCAAAGGACGAATGCCTGTGCATGACTACAGCTGCAGCACTGCCACTGAAGCCATGCAGCCTTTCTTGGGATGCTGATTTTATATGGAAGTCTATTTAGGAGTTTGATTTGAAAATATACAAGTCTTGCTCTTGTCCAGCTTGCTGCATGCCATTGGCCTAGCCACTTAGAGATGCTCTGCAGCTGCAATAGACATGGCTGAGTCAAAGTCCTTAAAGAGGGAAGGTTAAAATGTCAGTCAGTATAAATCCTGAAGAAAGAAGCATTTCTCAATGCTAGCCTTTACCCCATTTAATGGGTTGTGCTCTTGCTTTGTTGACTGATGGGTCCAGGCTCACTGGAGAAGGAGGCACCCCTCTGTACACCACTTTCCATAACAGAGCATCGTATCCATGAAGCTGGTTCATCTGGTTTGGCTGAAATCCCAGGGGATTTCCTGCAGTCTGCATGGCTCCCTCCAATTCTCCCCCTCTTTCTGCAAGAGGTGTCTGTTATGGTCATGAGTGTGGGGAAACCCTGTCCTGGCGAGGGACTGGGAGGTAATCCCCACTGGCTCCTGCCCTCTGGCCACAGTAATTCTGCCAGATCTATATAGAATCATCTAGGTTGGAAAAGATCTTTAAGCCCACCAAGTCCAACTGTAAACCTAGCACTGCCAAGACCACCGTTAAACCTAAGCACCACATCTACATAACTTTTAAACATATTCAGGGATGGTGACTTCACCACTTACCTAGGCAACCTGTTCCAGTGCCTGACAACCCTTTAAGTGAAGAAATTTTCCCAAACATTCAATCTAAACCTACCTCAACACAACTTGGGGCCATTCCCTCTTGTCTTTATCACTTGTGACTTGGGAGACAGGACTGACACCCACCAGACTCCAACTTCTTTTCAGGCAGTTGTAGAGAGTGAGAGGGTCTCCCCTCAGCCTCCTTTTTGCCAGGCTAAACAACCCCAGCTCCCCCAGACACCCCTCATAAGACTTGTGCTCCATGTCTTATGGACCCTTCCCCAGCTTCATTGTCCTTCTTTGGACATGCTCCAACACCTCAGTATCTTTCTTGTAGTGAGGGGCCCAAAATTGAACATCAGTACTTGAGGTGCAGCCTCACCAGTACAGGGGGACAATCATCATCATAGTATTATTAAGCACTAACAGCTAATTTTTGGAATGTAATGAGAATCTGGAATACTCTGTGTTATTCAGCAGGTTTTGTAACACATGAAGACCTCAGAAATGCGGACGTTAATGTATGTTCCCCTGGGCAAAGTAATTTCCTTTTGCATTTGGGGAATCAGGTCAGAACGTGAAAATTAATTGTTAGAACCAGTCTCAAATTTTTCGGTAGTCTTTTTCTGTCATGAAAAACAGAGGTCACCAAATCAAAATGCAACATTTTGTAGAGAACTGCAATTAATACATTGCTAACAACTTCATTTTGAAAACTGAAATTTACTGTGAAGTAAGACAAAAAGTCTTGGAGTGCTTGGGTAAAATAAAGTCAATATCTGTGTTCCTTGGTCATGTTTGATTCAAACCAAACTGAAATCCCAGGACTTTCTTGGCAGCTTGGAATTCTGCAGACCTGTTCTGTTGCTCCTCCTGGAAATGCTGTGGGTCTCCAGGCTGCCTGACCAGTGCCATGAACAGCAGAGGCTGTGTGTGCATGGAGGAGCAAACACCAACAGTAATGAAGCAATCATAATTTTTAAGGTTTTAAAGAATCTCTGGAACATGAAGATCAGGTAGACATGCAAGGCAAACCAAGTGACTCAGGTGCTCTGGCAATCCACCGTTTGGAAGAAAAAGCCCAGAAGCAGATTTCTGCTGAGATACAGGGGTGGAAGCCTGCCAGAGGCACACCTGGAAGCTCTCTCTCCCCATGAGGCATTTCAAGACAGACCCATGACTGAAATTTTCAGCCAGTGATCTGGAAAGAGTTAAAATCACCTGTGTGCATCCTTGTCCTGGTTCTGGTGAGGGCTGAGCCTTGGCTAAATATCTCCCTGCTGAGGAGGGATGGTCAGGTTCACAGAGGCTTTCAAAGCCATGGGGCTGCAGTGGCCCTACTGTAGTCTCTCTTCCACTTTTGTTGGCAAAAACAGTGCTTTTGTGTTTGGTACAGATCTGAGGCCTCTCAAATCCATGAAGCAGTTTGTTCAGTGCTGGGAAACACTGAAGAGGAAAGAGAACAGGAGGACTTGGAGCATTTCCCTGTTTGCCCTTGTGTAAAACTCCACAGATGGCAAAGCTGTTTTTTTGTTAGCAAGAGGAAAGAAGCTGCTCTCTGTTGCATCCAGGCTTGTTCTCAAGAAAGGTTTAGCCCAGCTCATCCAAAAGTAGAACACCTGCACATAGCTGTGTAGTACAAGCCTGTCCTGGTTTGACCTGGCAAGCAGATAAATACCGCAGAACAGCTTGCTCACTCTGCCCCACCTCCCCATGGACTGGGGGGAGAATATCAGAGACTTGTGGTTGAGATAAAAACTATTTAACAATGGAAATAAAATAAAAATACTACCACTACTGGAATATACATAATAATAGAATATACAGACAAGTGATGCACAGTGCAACTGCTCACCACGTACTCACCAATGCCCAGCCTGTCCCTAGCTAGCCATCCTGGAGGAGAGAATCCCTGAAACTACAGTTCCAGAAGAGAGAGAGGCTTCCTGGCCAACCCTTGCCTATATGCTGAGCACAACATTGCATGATACGGAATACCCACTGGCCAGTTTGGAGCTGTTGCTCTGGCTGTGTTCCCTCCCAGCTCCTTGTGCACCTGCACACTAGCAGAGCATGGGAATTTGAAAAGTCCTTCACTTCTTAGCAACAACTAAAAACATCAGTATATTATCAACATTCTTCTCATACCAAATCCCATACTAGATCCAAACCACAATTGCTATTCTAGCTACTAAGAAGAAAATCAGCTCTATCCCAGCCAAACCGGGACAAAGCCCCATCCGCTACTCATAAAATTATTTTTTAAAACTAGCTTTAAATTCTTCACCCTCTGGAAATAGGAAAAGACAAATTCTGCTGCCAATTTCTTTGTGTCCTCTGACACTTTGCTTAGCAGTAAGCTCAGGCCTATAAGCCTCAGCCCTGCCCCCTGGCCCAGCTGCCTGGCTGCAGTGGCATGGTGGGGTATGAAGAGTGATTTGGGTGGGCTGGGATTGGTGACACTGTGTGGTGTGTATCCTGTGAGTGTTCATAAGCTTCATTTGGGACGTTCACTGCAAGCAGCATGAGAGTAACAAGACACAGGTGTCCTGTCCCTGTGGCTTGGAGCAGTGAGGTGGGAGCTGACTGTGTTCCGGGAGTGCCCTGAGCAGAGCTACTGCATCCTCAGTATCTGTATTTAAAGCATAGGAAACAAGGTGTAACTAGGGTAAACATTTGGCAGGCAGGCAGAGGCTGTGCCTGCTCACTATGTTTCTGCAGCAAGCCATGGGTATGTGTGCTGTGCACTGCTGGGACTGTGAGTGGAGGGAATTAGAGCTTGCAGAGACATTAACACCCATTTTTGGAAGTCTAAATTTGCAGAAATGTACTGAAAGTACTGGGAGTACAAGAGAGGACTTATTTTCTGGGTTTTTTGTTTGGTTGCTTTTAGTTTTTTTGGTGTTTTGTTTGCATTTTTTTGTTTTGGTTTGTTTTTTGTCTTTTTGGGTTTTTTTGTTTTGTTGTTTTGTTTTGGAGGGGAAATGCTGAAGAGGGAGTGTGCTTTCAGACAGACATTAGAGACAGTTGAAGTCAGCATGAAATTTTGCAGCTGGGATACTTGTTAAGGATCTAGTTAAGGAAATACACAAAAGGCTACATAGTTTGCAAGCATTCCCCCTCCACTGACAGGAGGATTTTGCTTATCCGTAGAAATATTTGGAAGCTGTAGTTTGTTCCAGAGTCTGTGAGCAAAAGCATTTGCACAGGCTGTACATCACATTTCTGAACAGTCTTACTCCATGATGTTTGCAGTAACTTAAGGCATGCAAAGAAAAATGGATGTATTTTTTCTTTTCCTCTCCTCTCCTCCATGCCTTACAATATCTGCAGTGCTTCTAAAATGGTCTATTAAACCATTGGTGTTTAGAAGTCATAATTGCATTTAACATTTTCTTCTTGGTGTCTGGAGCCCTTTATTGCTATAGACCTGTTTCACCAGGCAGTAAATTAGAGGCTGGGGCTCCCTTCCCTTACTCTGCCATTCAGACACCAAACAAAAGACCCTCTTTGCCCTCCCACCAGCCTGGTGGAGGTGCCAGCCTCTCATCTATGTGCCGAGTTGCTTCCCTGTCATTTCTTGCCTTACTATCTCTGATCTGCTCCCTCATCATGCACTAATGGTTTTCATAGCTAAATTTGTAGTATCCAGGATTCCTTTAAACTTCAAACCTTCTCTAGAACTCACCTAAAAGACTGGCAAGATCCCCCAAATGCTTTCTTCCTTGTGGCAACGAAACTCCAGAGCAGAGGAATGGGCTCCTGAAAAACACCAAGAGCTGGATGTGGAGCTGTTGTTAGTGCCCAGGATCAGTTCGCTGAAGGAATCCTGGGTTTCGTGGAGCAGCTGAAGTCACCATTGAGTCAGCAGGGCACATGGGGCCTGGTCAGAGCTGCTCTTTGGTTCTGCACATGGTCTGTCAATCACAGAAATTGTGTTTGGAGGAAAAGCCTCTCTCAATAAGCCCTTGCTCAGATAACTCCAAACTGGGCTCAGTAAACTGGCCCTTGAGGAGCCACAACAAATTCCCAAAAGATTTAGGAAATGCTAAATGGAGATTCTGTCTCCACCATAGATAACAGGGAGCATTTCAGAGAGGTGGGAATGGCTTGATCATCAGATACAGATCCTCCTCACTGCCTGGGCAGGATCCCCCAGCTACCCAATGCTGCTCTTAGCACTGTTAGCATGGCTCATGTTTCCATTACTTCAGTGTTCCTTGGGAGACCAAGGCTTTTACCCACACCAGCTAGTGTGAGGGCATGAAATGAAGAGTTTGGAGAGATGTTTGAAAGGTTAAGTCCAAAATCCCTTCATAAGTCTGTAGACACTGCTTGCCAAGCTTGGTCTTTCATATTGTGTGTCATCTATTTTGCAGGTAAATATACTTACTTGCTGCCCACCCAGCACAGGTGCACACTTATCCTTTGTGATGTGCTTTTTGTGGAGCTGCAGGATATGCTATGACTTGAAGCCAAGTGGAGCCTTCCCATTGACTCCAGTAAATTTGGATTATTACTCCCTTAAAATCTCAGAAATACCTTTATCCACCAACCCACGGACACAGACTGTGGCTGAGTAAGCTGGGTTCTTCTCAAGATACACAAGCTGTGCGGTGGGGCTGGTGAGGTTTGCTGGGTGAGATCTCAACAGAAGGTACTCTCTTGGTGTGTGGGAAGCACCGTGCATTAGTCACTCTTTGTCCCAGCATGATTACTCAGAAAAATCTATTTATATTGCACCTGATTAAAACTCAGTGAATGTTTTGTGTTTCCCTAACTGAAACATTGCTCATTATGACTAAGCAATAAGTCACAGCCATGTGTGTGGTATTATTCAGAGTTTATGTATGAGGGACTGAGGCACAGCAAGATTAAGCCAAAGCCAGTTCCCACTGATGTGGATGTCTAATTGGAGATGCTGAGGAGCTCTTCTTTCAGCTCACCCATCACAGCACCTTATGTCATATGTTCAGACTTCACTGGCAGCTGTGAGTGTTGGGCATGTCTATAAATCAGAGCCGTGGTCTCCAGTCTGGCACAGGGTGATGAGGAATGCACTGGCAGTGGTCAGTTGTGAAAAGCTTGGCTGCCTCAGTTGCTCTGTGGAGCAACTTTTCTCTCCAAAGACCTACTCTGCAGCTGAGGCACAAATGCAATGCAGTTCCCATCAGCGCTTTGCAAGCTGACTTAACCTGAAATTATCCTTGATCTTCCTGGAATTGCATTCTTTACTGTGTTCAGTCACTCCAACAGGTGACAGTGATGTTACGATATTAGGAACACATATAAAATAAAAAAAATACGCTGACATGTCATAACTAGTTCTCTAGTAATAAGCATACTTGTTATAATAACTTGAAATTTTACTAATTGTTTGGAGCTACTCTACAATGTCAAAAGCCTTGCACACAGACACCTCTGATAGAGGCAGCTATCCCTGGGGTGCTAAATCTGTCATTTTCAGTATCTCTTCTACCCCAAACCAGAGGCTCCCTGGTTCATCCTGCTGCTGCACCAGTCAGCTGGCCTTCTCACACCCATCTTACTTAGGCACAAGATTATAATCCATTTGTACCACAGGCATATGAACCACATGTGGAAAGGATTTGGGGAAGTAAACTATTATTTCCTGCATCGATTATAAATTCCAAATGATGTATTCAGACATGACTGTTTGAAAACAGACAGTACATTGATGAAATGGAAGCAATTTCTCAGGGTTTGATTCACCTTACTGCTACCAACTCTTTGATGTTTATTATGAGCCTCGTAAGATTTGTTTGGGTTTTTTTTTTTTTTCTTTTCTAAAGCCCAGGTTTCTTGGGTCATGAGGTTTTGGGGATTGTCAGGACATCTATGCACTGTCTGTTTTCACCCAATCAGCAACATATGGGGAGTCTTATGCCACTGAGGAATTTTTTTCAAATATGTTTCAGTCAGGTATTTGAACATCTAAGGCACAGGGAGAGAAGCATCATGTGGGAAAGTGCAAGAGAATATTCAGTGTGTGAAACAGGGCAGGCTGAGGCACACAGTACTCACATGTGTAGGCTGGAGAGTAATATTTCCCCAACAAAAACTGTCTTTTTAAACATCAACCACATTTTTGTGTGTTTTTATTTTGAGTCATTTAATGAAAAGATTGGAAAGCTCGAGGGAAAGCATTCAGTCTGCTCACAGTTTTTCACAGGAGGAATGTTTGCTTTCTCAGCAAACTCCTCTCCCACAATTACTTGGTTTCTTCAGATCTTTGTGGAGCCTCCCTATACAAAGTAGCTGAAGAGTCTTTTTGCTGCCCTTTACTACTCCTGGCCTACTCTAATGTCCTATATAGGGCAGGGGAGTAAGAAGAGAGCTCTTCACTCTTCTCCCACTATGCTGGAAGAGGGCTACCACTGAAAAGTGGCTAGATGACACATTTTTGTTGAGGCCTGATGACTCTCCCCTCCCCAGTGTAGGAGACTCATCACTCAGATCAATCCAAACATGACTCACACCAGCAAGGCTTCAGCACCATTTTGGGCTCTGGGGATACAGAAGGACCATGAGATTCTGAGTGTGAGCATCTCCCTGCTTCTTACTGCTATTGGGAACTCAGCAGGCCAGAGCCAGTTCCTGGAGCAGCATGTGTGCTCCTGTGCCACGTCCTCACTCTGTAGGTCAGGTGTCCCTGCAGGGGAGAGGGGACAGAAGAGCACCCCAGGGTGTATGAGAGCACTCAATGTTGCATCCCTGTGAGATACAATGGTAGCCAGGAGCTGAATGTCTCCCTGTTGTCCAAGGGGGAGATACTGGCTTAGAAAATATTCAGTTTTCCTAAAATGCTTTTACTTTCACCCACAGAAATCTACATCAAAGCTGAGCGCATGTTTAGCATTTGCTTCCTTTTCCTAATGAAGTTCAGCAGCTGGGTTATCCTAGATAACAGTGCCCAATCTTCAAAGATTTCCTTGTTCCGAAGAAATCTACCTCATTAATTAAGCTCCTTTCAGGGAGATAGGAGAACCTGAAGCAACTGGACTGCTTACTAAGTTGACACGAAAGGCAAGATGAGGCTGTAGCATGAGTCTGTACCAGCACAGCCCTGAGCCCACCAAGACAGCTGTGTCTGTGCCCCTTGGAGTGCCTGTGTTCTCAGAAACAAACTCGAACAGAGCTGTTTGGAATGAGGACCCAGCACAAGGAGATCAAATTTACTTTCCACTACTTGATGCACTGCCTCACCACAGGCCAGCCTGTTTACAAATCATCTGCCTGGAGAATGTCGTGGAGCAAATGCATCTGGGCAGGAGCCCTGTTACGGCTTCCCCAGGCTTGGTCCGGTTCCTCTGTGCCAGATCATTCCTGACTAGCGAGTACCAGACTTCTCCTTTCAACAGTTAATGGTGTTTGATGAGCCCATGGAGATCCTTATATCCTCACATTTGTGTGTGTTGATCTGGTATCAGGCATCTATAAAAGATGCTCAATGGTCAGGGCTAGTCCTATGTTCCTGCTTGGACCTGGACATTTACTTTAGTTCAGTAAAAGGTTATTTGATTCATATTTATGCCCTCATTATTTCCCAAAAGGCACTTAGCAGAACTGACTTAATCTTGTCTAAATTTTCAGGCTTCTGCTTATGATTGGTTGCTGCCTCTGTATTTCCAAGACCTTATGCTAAATTTAGACAAGGAGGAGAGATTTCTCCTCTGAATCATAATTTTGTGAGATATCCATTGACTTCTGTGGGCACAGTATGACCTAAAAATCCCACTTACTGAACAGCCACGTGTGCTGGGGCTAGAAATGTTGATTTCTTCTTGCTAGCTCCTAGAACTCCTTTGTGTGAAAGTCGTGTGCCCTGTGGCCTGAAGGACACTGATGCAGGTTTCCAAAGACTTAGGATCACACCTTCCTTTCTTATATATAACCTTAGGCACATACTTCTTTAAAATTGATTCTCT
This sequence comes from Florisuga fusca, assembly GCA_038090715.1. Classification (NCBI taxonomy): domain Eukaryota; kingdom Metazoa; phylum Chordata; class Aves; order Apodiformes; family Trochilidae; genus Florisuga; species Florisuga fusca. Next base: position 9,940,093 of record JAAWXA010000014.1, read on the forward strand.
TCAACTGCACATCTTGTTCTGAAGTGATCCTAAATAAGTGATGTCTCTGCTGCAGTATGGTGCTCCCTGGAGACACCCAGGCTGAGACTTCTCTGGCTATTCCTCTGCTCTGCCAGCCCTGCCCATCTGCTGCTGCCTTTCCTGCTCTTCCCAGCACCTTGGTTTTATCCAGAGGTGGAATAGAAATCATCAAAATATCAATAAACAGAATTTATGGGACTATAGTATTGAACCTTAATATTCATGAAGTAGAACTGCAAAAGTGATTTCCTGCTTGTTGTGAAGATTAGGAGAAATTTCTTTGTGCTTTGTAGAGGAAAGTCTCTTCTGTTGTTTAATATCTTTATTAAAGGTGTCTTTCTCCAATCCTTATGCAATAAAGGTAGAATTTTACCAAGTGTTTGGTGATCACCGAAACCACAATAATGAAAGATGAGCCACTTGCTCATGTCACTGAAAGCGCAAAAGGAAATTACAGCCTTTAGCTGGGTTCATTTGGGATATGCTACTTAAGGTAATAGGGCTGGACAATCTCATTAAGATTTATTTCTACCCTGTTTAAACCTCGGTTCAACAGTACATCTGGGGCTGTATCGGATTTAACTTTGGCTTATGGAAGAGACTGAAAAAAGAAGTAAACAGAAAACATGATCAAGTCACTCAGTTGGCTGTGCCAGATGACTGCAAGTGTACAGCAAATACAGACTTGAGCCCAGCAGGCTTGGATGCTGAGGGAATCAGAACAAAGTTTTGTCCTATTACATTGCTCTGTCTTTTTTTTTTTTTTTTTTTTTTTACTAACAGAAAACACTTGACTCTGCTCTTCACTAGTGGTCGTTCATCATGCTCACTGGACTTGTTCCAGACTTGAATTTGTCCATACTCATTTGGGAAATGCATGGTTTAGGAAAAGTACATTTTCAAACATTTCAGCTTGTGTTGCATATTCCCTAAGTAGTCTGAGATGTTTACAAAGCTTCCAGAGCATCAGGCTTGTCATCCCCAGATAGTGATATGTGGTGACAGTAATGCTTCTATCATGTTCTAAGTGCTTGTTCTTGCTTCTGTTGAAGTCATGCAGATTGTGGGTTGTTCGGAAGCATTTATTTTCTCTGCTTCTTCAGTATGAAAGAATCAGAGGATCTTTCCACCTGGGAGAGGAGGATTTGCTAGATAGCAAATGCAGAACCCCTCTGAATTTACTGCGTTGTCTTTCTGGTAAGGGGGAACTTGGACACTTTAAGTGCTGGAGAGGGGCTGCGTCTTATCAGAAGAGACTGATGGTGATTGTGGCCTGAAGCCCAGGGGCTTTGGGATCAGACAGCCTGTAATCCACAGGCTGAACTGAGGCTGCCAGTGTGGTCCAGCTCCTCTTGCAGCAGGCAGCAGCAGGGCCATCTGAGGGCTCACCCTCACGGGAGGGTGGACCAAGAGGGCCTCTGGCAGGCACATGATGTGAATTGCAGAGGACGTGTCCTAAAGCACATCCTCAGCTTTGCTTCCACACAGCAACATACCTGATCCCTTCAGCCTGTGAAGGGTTTTTCTTGTTTGGACAAGCATCACACTCTCAACCCTTTTCATATTTGGACCATCCTTCGTGATTTACCAAGACCCAGGCTCAGTGAGCATATCCGGACACGCCTGGAGATACCAAGGCAGGGAAATGCATTTGGCCCCTTCCACACTTTCTGTGAGAGTCACAGCTGGGAAATAGATTCAGCATCTCTCATCTCCAAGTATGATTTCCTTGGCACTTATTTAATGTGTAAAAATGCACAATCAACACTGCCATGTAGGACAGGAATAATTTCTGCATGTTTGGAAGAAAACTAAGGGATTGAATAGAAAGAAAAATGGAGTTGGCAGTCACCATAGTATCAAACCTCTATTTACAAAACTTCTTTGTGAAGTTTCCATGGTCTCTTTTCTTCAGTTTCAGTTAAACCCACCATAGTCACTGCCCTGAAAAGCCTGTAATCTAAACATGGAAACATTTAAGTCATGCACTAAAACAAGAAAATGGAGCTGCATGGTGTGATCTGGTGCTGTGTCAGGACCCACAGGCTGGTCCTGGTGGAGCTGCAGCAGCCCTATTGTGTAGAGCAGCACCCAGGGAAATGCCTCCTGCAAGCCCCAGAGCTGCCCTCCCAGAGAATACCCTTGTGCAAGCCTCAGAGATGCCATGCTGGGGGGAAAACCATCATCCAAGCCCCAGAGATGCTGTCCCAGGGAGGAAACAAGTCCCAGATCTCTTGTCCCAGGAGCCTGAGGCTGGGCCAAAGCTGCCAAGAGCTGTTTGTTAGCCTGATGATCTAGGACATAACATGGCCCCTCAGCACCTCTGCAGCTGTGTTTCCAGCACTGCCTGAGGCATCTGTGACTTGTCCTCTCTCACATGATGTAGGTGTGCTCAGGCCTGAAGGAAGCAGAATAAAGCTCCATCTGGTTTTGGTGGCTGAGTTGTATGAAATGCAGTTCAGACTCTAGCAGAAAGCAAGAAAAATTAATTGTGTATTCAAACTTCATTCTGCTTTAATCTGGAATTATTAAGGATATTTATATTTTTAAGCACAATGTTTAACCTGACAGTGCCACATTGAAATGCTTTATATAAGCTCATTAGAAGCTTCTGTGCTGTGTCATATTTATTGCAATTAGCAAATATTAGTGGATCAGTTGAACTGCATATTTTTTTCTGTCCTGCTACTCTTTTGTTCCTCTGTCTCCTGCCTGTCATAACCTAAATGTAGCCTAGATTAGATCCTTTCACACATCAGCCTTTCTGTCTGACAAGTCCTAAAGAAAGAGAAATAAAAAGAAGGAAAAGGAATAGAAAATTAACCATTAGAAGCCTCTGAGAAATCAAAAGAGTCTCTTAGATTAAGTCCCTCACCAGTGCCAAGCCTAGCAGCAGTGCCGGTGGCATTAGTGGTGCTAAGTCACTTAATTCTGATATGATTCAGAATCATTTGTAGCTATCGGCTTATTTAGAGTAAATCCTCTTCCTCCCAGGTCTTTTGTTTGCCATCTCTTGACAAGCTGTGTTGCATATAAATGAACTTGTACGGAATGTGAAGGAGGGGTATATTTTCATTCGTAGTCAGGTTTCATGCATGCAAATGCTCCTGTAGAAGTACTAGTAATGAATAGCATTAATAGTTAATGAATCCAGTCCTTATTTTGGTTTATTTTCAGTTTTTTTAGCCTTTACTCAATTATAAAACATGAAAAATGAAAGTAAGTTTTGCCAGAATAAGGAGACATGACCGTTTTCAGAGATACTTATACCTTGCTCCAGACCTTGCATCCCTGGATCTCTCAGGATGGCTGGAACTTGGCCTCTGAGGTCTTTTGTGGTTCATGAATGAATCACAGGCTGCTAAGACACCATAGAGAGCTCAGGTTCTCAGGAAGGAACAAAGGTTTGGGTACTCAAGTCTCAGATCCTGTCATGAGTGCTAGATCTCCAGCATCCAGTGTAAGTGCCAAGTCAGACCTTTCAAAGTGCCAGCTCAGACCTTTCAGCTCAACTTGCCACTTCTGTGTGTACCCACAAATGCCTGAATCCTGACATAGCTGAGCAGAAAGCACCAGTGCTTATCCCACAGCTTCTCAAGCATATTCAAATCCTCCAGCAGAGAGCATCCTAACTAGCTGGGCTGGGATGCAGAAGCATTTAGGAAGCAGTGTAAAAATCAGTACTAGACCTTCCACCACAGACCTCACAGACCTTTTCTTTAGCGGTGCCGTGTGGCTGCGCAGGGGAAGGACCTCTGGTCCCCTGCCAGGTGCCAGCCCTGCTTGGCTTCTGCGGTGCTAGATGCTAATGCACCTTCTGCCCCGTGTGCTGGCCTGCACTGCCTGTGCTTGATGGTAGCTGGAAAAATGTCTCTTTTACGAGGCTGTTATTTTTTAAAAAATTTTTGGAAAGGGAGGAAATTAAGGTTCCTGTGAAGTTTGCTTATTCCCTTTACAGTTGCATAAAAATGCACCCGGACTTCACCGTCTTTATTTACAATGAACTTACTGCAGAAGCACCAGACAGGAAGCAGCAAAGAGAAAAATGGTTTTTCATTTACTGTAAACATTAAAACTGTCACATGAGGTTTGGAGGTCAGAATTTAGAGTTCATTTTTGGTACTTGGGCAATTATGGTCCCTGTTTAAAGGAGACCTATTCTGCATTTATTAATAGCCTAGGTTTAAGGTCCCAATTCACAGGCATTTTCTAGGTCTGTTCTTTTCTAATGGAGTTATTTGGGTCTTTGTTTCTTTTCCCAGCTGATGCCCTCTCCTCCTAATCCTAGTGTCCTCCAGTGGGACAGCCTGCTACTTCACTGCTTGGAAATCCATCCTGGAGTGTCTCTTGCAGGAGATGTACTCCAAGTGCTTACCACTAAATAAGCTTGGAGCCCTGAAGGCCATTGCATAGTGCTATGTGTCATTGCTACAAAGAGAAATTAACAGTTGCAAGATGACTGTATGTAGTTTGCAGTCTTGTCTGGAAATATTCACCCTGAGTCCGTCTCATTCCTTATTCAAATCTTACTGTTGATTTCAGGGAGCCCAGCTTGGATTTAATGTTAGGATTGAATTTGGGTTCATAAAATCTCAAGATCTCATCAGTTATCTTTCTTTTAAGTTGTTTGTTTCAAACATGCATCAGACAAGTGTATCTTTATCCTGTTGTGTGTTGCAAAATATCTAATCCTTATGGGCCTGTACTGTTTGAACTGAAAAATGTTGTTAATGCCAACTCCTATGGCCTTTCCAGGCATGGATTTAGGATCAGTCTAGAGATTAATACCTTGACTAATAGTGAGGAGCATTAAGAGTGGGACAAAGATAGGGTCAGATTACATAAAAAGAGAAATGCTGCAAAACCCACTGATAAGCAGAAAAGAGCAGAATATCTCATGGATGAATTTAGCAGTATTTCAAAGCTGGTCAGTCAGAGATGAAGCCAATTACAGGTCTAAAAACCGGAGTCTGTATTCCAGTTATGTTAGCTGTGATCTTGCACTAGTTGGTTCTCAGAAAAACTGAAAAGAAGCATAAATATTGCCTATAACTCCCATTGCCAAAGACAATATAAGTGGTATTACTTTCAGACACTTACTCATTCTGAGGGAGCCCCAGCACATGAGTCTGGCTGTGCTTTTTGGCTGCTGGGGACCAGCAGTTTTCCTCTTCGAGTGTGGAACTGTGCATGCCTGGCTTTTGAGGGAAAGCAGGGATAAATCACAAGTTTGCTGATGTTGCATTGCTAACATGATGTGCGTTGTCTAAGCATGTGCAGTATGGATCAGGAGCATGCTTCTTGAAGGGAAAATGTTTGTCCTTCGTCAGTGGTAATGGCATTTCCTAGCAAAGACAGATCATGTCTCTAGAAAAAATTTTAAAATGACTGCCAAATAATGTCAGTGAATGTATAAAAAAATAATATGTTATTATTAAAAAAAAAAAAAAAGACATTAAAACCAGGTTTGTTTAAACTGAGGAGACAAAATATTCCGTAACTATCACTACCCAAACTATTTGTTTATTATTTCCCTTAGCAGCAAAAATTAAAACCAGCCATATTTTAGTAGTTATCAGTGAGTCCCTGGATCAAAAGATAAAAGATGTCAAAAATAAGATCCCATTAAAAGAAAAAAAAGAAAAAAAAAAAGAGAGGAAAAGAACCATTAATCACAGCATCCCAGATTTTTTCCCCTGGAGCCAGTATTCGTGGACACACCGAGTAGTAATCCTGGGAAAGGCCTGACTCAGGAAGGCACAGCTGAAGGGATGCTCTGGAGGAAAAGCAGGTTTTAGCACCTCTCTGTTGGGCCTCAAATCAGTAACAGCTATACACACTTGGCTCTTTCAGCTAAACAATTTATGATTTATCCACCCTCCACATTTCAGTAGAGATAAAGAAGCCCATAGTGGAATGGAAGAAGCATCTTTTTCCCTCATTCTTCCTCTGGATTCTTAGTGATGAGTGCAGCTAGCTTAAGGTAAAAAAAAAAAAAAAAAACAATCCAAACAGACCCCACTTCAGCTTCAAAATACTTGTCAATAAGCTCAGTTATACATTCATAAACAGACCCTTGCACTACTAGGATATCATCAAAGGGCTCAATTTAATTTTCTCCCAATCCATGGCAATTTACAGGACCACGATTTAAACCCTGGACATCACCCTGAATGTGTATGTTTTGGGGGATGGGAAGTTAAATCACATGAAGCTTTCTTTCTCATACAAAGCTTTCTTTAGCTGTATCTCAAGAGGTCGTTCAGCACAATTATTCATTACTTGCATAAATCAGAGCAATGCGAAGAGATCTGCCACTGAAGTTTAACAGCCTTTGCCTGTATCTGTTACTGTTCCAATATATCTAAACTGAGAAAGGGATGATTCCTTGGTTTTGTTTGTTGGGGGTTTTTGTTTGATTTTGGTTTGTTGTAATGCTGTGTGTTCCCAGGAAAATAATAGACAGTGATTTATTTATGAAATTCCTAGAGCGGGAGGAAGTCATTCTTGGGTCTTGCTGCCATGGAGGGAGATAAATAGACTGTCCTAATATATTTAGCTAAAGAAGATATAAGCCATAGGAAAACAGACTGAGCAAGACAGGAGAGACATATACAAGCTGGCATGGAAGATACTGAGCCAGGGAAAAGACTGTTTAGATAGAGGCACTTAAGGGTACTCCCCCCCAACAAATGAAATATCAAGGGCATAACTAGCTATTTTTAGCAGCAGTGCCTACGTTTCTATTTCCTTTTATCTTGAGAAAACTGAAAAATATATACGGAACAATACTGGACTCAGAGTACCCTTATTTTGGGTGTGTAGCAGGGTCCACAAACATATATATATACACATACACATATACACATAAACACATATGTGCATGTATGTGTCCATGCAGAAGTAGTTCATTCTTCCAACATACATCCTCACGTGGGGACAGAATGAGGGTGCTCAGGCACCCTTTGTACTTCCACTCCTGTGCTCCCCTGCTTTCCCTTAGCTCCAGTGCAGGGATCAGGGAGATTGTGTCTTCTGACATCCTAATAATTGCTCTGGGCAAAAAACTTTGACTTCAGCTCTGGGGATCGTGTTATAATCCAATAATTTAGCCCAGTAATAGAAACTATTACACAATACTTGTTTTTATCATTCCAGTCACCATTTGGAAGTCAAGGACTGAAGACCCTGTATGGTTTGCAGCAGGATGTTCCATTAACACCTCTATAAAAAAGCAAAAATGTCTCCATTGGCAGCACTTAACAATTTTCTCTATGACTTTGATGACTATTCACTTTGAATGGAAAGTGCTTTTCTGCACCACTGAAGCATAGCTGGTATGTTTCCTCCAAGCACTCAGAAACTCTGAGATGCTACCAGAAGGAATGCTTAAGAGAGCACATCAGCTCCTTGGCATGCACTGCCCAGCCTCAGACCCCGTACAGCCTCACTGCCTGCAGTGCTGCTGTATCACACACAAATCAGGACAAAACCTGCCCCATGGCATTGGGAGCAGAACAGAGATACTTCATCTGCCTGCCGGCTGTGTGTGATTACCAACTGGATTTCACATTCAATCCCTTGTATGAAGTTGGTGGTAAAATCTATGCAGGTCTAAGCTTGTTTCATCAGCTTGTATTGGAGAGCAGAAACAGTGTGTGCTCATCTGGTGGTGGGGGATAGGGAGGCTGTAAATTGAAGAGGCTGATGTTCAAATCCAGCAGATCAGCATAAAGCCCTCAGGATATTATTCTGGCTGCAATTACAAGTAACAACTATCAGGAAAAGAATGAGTAGGAGCCTGCCATGTAGTGAATAGAAATGTATCTCCTCAACTGTTTGTATTAATACTTGAGGCAAGGATAAATAGTTGTTGCAGTAAAGCTCTCAGTGACAAATTGATCTCCATCTGTCCCTGGCTGCCTCTAGCTTTTCATCACTCAAGACAGTGGTGGGTCATCAGCGTGGTAATTTTAAAAGCTTGGTAAAAAAAAACTATACCGATTTAAGAGTCTCCCTGTGTGACCTTTGCTTATATTCATAAGTGTTTCTCACACAAACAGCCCTACTGATGCTGATGCTAATAGGTAGATGGTAGAGACATTTTCCCTGTGACTGTCAGAGACTGGAGATGAGGAACAAAAGGTCCTTTCTGAGAGCTGCCCATCCATCTCCAATGCTCTGACTCACTTCACCTCATGTGGGACTGACTGCTTAGCAAAACCAACACTGCCATCTTTTTACCACATTTACAGGATCACAGCCTTAGGGCACACAAAGCCTCACTCACTTCAGCTGATTCCATAAATGCTGAAGACACAGAAGACACAGCCTTGTACTTACTCTGTACGAGCTGTCGAAAAGGCTTCTGTGTGAGAGGATTATGGCTACAGTTCAGATGCTCAGTGTTTGCTAGTAGAAATATTTCACAATGAAGCAATAGCATCACTGTGGGCTTGCAATGCATCAGCATCTGCTTTACTTCTCTTGGAGTCACCCGGTTTTTTATTTATTTGTTTGTTTATGTATTTTTGGTGTAAGACTATGAAGAAACTCAACAAATTGTTATGATTTTTATAAAACTAATTACTTAGCAAATAGAGAAAAAAAAAAAGCAGGCTCAGTTGTACAGCATAAACTAGCAATGCAAAATGGCAATGCAACACCATGTCAATGCAAATAGAAAGCTGAGCAGATTTGTGGTCTCCAACACACACCTATCTGAGCCTGCTTGTATACAAACACAAATCCAGCCTGGTGTAAATTATATGAACTACGTTATCATGTATCAAGTGTTTTCCCAGGTCTATGTTTTTACGAATATATATAATTTATGCATTTCTGACTATATAATAAGTGTTTCTCACAGCTGAAACAGGTGTATCAGCTCTTCTGTTTATGTCAGAGATGCTGTTGGATATTTCAGTGGATTTCAAAAGTACTTCTCCATGTGCTACCAGGTTCAAAAACCAATCAGTAATACAAGTCCACACAAGGCATCCAGCACAAGCCCTTGAAACTACTAATTCTTTTATTGCAGGCTGTGTACTCTCCCTTTCCAGTGACCTTGCCAACCTAAGCAGATTCTTATGACATCACCTTAATGCTGTGGCTTAAATACAGCTTAATTAATTTAGTGTCTATGCATTGCTGTCTGCTGCCATTGTATCCTTCACATAAATAAAAAGAAGAAAAGGCACCCAGCTGCTTGTCATGCAGAGCCCTTTGAGTCCTGGACATAACCCACCAGCTGCCCCAGGGCCATCACTGAGGAACATGAAGTCCATCCCTGAGGAACCAGCCCAGGCAGACCAAAGTGGAGCACCAGAGTTCTGTACAGGTCACCCGTTTCTTTCATTACTTAATTCCACATTGTCATGAAGATTATCTTGTAATTTATAACAGCTGGGATTTTAACTTCCTCTACAAAGTAATTAAATTTCCTTAAGTGTGATGGTGTCTTGGTGTTAAGTAGTAAGTAGACAGGGTTACTGTAACGATGTTTTCTCTAGTCTGGATATGATACTGTAAGGTACTGTCTGGGTCTGTATTGTCTTATTTATGTACCAAACTAGAGCAAGACAAATCTCAATGTTGAGCTCTGAAGAACTCATAGACTTGTTTTTGTTTCAGTTTTAACTGTTCACAGTGAGTGTTTAGTGTGAGTTTAGAACAGAGTAGCTTTCCTTTTTCTTCAGTACAGTCTGAAATGTAGACAGGTGGTATTAAAAAAACCCCTATAAATCTAAAGCAAGCTATAATACCATTAATGGTTTAACTTACTTTAATAAGAAAGGATTTGTTGCTTACTAATTTGAGATTATAGATAACTATACTTTCAGTCAGTAAGGAAAAAAGAAGATAAGAAATCAAAATACCTGATTTTAAATATATTTCCTTTTCCTAAGTAGTAGATCTGTACATCTTTTTTGTGTTAGTCATTAGCTAACAAAAGAAAACCCTGTCCTAAGATTTAGTTAAGAAAATCTGGGAATGTAGTTCATGCATAGATTAATCTATGTAGATTAAATAGCTGTATTGTATTTCTCCCTGCATTGTACAGCTTGGCAACATACCCCAGAACCAGATTTAAAAGAGAAGAATGTGTTGAATTTCTACTCAGCCCCAGAAATCCCATCTCTCCCATGGCAGGGTACAGGGACCACTGTTTGCAGATGGCAGCGGCTTGGTGGTCTGCAGGTGTGACCCCAGCCAGTGCTGTCAGTGATTGCTGTGCATGTGTCAAACGTCCAGGAGCTATTAGAAAGACGCAAGTACAGTGAGATCTCTGAAGCTATTTGGAACTATCCAGCTGGGAGGCTGAATGCCAGGATTTGTGGAAGAGCAGATATTTTTCATTTCTAAGTAAAATCTCTGAGAGAATCCTAGGATATGTACTGCCTGCAGTCTATAATTGATTGAATGAGGAATCCATCCTCATGGCCTCTTCTCTGTTCAAAATGAAGAGATAAGATATCTATATGTATATAAATGATACTACTTCTAACCATAATATTGGAGTTCACATTGCCCAGCATGTATGGGAAAAGTTCCCCAGCATGCCAGGCACATAGGGGACAGTGGGTTTTGGTGGGTACCAAAAATCTGTGCAGCAAACAGCCACGCTGGGTCCCCTCCTCCGTGTGTACTGGTATTGGCACTGAGCCACGCATGCGCCCAGGCACTTCACTGGCTTTTACTGCACCCTGATCCTCTCCTCCAGCCATGTCATCCTCAAGATGTTTTTCCATCTTCTCCAATCAGATTAACCAGCTGCTTGTGCTCTCAGGACACTGACATCCTACAGAGGATGTACTACAGACCTTGGTCTGTCTCTTGCCTTCATGTCCACCCACTTGACAGCTGTGTGCTTGGAATGAGAGGATTGTGTCTGGCTTGACATGCTGGGGCACCTATATTCTGGTTTCTATGAGAGGGACCCTTTTAATACCCTTGCACATGCTGAGCTGCACCTGCGCTCCCTCCAAAATGGGGCTTGAAGTTGTACTTTCCAGAGGGAGATGGCAGGGGCAGACGTGCCATCTGCTTCAGACTGGTATTGCCTTCCAGAACATTTTAAGGGATGCTTGCTGGTAGAAATGAGGTTTGTTACGTTCCTCAGGGTGTCATTTGGCACTGTGGGATGGTAACAAGTGATTAAGTTGGTACCTCTGAAGAGGGCAAGCTGCAACCACAGCTGAAACCCTTGATTCTTACCAAGGGCATGGTGAGGAGCTAACTAGTTGCTGGTTCTATGTAAATTTGAAGTAAATGAGTATGTCATAATGATCACAAAGGTTTCACATACTTAGATGGAGACTGTTCTTTGATTGTAAGATGACAGAACACAACTTTTTCATTTGTGCCCACAATCCACACACAGCACTGTAACTCAAACTAATGCATACAGATTTCCATTACTGTGTTTGAAGTCTAGAAAGGAACCCAGTAAACCCCCAAAGAGCATCCCATATATTCAAACTACAACATAAAAGAATTTTCTGTCAATACATGCATTTGGAAATGCCTGTTTCTTTGTTCTTAAAACAGAACTAGAGCTTATTGCCAGTGAAATGAGCAGTCATTGTACCAATCAGGTGGTCAGCAAACGACTAACGCAGTGTTTACAGGACAAAGTTTGGCCTTCACCATGCTCCACAGTACCTAGAAGCAGTTGTCATCACTACTTTCTTACTGTTTTCCTCCAAGATCTTTCAACTTTACTGTAACTAGACTTGTGAGGCAGTAATTACTATGAATATGCATGTATCTTCTCTCATCAATTTTCTCTGACACATGTTTTAAGTAGAGTAACAAAGATATGTGGACTAGGCAGGCTGTAATTGTACATGGGGTGTTCTTTTTTATGAAATAACTTTGAATTGAATGTCAGTTATTTTTATTGGGGTATTCACTACAGCACTCAAGTATTGATTTTGCCCCCATGAACACTAAATACAATCATCAATAGAAGTTTATTTGGATGGAGCATATATCTGTGATGCTGTGTTGCTTGCTGTATTGTATCTACAACAAATGTTAGCTGCAGAAGATGAGATAAGGTGCCTGTACCCAGCTCCTACTCCGGCCATACCAGAGCTGAAAGCATAGGCTGGTTTACATGTACTGCACATGTTTTGCATGACTTTTGCATAGTTTTACATTTATTGCCTGATTTTACTAACCTCATGTTTGCAGTACTGTGCTGCAGGCATATTTGCACATTAGAAAGTCTGGACAAATGGTGACATGGTCACTACCCATTTGCCTTAATCACTAATGGTAAAGCTGGTCTGCTTTTTTAAAGGAAAACTAGTACTAAGCTAGCTAGTCTCCTGAAATACAACTGTCTATATTAAGATTTTTCTTTCTGCCTAGAAATTACAATGTTTATTGTAGTAGCTACTTATGAAAAAAAGTATTTTTTAATAATTTCTTCCTCTAATAATTATCAAATAAGGTTTTTCAGAAACAAGCAGTGAGACAGAAACATTTTCATTTTACACTCTGAAAGGCCTTCTTTGCGTAGAAGCATTTTTCAGCATATTTTTTAGATCCATCTGTCAAAGGAAGATATTAAAGTGGACGTTCCTTATCTTTTTATATATTATGGGCCTAATCTGACAGCTTTTTCTTATGCTCATTTCCTGTTCTTTCCACTGCCCTTCTGAAACATGTAGAAACTCTCCCTGAACATTTATTTACTACTTTTGGCAGATGAAATTTTCCACAGCACAGTTTCTAGGCTTATAAACATCAGCCTCTAGAAGTACTAACTCCTAAGTGTATGTGCTGACATACTAATAACACCGACTGAGAAACAATTTTCCCCACTCCATCTTCTATACTCATCCTGCCAAAACTGAAGTTTCTTTCCTATTCTGATAGGGGCTTGGACCATGTCTCTTTTAGTGTCCTTTGTTCATAGAGGCATGCAGGGGTGTGTCACTACAGTCCTAAAAAGTGCTCAGTCACTTGGGGTGGGAAGGAGGCTGGAAAGCCCTGTGCTGCAGAGCTGTGCAGTCCAGGGGAGCATCGTGACATCCCCCCTCCTGAATGGAGCCATACCATCAGCCTGAGCATGTCACCTCATTTGAACTCCCACATTATATAAATCAATGGAAGAGGTTTTAAATTTATCCAAGAATATCCCCATGACAGGAGTTTGAAGGCATTTCCCTTATTATGAAATCTCAGCAGTTAAACTCATATTCAGGCAGAACTACTGATGGGAAGATCCCTATTAGAGCTAGAATATTTTTTCTCCTAATAACATTCAAGACCTCACTACATAGTATTACATTTTGAATGAGGTCTTCTATGCAGTAAGGTTTTACTGATCCCACTGTTGCCAAGTTTTGCTTTCAAAATCCCAGTGGAACATTTTTACCAGGCCTATTAGGTAATGCACACAACTTTTGGGCACAAATTCACTATCTCCTATTCAATGCCCTCATGCTAGACCTTGCCAATAACATAGATGGTTTTTTTTCCATAAATTCCATCAAACATGGTCTGGAAGCCATACTTTTCATTTTTCCTGCTCATCTCTGCTTGTATGCATTTGTATAGTTGGTCATTATCCTTTAACAAAAAACTTTCTGTCTAATTTAACATCTCTTGAAAATAAAATTTCTGAGCAAAACAGAAGAAAGATCAGTCTCTATTCTGTCCCAGTTTTAACTCTTTTGTAAGCCTCAGAAATATTTTAAATTTTTAAGATGTGAAATTTTGTATTGTCCCAAAAAATTAATAAGGAAATATTTTTTTCCAGAACATGTCAGTTGTACAGATTTTGCAATATGTCTTTCTTCTAGTTTGCATTTTGTCAGGCCAAAAGTAGAAGTTTTAAAATTTATGAATCTTTCAAGTGCTACTTTCCATAGGGCACTAACCACTTTGTATTTTCCAAGGATTTACAGATCCCTGGGCTGTAATAAATACATTTGACTCCAAATCAGTTTCATGGAAGTCTTGCCTTAAGCAAAGATTTAAAATCAATCAGTGACTGAATGTGGGCTGACTCTCCAATTCTCAAATGACTGCCATAGAGCATTCCAGTTGGGATAGGAGCCTGGGGGAACATCAGGGCTGTTGTCAATGTTTAAGGCTCCTCCTGTGAATCCCCTGCCAAGGAATGGCCTATTCATCTGTTTTAGTGGATCCTTTGGTCATTTCTGTTCTATTGCCTTTCTTTCAGTATTGCTTAAGAAACAGTCCTGTACTAACCAGAAGATTAATGACATCACCTAATTGGTTTTGCTATCCTTAGAGATGATGGGCCAAATTAATCCCTGTTAGAGCTTCATTAATCTTTATGGATTTACACCCAGGATTAATTCGTCCCCATGATACTAATCACTTGCTGTGTGGTCTGTGGAAAATCACTTAAATTTTCATGTCGGTTTTCCATTCCAGCTGAAAAACGGGGGACAGTAAGTCTGAGTTCATTGCAGACATATGCTTCAAACACTCCCAGGTTTGGTTAAAATAGAAAACGCTTTTTAATAAATGAACATTTTATTTCTGAATACTAGTTTCAGCTTGCACTTGTTTTTTTCACTTCTTAGTGAAGCCTGGATAAAAACATCTCCTCGTGGGGGTGTGGATGTGCCTGATATTTATACTGAGAAAAGTCTTGGCACTATAGAGCTTGGTGGGAATTTATGTGCTGATTATCCCAGGCCCAGGGTGTCACACTTCAGGTTTTACAGAAGTCACACTTGCACAACCAGAGGCAGAATTCAGCCTTTCTAATTTCTGCTTCATTTACGCCAATTTCTACAGCTGTTCCGCAGTGAGAATATCACTGAAGATAGCAGGAATTTTGGTTAAATAAGGATTACAAGATTAATCCCTCTATCTCCACTCATGTTTATTTTGGCAGTCATTTAGACTGAAGATCTCTGGAGCTCCCTAGCTCAGGTTCTCTCTCTTCTCACAGATACACATCTAAACATGCCTCTCATGGATTAAAGTAGCAATTGCATTTACCAAGAAGCTTCTATATTTGCAGAAAAATGTTCTGGTAATGCCACCAATTAGATAAAACTAAGACTTTGTGTAGATAATAGAAAAGAATCTGCTGATAAGGATTGCAACAATTTATTTTAGCTGAGACCCATGCTAAAGGGTAATAACAAGCAATCCATTAGTTCAATGATGAAAAGCACACTTGAGTTTTACAAGCCATTCCCTTTCAATAACCCCAGGCACTATTACTCAACCAGAAAATATAGGTGTTGAAATCTCTTCTTCTCTACTTATGCATATTTAATGTGTTCAATTGCCTATATTAGCAAATATATGTATAATACAGAAGTTAAAGGGTCAGTTGTTATAGTCTTCTGCAGGAGGAAATTATGCAGTAAGATTTAATGATCTTCACAAAAAAGAAGATGCAGTGTGTTCAGTAAAGAAATAATTATAGCATTTTGTCATTCATTTGGTACAAGTTCTTTGAGTGATTTACAAATTTCTATGTAAAAGCAAGAATTTTTCAGCTGTATATTTTATTTCAGAGCCAGTATTAATTATTTCTTCTTAATTCTAGATACATAAAAGATGTTTTACCTACTTACAGGAATTCCAACAGACATGCTAGATACACACTGAAATCATCGTCAATTATTTATTTGAGTTGGCAAGGAAAAATGTTTTTAAAGTTTAATGAAGCCAGCAGTAATACACAGTTTCATGTTGCTGAGCAACAATACTGGTGGCCAGTATTTTTAAGGTAAAAGAATACAGTATAATCATGTTGATGCCTCAGGGCTCTGTTGTACCTCCCATAGTAAAGCTCTGGGGAGCGGGATCAAAGGGTGCAGCTGACTGCTCATGAAGTAGCGGCTTGCAGGTAAGGAGGAGAATCTTGGGGACAGCCCCCAGACTTCTCAGAGTCCTGTGGGGAAGCAAGATCTCACCTCCTTCAGGGCAGAAATGATTGAAAAGTTTGACTAAATTGATAGGGAAGCTTGAAAGTGTTGTAGGAAAAAATTGAACGCTATAGAGAGTGGTTGATCTGGCACTTCTCAGGAGTTCAAGGATGAAGAAACATTAAGCAAAATAACAGGAAGAACATGAATTTGATTAAAAGCAAAGCTTTTGCACAGTGAACAATCTGGCTATGGGACTGGCTACATCAGAGTGCAACAAAGGCCATACCCATGAAAGACTCAGAGAATGACAAGCAGTAATGCAGGCCATGCAATTGTTATTAGCTGCACGAGGCAGATTTGTTTACAGGAGTATGTATATAGATATATGCATATATTATATGTGTATCTTCATGATTCCTGAGACGAAAAAGCTAAACTGTGGAGAAAATTCTCCTGAGGACAAGCTGTTCTATAAATTCCTGTTCTATAGCAGACTGAAGCCCATCTGATACATGACCAGCCAGAGCACATATTTGGGTTAACCTGGAAATTCTTTTTCTTGTGAAGTTCTGTAGTAATTCTCCCCACAGGCTGACTCTTGCTTTGGGCTCATTCCTTTGTATTTGGGCCAAATCTCAATCCAATAAGACCAGTGTCAGTGGGGATGGAAGACTTCATACAGGGCTTTAACAGGAGTCTGGCTTCACAAGCAAATGGGCCTTTCCAAGTAGAAGTTACCCACTGACTTGACCACATCTGTCTAAACATATCCCTTACAGATAAAGGCAATTCCAGCTTCATGACAGACCACTGGGAAAGGTGTAGGACTGGAAGGAGCAGAGCAGAGTGCTGCCATCTCCTTTAGCACCAGCTTTTTTTTCCCTCCGATAATAGAGGGGTTGAAAATACACAGAACTACAGGTCCTTATTTATTAACCACATTCCCCAATAAAACATTGGTGCAAAGTGGTACCAGATTATCATCCTCAAGTTGTGTATATTTTTGAAAAGTGTACTCTGTGCCTATTGGGAATTACGGTTTTGAACATTCCTTTTTCTGCCCTCTCTGAGTCATATTCCCATCATTCCTATACCTCACAATATTTTCCCATTGCCATAGTGACTGCCTGTGAGGAAGGCACAGTCGAGTAACTTCAAGTTTTTACTGAACCCAAATTGCCTACCACGCTGGACCTCTGCTTGAGTTTGTCTTACATCAAGCAGATGGTATGAACTAAATAGCACTTTTTCTTTTTAAGATGATCATAGTTCCTTTCCAACACAGAGGTGATATTCTCACCTGTCTGATCTAAAAGTCCTCCCACTAAATCATTCCAGTTGGTCAGATCCTAAATATTCTGAGTAGGTAAGACCGTCTAAGTAGGCAGTGATTCCACACCTGGATTCTCTCAGAGCATCTGAATGAATTGAATTGCAGCAGTAAAATATGTGTTGCTCACTTGCATTTGTGTGTGCCAGCCCTCCTTCCTTCCCCTCCCCTCCGCCCCTGCATGGTGAATTCCTTATGCTTAGAAAGAGTTTGGACCAGATCTGCTTTTCTGAACACCTCCCTCTGTTGGACACAGATCCAAATGTCACAGCTTTCTCAAATGTCACACTCCTACAGCTAAACAGAATGACTAACCTGAGTTTCCTAAGTGTGAAGGTGTAATTTTAAACTTTGTGATTTAGGTTCTGGAATGTAGAAAAGATTCACATATTTTATGAATTTAAAAGTGTATCTTAGATAGTGAAAAATCAATTTTCTCTTGTGGAAACTATTTTTAATTTCCACTGTGAAGGGCAAGTCCAAAAAACAGATAGTCTAATCTTCAAGGTTAACAGTTATTTTAAATGCCAGTTTATGAGATTGTGCTGCTAAGAAATTAATCATGATATTATCACTCTTTTATGAGGGAAAGGGAGGGCAGTTTGTACAGAATGCCTATATATGTAGATGTCTGTGAATGCAGAGAAAAGAGCGGCATAAATGTATTTCATCTCATGCAAGGGAATAACACAAACATGCAGAAACATTCAGTTCTCTCCCAGCAGTACGTTGTGATATGAAGAGACCTACAGTCTGAGCATATTTTAAAATATTTTCAGATATACTGAGTACAGGTTGTCAGGAGTAACTGTAGGTGTACATGTTTGCCTGCTGAACAGCAATTAAACACTCCTTAGCTGAAAGCAAATACCACAGTCAGTGTGAATGGTGTTTTTATTCATCAGCTTGTCCATATGATCATTATAGGAGTGGATCCAAAAAAGGTTTTTGAACACTGGAATTAGGTTACCTAGGGATGTGGTTAAATGGCCATTCCTGGAGATGTTTAAATGACATGTAGATGTTGGGCTTAGGAATATGGTTTAGCACTGGACCAGGTAGAGTTGTTTGAACTCAATTATCTTAAAGGTCTTTTCCAACCAGAATGATTCTATGATTCTGTTTTCTTCATCAGCTGCTCTTGGGGTGGTAGGTATATATTGCAAATAACTTAAATGGGGCAAGAAAAGAAAAATGGAGCAATGTCCTAATTTCTACTACTCCAGCTTGATAGCAACTGAGACATTTTGTAAGTAGAGCAGGATTATTTGAGGCACTTTAGCTAATTACTTATGAACCTCACATGAGAAGAACAGCAAAATGCCTATGGAAGTGGGCCTGCAGCTCCTGTTCCCCAGAAAGATTGATGGGCTGAACAACCACTCAGTGAGTGGACCCTAGGAAGTCTAGGCTGGAAAAGACCTTGGGAGGTCATCTAGTCAGTCTGACCCAAGGCAGGACTAGCTATATCACATCAAACAGGACATATATTTGTCTCAAATAATTTCAGAGGTGTTTCATGGATGCTCTGCAACTTCCCCAGGCAACCTATCCCAGTGCTTTACTGCCCTTACAGTTTGAAAGTTTTTTTTATTCTAATGTCTAACCTGAAAGAGAGTCTTGATACATTTTAAACTGGACTTAGTGTTCCATCTGAGTTGTTATTAATGCTGAATAGGGTAGAAGGATTTCTTTATACATTTTCAAGATAACTTATCCATTGGAATGTGACACTTGACTTTTCCACTGCATAACATAGCTGACTCAGTCTCTGGTTAGTGGTCTATCCTTGGCTGAGTTATTTCCTAACCAGTTATTACCCACCTTCCAACAGATAATTCCTGTCTAAATGTGGTCCCTTTTACTGATACTTCCTACATTTCATCTTGCTTCTACAGATAGTTCCTTCAACCTGCCAAGACCTTTCTTTTTAAAATTTAATCTGCCTATTGACTAGCATACTTGAAGATCTCCCAGGCTGTGACCTGCACATTTACTAAGTATGTCTTCTGCTGCCTTTTTCAGGCATTAATGAAAATATGGACTATAATGGGACTAAGGACAATACCATGCAGAATTATATTTCATACATCCTTCCTTGTTGTGTCACTTTTTATGTATAATTACCTGAACAGTCTTACACCTGTTAGAACAGGTATAGCAGGGTCACCAAGACTGTGTTTCCTTATTTGCTTATGAGCATGTCATGAGTATGCAAAAAACCCTTACTCAAGTTGAGTTACATGACACTAACTGCCTTTCCCCTCTCAGCATAAAACAGTCATAGAAAGAACTAGACTGGTTTGACTGACTTTGTTCTTAAAACTAAAGCTGAATGCTACCCACTTCCCCCTTATCTTCTAGGCACTTACACCTAGTTTGTTTAAACAAATCCTAGATTTTGGAACAAGAATTGAATTTAAGCAGACTGATTGATAAGCTCAGACATTCTTTTTTTCCCATTTCCAGGACAGGCACCATGCTTTCCTATTTTTGATCCTCGAACACCCTAAACACCTAGTCACTCAGAGAAAAGTAACTACCTGTCCTGGGATCACTCTGCCCACTGAGGATCATAGGATGAAATCAGCAAGTCTAGGTAATTTGAAAACAATTATCTGAATACAGTCCAGCCATGAGGTGAATTGAACTGCAGAACTAGTTAGTCCTAGTAACAATCATCTATTTCCTTGGTTGATTTTCAGCTGGATTAGTTCCCTCATCCAGATCCCTGCACACCCTTACAAGTCATTGCAGCAGCAGGGCACAGGAAGGCAATGAGGAGGTGGGAACAGAGTGAAGCCAGGAGTTTTTGTCTACATTTTTCATCAGCAGCACTGAATTAACACATTAATTGAAATACAGCTTTAATGCCAACAGATACAAAAAAGTCATTAATCACTTGTACTTTCCCTGTGTCATCTGTCAATAGTTCTCTTGCATCCCTGAGTACTGGGCCAGCACTCCCCTGACCTTCTCTTGCCATTCATCTGTATTTACCCTAAATATTTCAATCCTTTTCCATATTCTTTCTTCTATGTAGGTCAGAAAGGGGCTTGTGATGGAGCCAGGCACTTCATTACTACATTTTCTCTCTTTCCTCTATACTGGGGTAAATTGAGTTTTTGAGCTCCAAGGAAAACATGCAGAAATGGAAAAATCCTGCTTTTCAGTCTTCATGTGCCAGATTTCCTAGTTTCACATGGAAGGAAATGGTGAATAAATGGCAGAGCAAACACTTTTTGTCAGACAAATGGAAAAGGTACAAAAGGATAAATCATATAAAGACTCTCCCCTAACTGTATTTCTCGAATATAATGTAACTCCAAGCAGGACATAGCCCATGGAGGACACAAGCAAGAGAGAAAAGGACATATTTTTTCTGCAGTCCTTCAGAAGTTCTGATATGCTTGGCAGACTTGAATGTAAATAGATATTTTGCTCCACTTTTGATCTCTAATTTCGTAATTTTCCACTAATTTACCACATGTTCAATTGCATGACAGCTGAAGATCATGACTCGTATGTATTCTTTTCCAGTATAAATGAATATTTACACCTTATTATTGAATGGCCACCAAATGACATTTAAAAGAGTGAAGTTGGCAAAATGTCCTTTCAAACAGTCTTACGCAGGTTTGTGGGGTTTTTTGGGTTTTTTTTTTGTTTGTTGTTAAAAGAAACAAAAACAAACAAACCAAACCAAACATCTTACTGATAAGAAATGAATGCCATCAACTTTCTGAAATTTATTTTTTCTTGATTGGTCATCTGACACTAAATTGCATCAACATCGCTAAACTTTTTTTTCCTGATGAAATGATTGCTGACTAAGAAAATAGCTGCTGATATATAGTATAAAAGATGTCATTAAAGAATGGGAAGATATTATAGGTAAATCTGAAAACTATGGATCCAGATTTTGACTTGGCCAAAAGAACCCAGTTTAGTTGAAGTCTCTGATGAACATTAAGCAGCTAGCTAGGTTATTTGTAATTACTTAATTACATAGCACAATAAAGTTGCAGTTAACACTTCTAGCAAACAAAAATTAATAAAATCAAGACGATAGTACTCTGCAAGTTTACAGCAGATAAGACTCGGCCTATTTTACTCACCACTTAGTGTAGGGGGACTCACTCACCTTCACGTGAGAATATTTGTCTCAAGTGACGGCTCGGGGAAAAGACTGGTCAAACTTCTTCAATGCAAGATTCCTCAGACATCTGTAAAATACACCACAAGGTGGTTATGGCCAAAACATTCATTACACAGCTACTATTATGTAAAAGTGCTGTTCAAGAAGAAGAATGTGAAGGAAAAAGCTGCAAGTCCTTGCATGACAGGGGGGCAGGATGATGTTTAGAGCAAGATCCTAGTTTGGACTGCAAGGTGGTCATGCAGTGTCCCCTGGCAATCCCCAGCCCTTCATCAGCCAGTGCACGCTGCAGGGGTTTTATGTTCTTAATTCTTTCATTCATGGCTGGATCTGCTTGTATAATTTATGGCACACAATACATATTTTTCTTCTGAGATTCATTCTATTCTTTCTTCCAGCATTTGTTCTGACAGAAAGCAGTGGGACAAGGAGGGCTACCAGGCACAGGAAGCTGAAAAGAACCTGTCTTCTTGCCATTTTTTTTCTTGAATTATGACTGTGCTAATGACAACATCTTTTTAGTTTGCCTCTTTTCCCTTATCTATAGCTCTGGTTTTCTCTTGCTTCTTTGAAAGCCTGAGAGAGAAATGTCAGGTGGTGAAATACTTGAGAATTAAAGGACTGCATCAGGAAGCGTTTTTAAAATTAGGTGACTTGGTGTCCAAAACAAATGCACGATTGTTCTTCATGCTTGGATGGCTGGCAGCCAGGCAGCAGGGCCTGGGTTATTTCTCAGGCTTCATTCAGAGCCTGTCATTATTGCCCCTATTACTTTTTCCTCTGTCCAGAATTCTCTTGAATGCCACCATCAAAGCGAAGAATGCCATGCATGGCTTCCCCTGAGGAGGATTAGTAATTCTACACCTTGCACTGGCTGGCAGAGGTGTTTTAAGACCAACCAGCATTCTTTCTCCAAAAGCCAAAGATTTTATTATTGTATGAACCTGATCCTGCAATTCAAGCCCTGATGTCTGTTCATGTTCCTGGGCAATTTAGTGAAGGCTTCTTTGGTTCAATTGCTTTTTTGCATTTAGTTTCTTAAGTTTATATGTCAAAAGGAGATGAAAAGTGTAATCTATCTAAATTTCTGGGTACATATGCTATGAAACTGTAGAACGAAATACTTTGAAAAAACCACACGTAACTCAAAATTCATTTGGTCACAGTGTGGGCCTTGGGTGATTGCACAGGCCAGAATAAATCAGTTTCTTCCAAGCCAAATTCTGTTCCAAAGTAAATAAAACAGTTTAATTCAAAACAAAGCCATAGTTACCAAAACAAACGAAACAAACAAAAAAAGCAAGAGCCCATGCTGGAAATTAGTGTAAAGTAATTTTGAAAAGTATAGGTGGTCTTGGACTCTGGCAGATATCAGAGGAATATGTGACTGGAGTGGGCTAAATTTCCTGATTGCCTCATAGGTCATCCTGCCTTCCACCAACTTGGTTCTCCACCCACTAGGGAAGAACTCATGGAGATGCAATGAATTTGAACCAGTGGGCTTTCCATTGTCCCCAGCAGAAATAACCCACACCCAAATGGCATATTGTCTCCTTTCTTCCCCTATCTCTTTTGGTATAATTAATATTGTATTTGATGAAAAATACAGTAGACAGAGAAGCAAAACATTAAGCTACATTAGTTCAGGTGGTAAATGGGGGTATGATATAGGACTTAAAACTACAGGTAAACTCTTGGCACCTACTTTCTATGACTTGTTTATCTGTGCAAATTAACTTTCCCAATAAATCCCTAACTAAAAGCAAGCATAACATATGAAATCACTAGAAGAACTGTTGTATTTTTTCTGACTATCTCTCAGCAGACACTTGCCATAGTTCATTATCTTTATCTGGGCAAATTTCCAGTAACATAAATTACCAGTTTTAGCTCTTATTACAAATGTAGAAAGTGACATAAATGAGATTGGTTAGTCCCTTCTAACATTGATATAGTAAACAGATACGGTGCTTTGTCTTACACATGTATTTTTATGCATGCTTTATTATTTACATGGATGACAGTAAATTTTCCTAGTATGCATTTGTTCCCATGAGATGCCCTTAATTGTGATTGAACCTGAAAACAGTGAAACACTGATGTGGAAAGGTGGGATTTTATGAATATCAGGACATAGAAGGCACGAGTTTAAACCATCATCCTACTAACTGGGGAATGTAAGAAACAGTGCTGAGATACCTCACTCTGTTCACAAGTGCTGTGAGTATCTTTGCTGAGGAGAGGGACTTCTTTTTTTCTAGTTTGCTGTATTCTTATTCTTCTGTAATATAATTCAGAAGGCACAGAGTTATATTGTTGTGGGTTTGTATAAACCAGATATTAAACTGTAACAAAATATGACTGAAATATATGCATAAAATAGACCTCTGGAATACTTATTGTCATAGTTACATATTTAGAATTGCAACATAAAAAAATAGAAAAAAAAAAATTAAAATGGTGTTCTCAGTCATGTGCAGGAGCATCCATGTGGTGCTAGCCACACAAAATCATCCCTTTTTCATACTCTCTTAAAGCATTTCTCAATATGTACATGCCTGAGGTCTCTGAGGTTTCAGCGGGTGCAGGAAAGCTCCTTCTGCAGAGAGGGAATTCCCCATGTGAAGTGATACAGACTGTAGGGATGACCCTTTTCTGCCCAGGCTGATGACTGATAAACCTGTGCCAAAGCTACTGTATAGGAAACCAGGGAAGCAGCTCTATCAGAAGCAGGATCCTTGCCCCTGAACATGCAGATCTCAAAGAGCATTGATACTGTAAGCTTTCAGCCTGCATTCAGGACTGAAGTGGACAAAACTACAGTTGTAGATCTGAGATAGAAATTAAAGCTTTTATGGATTAATTTTTAAGAGCTGGTGGATCATTTCTTCATGTGATAACATCCATCATTGCAACTCTTCACATCAATCTGTCAGCATATCAGTATCTCAGAAATGCTGTTCTCATCAGCACAGATTGCATAGAAGGTGGAAAAGGAATTAATTCCCGTATATCTGTACTGTGTTTTGCTTCTCATCAGTTTAGTATCATAATATATCTGTGGGTGTAACAGGTCTGCAGTTGGCCTTTACATGCAATGAGGTACATTGAACCCAACCTGTAAGGGGACCTTATTTTCATAAGGGTACTTCTACAGCAGGCACTTTGCTTGACAGAATTCCATAGTAAAGTGTACAATAATATCTTCAGTGCTTTTAGGCAGGGTAGTCTTAATGCTTAGTGCACTTAACTGATAGTTATTCTGGTATGATGTTGCCACTGACTTCCCGGTGTGACTTTGGTGACGTCATGTTTTCCCTCTCATTCTCCAAAGAAGTAAAATAAAGACAACATTCAGTTCAAAAAGGTGGTGAAAGTCTGAAAGCACCACTTTCTGCTGAGCAGCCTCCCATCATTGAATGGGAAGAGTCATAAATGTGCAAAAGCATTATTCTTCTCATCTTCAAAGCCTTCTCTCTATATTTACAAGTTAATCAATCTGCAGAGAGATTTTTTTTTTCCTGGGCAGTATGATTAACAATATTCTTATTAATTATAGGGAAAACACAATTCCAAAATAAGTCATTTGGAACAACATGATGCATACAGACATATTGCAATGTATTTTCATTTGAATTGTAAAACATGCATACCTTTGATGGTTTCATCCCACATTTGTTATATTGTATTTTTAATGTGCTCAGACTGTGCTGGCATAATGGCAATCCTCCCCTTGTGCCCCATCTTTCCCACATGCATGAAGCATGCTTTGTAGTGACATTCATGAAGACCCCTGCTGTGGCTGAAACACTGGAGCCCTGCTATTTAGAATGAATCATTATTCCAGTGGCTGAAGTGTTTTCACAAAGGAGACTGGGAGGCAAGGCATTTCTTCCTTTCCTACCCCACAGTAGGAGAGGAAATCCTTATTTGAGTCTGTGATAGGATCCTGACAGAGCATCCCACTTTAATACCTGGAGATAGTCTACTGGTGAGGAAAAGCCACTTCTGAAGAATGAAGATAATTTCTTCATGATGTGAAATTCTTTTTAAAAAACCCAGACAATCTCCACTGCTTCTTAAATCCAAACTTAACCCCAGAGTTCACCTCTGCTAAATGCTGATTTCATCTTGGAAGTGCTTAAAAGTCAGGCACTGGCACTTCCCTCCCCACTGCTCCTGTGGTGTGCAGCCTGCTGCTTGCTGCTGCTGCTGTTGGCTTGTGGCTGCCCAGCATTAGGCCCCATATCCTCCTGTAGCACTATGTCCTCCAGTGTTGAGGCAGAGCCCTGTGCCAGTGTGAAACAAGTTCTGTGTTCTGATGCCAGATTTCACACTGCCCACCACCCAGTGGCAGTGATGAGCATCTGGAAGAACTGCCCACTTCATCTGTTTTGTATGAGTGGTAGATGACCCAGGGAGAAGCACAACCATGGTGCCTGGTGTTTTGGACTGTAGTCTGGGGCCAGACACCACGTGTTGCAGCAGTTCATTTTTTTAATGGATGAAACCTCTGACTCACAGAGGAAAAGCCAAACTTGAACAAACATGCAATTTAAAACCTTCCGGGATTGAGCAGTCTGGCTGCTGCATTAAGTAAGACTGTTAATGGTGGAATGGACTCATAAGTCTCAGACAGAAACACAGTGAGCTCCAGAACTGAGCTCAGCTCACTTTGGTCATGCTGCAGTAAATGTGACCTATCAAATGATTGCTAAAGACCTTGTGGGGCTCTTCAGAAGTCAGTCATGGTAAAATAGATGCTATAATTATATCCACTGATAAATTTTGTTGAAGCCAGCACATTTGCTGATGGTGCTAGATGCTTTGCCTGATGAAGGCTTCTCTAGTCATAAAATACATTCAGTGCACAGCCTTCCAAGCTTTCCTGACCTGTTCAATAGAAAGGCCCTGCACTGACCTGAAAGAAGAATCTTCCAGCCTCTGTGGTGAACCAAGCCTTCACCTTCTGTAAACTCTGCAAAGAAGGGGTCACTACCCCCGTTGCCATGAGCAGCTCTGCACAGCAGGCTTTACCACTGACATCCAAATCCCAAGGTCCTTCCCTTACCAAATGCAATCTTCTCATTCCCTGAACAAGCCTGCTGAAGGCAATGATATTCAGCACAGTCCCAGGTCTCAGGTGTGAAGGGTAGAGTGTCCCACCTATCAAAAAATGGCAAAAATAGCCTGACCCTGTCAAATGACAGAGCCATAGAAATGACCCTGAAGGGAAGGGTCTCTTCAAAAGTCCTTTCTCTACCAGCCAAGCCAAACGTGCTTGTATTGTTTTTTTTTCCTCTCAAGTATTGTTTTTTTTTTTTCTCTCAACTGTAGTGCTTAATGTAAACAGTAGAGGGATAAGATTTATATAATCAGTGTCTGCTATCTTAGTGGATTTTAAGAGGATGGTGTATTTTTTCATATTGATATGGTGACTGGGACAGCTCACCCTTGAACTGAGAGTTATTGTTTGCTATAACATCATATTTTAATACTATACCACTGACAGTTATGAACTACAGTACTTCTGAGATGAACCTGCTGCTGGGTATTTTTTTGTGTTTATTAATTATGCAACAGAAATAGAAATTAAAAAAAGGAATACATAAGACATCAAAATTATTTCATAGAATCATAGAATGGTTTGGGTTGGAAGGGACCTTAAAGATAATCCAGTTCCAACCTCCCTGCCATGAGCAAGGACACTTCCCACTACACCAGGCTGCCCATAGCCCCATCCAACTTGTTCCTGAACACTTCCAGGCATGGGGAAGCCACAACTTCCCTGGGCAACCTGCTCCACTGTCTCATTACCTGCATTGTAAGTAATTTCTTCCTAATATCTAATCTAAATCTACTAGCTTCCAGTTTAAAACCATTACCCCTTGTTCTATCACTCCATTATCTTATAAAAAGTCCTTCCCCAGCTTTCCTGTAGTTCCCCTTCAGATACTGGAAGTTGCTCTGGAGTGTCGACAGAGCTCTACCTTCTCTAGGATGAACAGCCCCAACTCTCTCAGGCTGTCTTTCCAGAAGAGGTGCTCCAATCCTCTTGTCATCTTCACAGCCCTCCTCTGGACTCACTCCAACAGCTCCATGTCCTTCCTCTGTTGGGGTCTCCAGAACTGGACACAGCTGCTCCAGCTGGGGTCTCACAAGAGCAGAGTAGAGGGGCAGAATCACCCCCCTTGCCCTGCTGGCCATGCTTCTTTTAATGTGGCCCAGGACATAGTTGGCTTTCTGGGCTGCAAATGCACATTGCCTGCTGGTGTTGAGCTTCTCATCAAGCAATACCTCAAAGTCCCTTTCTTCAGGGCTGTTCTCAGACCATTCTTTGCCCAACCTGTAAATTTGTTTGGGGTTGCCCCAACCCAGGTGCAGGACTATTTGACTATAGTCTGTTAAAATGAAGACAAAGCAAGGTTTCTTCATCCTAAAACTGCAGAAGTATTAACGTCTGAAAATTCAACTAGGGATTCACTTACTAAATAGTTACTTGTATTACACTACTCAGTACAAGTGAAACTTAAATCATTAGTTACAAAATGCAACTTTCAAAAGTATAACGTCACACGGTTCCTGCCACTGTCAACAGTAAACATGCACAAATGTACAGCAACAAATTCCTTCCCTGTACATACATCCCACCATGTTACTCAGGATGCCACATTTCCATCTACGTGATTTCTCATTTTCTGATCCACTAGCTTTGATCTGCACAAATGATTAAAATTTACTGAAAAATGGACAATGAAGTGCTTTCATTGTTTCACCATACCAGCAGAATTCACAGAGATGTTAGTGCATCCTTCTGATCTGTTGTCCCATTGTTCCCATAGCCAGACAGAATTTCTTTTTCATATTGTGCCTTGTGGTGCAGTTTAGTGTAATAAGATTGTAACAGGTCTCAGAATCTCTGCAATTAAATTATGAAACTGCTTTCATTTTCTAACCCGTGCCCTCAGAATATAATGGCATAATGACAGCATCTAGAGATGAGCCAAGATCATTTTCTGTCACATGGCTGAGATGACTCGTTGCACACTGAGCTGACAGGTTTCACTGACACCTTCACAACTGATTTGGTGCTTTACTTATTGTAAGGTTGTAGGTGTTTTACCTCCTTTTAATGATGTAACGTTCAGATCAGGTTTAGATATCAGTTTCTAAGTGACTTTTAATTTCCACTCTCTGGAATGGAACTGCATGGCCCCTTTTTGTCCTTTCTTCTGCTTTGGCAGATTTGCAATAGTTACTGGGCATTTACTTACCTCTGTAGCACCCTCACTGACAGCACATTTTTACTACATAGTACTTCTAGATAGATTGATTTCATGCATTTATTTGCCAAAACTTGTATCCAAATGAGCCGTAGGTTAAGATAACATTGACATTTTATAGTGAGCACACTACTTGTGCCGAAACTGTCTCTAGCTCATGAAGAATTAGCCTCAAAAAGAATAACCTAATAACGGCAATAATGTTTTAAAATGAAATTCTTAATAAAAATATGAATTAAAAATTAGTTTCATTTTTCTATTACTGTAACTTGTAGGCCAAAATAAAAGTATGTGTTTCTGTTTGTACAGTTTTTCAGAACAATCTGGCATCTTGAAAATTTTATGGCTTCTGAATTAAAAAGTCATGAGAAAACCAAAGGGCTCTGTGTTAATTTTAAAGGAAGAGTAATGGCTCATTGAAAACAATAAGAAATCTATTGTCTTTAGTATTTTTGAAACAATTTTATTTTCCCAGCTTTTTTTTTTAACTTTTATGTAATTAAACTTCCATAAATGTATGCTGGTTTATAGACCACAGCTATAAAATGCATTTGTTATTGTCAGATACAAGTTAGGCACCATCAGGCTGGGTAAGTACTTGTGTTGGAGAGGAATTTGGTTCTTCTGATACTGATGCTGGCAATTCAGAAGGGAGCACTTTTCAATCCATTTTAATACGGAACAGATATCTCTTTCTAATTTTATAGCATACTTTTGTCTTAGCACTACCACAGCTTAATGGTTGATGAAAAGACTCGTATATACTGAATCCATTTCTGTAAATGGAGCCACGTGATAGAGCTGCCTTGCAAAAGGCTCCTGAAAGAGCTGCGACCTGAAGACATGCTTTGTTAAGTGCTTTGGCATTTTTCAAGATGAAAGGTCCTATAGATATGCAATGTGCTATTTTTCTTGTGTCCCTTGAGGAGCTTGATATAAAAGTGCCTTTCAGTCACCAGACACTTTAACATCTCTAGAATGGAAACTGAAGCCCATAAGGTATAAAATTAATTTTATAATCTTACTAGCCACTCGTTTTGTGCCACTACCCTCACATCACCGCTAAGGGACATTATAAACGTGACTATACAAAAATACTAAAAACAGTTTAAATCATTTTAGTATCCCATACTGGAAATGTGTATAACATTCTTCAAACTAAAAAAGTTAAAACTGCATAAAAAATTACAGTATGCATCTTTTTTTGTTGTTACTGTAAGCGAGTATCGGTTACAATATTATCTTGACAAACTCTATCCTGTAGCCAGTTGTAATCGCCACTGACACCAGTGGAGGACACAGGCGCAATTGCAGGCAGTCTGTTGCTTCACTGGAGGAGGCAAGGGAGCGCCAGGCAAAGCGGCGATAGGCAGAGTGCTGCTGCAGTACGGAGGGATGCTGAGGCGATACGCCGCGCTCCCCGGCTGGCAGTTAGCTCCAGCAAGTTACCGCACAACTTCTGCCTTCGATTCAGAGAGATTCCGATCTGTGACTCTTTGCGTGCCCGAACTTCTGGCTTAGTCCTCGGAGCCCCCCGGCGGGTACTTCCCTCTGCAGGGCTGGGGATGGCTCTGTTCCACCCCGCCACGGTATGGACGTTCCATCTCGCCGGCTCCCCCCGTCAGGCGGGAGGCAAACCCCCTCGCCGCTGCACGGGGAGCCCGGGTTCGTCGCTCTTCCAGACGAGGGCCGGGTTCAGGCTGCGCAGGGGCGGCCTGGCCAGACGCGGGGGCTCGGCGGGGCCGCTGAGGCGAAATGGCTGTGCCGGCCCCGCGCCTGCCGAAAGACGCGGATCGTTGCCCCGCTAGCCCCCCGCCCGCACCTCCCCGCTCCAGCTAGCAGTGCCCCGGTCCCCGTCGCTGCGCTCTCACGACCCTCCCGCCGCCCGCACCCGCCCAGCGGCTCCCTTTCCCGCGAGATCCCGGGATGATTTCTGACAGGGCTCTGCCGCCGCTGCGGCGCCGGGATCTCCCCTCCGCCTGCCAGCGTGCGGTCTGCGGCGCCCGCCGAGCGGGGGAGCACCCCGGCAGCCGGTGTGGAGANGAGGCAATTCAGTAGGAACCTGATGCCAGCTGTTCAGACAGCAGTGGAAAGCCAGACCACTACTACAATCTGGAGGAATAAGAGATCTGCAAATAAATTTTCAATGAAATATGAGAATATGAACAGTTGCAATTTTACTGCTGGGAAGCATTAAGTAGGATAAAAAAAAGGTATTTGGAAGGTGAAGTTTACCATGAAGTAATGTTACTCTTTGTAACATTTAGGACACCAGATTTATTACCCCCCAAACAACAGTAAACACCAGCTAGCTGAATAATCCCAAATACTATGCAGGCCAATCTCCAAATACCTCCTCTGAGGATACTGGCAGTTCCTCACCGACTTCTGCTTTTTTTACGACCTGTCACTGCAGCCCAGCAGCTCCACTGTCACACTGCCACCCAGGTGTCCTGCCACCCCCCTGCCCGCACCCCGCTCCGCTACCGCCCCCGAGAGCCCACCCGGCAGCTCTCCGCACCCGCCAAGGGCAGCTCTGAGGTGTCTGCCAGCTGCCTGTGTGGGGTTAAGGTAGTTGGACTGCAGTTACTGTGTTTTCTTTCTGTTGTTTTTTTAAGGTAGGGCTTGGCGGGGGTGGTGGCGGTGGCGTCACCTGGGTGGCAGTGTGACAGTGGAGCTGCTGGGCTGCAGTGACAGGTCGTAAAAAAAGCAGAAGTCGGTGAGGAACTGCCAGTATCCTCAGAGGAGGTATTTGGAGATTGGCCTGCATAGTATTTGGGATTATTCAGCTAGCTGGTGTTTACTGTTGTTTGGGGGGTAATAAATCTGGTGTCCTAAATGTTACAAAGAGTAACATTACTTCATGGTAAACTTCACCTTCCAAATACCTTTTTTTTATCCTACTTAATGCTTCCCAGCAGTAAAATTGCAACTGTTCATATTCTCATATTTCATTGAAAATTTATTTGCAGATCTCTTATTCCTCCAGATTGTAGTAGTGGTCTGGCTTTCCACTGCTGTCTGAACAGCTGGCATCAGGTTCATACTGAATTGCCTCATGCAACTGCATCAAATATAGCTGCCTCTTCTTTTGGAAGAAATGAAGATAATAAATTTGACATTGTTTTCTTTATGGTGTGGTGCAAGAAGGAGAGAAAACTAATACGTGTGGGCCTTGAGATTGTGGGAGCATCCAGGGCAATGAGCAGTTGTGAGTGTGGGCAATGCATTGTGTGATGACAGAAAACTATGACTATGTATGGGGGTTGTACACTAATAGCAGATGCCTGTTTTGCCTAAACTTAACAAATATTTCTTTTAAAGTATTTTAAAAAGAAATCATACAGTAATGTATTTCAAAGTTGATACTCTAATCCCTTTATAAGCAAGCTGTCTTCCTACCAAAATCCCCGGGCTTTGCTTTTACAGTGTTCATGGTAGCAGCACGCATGTGGGAGCAGTAGGAGTAGCAGCGCTTTCTGAATAGTTTGAATAAGCAGAGTAGCTTATTCTGGGGACTGTCACTCATGTTGATTTTTTTAACTCTGAGCACTTACTATGTGTGATAGAAATAAGCTGTATTATATTTTTGCTATACATAGATTTTAAAATCATCAAGTTAGAATCTTGTGTTACAGATGTGATCGCTTACCTAGCTGCCATCTCATTGTAGATTATGAACTCAAGGGCTGTTGTAAACTTGTTTTGTTCTGTTTTTACAAAAGAAAGTGGTTTGATTCAGAAGCCTTTCCTTTTCTGAGTCAACCTTCAATGAGACTATATTAGATGAGGAAGAACAAGAGTATTAAGCCTTTGAGTACTTCCTTGAGGTGATCAGATTTTTCACACAGACACACATGACCCATGATGAAAAATACATGTGGAGAATGCCAGTGAGGGCTTTGAGGTTGAAAGAGGAAAAATGCTTTACAGAGAAGTGGAAAGCTCTTGGAAGTATAATGGGTGGTATGAAAGACAATGTGAAGTTGGGATTGGGGCAGGCATAAAGAAGAAGGAAGCAATGAGCAAGTGCTGGAGAGGTACAGGAAAATGGGATTTTGATAGAGCATAAAGTGACAGAGAAATGGCTGGCAAGCACTCATAGTGATGGTTGCTTTATGTTGTAAGGTTTTCTGTTCTGAACATGGAATAAAGCATTAATTTTAGTGTTGCAAGTAAAAACATGATGGAATTTTCTGATCTTTTTGAACTAAAGAAATGATGAAACAACTGCCTGTATGTATTGTGTCTGGAAAGATCTGGATACAAAGCCTGTGCTCCTGTAAAAACGACTGCAGATCACCTGAAGGGCATCAAGCTCTAGACTGGGCCCAAGGATGGCTGCAGCTTCTCCCACTTCTCCCTGCTTGGAGTGGGTGGCAGCTGCAAAGGGGTGGGGGAGGAAAGGAGCAGCAGTGGGCAGAGAAGGTTGTGATGGGAGCGATGAGCAAGATCCCTGCTGTTGGAGGACCTGGTAAGAGAGGAAAGCAGTAATATGAGGGCAAACTTACCCAAGTCTCCCTTACTCTCTAGAAAGGGCTCTGGATTCAGGAGAAGAATTTGAGTCTTTTTCTTTTCTTCCCCCTCTTTACTCATCTGCAGATCTAGTCTGCGTGATTGCTTAGTAGTGCATTTTTATGGCTTGCAATGTGTAAAAAATACACTAAATGGAGAAGGAAGGGAGAGAAGAAAGAGGTGAGGAAAATCTGTTCATTTTGAGCTGTGTCTAAAATCTAGGGCAAATATTTAGCGCAGCTAGTTCAAAGACACCTACTTCCTTCAACTGTTTTATAGAGCAGTATGGGTAGGGTTGGCATTTGAGAAACGTGTTAATGAACACAAGTGTCAGTCTGAGATAGCATCAAAGCAAGAAATACAAATGAGTGCTTTTTTTTTTTTTTAATTATGTCATTCTTGTTGCCTTAGTTTTAAACTCCGAAGAAAGTACACATCTACTGTGGAGTTTATTACATTAATTTCAAATCTTGATTTTCAGAGGACAGTCTCTTCAAATACATGAAACATTTTGCCTGTTCTGTATATAGACACCAAAATAACTCCTCTAAATGGCTTTCTAAGGACAGTTCTCAACTTACCTCTCTCTTTCTAGGTAAGGAAGAACACTGATGGTTTATTTGGCATATTGAAAAGTAATACTAACCATGCCTGGTTATAGATATCCTCCTTGGTATTGATGTAATGTTTATGTTGTTCTTAGTTAGGAACCCCATTATGTTTATCTCCAGTCAGTACGGGTGTTAGTGATGTGATACTTAAGCTGAAGGTAGAAGTGGGAGAATACTGATAAGACAAGATAGTGTTGAGGTTTTTGGCATCTACTTAAAAACTGACGGAGTGAATCATGCTGGATATCAAGCTCTACAGACCAAGGTGCATGTTGGAATTACAAACAGTGCACATCTCACCTCCAGCTGATTTGTTGAGCTGCAAGAGCAATTAGTAGTGATTATGGGCAGGCTGGGGAGGCATGTGGGGCGTGGGCAGAGTGGGTCCACTGATCACAATTCCCTATCTATTTATAGCCATAGCAATGACCTAGTGAACATGGTCTGCATCATGCTAATGGATGTGGGCAGGGTTATTGAGCATGTAGAATGTAAAGGGTGAAATCTGTGCTGTGCAAAATGCCTGTATGGACTTAGACAAGGAAGTGAGAATTTATACTTGGTTCATTTGCAACTTGTAGCATCTTCATATTCTTCACTTTAGTGGGAAAACTGCAGCTGTCAAATGGCCATTTGTGCAATCACAGATGCCTTGTTTGAGAGAAAACTCAAATATAGAATACTGGGGTAAAGCAGTAAAAAAAGTGTAAAACAAATTCTTTCTTAATGAACTTGATTTGGCAAGGGATTCCATAATGTTAATTACAGTCTGTTTAACTGATTACCTGAAGTGTAACTACTAGTAGAAGAACTTGAGTTTGTGAAAATTTGGAAGTGATACTAACTTTATTAATATTTATTAAAAATAAAAGAAATAAGAGCAAATATAATAAAAAAAGGTTACAGTTCCTTTTAGCTCCCTCCTTCCTCTTGAAATCACTAAATCATATTATCAATATTTTGTACAGGTGATAGCTTTTATAATTTTCAGTCAGTGTTACTTTTAAGTTGTGAAGAGTAAGTTGTGCGAATCACTTCATGTACTAGTTTTGGTCAGTTTAGATGCTGTTTGTATCTTTTGCTTCTGTCGTTATCCACCATTCATGAAAAGAAATCAAATATCTGTACATTTTCTCTTGTGCACTTGTGGAGCACTGGACTGTTGCTGAGGAAGAGAATGACAAACAGGAAACCTTAATGGACAATATTATTCTGGCAGCTGGCTATTCTTTCCCATTTGACTCTCACACTTCCTCTCCCCTAACCTTCCAAAATACAGCCAGTTGCACTCTCTCTACAGCTGGATCAAAATGGCACAATGTAGCATGGATTAGGGAAGGAACAATGGTAAACTAAGCCTGAGAGCTTTGAGGTCAGTAGTTCAAATCTGTCAAGGCTTGGAAGAGACTGTGATTTGTTTTACTGTGGTCATTTCCTAGGAATAATGCAAACAAAAATGGGGTTTAATTTGTTGCTTAACTTTAAGATGTTGCAAGTATGTTCGAAAACATGTTGCAAACATAATAACATTAATCATACTTGTTTTTCTCAAAAACCTGTAACAACAGAGACAGACAGCAAACCCAGCTTTCTTATGTTTCTTCTCAAGACCTTTTTCCAGGACAGCAATGGGTTTTGAGCTCAGGAGTGGAGAAGATACTCCACATAAAGCTTGTTTTGTAGGACAGTAATGTATTTTATTACTCAGAATTGCTTGGAGACCATTTTCTTATTTTTCCTTTCTTTGATATTTGTTCTGACTCGTAACAATCAAACCCTTAAATGTAAAGCTGGACTGGACTCCACATCAAGTGTATCATTTGCACATTTTGGAAAATATACAATATTCTGCATAGAATATAAGTTGATTTTTTTTAACAACTTGCTTCTTAAACTTCTATCTAGGACTACTTCTATCCTGGAATAAAGGGGAGGGGTGGCATACAGAAACACATGGGGTTTTTGTATGTGCAGTAATTGAATGCAGAATAAATTAGTATGCTATGAAACAAAAATAACTTGCTGTAATGGATACTTTCACAATATATATTGTTAGCTTATTAAAACACAAGCTATTATTTTAAATAAGATACTATATAAGTAAAATGAATCTGTTGCTCTTTAATTAGCTATTATTTCCAAATCATGAACAATTAAAGCTTGTTTTAGCCATGGATAACACTAATTTTAGGTTGGGGGGTTTTGGTGTTTTTTGTTTTTTTTTTGTTTGGTTGGTTTTTTTGTTTGTGGTTTTTTTGTTTGGTTTTTTTGTTTGTTTGTTTGTTTTTGGTTTTTTCTCCCACTTTTTAAAAACAAATGAAAATATTGACCAGTCATGAGGTAATTCTTTGGTGATAGTCACACCTCAAACAGAATCTGTGTCAGTATTAGCAATATGGAGAGAAACAAGTATCAAGTCTTTTATCATGAATAAAACAACATACAGAATTGCAAATGAAAGCATTGAGCTCTCAGCAGAAAAACATGCTTTATCTGTTCTTCAAGGACTTCAAAAAAATAGTACTTTATAGAGCCTATAAAATATGTGTTTTAAGTTGTAATTAAGAATAGCAAAACTTGGATTCTATTATTGAAGCTTAAACCATGTGCATCAATTCAAAGAGTGATTAAAATTGCATTAGAAGTACATTAATAAAAAGTGAATACATGAGCAGGCAGTGAGGGAGTACACCAGTCATTGACATTCATTTTAATAGGTTTTATCCTGACTTCCCTCCTGTTTCTCCTTTGCTTAGAAATTTAAGATGAAGGATTTTAAAGTTGATGCTTCAGTTCTTTTGTCAAGAGAAATTTTGCAAAGCTATAATGAAGAGTCTGCCTTTTGATCATTAAAATATAGAGGAAGAAAATAAGTAGGAAGGATACATGAAAAAATGTAATGACTATTTTTTGTGGGGTGCTTGCTGTTCACAAATGACACTAATTGGGCAACCATAAGATATTGCAAAAGCTTCAAGGGAGTGCAGAAGGACCTATGGAGGATGCTCCTCTTCCAGGAAACATAATTTAAAATGTTTGCCCATTACATAATTAAAATATGGAAGTAGCTCCCTGAGGTTTTTTAGGGAGATGGGGTGGGGATAATGATATGTTAACATGATTTCACTAAATTAATTCTTTGGAAAGTAATTGAGATTGTCCACACTCCATTACTTCCAAAGGGTGAAGTCTGACGTGGCCCATCATTTTCTTTCTTTGAAATGACTGATTATTGAATAACTATAATATACTTGTTTGAACACTATTATTGGAGGTCTCTGGCAATGTTTTGAGATACTGTAGGATGTAGGAACTAATTGCCTTTCTGGATTCAAAGTCTGAAATAAACATCTCATTTTGATAAAAACACTTAATAGCATAGACCTTGTATTTGATTGGAAACTTGTGTGAGTTTCCTGCAAACAGCAAAGAAGAAATATTTCCTGGTTTTAAGTGTAACTTCTATAATCTGTTAGAGGTTGATATATGAAATCTTACTACTGGCTTGTGGTCATCTGAGAACTGTGTGGGAACACAAGCTTTAAAATGTGAGGTTCCTAAGATACAGGAGTAGATGAGCACATTTCAATATGAAAATAGTAGAGACAGAGAAACAGTAATGATTTCAAGCTTTCAATTACATTAATTGATGTAAACTCTAAATGGAGATGCTGCTTTAAGCAGTATGCAGGGTCCAGCAGGTGGGACCTCCTGATCCTGAAATAAGCCCATCAGGCTTAATGTGTTGCATGACACGGTCCCTGCCACTCGATGTCCGATGAATTGTGTGCCCTCAGAGCATGGCTCCTTGGAGGTGAGGAGGTCTGTGGCTAGATGGGTGGTCTGGTGTGGCTGCCTGGGACACAGGGGCAAGGGGGTCTTGAGCTAAACTGATAAAAAGCTGAGATGCATTAGCATATCCTGAGGCTCAGGCCAATCCTTGAAGCACTGTCTGTGCTTCTGCCTTTCTTCTGAATACAGACCACAGTAATAGGGCAGTGACAGCCAGGACGGTCCTCAAGGTTTTGTGAAAAATCAGACCACCTTTTTTTAGGTTCCTATCTGTAAACCTAAGCATTGATTCTGGCATTAAGTTTTAAAATTGAATTTGAGGAGATGCTGTCCATGGATTACAGGAAGAATGGGTATAAAGCGTATCTAAAATAGCAAAAGCATATCTAAAATAGCACAGTGTGCCAAAGTAAACAGTACTTCTGTGATTTGAAGTAAGACAAAACCCTGGTGCTGTGAGTTTGGCTGTGGACTTCAGAGGGACTGTAATTTCAAGCTCTGGAAACACTCGTGGCAAACTCCTGTTTAATCGAAGAAAATGAGGATTCTTAGAAATTTTAGCTCTTACAGTAAGAATACACACCACTGCAATTTAACTAACTCTATATGATGTCATGCACGGATGGAGGTGTTAGGGCAGTTGTTTTGTTTTTCTCCCTTTTTTTTCTAGACCATATGTGTACGAGATCCCTGTGGTGTCTATTTCAGTCTGGAAATATGTAATTTCCTCTGTGTTCAGATATTTTAATGAACTAATTAGGGATCCTTTGGGACAAAAGATTTCACACATACAATTTTTAAGTTAAGCATTTAGATATTTTGCAAGGCCCAAGGCCTTTCTCTACTGAGAAGTTAGAAAAGATTAATTTTTAAAATTTGGGATTTTGCTATGTGTTCTGGCAGATGTGTAGACTAGGGTCAGTTACTGGTGGCATCCAGATAAACTTTTCCTGCAATGGTATGCTCCAGGACCTGCAGCTGAAGGGTAGAATACTTTAGAAGAAGTATACATAAGTTGCACCAACTCCACAATTCTATATATTAGTGCTATATCTACATTAGCAGGAAATGTGGAACAAGAGGAAGAAATCTGTGAAGCAAGCCAGTTTGTAGTGAGGATGCTGATACCCGTACGTCTCTGTGTATACCATGGACTACCTCTAGTCTGATACTGAGTGCCACACAGTCAGCAGCACTCCTGGGCTCCTGGTGTGCTGCTGGAGTAGGAAGACTTGGCCACCATGTGAGCCAGAGAGGGGCAAGGGGTGATGATCACTGCACAAGCACCCTCTGAACTAAAACATGCACAGGGAGGCAGTGGTTATGAAAGTCAGGATAGTGCTGGTGTGGCAGCTAGAGCTGGGACAGTTTGCCTGTCATCTTAAAGAGTTGTTGGTTCTATCTCTAGTCTCTTGCCATCATTCTTCCTAATTTGAAATATGGTTGGTACATTACTTCTGAAAAGCTGCTTGCTTCTTGTTCCACTGTTTTTCTTGAGAAGAGATTCTTAGGATCATGGCCATGGCACCATAGGATTTGTGCTGGGCTTGACCAGGTCTGCAGGTCTGAAGACTTATTACAGGTTTGCTTATCAAATCTCAGTATGGACACTGATCATGTTTAGTATTGAAAATTAAAAACTCTTGGCTTCCTTTGAGCAAAGTTGAATGAATCAGACAGAACTAAAATCAAGGCTTCACAATTATAAGAGTTCTGCTTTATTGAAAGATCCACACCAGTCATTTTAAAGGTGGTGGTGGTATGATGTGGGTGTAGTGGTTTACCTGGCCTTTCTATTATTTAATAGCTCAGTGTTTCCACCTCTGTTTTCAAAGCTGTATGAAACAGATTAGAAATAGGGTTTTTGGTTGTGTTATTCCTTCACAGTATGTCTGATGACCTGGATGCTCCATTTTGTTTCTTTGGGTTTTTGTAATGGGTAAGAAACTGAGTCAAGGAATTAAATATTCAGCTATGGAATGGAAAAATGTTTGCCATTGTGTTAAGTGAATGCTTTATTACTAAACCTCATGGAAATTGGAAAAGATGTTTGATATGGTCTCCCAAGAGCAATATATCTGTATCTGATAATTTTTTGTGGAGTTTGTTGTTGTAAAGCATTAAGGTAAACCTTTACTGCAGTGAACAGAGTGGTGTGGTTTATTCCAGCATTGTCTCATGTGTAAGTTATTTGAGGGATTCCATTCTGTAGCCATCATTCCAAGGTAGGGTATTCTTGCTAGGACCCTGACCTCTTACATGAAGACATTACCCTGGGTAGCGGATATACTTATTTTTAATATCAGTTTAAACGGGGCAAAACAATACGAGGGCAACCTATGACTTTTTTTTTTTTTTTTTTTTTTTTTCTTCCTTTCCCTTTTCTCCTTTCTTTTTCTTTTTTTTTTTTTTTTTTTCCTTATCTCTTCCTCCTCCTCTTCCTCCTCCTCTTCCTCCTCCTCTTCCTCCTCCTCTTCCTCCTCCTCTTCTTTTCTTCCTTTTCCCAAAGGCAAAGCTAAATTGAAAGAACCCCTTCTTCTTTTATCTGCTAATTTTCAAAAAAGTTACCTTGTATCTGATGCACATTGTAAATAAAACACACTAATAAAATCTTTCTAACTAGTAACTTTGTAGATGAGTGCTGCCAGGTGATAATGTTTCAATGAAAGGAAGGAACACAATGTAGCAGAGATGGGGGGACTGCAGGGATGTTACAGGCGGTGGGCTGGGCCAATCGGGTGTTAGGGCTGTGGGAGGGCTGGAAGTGTAGTATTAAATTCGGGACACTCAGGTTAAGTAGATTCTCGTCTCAGGGGCAAACCTGATGCCACTTCCCCCCCAGCCATCCTTTCCCATGCTCAGGCTCTCAGGCTCCAATAGCTGGAGCAGATAACCTCTCATGCACCATGTGGCTGCTCAGGAGGAAGGTCTTGCTTCCCCTTCTCTTGCTCCCCATGGTTTTACCCACTCAAAACTTGACAGACTAATTTGTCAGAGTCACTTTAACATGCTAGCCCAACAGAAAAAATAATTACCCAGTGTTTGTGTGTGGTGCTTTGGTTTTGCTGTGGTAGTTTTCTGCCAGGTCAGAAAATTCATTCAGCTTCCAGAGGCAGCAGAAGGTGAATCATAGGAGTAGAGGGTCCTGCAGGCAGTCCAGCAGATTCTAGATTTTCCTTTGTCTTGTGGAGCTGGACCCTTGCTTTTGTCATTGCAGCTGCTTGTGGCGCCATGTGTTGCACAGCATCAATAAATTAATCCAAGTTAGAAGTGATACCCATCTGTTTTGTATTGCAGCAGGTAGAAGTGATCCCCTTTTTTTCTGTATTGTGCCAGGCATAGTGGTGGTGGACAAAATTATAAAGCAGTGTGCAAGGCAGCTCAGGGGAGAGGCAGGCAGCTGCTAGAGGCAATAATAAAGAGGAAAAGGACTTTTTCACTGCTGTAAATATGATTTATAATGGAATTAAAAGTTCATAGATGTGAGAAATTATGTATGCATCATAAATTTCATTTTCAATCCAGTTACCCATTCGAAGTGGAGTGGACTAGGATAATTTTTTTTTACCACTGAGTTCCTGAATTTATGTAGTGAATGTTTTATTTTTATGGTTGCTTTCCTGTGTGTCTCTCTGTAATTATTTGTTTATTTTTCTGTCTGGAAGCTATGAATCCCAAAATTTTTTGTAAGTCTTCTTATGTTCTTTGCAGAATATGACATCACAGTTGATTTTTTAAAAATTGCATTGATAACCCCAGGCACACAGGTGTACTCAATGTTTTTACAGAAATTTTAATTCCTAATTGCTTATCATCTCCTTTTTTTCTTGCACTTTAAAGCTTTGTAACTGTATTTCTTAGAATTTTTGTTTTTACTTTTGAGAGCTAAATAAAGTTTATATCAGAAGAACAATGATCTTTCTTTTATTGTCTTTTTTTAGGAACATACTGTTTTCAAGAACACATTGATTAGATTATTGCACAACTTTGGAGGAAAAGGCATACCCTAAAACCAGAATTAATTGGTAACAAATGCCATCAGTGTGATGCTGACACTGTTCTCAGAATCAAGTCTGGCTGACTACAGCTGAAGCATCTCTTTGATTACAGCAGTCTCATGGCAAGGGTTAAGGGAAGAGATCCTCAAGGTCTCTGTGTATTGACAAATTTAAACAAAAACACTCTTGCAGGAACTAGCAGTCATCTTCAGTGGTCCGGTGTAGGAAGGCCTGGATTAAAAGTCTTGCACTGGAGAGAGCAGTTGTGTCCCCTGCTTGCCTGCTCTTCTTTGCTTCCAAAAAGCTGGAGGAAGCCTGAAGCAGCTCCAGTGAATCCTGCAAGGATTTTGCAAAGCATTTTGGTTGGTGCGGGGTTATTAACCCTGGTAGCTGTGACTCAGAAATTTATGACATATTTCTGTTCATATTGTTCCAGGAGGGTGTAACTTCAGAGTTTTTCCTCCTTTCTAGTTTTTATTTTTGAGTTTTACAACCTCCTAAATTTGGCAGTTGCTTCTCCTAGTGCAGATCTCTAGGCATGTGCAATGTGAATCTTTGAAGTATCTGCTGCCTGACTGAAGCCTCTCTAGAGGCATGGGAAGGATAATAAAGTTTCTGGGTTTGACATCCTTTTTCTTTCTTTCTTTCTTTTCAGCACATGGATATTTTAACGCAAGAATAAGCAAAATGGCTAATTTTTAGTACAGTTCCTAAAATAACAGAACTACAAATCAACAATGGGGAAAACCCCATGTATTTTTGTGAAAACTTTAGTATTTAGCACTAGGAACTGATTAATCCATTTAAGATGTGGAACATGAGATTCAGGGGGAGATACTTTGTTACTGATCGGATGTTGCCTTATGAACCACGGACAAGTACCAGTGAAGTTGAGGAAAGTTATTTAGGAAAACAGCACAAGCTTTTGGATCTTTATCGGTGGCTTATGCAGAGAGAAGCCCAAGGGTTTCTTCTGAGATTCTTTAGGCACAAACCTTGGGAAACAAATGAGCATTGTTAAAGTGACTTAGTCTTTCAGAGTGTTTCATCCTTATGATAAAAGTAGCAGCTTAAAGGGGGGGGAAAAAAAAAAAAAAAAAGGTTTTGACATTTTTGACAGACTTCCACATGATAATTAGATAGTAAAAAGCAGGTGTGGGATGGCAAAGCATTAGTTATGAATGATGTGCAAGTTCGTATGCATTTTTCTTTAAGCAACATTGTACCCAAGATGAAGCCCTTTGAACACAGGTTTTACAAAGCAGAGGTTTTACAGTGAAAATGGGTTGTATCTATTTGAAATAATGCAAGAGAAGCTGGAGAAACCTATTAGCACTCTAAATTTCTATTTCTGAATAACTCCTTTGTGTAGGTAAGAAGTTAATAGAGCATATTATGCATATAATCTTAGAACTGTGTGTAT
Organism: Florisuga fusca; assembly: GCA_038090715.1. Classification (NCBI taxonomy): domain Eukaryota; kingdom Metazoa; phylum Chordata; class Aves; order Apodiformes; family Trochilidae; genus Florisuga; species Florisuga fusca. The sequence continues at coordinate 9,983,103 of JAAWXA010000014.1, forward strand.
GAGCTTCTAGTTACATTCAGTGTCTCATTTATTCACATTCAGATTTACTTTCTGGAATAATAACCTTTTTCTTTCTGTGTACTGTGGGAATTACCCTTCCTGCCCTTTCCATTCTGTTGAAGGTGCATGAAAAACACTGAAAAGAGAAGATGGTTTCTGCAGTTTGTATCAAGAAGGAGGAATGGACAGGAGGAAAGATGAAACAGGCTTTGTTGCAGCTATAGTATATCAGTTAGTCCAAAGGGAAATGTATTATGGGAAGGTATGCACAAGACAGAAGAAAATACATGGCATTTAGTATTCCTGGGGGATTTGGGGACATTCAGCTGTATTTGGTGTGGTATCATAAGCAGATCAAAGGCAGTGGTGGCAGCAGAATTGATTTTGGGTAGCGGCAACTGCCCCTTCTCCTTCTGCCATCTTTCTGGCTGCGTGCTTTGGGTTTTGTGCATGTTCTGGGTGCCATGCTTTCCACCTGCATACTGGATCCAATCTCCTTCCTGTGGAAAACAGTGACCCATTCCTACTTGCTGAAGCCCCCTGAACTCCTGGCCTAGTAGCTCTGCCAGCCCTCTGCAGTAACTAGTAGTGGGAGCACTTACCCCGTGCCTTGGGATTGTGACTCCCAAATGTAGCTCTCAGAAGCGATTGCATCCCTGCGGGTACTGACTTGAGATGTGGGCAAGCTCTTCCATAAAATAAGTATCAATGACAGCTGCCTGTGTTGCAGGGACTTGTCTGTGGGCAGCCAGGAGGTAGTTAGGAGAGCTTGGTCCATGCTGTCAATTTTTAGATACTGTTTTCTCTGAAAATTTTTAGCACTATTTTGATTTCTTGAGAGAAGGTCCGGATGAGTTTTGGAGGACTCGGCACTGTTGAGGAGGCACTGTTTCCCAGCACTCTGTCTCATTTGCCAGGCTGCAAGTCTTTCAGAAATGGAACGTGAGCTGCTGAAATAGCAGCTGATGTTTCTGTTGTGCATGCTGTGTTCTCTCACAACACTGGTGTTAGCCAGGCATCATGTATAGGCCTCAGCAGCAAAACTATATGCCCTCCGGCTCTTGTCCCACATTACTGTGTAGTCTTCAGCCTCACAGAACAACTGAGACCCTGACTGAGGGCTGCAGGGGTAGGACTGGGGAGATGTTACCTATCGTGGAGACAGGGGAAACCTTCCACTATCTCTGGTTGCTTGAAGCTTCATCCAACCTGACCTTGAATGCTTACAGTGATGGGGCTTCCACAGCTTCTGTGGGCAACCTGTTGCAGTGCCTTACCTGAAAACAGGTTGAAGATTGAAAGCTTCCATGACTTCCACCATGGGAGCATATTCCTTAGCTGAATTTCTAAGAAAATGCAGATTTCTTGGGTCTTATCTTTACTCTGCTGTAGGCAAGTATTTCTGAAACAAAATTTTATCGTCTTCCAGTGTGGATCCACTAATACACTTTCCTTCCTGTCAGTTATTTTTGTGAATAAAGTAGCAAGCATTTAGAAACTTTCAAACCTCTGGAAAACATGGGAAAATTATTAGGCTTTCATTTTTAAGCTTTGGAAAGTTAGACAACATTAGAACTAAGGCTGCATAATGAAGCTTAAGACACAAATGTTTTATTCATGTGTTTCCAAATTTTTAAATTACTTCAGTTGCTATAGTTCTTGTTGAATTCTGCCTCATTTGTTTCACACGATATACTGTCTCTGAGTCGAATAAATCCAGTAGAAGTATTTAATGTCCATTTGAAATTCAGTAAATATGAAGCCATTAAATTTTTTTGCCAGTTAAAAAGCCTCTCTTTCCAGCAAGGAGAGCTAGAAAGGCATTGAAGTACTTTCAAGACAGTAAAAAAAAAAAAAAAACCCCACATAAAAATTAATTATATTTTTCTGTGATTTTTTTTTTTTTTTTAATGAATTGGAAAATGGAAGCTATCACAATGTGGATGACTCCTCAAAACATGGAGGTTTTTTCAGTAAAACACTTACGTTCTGGGTGTTTTTTGCATTGCTATTTTGGTGGACCTCCCTCCTTCCCTCTCTCCCCTCTCTCCCCCCTCTCCCCCCTTTTCCTTCTGTATTGATAGTGTGCTTGTGGAGCTGTCTTGTTTCCATTAAAAAATCTGTGGATAGAATATCCACCCAGAGCTGCTGGGTGTGGACACCTTTGCTTTAGCAGCATGCAGCACTACAGCGAATGGAGTGTAACTGGGGCTGCCTTATCAGCCAGATCATTTTCCATTTTGCTTCAGCTTTTGACTTTTCAAATATAGAATGCATGGTTCTGGTGAAGAATCAAAAGTTGGAAACTGTTACGTGTAAGACCACTGAGTGTGAGGAGCTGGGTCACTAGCCCAGGAAAGCTGTAGCTTTGGGGATGAAACTCCTCTGCCATGGAGAGAGCCTGACATCCTTGAGTTTACCTAAAGGGTCATGTTTATATGTCCTTTGGCATATTATGACAAGGCATATGTCCTTCTAGTCTCTGTGTCTTACTATGAGATTGATTGTTTGTTACAATTGTGTCCTTTAAATAACTATTTTCATGCTGAAACTTTTCTGTACCAGATTTTACTCTGGTTTGTCTTCTGCTAAACTGAAGGGTATTTTGAAAAAGGCAGCTCCTGCTTGCCTCATCTGACTTAGAAAATTGATGTGCTGTGAGCGGATATTGTTTTCTGAGCTATGTCTTGAGTGTAGTAGGGAGAAATGTTTTCCAATCAGTTTCAGACTTTTTCCTACTTCTTGTAAATCTAGTAGTTTCCAATTTCAGTATGTTGCTTGGCTTACTAAATTCCTGCTCTGTGCTCTGCTGAGGAAGTTTACTGCACCTGGGTGCAGTTTTGGGCAAATCTTATGACTGAAATAATCTTTCCATACCTGGAGACCGCTAGTCTGTGTTCAGGTCTGATATTAAAAATGTACCTCTTTGAATCATAAATAAAGATTGTAATATTAAGTGGTGTCCTGGCATGTTTTGAATTTGGCTTCTGAAGTTGTAGTTAAAAAAAGGAAAGGATCAAAGAGGGGAATATGGGTAAATAAATAAATTCCAGGCTCACAAGTGAGAACACTGAAAATATTAAATAAATTTAGTTGAAGTGGCTATACTTGCCCTACCTTGTGCTTGTACATTTGTATACAGAGGTCTGACTTATGCAGCTTCCACCATATCCAGAGCTAAGAAAGCATTAGAGAACTTTTGCTCTAAAGCTCCAGGGTCATATTAGCTTTAAAGGTTTGAATTTTCTGATAGGCTCCACCTTATCATGAGGGTTGAAGCTCAGATGCTCAGTAATCAGAGTGACAAGAGCTTTATCAGCCAGGCTTTCTGCAGTGTTTGTTGGCACGAGTACTTCAGCTCACTGCCATTAGGAGATGGCTTTTGGGAAATGATTTGCCCTGTGCAGCCTTCACGCATCTAATCTCTCAGGTGCAAATCAGGCAGGAGAAGTACTGACTGTCGCCAGGAGGAAATCGGTCCCAGAAAGTCCTTGAGGGAGAGGAACAGTCATGAGCCAGGCTCAGCTTGGACCTTGGCCTGAGCCTTGTTCCCAGCCAAGGGCAGATCAGGCATCTCCTGGCTCTCCCCCTCCCTTTTACTGGGGACTCTCTGTAGTCTTGGGGAGATACAATACTGCAGCAGCTGATCAAAGAGTATTTGTAAACCTTTTTTTTTTCAGCAAACATGAAAGTTATGAAACAGATTATCTCTGTCTCCTCCTTCCTCTCCTGCTCTGTGGAACTCTGAATTTCTTTTAAAAATAGGCCACGTGTGTGTTGCTAGAGGATGGTGCAAGCCTTGGAGTGCAACTCCTTCACTCTCACAGGGCAACAGGACCATGCTTGCATAATGTGCTGGGAATGGCATTGCAGATGGGTGAAATTTGTAACAATGGTATGCACCCCACTGTGATAAAAATAAGAACATGAGCTCATGCTAGGGAATCCACTTAAAATAAAAAGAATGCAAATTGCCTTTAATTAGAAGAGTTGCATTTTAAACTAAATAATTATTTAGATTATGGCTGTTCCCTGAAACAAACCTGAAATTTTTAAAAATTTTAGTTTTCTTTGTAAGGATAGTAAAAAAGGAGATTTTTTTCCTTCTCTGTATTCTGAAAAGCCCTGAAGTGGTCCTCTTCTGGTTATTACCAGGGGGTCTAACACTATCAAATTGAGTCCTTGGCAAGGGCAGGGACTTGTTCTTTCTCCATTAGTGGCAGTAAAGATTTTTCTCTGGAGAGAGAAGATGTATGATCTGAAGATTTTAGAATTAACCAAAAATATAATTAATGTAAATAATTTTAATTGTAGATTTTATATGTTTCAGAATAAAATGAAAAGAAGACTTAACCCTAATTGAGTACACAGACAGACAGTACAGGAAAAAGTCCAGTCTGTTGTAGGCATCCTGTGTTCTTTTTTTCTCTTCTGTCCAAGCAAGACTGTCACTAGCTAACAAAAATACTTCCGAGCACTAAACTGTCAATAGTGAAAAAAATGGTACATTACTGTGAAAGGTTTTGAAAGAAGACTTAAAATAGCCTTCTAAATTTGAGAAAATTTTTTCTTTAAATATTTAGATCATGATTTGTCTTTCTGACAACCTGTAATGAAGCCTAATGTAATACTGCATTAATTTCAGAAACTAAAATATTGACGAGGTACAGATTTCCAAAAAAAAAGTCAGACTGCTGCTGGAAGTGAAACCATTAGCTGAGAGCCAGTAACTAGTTTGTAAAAGTAATAAATCTGCTTTTGACATCAATAACCCATTCTGCAGGTGCAGGAGGAATTGTTCTCTTCATATCATGTTGCTTACTTTGAGTCTACAGAAGACAATTCAAAAAGCTGGTAAACCTTTAAGAAATGTAAATGCAGAATATTTGGGGGTTATATCTTAAATAGGATGCTATTGATTAGAAGCTGGTATTTTCCAATTCTTAATTCTCAAAGGATATGCTTATGAAATAAGATAAAACACTATTTCTAATTGCCAACTACAGATTTATTGCTATTGAAGTAGTCTCCACTATAGTAAATTTTTAATTTCTTAAATTTCAATTGTTTTATTTCTTATGTATTAATGGAATTCAATAGAATTTTCAATTTAAAATAAAACATTATGCATATATTGTTATAATTTTAATTAAAATGCATATTGTAAGATGTCATAGGTAAAACATGAAAGGTCCAAGCAAATTTGACTATCATTTGCTGCTGTAATTTTGAATGTGAAAGTTAAGGAAGTGAAGAAATGTATGTTGACCTAAGCAGCTGGGTGTTAATACAGTGTTATCCATAATGTAATGTAAAGGCTGCATTTAACTGCAGATGAACTAGTAGCTGATAGGTCTCAGTGGTTTCTTACTACTGTAAATCATCTTTTATGTGGGAAAATAACTTAAGTACAGTACAAAGGAATAAAATAAAATTAATTTGTAATTCTGACATCAGTAACTTTTAAAAATTTTTTTAAATCATTTTTCTTCCTTTTGAATCTGACTGCATGTAGAAGTCAGTATTTCTGCTCTATTTGCATACAACATAGTTGAAGAATCCAGTGAAGACATCCAGTTTTTTTAAAGGCAGCGAAAATATATTGAACTAAGTACTGATAAAGTTTCTAAAATGTTTTGTGTTCCAGTCTTGTGGAGTTTATTTGTGCATGGTTGGAAACATGTTTAGTGGAAGCAAATCTTGTATCTAAGTTGGTTGGGTTTTTTGTCTAACAATGCTAAACAAAAGCTGTAGTCTAACTAGCATATATCGTGATGAATTTGCATTCATCCTTTGCAAGCTTTTGTAGGATGACTTGTCTATTGAGCTGTAGCTGTGATGTGGAGATGAGACTTCTAGCAAATGTTCTCCCATGTTCCACAATTTGCTCTTCTTTCCCTCTTCAGGGTGTGATACAGGTACATCTGCTGCACAGCACTGAGAATGTAACATGGTGAAACACAGCACAGCTCCTCTATCCTGAGATACACAGATTAATTACTCTACCAGTTTATTTCTTTACAGGTTTCTTCATAGACCGTTTTCAGTTTCTTAACTAGGCAAATCTCATGATTTTACTTTTTCTCCAGCTGTTACCTTTGTGTTAATAATATGCTACTGAAGGTTCTGCTTATTCTTCTTTCTTTACAGTGTGGTGGTGGGTCGTATTTTTTGTTTGTTTTGGGCTTTTTTTGGTTGGGGTTTGGTTGTTATTATTTGTTTTTTTTTTTGTGGTTTGTTTTTTTTTGGTGGTTTGGGGTTTTTTGTGTGGTATAGAGTGATCCCAAGGTAATGTGGAGGAATGATAATCTGTTAAAACATTTTCTATTGCTTTCTGTTCTCAACAGAGCCAGCACAGTAACTCTGAACTGTAAAATCATTTACATTGATGGGCCTCTTCTGGTGAAAATTCCTCCCATGCATTGATATGTCATAAATTTCTTCTATCTTCCACTTAAGCACTATTGGGGAAGATAATTTTAACTGGTTAATTTCCAAGTAGAAACTCATCTACCATCTCCTGGGGACAAACAGTAAGCTGCTGAGTATAGCTTGACAGTTACAGGCGGGTCAAGGGCACATGCTTATAATTTTGGTACAGTGATTGCTGACCAATTACCCCGAAATAACTTTCTGAAAGATTTCTGTTAAGTTGGTTTTCTTCTCTCTAATTTTGTTAATGAGTACAGTGCACCCAGCTGGGAAGTGCTGAGTGGTGATTGCTATTGTGGATTTACCCTTTCAAATTCTGTTTCTACTTTTATGGAGTTATATTCTTTCTCTTTAAGTTTTTAGTGGTAAAACTGTAAAAGGACATGTTATTCCTTCACAAATCTTGGGAAAGACAGTATATGGTTTTATAAATACTGGACTACAATAGCTAACTCTAATAGATGAGGGAAAATACTGTTCACAAAAATAACCATCTGTATCCATATATAGTAGATGAACAAATATTTCAATTACCATTTTTTTTTTCATTAATATGGTTTAGAAATCATCTGTTCTCACAAGATGATGCTTTACATTAGTGATTCTATGGTCTCTTTCAGATCATCTGTCTTTTGGGATCCCAGGGTAGCCCAGAGTATGGCAATAAGGTGGATGTGTGGGATAGAATTGTCTTCTTCCCATTTCCTCCTACACATACATACCTCGTGAGGACATGGAAAAACTAATCTGGTCTGTTCAGATTACTGACTGTGAGATGTACCTGATTGCACTAAACTAGGACATCTGCTTGCACTGCTAATCTCTCTTATCTTAAATACATGCATTAGAATACAGATTGAACTGAAAAGTTGTCCTACCTGTTCTGAGGCTATATGCATGTACACATATATAAGCTTATAGATGGGCATGGTATTATTCCTATAGCTATTTAGTTTAAAGATGAGATGTGATTTCTTGTTCCTGACAGTCAATACTGTCCAGCTAAAAGAGCATGTGTGGTGTTTGCACTTTTACCCTATTATGTGTACTTTGTAACAAAAAGCAATTAGAGGATTTGGCATAATAAAGGCCATTCCTTTAGCATTCAGCTGGCAACCAGTTTTGTTTTCTGAAACTTCTTGCAGAGCAACATGGTTTTACAGTTTTAACTATAAAGTTTTCTATCAATTTTTTCCCTAACCACACAAAGTAACAAGATTAAAGAGGGTAAGAGTGCTTTTGTGCTTTAAATCTGCTTGCTTCTCACAGTGGAAAGTCTGGTCTGGTCAAATCGGGGTCTACCAGCCCAGCCCAGCATGTACCAGACTTTATGATAAGCTGTTCCCCTTACGTGTTGTCATTGTCCCAACGAGACAGGCCTGGAAAGCTGCTGCTCTGTTTCAGGTACAGTAGAATGTTTTTCACTAGAAAAGTGGATGGAGAAAAGATATTTAGTCTGTGCAATGCTGTCCACACTCATCTTTTGAACAAAGAGACTTGATGTGGTGTTATCAAAGAAAAAATAACCTGCTGTTTTATTTTTCCATTGTTTTCTTGCACATGGAGTCTTTTTGGTCTGAAAACAACTCCTGACACTAAGCCACTGAAATTGCTATAGGAGGATACTTGGTACTTTTCAGGTCTTGCATCTAACCCTGGCAACAATGTGGGGGCTGCGTTCCTTTGTGTGCCAATTGTTTGTGTTCATTTTTGTGTGACATTTTCATTTTAAACCTTGGCTGATTGTGCCACTTCCTGATTCTTTTTCTCTCTGTTGCTGTCAGTTCAGGTAGACTGTGTCTATCAAATAGTTTGTCTGGCTCAGTTCTGTGTCCCAGACTCAAAGATGCATGAAATGAACCAAAAAGGGAGGACAAGATTTTGAAGATGTAGGAGATGCCTGCCACAGAAGGTTTTTTTTTTTTTTGCACTGCTAAGAGATTCAAGCTAAACAGATGGCATTGAGAGAGGTGAAGCGGAAAGGTCATTTGAAAGTTAGTGTGACTCCCAGGGAACTTGAAGAAAATAGTTTAAGCAACTCAATTACTTGCATGAGATCTCAGTGTGCCACATATGCCACATCTGACAATTTAGCAGAGTTAGTGGAATCTGAAAAGTGTGGGCCTTTATGGGTACAAAAATGTTTCAGGAGTTGTAGTCTCTTCACTGTTATTGCCTACTTGCTAGTATGCTGGGTCAAATTCAGTTTATAATTCTTCCTATCTAAATTCAGCTGCAGGATTGTGCTTTTTTTTTTGTTTGCTTATTTTTTTAATAAGTGCTGTTCTTAACTGTCTCAGTTTTGGTGTCATGGGCTTTCTCAGCAGGGACTGTGTTACACCATACTAGAGGTGACAGTTCCTTTCTGTCTATGTGGGTATTTAATAAGGCTGTAGTAGCAGTCCTGAGGTTTATAGTGATTTCCAAGAAGTGTAGTTACTTGCAGAAATTAATTTCAGAAGTGAAGAGTGTGTTACACAGACACAAGTGTGTCTCACTGATGGACAGTATCACTACCAGTTAAACTCAGTTCAGGCTTGTTGTCATGATCTATATCTTTGTGCCAGGGGAGTGTCTCTGGAGACCACTGCTTGAATTTGCTGTCCACAGAAGGCTTTCTTTTTTGACGTTCTGCAGAGTGTCTAAATTCAGGGACAAACCTGGCTAAGTCTTCAAGATGCTGCTTTTAAAGTATATCATAATAATGTCTATCAGCTCTCCTCGTCGTTGTGCTAGGTACTTCACAAACATATAGTGCACAGAATGTATCCTGAAAAGTTTTGGAAATACTTTTAGTCCAATTTGATCCTGTTACTTGGTATTCCACAGAGACCATGTAGATTGAATAAACTAAAAATCTTTTGCCAATCTTTTGAGAATCAGTACTTAATGTTTCCAGTACATAATCATCTGCCATGGTCTGAGCCAGACAAGAGAGTCTCAAAATTAATGGCTGTATAAGGAAAAGGCGGAATGTGCTCAATGAAGTAGTGCTGCGGGGGGTTTGTGTGTGCCAAATCTACTTTAATTTTAATTATATCCTACACCATTAATGTAAAGCTTAGATTTAGAATTTCCAGCAGGTAAAATTTGTAGAAAATAGTCTGCATTTTAATTTGCTTCCTTACCCTATTAGTTAATAGAGTAAGTATGTCATTTTGCTTTAGCCTACATACAGTGAAATAATATTGAAATCATTCTTGTAAACAGCCTACATGTCCTGTTGTTGGCTTGGCTTCAGATGTTTCTTCACATTTGGCTAAGTTCAAGTAATAAATTGCTGGAAAAAATGGAAGACACTTTGGAAGCAGATTAATCATCTGACTCAGTATTGTCTTTTAATTTGCACAAGAAATCTTTCCAATCTATGAGATCATGGATTAGCTGGTTGGAAAATCTAAAGAGACATGAAGAACTTTCCTTTTTTTTTTTTTTTGCCTGCTCTTTGAAACCTACAGGATCTCAGCAAGGCATAGCAACTTTGTCTTTCCAAGCATTACCACAGAGATGCATGACAATGAAGAATTAGGCATCTGAATTGATACCTCCTCATTTTATCTAATTTTGGACATTGTAGGTGGCATTTATCTTGAGATATGTAGGTTTACGTGTTTGAGGCAGTGATTTAAACTTGCATTATCATCCATAAAAAGAAATGAACACTTGTAGAGAGTGATGAACTTCACATTTCTAAAAACAAGTTGTGTAAATTTCCCTTTAAAAGTCCTTTTTCTTCCCATTGATGAAAAAGAAGCCATGATTAATTCCCATATGCTATTGATGCTACCTTTGCTGGTGAAACGATGTCTGTCCCTGGGCAAAAGTGGTGGTAGTGACTGCTAAATACATCTAAGGCAGATTCTTTGGATTTGTGTTCTCCTTCATCTGCTTTTCAAGAAGAGGGTAAACATCTGTGGGTTTTGTGACAGTTACATTGCAAAGAGGTCACCAGATTGAAGTACATTGACACTGTTAAGGAGTTCTTAATATTATTATTAATATTAACAATATTATTGAGTCTGCTATCACAAAAAGTGACATGTATTGACACAATGGTATTCTTATTATATTGTAAATCTATGCACTACTGGTTGTGTATTATTACTCCATATTTCTTTTTACATGAATTACTTCTAAAAATATGCTTTTTATTTTCTTGGATTCACCAGGGGTGTTTTGAGGACCTTTACATCATTCCTCTGGAGCACTTTTCTCTCAGCTACTGTAACTATACAAACAAAACACACTTTTAATCCAGCTTCCATGTTGGTTCATGTTTGGACCCTGCCAGGGAAAGTGTAGCCCTAGGCTGGACTACCCCAAGACAGAGCACTCAGTGGCCTCTTCTGTATCCCTCCTGCTCCCCTATCAGCTCCCTCTGCACAAGTTCCTTAAGGATGCACTTCATCCAGGAGAAAACGTGGAACTAGGTGTTATAAAATGTATAGTCACTTTAATTTTAATATTGGTTTGGGAATAATAATAGTAAGGTGTCTCTACTCAGAGTCTAAATTGCATTGCAAATATGTGCTAAAAAATTCCATGCAAATGTTTTTTTGCTGTGAGGATGAGCTCTATGCTGCAGGGGCAGATCACAAATTATTCAAATGGTGTAGCTTTTGCTCTTGTGAGCTAAGTAGGTGACATTTGTTGTGATTTCCTTGTCGTTGTTTGGTTGGTTTGTATCATTTGTTAATTTCTTTTCTGATACCAACACCACTTTCCTTATTTGTCTGTGCTTAAGTTGCAACTTTGTTGCTCAACATACTGGGGTGTAATGATCTCCACAGCAAGAACATTCCATCTTCTACTTGCAAAACAAACAGGTTATGCTTATTTTATAATTGAAATTTGCATTCTTCAGAATACATAGTTTTATTATGCTCTGTGTCTTGTTTCTAGCTTGCTTGTATATGCGTGCAAAGGGGATGCAAAGTGAAGTGTGACTGACCTCTGGGAAGTCTTGCCTTTAGTTCTGATCTTACTGAAAGTTGCTATAAATTTTATTATTTCCTGCATCCTTGGAAGGGAACAGCATCCAATCGGGTGACCACCATAGAAAAGCAAGTGGTGAGTTGCAGCAAGGATGAGGGTAACATTCCCAAGAACCATGAAGAATGGTGATGGTGGAAGGCACAGACTGGCTGTGTCCAGATGTCTGTTGGTTGGTGAGGACATGAGAGGAAGAGTCACGGTGGCAGCTGGGAAAAGGAGGAGAAAGACAGAGAGGGACAACTTAATAATTATCATTAGGAGTGATTTCTTACAGGACTGTAAATAAATCTCCACCACTGATTTACTACTTGAAGATTTATGTTTGGGCAAAATTACTGTTTCTGCACACTCAAAAATTAGTGAAATTGATACTTTAATGAGGATGTTTTCTTTTGTAATAAGGCCTAGGTCATTTTAACACCAACTGATTTATCTCTTGGTTTTCTTCTCTGCCCTGTGTTTGGGAACTGGCTATTTCTTGTTGACTGAATTCAGAAGAAAACTATACCATGCCATACTGAATTTGCCAGAACAGCCAAAGTTTGAATTTGGCTTGTACTGGTTAAATCAAGCTTTTGATTTTGTTGCCTATTGTCCACTATGCTAATCCATGTTATTTCCAGCTGAGTTAAAGTGTAAAGTCATTAGAGCAGCATGGGCCTTTTGTTTGTTCAAGGAAAGGTTAAGTTCTGCAGGCAGCTCATACTGCTGCCAGCATAGCTGCTAATCTGAGTTTGGGCATTAATTACCTGTAACAGCTGCAGGACAGAGTCCTGTGCTGGGTAGAAGTATGATTTGGCCAAGGTTTAGAAAGCTTTGTCATAGGCAAAGTTTTTTTTTAGGACTTTTCAGGAACTTGAGTTCTGGTTTAGTTTTTTAGCTCCTGGGGGTGTGAGGGGTAAGGAACTGAAAAAACAGCTCAAAAGCAGATTTCAAAAATAAATTTGTATTGGGCCACAAGCTATTTAACTTCCATTTTATATCCTTACATAAAAGAAGTAGAAAACTCTGGCTTGGAATGGGAGAGAATTAAATACACAAGAACTGAAAACAAGTAACAGCTTCTTCACAAAGAGAGACTGGCTTTAACGAAGAAATATGGGAAGTGGACTCTGGTTAAGAATTAGGGAGAAGTCAGTTATGGTTGTAGATAGTAGCATCAATATCCATTATTGCTGAAGTACAACTTATTAGGTCTTCAAATTAAATCTATACCCCAGTCATAACTTGAGTAACATTACTTGATGTGATCAGTATGTTAATACCCAACTTTTTTTAAGGTTTCAAATCCATGCACTTAAATAAAATCTTGCAATGCTCCTTAAGAACTGCACAATGTTTTTTTTCCTAATAGATACTGACTGAATTTTTCAGCATTGCTTTTGTCTTCCTTTCTTCTTCATTTTTCTAACTTGGTATTGTAAGAAATTAGTGTTTCTATGTGAAAGGAACTGGAGTGGAATGAAAGTGCTTGTTTCGGAAAAATATTCTTTTTGCTAGTTCTGAGTGGAAAGAATGTGTTAGTCCTCATCAGGGAGTTGCAGGCTTTAAGCTTCTGTGGATTATTTCCAAATAATGGATGAATTGTATGCAAAGTAATGACCCTTTTAAGAATTTTCAGGCTAGGAGTACAATTATTGACTATTTCTGAATTTAGCTAATGTTTCTATTTCAGTCAGAAGGAGTGTTCTGCTCAAGCTGCTGATAGAAAATAAGGAGTTAGCAAAAGTTAGCAGATGGGGCTAATATCTATTCTTCAGTCTATGGAAGATAACTTGAACACATGTAAGCCTGTCTGTTTCTTGTGTATGTATACATTCTGACACACGTGTGAGAAAGAAAAATCTGGGAAGGTGTGGAAGTTATCACAAAGTATAACTGGGAAGGTGTGGAAGGTATCACAAAGTATAACTCTTGAGCTGAGTGCCTGCCAGTGGCAGCATGTTGTATTGAGCAGAGTGGTGAAGGATGATTGTTGATCACTCCAGTTCAAACATGTAGATAATTCATAGTGGGCCCCAATTAAGACTAAGTAACCCTGAAGCCAACCTCGTTATTAGATTTTTCTTAGGTACTTGTCTTATTTACTTACTATTATTTATTTATTTATTTATATCCCTAGCTGTTGGTCAATTCTCAAGACATTGTCAGATCTGAGAAAAACCTTAGTTTTATCTGTGCCCAGCTATATAAGGCATTTCTTGATGGTTTTACATTGGTGATAACACATCTTGTTCTGCTCTTTTACTCAGATGACAGTGCCTCTGCTGCAAGCAGTATGGAGGTAACAGATCGCATTGCCTCTCTGGAGCAGCGTGTCCAGATGCAGGAAGATGACATCCAGCTGCTTAAATCTGCCCTTGCTGATGTGGTTCGACGCTTGAATATTACTGAGGAACAGCAGGCCATGCAGAACAAGAAAGGACCTACCAAAGGTTTGCATTTCAGATATATGTAAAATAGGTAGCACAGGAAAGTGTTTTATATGTATTAAAATAGGTTATTCTTTGGACCTTTGAAATACTGATCAAACTTAAAAAAAACTTGAAAAAAAAAAAATTGAAATTTAATCCATTAAAGACAACACATAAAAATCCAAGTGGTTAAATCCATGAGTCTTTTAATGTTCCCATGAACCAGCAAAGCATTTCCATGTTCTTACTGCTTAATACACTCCCTACGAATGTGCTACCAGTTCCTCAGCTTGGTCAAGATTAGTTTATAAACTCTTTGGGTAACATATCAGCTTCTGTGGATGAAAATCCTTAGAGTTTTTTGATTGAAGATGTTAATTAAATGTAAGCAAAATATAATTTAATTTAAAACGTCGTGTCTTTGGATGGTGCTGGTGTACCAAAACCAGAGCTCTAAGCTAGTGCACAGGTGTTGTGACTGAAGAGATGGTGCAACACCAGCTGCTCAGTGGAGAAGGAAAGGTAGAGCTGTGGCTGGTGCTTGACCCCATTCCAGTGCAGAAGATCCAGAGCCAGTGAGGTGGCAGGTCTTGCCCCTCAGCAACATCCCGAGCTGTGCTCCTGTGCTGCTGCATGTTCACTTTTGGTTCCTGCTCTGCAAGAACAGGTTTGTCCATATACAAATCAGAAAAGGTGGAGTTTAGCATCCAGTGCTTCACAGTAATAAAGGTTTGTTAGAACCCAGCCAATGCAATTTGCTGTAGTCTGCGAGACTACAAAAGCAAAAAGCATGAGGTATTTTTGGGTTGTCTTAAGAGCAAGACTGGTGGCAACCTAGATGTAGAGAGAGTATGACGAACCTCAAAAGCTCTCTGTTGTCTAAATGAAGAAATAGTTACATTTTGGCCCTGGTATGTATTAATATAAATTAAAAACTTAATTCACATTGAAAGTATGATATGTAATTATGTATTAATGATTTTTTTTCAGCTGGAAATCAGGACTTCTTTTTATCTCTGTTATGTATTTTTTTAATTGCAGCACATATTTACTTTAGGCATTGATTCAACAGAATAGGTCAGGAGCTACTTAGTTAATTTGCTGAAGTGAGACATAATGTTTGTTACAGTGTTTTTTGTTTGGATATGAAGAAAGGAGAAAGGGACAGAAAAAAACCCAACAGATTAGTTAATTATGTAGCATGCTAGTTGCCTGCAATTACAGGTGATTCAGTAGAGGTCTGTGATCTTGTTTACCTGATCTCTTCCATTTCTGTTGTATTCCTCTCAATTTGTCTGTGTGTGTGATTAAAAAATTAATAAATAAAATTTAAAATCTGTAAGTTAATAAAATATCCTCCACAGTGATAAAATATTCAACTAAATCTGGTTGTACAAGGGATTAAGAGACTTATGTTGCCTGTGAAATAGATGCTATCTGATGTGCAGGGGAAGTGAAGTCTTGTAATTATGACCGAGTTGTAACCAAATCACATCTTCTTGCCTGCTGGCTTTACTTAGCAAAATACAGACCAGATTTTCATGGAGGCTGTGAGCAGACTTGGACTCTAAATCAGGAGGTGCTTTCTTAGTCATGGCAGATCATTAATGCCATAGTTCAATGCACATTGAAGAAAAGCCACTCTAAGTCTATCTTTCTGCTTTCTATGGCAGTTTTTGTTGGTTTTGTTTTTTTTTTTAGTTTGAGGGGGTTTTGAGGGTTTTTTTTTAATATGTGTATGGCATGTATGCTTCTTAATGTGTGTGAAGTAACAGTGTAAGGTAAATTGCTCATCCATTGCACTCCTGAAACGAGTCAATGATTTTCTTGAAATAAGTGCTACTGTAATGATGTGTGTAAAGAGCTTCTGATCATATTATATATCAGTTGTATCATTCATGTATGGTCAGCCTTATTAAATATATTCTGTAACATAAAACAGAAACCAAAATACCTTGATCATTTGTTTCTTCCAGCTGTTTTGTCAAATATGATGCGTTTCACATGTTGACCTCTTTTTCTGGTAGTAGGCACAACTACTTTATAATGGATTGCATGCAGCTGCTTAGCATAAGACTAAATTGAATTTCAGCATTGGAATAGTATTACTGAGGCTTCTGATGAAGACTATGAGGAGAAGGATTTTTCTTAGGCATGGGGAAACTGGAGTGGTGGCTTCTCATGTTTAGCCACTAGGCCTGCATGGGACTCAATCCATTTTCTTACCACTGGCCATTTGGCAACTAATCTCACATTCTGGACTGTAAGAATTGGAATTTGAACTCACGAAGTGTCACAAAAATCTCATCTGTGCAAACTTGGGTTTGAAGTTTATTGTATTCTTTGATTTGATCTGTAGATGAAGTAGATTAGGATTGAAAGCACATGTGTTACAAGGGATTGTTAGTGCCTTCAGAAAACAGAATCTTGTTTGTTCAAAAGTCTGTCCAAAGTCTGAAACAAGAAGCTTCATGGGACAGAAGACAACATTTTATGAGTAAACTAGAGTTAAAAATAGTTCATTATTTCTAGTTTCAGGCTTTCAAACCTGTAATCAAAAAAAGCTTGAGCTTGTTTTTGGCCTTGTATGTGTTCTTGTTCTGGATTTGTGGTAGGCATCTTAAAAGACACATCTCAGAAAATGAGCTGTTTATCTTGTCCAGTTGTGGAGCTCCTTCACTAGTGTGTTTTGGATTACTTTTTGGGCCTGTTGATTTCCCCCCTGCCCCCTCCCCCTTCCTTATTTAATTCAACTACTTGGTGGAGTTCAGTGCGTTTCCTGCCTTTGTTATACTTGTTTGTTGTTCTTTCCTTTTGCAATTATTGGCTTGTTTGTAAACTTAACAACCCTATTAATCCATAGATCAGAGTATGATTAAAAAAGCTGCTGCTGAGGCTGATAAACATGTCAGTCCTTCTGCCACAGGTAAGACCTTGAAGCAACAGAATTTCCAAAATTTGTGTTACTGACAAAGCAGTAATCTGATTGTGTTTGAGTTGCTGACTTCTAATGGCAATGATGCTTGGGATTGTTTGACTCTAATGTCAGTTACCACTATTGTAAATAAAACTAACTCCAGAGTAAATAGTGTATTGAAAAATGTGTAATTTTTTTTCTGTGTGCCATGTTAGGGTTGTCATGGTGTTGCTTTCTACACTAGCTGACCATGGGGCTTTTTATCCTCCAGGTCCAGAAGTTTCTGTTCTGGACTGGTATCGGATTTGAACAAAATTTGTGTTAAAGGTTGCAAGGTTTATTCCTGGATGCTGCTAGTTTTGGTTTCCTGAGGCTAGGAATATAAATAGATTCCAGCTAGCTCACTCCAGCTACTTTTTATTAGGCACTTTTTTATAACTATAAAGGACAAAACCATTTTATTAATTTGTTTATTTAACTTTAATGGTTCTAATTAATGAACTCAAAGCCTCAATAAAGTTTTGTTAGCTACAGAAATCTTGCCAGGAAACAAGCCTACAGCTGCTTGACTGTATGTATCCGTGATTCTGTAATATACAACAGGAATTAGTTTTATACATACAAATTAATTATGCCATTGCAGGACATTAGACAAAAAAAACAAACAGTAAAGCATCCAGCATGAAGCTGTAGAATGGATCTAATTTGGAAGAATGACTACTGCAGGCTTAAGTTTTGTATGAACTCTAAAGACAATATTAGTCCATTAAAAGCCAGGGCTAGAAGACATCATGAATTCATTTAAGTCTTACTTAGCCTTTCCTTAAAGCTTCCCATAAAATCAGAGAACCTTTGCTCTTTCTATCCTTGGTAGAAACGATACTGTCTCACTCTATCAGTCTTCTCCAGTTGCAGCCGCTGGGATTCTCAGTGAGCATGAAGATTTTCTTCTTTCTTTCCTTTGTTAAGTTGTTTTCATGTAGACTTTCTGCCCCCTAAACCAAATAAACCTCATTTGTTTTAGTATTTACGATTTGTTTTCTAAATTTCTCCCCTCTGAACAAATAAATGCTGAATATATCACAGCAAGTATGTGTTTTAACAAAACTTCAAGAACAAGTTTCTCTGGAAACTTGCATTTCTGAGTATATCATGCTTACTGGGCTACTTTTGCCCTCTTATTTTTAAAAAATTATTATTATTTATCCTCAGCAGTCTGAAGAACTTTTGTAGGTATTCTCTCTTGATTACGCTCTCCCAGCTTCAAGGAGGTTTTATCTTGTGTTCCTTAAGTGACTTGTGACTGCTGCCTTCTCTCAGATGTTGTTACCCTGAACCCAGAGACTTCTGGCATCTTTACAAAGCTGGCTTGTGACACAAAGTTTTGTCAAATTTCACGTGACGTTCACGGCTTTCTTCCCTGATGTAGGGACCACACTAATCACATTTTGTCCACGTTTCAGGGCATGGTCCACTGTAATTTTCGTGTTTGTACTCATTGCTTGCCGCTTTAACCACTGTTAGGTTTTGCCATTAATTTCTAATGCATGTGAATGGAATTTTTCTGATACTCTAATGTTAATTACAGGTGTAACATGTATATCACTTTTTGAACCAATGTCTGATCTAAAGAATACAGGTAGATAATGTCAGCTCCTTAAGTCCACTGTTTTGCTGATTTCAGTCACTTTTTTGAACTAAAGGGTAAAATTCTTTTTTTGTCAAACCTAAGCCCACATTCTTTAAAATAATGGGGGTTTGCAGGGACAAGTGATTACTTAATAGATCATTTCCTTGTGGAAAACCTGCAGAATATTTATGGGTAAGGAACAGAAGTTTCTGAGATGGCAGCCTGTCTGTCTTCACTTCTAGCGTTCCTCTGAATTATGTCAAGGTGGGCAAGAGAGAGATCTCTCTTTTAAGAGAGAAAAATTGCTTTGGGTGGGAGGAGAGTACCTTTGCACTTACCAGTAACCTCACTGAACTAGGACGGAGTTTTAAAGGTGAGGCAGGTTATACAATTGTGTGCTTAAGCCATATGTTGATGATTTGTTTGATAAGATTTTAAGTGAAAAAACCCAATAATATCTCCTTCTTCAATCTCTCATCTGTGTCAAACTTGGCAATAATGAAATAAAAATGGCATACCACACAGGTATTTTAAAATATTCTAGTGTTTTTTGCTGGGGTCGAAAAGGAAAAAAAAAAAAAGGAAAGAAAAGAAAAAAATAATAATAATTTCATCTTCTTCTTGTTTTACAGCAAGGCCGCTGGTACAAACCCTTCCTTTAAGGACTACTGTTAATAATGGAACTGTGCTACCAAAGAAACCAAGTGGCTCTTTACCTTCTCCATCAGGCAGCAGAAAGGAGACTGTATCACCAGCAGCAAAGAGGTACACACCTATCCGAAACACTGTCAGCATAAAACCAAAGTATTTCTCCTCTTCATCTTCTAGACATGTAGTTTTTCTTACTTACAAAGCAGCGGTCTAAATAGTTATTTCAGAAAGAAAGTGAGATGGATTTAATCCTAAGGGGCTTTAAACTTCTTTGGTCTCATTAAAGTTAAAAGTTAAGATGAACGTTGAAAGAATGCACAATGCTTTGTCTACTGGTTTGTGCTATTTTCTTGCCACTACAGTCTAGCATACAGAGAAAAATGCATTTCTACTGTGCTACTGCACTACATGACATGAAAAGTCGTGCAAAAATTCTTTTAGTAGCTACTAGATGATATATAGTCTTCAGAGAAACTGTGCTATCATTAACAATCAGCGTGTTAACTTTGGTGGTTTTCTCTCAATAAAGATTATCATAGAAACTATGTGAAATGTTAGAAGCATCTCAGGGAGGAGGAAAATTCTATACCTAACACATATTTATGCAAATGAAAACATCCATTTTTAGATATCTTACCATTAGCGTGTATTTAAGTCCTTTTAAAAATTACTGCTCTATCTCAGTTTGCTTTGTGTGTGTGTGTGTAGTTGTTTTAAAGCAGGCTGTGTGTTTTATACACGTTGGTTATAAGGAGCATGCAGCAAGTTCAAGTTACACATTACAGTTACTGTGGTCCTAATCTGTAAGGTTAGCCTGTAAAAGATAATTGTCGTTTGTTGGGGTTTTTTTATTCTTTTTATTTTTTTTTTCCATTTCTTTTTTTTGTGTGTCATTGGCAGGTTTTTGTAATGATGACACTGTCAACTCTGAATAGGGCAAACTGTGGAGATGAGATTGGTAACCTGCTAACAGCTGGAGTCTCTTTTGTAAAGAGAATTTTTCCTTAAATAGGAGATGGTGACTAAGGATATGTCTCTCTTTGTTCTTGTGTTGAAGGGGACTAATTTTCCAGGAAACTTCAGGTTTTGTTATTCTGAAGAAGAGAGAAGCTAAGATATGCACAATTAAAACTGGAAAATACTGCATTTGTGTTGCACTAATGAACTCCTAAACTCACTAGAGCTGAAGGTTGTGGAAAGTTTGCCTGAATCAGCCCTTAAGATAAGAGGAGAAAGGCAAATACTGTAGAAACTATTCCATTTTCAGAATTATGTTATCAGAATTTTGAAAATGGGTGGAAGAACCTGCCTTTTAAAATTGAAAATTAATTAGTGCTTAAAAAAGAGTAGTATTTAAAAAAGGAATACTATTTATGTGTATGTCAAATTTTCTTCTTTACAAACTGTTTTTTCGTAATAATTCTTGTAATTTTATTATCACTATTGCATTTCAAATAGTACTTATAAGACACATGAGAGAGCACAAGCATTGGCATGCTTCATTTGTGTACAGAAGATGTGATTCCTGAGTCTCTGTGCTCCATCTTCAAGGTTCAATATAGGACTTTTTGCCTCGGAGTGGATGAAATGCAGGTCAAGATCATGCTGTCCTTTCTCTGTCCTGAGAGTCCTTTCCATAAATCTGGTGGTCCATCAGATATTGCCTGCAACCTATAGGCATTATCCTAGCAGGTTATATCCCTGTAGATAAGTGACCCCCTGCAGCCCTTCTACCTGACCCAACTGCAGGCTGGATGCCTCTTAGTGCCAGCTGGAAAGTCCTTCTGAAGCATTTTGGACTTTGTTGTTTCCTGTATGAGAGAGTCCTTTTATCCTCTCTCTCTGCTAAGGAGGCTAGACTGAAGCTGCTTTATGCAGTGTGAAAATGTATATTCAGTTTTGGAAAGTTAAAAATACATATGGGCAGTTTTGCTGAATTAGATGGACAGTTAATAAGAGTGCTTAGGACTGCAGGGTTATTTTGTGTCCTGAAAAAAGCATTTTGAAGTCCACATGCTGTGAATACTTATTCCCTTCAAATGCTCTACAATTCTGTATTGATTGTATTTAATAAGCAAATTTTTTTTTAATTTAATTAAAGTATATTTTTATGCCTTGCCTAGAAATATACTTGAATGTGAAGAGTGTGGAATGATAAGAACTTCACCAATTAATTACTGTACAAAATTACCTTCTGCTTTTAGTAGCTTTTGATAATCTTAAAATAACTGCTGAGCTTTCCTGTTTTGATAATACATCTTGCTCCAAATATTCAGTATTCAATATGACGTATTAACAGCTCCAATTAGCTTACTTGCAAATAGTCAAGTAGATGAATTCATTATGAACTCATTAATATAAATTCACAGACCCTTTTGCATTCAGGAACTGTATATGTGTATGCATAAAACAGTAATGGCAATATAACAGAGCAAATAGCTTTTAAAAATTATTCTTTTTAAGGGATAGAACTTGCTTATTTGCCTTAAGATGCTTCACTCAGTGTTGAACAGTTTACAGATGGTGTGTAATTTTTAAGGATTTTTTTAGTTTTTATTTTGTTACAGTTTTATAGGGCTCTTTTCATAAAAAGTGGTTCTAAAACTGCTACTGTAAAATACTGTAGGCATTCTTTAGTCCAAGATATAAAGTCAGAATTTTTTCAAAATGTGAAAAAATGAAATTTGAGAAGTAAATAAAAGTTTAAAAAAAAAAAAAAAAAAAAAAGAAAAAAAAAAGTGTTTTTTCAGAGTATTTTTAAAAAACTAAGGTCTGCTGTTGTGTATTACAAATATCTGCTACAATTACTATACAAGAGAAGTAGTATTTTCAATTTTTGTCTTACCTATGGCCTTATCTTGAAAAGTGGTAAACATCAATATTAACCAAGTCCCTCCCAGGTGTTCTACTTGAAGACAGTTCTGAAAAGATGGATAGCAAATGAGTGACTTCTGATCCCTCGTTCTCTGTTTCTTTCACCATTTAGGTCAGGCTGTACATGATACCCCACTGAAATGGCATCAGTCCCTTTCTTGAATCTTTCCTGCATATTTATATATATATAGGCAAATGATCTCTGTGGGAACCAAGTGTGCATCCATACATTCCACTGCTTAGAAATATCTGTACTTATCGATACGTCTGCACACAAAATCTCACTTCATACAGTAGCTGTATTTCAATGTGTTGGTTTACTCATTTGAACCCACAGGTTGGTATACTGCTTATCTGCCTTGCTGGATTACCAAGGAGATGTGGTTCAGAGTTCACTACATTTTCTGATTTGCCTTTTAATATTTGAAATGGAAATGACTTCTTCTGGCAGGAATATAAAACTGAAGGTAATAAAAAAGACTCAAGGCTGAAAGGGTGGAACTAGCAGGCTTTCATTTGAGTTCTGCCACATTGTCTCTCAATGACCTTATGCAAATCATTTAACCTCTATGCATATTGGTTTCCATATGTAAAACATGTATCTCTGGGTATCAGTAGGTTGTTATAGGGCCTAATGTTATGATTAGATCCAGATCTTGCAAAGTGTTGAGTAGCCTCAACTGACTCTTGATTTTAATTAGAACTGAGAGCACCAAACCCCTGAAACTCCTTCAGCATTCAGATCTCTTATAGTCAACACCCAATTATCCAGGTTGAGGAAAGAATGAAATAACCTGAATAGAGCAAACACCCAAATATAAAACACAGATTAGATTCTGGGGTTGGACTTGATGATCTGGGGTTGGACTAGATGATCTTTCGAGGTCCCTTCCAACCCCTAGGATTCTATGATTCTATGATTCTAAAAATCTATGGTAATAAAGTAATGCAATTAAAAAAGCCAGGTGACCTTGGGCCCAAATCATCTGGTCCATCAACAAGAGGTGCTGCAGCTCTGAGGTGATGGGATGCCCTGGTGCCATGTGAGTGCAGTTGAGCAGCTTCCAGGTGCAAGCCAGCTAAAGCAGAAGTGAAGGGGTTTTGCTCTCTGCTGGACAATCACCTGACACAGATAATCAGGAATTGTCTGCCTTTGTAAAGTGCTTTCAAATTGTCTTCACAAAAAGCCTTTGCTCAGAGGGTTTTGTTTTTAAATTGAATATATTTACTACTTTTATGCTGCAGAAATGTAGAATCTATATTAAGTACCAGCTTTCTGAACACTCATATTTTTGTTCTGAACTTTGTATGCAGAATAAAATGTATGCATTTTCATTCAGAGTAAGATGTATTTAGTGTATCGTGAGCAGGACTTTCCTTTCCCCCTGCACTCTTCCTTTTGGATGTAATGTGCCTTGAAGTTCTTTGCTTAACAACAAATTTATCTTTGGAATTTGTCCAGTGCACAGTAGTAATGTTTTGTGTTGCCTATTAAAATCTAGGGTTTTGTGACTAATCTAGGATGGCTTTGTTTCCAAGAGTTGAGGGGACAGGGGACGAAAAAAAAAAAAAAAAAAAGTAAGGGAGGAGAATGTGGACAGTACCTTTCTCAGTGGGGATGCTGCTGCAGGCTGCAAGCTTGCACATACTTTCCCTTTCAAAAGAACACAATCAGTCTTTCTTTCTTCCCCCCAGCAGATTGTAAAGTAGTACAATAGAGCAAAACTCTGACAATGGAGATCAAAAGGAAGAAGCTGGAACAAAGAAAACATAAAGAACTTTGTTTGTAAGGAGACTAAAATACTTTAATATGATAAATTCCTGTTCTTCTAAACTCGTGGGCCCTAGGAAATTGTTCAGTCGCCTGGAATTAACATTTTGTGTTCTGTTCTGGGGGCAGCGATGGCTTGTAACTGGCATGCACACAAACTCTGAATTGAACCTTCAGTTAAGTCTTCTATTTAACACTTGACTCTCAAAGAAGATGTTTTAAAATAAACCAATTAGAAATTTAAAAAGAAATCTCTCTCCATTGAACTTTGAGTGGCAAAACTATTACTCCACTTAACTATACCTCTAACAATTAAAGTTACAAGTGCATTTTGCTCAAAGGCATAATGAGAAATTACAGTCAAATGTTATTCTAGAATTTATTCAAATTTATTTAAATGAGAGTTGGAGTGCTAGGAAAGTTTAAAGTATTAATATAATAAGTTACTGTTTAAGAGCATTGTGTGCTATTTTTTATTTTATTGAAAAGCTTTGATCCCCGCCACTCTCCTTTTGATAATTAGATTACATGTATTTTTTAATTTTGGCCAGATTTGTTTACCACAGTTCAGTAGTGCAAGCATCTGAAACATTCACGTTATGCAGTGGTATGTGTATGTATATATGAGGATTTATTTTCTTGTCTTTATTGCTTTTTTAATAGTCTTTGTCTTCTAGCTGGATCATCTGTCTTGTTTCTTCAGATAGCCTCTGATTTTCTTTGGGTTTTTTTTAAGTCACTTTAGGAATGGTCAGTGTATTGGAGCATTGCTGAGATTTTGTCATTCAAAGATACATTGATGTTCTTAAATGTATGATTTGAAATGATCAAACATCTGACTCAATAAGCACTGTGTTGTTTGCTCTTGCACGTGACTTCATGTCTTGAAAGCATGCAATTATGTCTTTTAATGTAAGTTTGTTTTAAATGTCTTGTTTTCACATTTTATTGTTGCATTCACTTTTTATTCTGCTTTGTTTATGCACCTCTCAATCTGGATTAAGCAGGTCTGTGAATCTTCTCAATGCATGCAAACTGAAAAAGCCTGGTCTAAGGTGAGGGATCCTTAATAGCTTTGTAGCATTGAAGCTCAGTTGCTTTTCCTTTCCGTTTCGGTTCAACACAAAGTGGCTGTTTTAGTACAAGCATTAACATGGTAGAACTGTAATTGTTATTCCCATTTTTAACATTTTGCTGAAGTACACGTTTAAAACATTCTCATCATTGATAACTGCATTGCAAAACTTAAATAATTTCATTCATGGTATATGCATTGTCTTGTGCTAACATAATTTTTATTATAGGGGTGTCTCAGACCACATTTCTGTCTTACCCAAGTTAAAAATTGTGTTACCAAATGTTGTCTTTTTAATAATTGAAAATGCTCTCCTTTTATATCACTAATGTGGAAGCCAGATTCTGGAATCCAGTTATACTCATACAAACCTGTAAGTTAAATGAATATTTTCTATCATTCTAAATTCCTCCTCAGGTGACAGTGTATCTACTGTAGCCATGGATATAATCAATGATGTTTAACACTATAGCTGCCAAAATGTATGTATGTAAAAATTGAGTTAATATAATGGAGTTATAATCCTCTTCTCCGAACACCTGCTAATACTCCTCACTGGCCTTTTTTTGTTGTTGTTGAAGGTTTAAAATAAAATTTGTCAGGAGGTACCACTGCTACTTACATTAAGCAGTAAATATACATGAACCAAAAGAGATTAAAATAACTTTGGTAACTTCCTATGGTAAAAGTAGTTTTTATACTGATATGAGATTTCCTTACTCAGAATGAAGGCAGCATTACTCTTTTAAGCTTTAATCCCAACCATTATTTTTTTATCCATGAGTTCATCTTTCAGCTGTTGGTAGCTATAAAAATAAAACCCCAAGCAATATTAAAATTAGTTTAAAATTGCATCTGTAAGTTAAACTTTTTCTAGGATTAGTATAATTTGGTGATTTCATAAATTGAATTCCAATATAAGGCTGATACTATCTCTTCTTTTCCTTAACCAGGAAAAGATGCCAAAGTAAAGATTTGATTATGCAAAATCACACAGAGAGGATTTTTTTGCAAGTACTGTATATCAAGCAGTCGAAGGACTCATGCTAATAATGATATTTTTTGTGCAAACATTTTCATATGGCTTTGTTTTTTTAACTGCAGTAGAGTTAAATTGGATGGTGCTATGAGGCACAGCAAGAGCAGTGAAATGATAACAGTGTAGTATTTAATTCACTGGAGGAGTTTTTTGTATGCATTTGGCATTGAGATGATTTGGGTAAATGTTAAGCCAATGTAGGAGATACTTATTTGTGAAATTAAGACAGAATTAAATTCTTTTTACTGCCTTTTCCCTCTCCTTGACTGTTTTGTTCTGTGCCTGTGTGTAACTTTGTATTCCGCTTGCTCTCTTACATCACTCTCTCCACAGAAACAGGTTGGGTTTTTTTTTTCCAACTTCAGCTTCACTGGTTGGATTGTGCTTGCTTTAATACAAAAACAAAGCACTGAACATTGGTTCTGTCATTGCATGGTCCAGAAAGCTTTTTGTCAAGCTACCTTATCGTGCATCTGCTGTGCAGAGTTCCCCTTGGAATGGGGGTTTCCTTCCTTTCAGAAGGGCAGTAATTCTGCAGAAAGACTGTTTCAGTTGTTCCCATAGTTTCTGTAACTCAGCCTCAGCTGAGGTGTTAAAACATGGTTGTTTTTGACCAGCAGAGAAGTCTGTCTCATTCCCTTTAGCTACGAAGAGCCAATGCCTCTCCTTCTTACACCATCCACAAAGTGGGATAGAGCTGAGGAGCTGACTGAGATAACAGGGTAGGGATAGCTAGGGCCAGATGAAGTTGGAATAGTCCTCAAGGCTGCCCAGAGGAGCCTTATGATAAGCAGAGCATCCCTGGGAATGTTTGGAAGCCAGGGGTGAGCTCAGTGGGGGTCGTAAAAGGGGTGACTGGGATGAGGTTGGGTCTTGAAGGAGCAGAAACAGAGAGAATTGTTTCCACAGAGGGTGGTGGTGGGGATTTGGGTAGAGATGTGAGCTTGAAAGTGTTCATTGATGTCCATGGCTTCTGGGGTGACAGAGCCACTGAATGAGGTCATTTAGTTATGGGGATGTAATGGGTAGAGGGGACATGTCCATTCTGCTCTTTGGAGAGTAGAAAACTCTACAAGACTGGGGCAGAGGAGAAATGGAACCCTGACACTAAGTCCTGTCATTCGGCTACTGTGCTGGTCCAGATAACACTGCCTGCACCTCTGCTGCACAGGGAGTACATAAAAAAGAAAAGTATCACCCAAGCTTGTGCATTTACCCTTACTGCTCCCTCTCCTGCTAGGAAGCACTGCTTTAGGAAGAAGTGCTTTGGACGAGCAAATAACCACAACAATTTTTCTCCTATTAGTTGTAAGCTCTGAGTAGGTTTCTCTTAATTTACTAAGTAACACTGCTTGTGTTTTGGGTCATGTTTTTCCATCAGAGAGAGATGAATGTCTCAGGGTTGCCATGGAGTTGTACAGGAGCTCCCTGATCACTCCCTGATTGCTATCTTGTCAGGAAAGATTGTTGAAGTGTGAGAGAGTAAGTCAGTTCTTAAGCCTATGAGAAACTCTTTCTTAGGAGGCGTGGGGCATCTCATCTATTCATATATGTAAGTTGGAAGCATATATTTACAAACTAACAATAATGCAGGATAGCTCACCAGGAATTGCACTTTGGGACATGATAAAATTATCTTTGAACCACGGACTTATTGATACTGAATGAAGAGACAAAGTTAGCTTGCTGGTGCTCAAATTTTGACCTACTTTAGACATTCTCTGTGGTCTGGCTGGATGTGACAGGTAATACGCATTCTCCTTAAAACTTCCACATCTTATTAAGAGAATCCAAAAGTCCTGAAGTGTGGAGTGGTAGTCAGAGATCTAAAATGTGACCTGGAAAGTAAATATGGAAATTACTCTGTAATTGTTTAGCTCATCTTCTATTTTATGGTTATGGAAAAAGCAGTCTGGCTCTGCCACACCAGGTACTCAGCAAAAAACCTTATGTAGGCTCTTTAACAAATAAAATTATGGTTAAAAACCAGTTGTAGTTATTTTTAGGGCCAGTGTTCTATTTGATACATTTCTCAAAATATTTGTTGTAAAGGTAAGTGGTTTTACAAGTGCCACTGTAAAATTTGCTCCTTCTTTTTATTAGTACCATTAAGCGAACCAGTTCATCTGAGCGGGTATCCCCAGGCAGCCGGAGAGAAAGCTATGGAGATTCCAAAGGGAGTCGGAACCGCACTGGATCCACCAGCAGTTCATCTAGTGGTAAAAAGAACAGTGAAAGGTAATGTTATCTGAATATCTAACTCCTTTCTCTGCTTACTACCATAAAAAAAATTTAATTTCTCTAGTTTAGCAAATATTGGGAGCTTTTTTTTTAAGCTCCAACATTTGGAAGAAACTATATTTAAAAACATTTCAAATAAAACAGGTTTTCAATTTTATATGAAATTTATTTACCTTATTTCCAATCCATAAAGGTGAGAACCTTTAGTTACCTGGAGAAATTTTTATTTATTAAACACACCTTCTCCATTGTCCTAGTGGTTTCCCATGGTCTTCAAGCTCCTGAGATGTGTACATCAAGCCCCTGGTTGTGGTGTTTTGACCTCAGATGGCAGCTAAGCACCACATAGCCACTTAACTACCTCTCCCCCAGCAGGATTGGGAAAGAGAGTAGGAAGAGCAAAAGTGAGAAAACTCATAGGTCAAAATAAAGGCAATTCAAAGGCCACACAGGTGATACAGTGCTTAAATTATGTGCAAGTATCCCAAGGAAATAAGCATATGTTAAGTTGTCTTATCTGGGAGTTGGTGATGTTGGTGTCACTATGAGAACAAGCACTGTATGGTTAGTGAATTTTTCCAGATTTCTATAATGTGCAGCTTGAAGTTGTTCATCACTGCAGCTCTCACTTCAGGATAAGAGTATCCTTTGTTATCTTGTGGAAGAGTCTGGCTACAGGCTTGCCTCGTGCTTCCTGTTGGAACTGGGCTATCATGCAAAAGTCATGGGACCAGAAGAAAAATGAGCATGATTCTGTACACTGGGGGCTAAAGCAATCCTTCAAAAGTTAACTGTATGTGTGAAAGAGTAAGGTAGAGGGTGTTACTTAACCATTTACTCACAGTTGTATAATGTGACCTTTATGCATGCCTTCCAGCTTGACATTGGAATGATTCTGTCTGGTCTGCAGTTGAATCTGAAAAAAGGATGCCAAAAATCTAAAAAGACAATTGTGAAATTATTGTTTTTCAAAGTATATAGTTGTAGGCTATTACACAAAAAACATAATGCCATTGAAAACTATTTTAAGAAGCTTTAAGAATACGGAGTAAGGAGGATGATGGCCATAATCTCCGATGGTACTAAGGGGGGGTGTCCCAACTCCTGGCTATGAGCTAGGGGTAAGCCTTCCTATGGGTTAGGTAAGTAGTAGGTGACTCAAGTTCATGAAAAGGAAAAAGAGTAGTTGGAGTTCTGAGCTGTGTGTGTAGTTAGGGTTTGTATAATTAGGAAGTACACATGATTTGCTTTATTACTGTCATGAATCGGCCTTTCACATTAATTTTATTAGCCTCAATAAGTCAGCATGGTCTGTCCAGAGCTAGGCACTCTGTCTCTAGTGTAGCAGCATTTCTGACTAGTGCTCCATCCCATAAAGTTCTTGCTTTCTAAAAATATCTTCATTCATAAAAGAAAATGTTAATCTTAGTGTTAACAATGGCAACACATAATGCTATTTATATGGATGAGATTGGCTGTGTACACCAGATTGAAGCATGAATTTTGATGCATGGTTAATGCCAAGGCTGATATTATGGAAGGCTGCTAAATCAATGGGTAGAATCAGTAGAATTCTTTTTTGTTTTGATTGGTTTTCATGATATGTGTTATTCATAACATATCTGTTGAATCAAGGCAAAAGGAAAAATACTATCAAATTATTTGCTACAACATTTATTGTAGAGAGAATCTTTTATGCTTAAAAAAATTGTGTGCAAAAATCCAACCCAGTTTCATGTCTTTTTTGGTTTCTCTTTGCTTACTGCAGTCTAGGAACAGATGTGGAGATGAAATCACAGCTCTAGGGGTGCCTCATGCTTCAGCATTTCTCCATCAAAATTATAGGATCCTTTTGGGATGTCCCTAAGAGACATAGAGCAGTAATCTATTATTTCAAAAGTTTTAAAGGATAGAAAGAAAACAGAATTGAGAGGAAATACGAATGCATAATACCACTTTGTGTCACTTTCATACTTCATCAGAAACAATGCCCTCAAGAATAATATTACAGGGGCAAAGGACAAAGAAAACAAAATGTCAGGCATTTCTTGAAAAAGATTGCTTCTTTCTGGTCAGGGTAGTACAGTTCAGAGTTTCTTAGCTTTTCTGTCTCTTATATCTCCACAGACTTCATATATTTTCCCCTCAAGTTTTGCCAAGTACTTTCTCAAGACAGAAAGACAAAAACTGATTTCAGGGTGTCTTCCAGGCAGCACGCTAGTGGGGAAGAGAAGGCATTTTAATCATGATAGATACGTGCTTGCTGGATTTTATTAAGTAATGTTATTCATCAAGACACAGTTGGGTAGTTCCATGTTTGGAAAAGCAGGTTTCAAACTTTGTTCTGCTCCTTAAATCCAGAAAGAGCAAAGTCATGAAGTAAGAAAGCAGCCATGAAAGTACTTGCACAGTAGCCCCTCCTGCTCCACATGTATCCATAGCTACAAAATATCTCAGAATATTCCTAGCTTTTTGTTATGGTTGTGAACTTCTTTGGAGTAACTGGAATCCAGAACTGATGCAGCCATTCAGAACCAGTTTCTGTGTCCTCCTATAACTGAGTTAACTCTGTAAGGGAAGAGGATCTGGTAGTTGGTAGAGGAAAATCTGTAGTTTTTAGAGTGTAAGGAGACTGAATTTAGAAGTTTTAACACTTTCAACCAAGAAGCCACAGTGTAGGATGGTATTAATTGCATCTGCCTGGGGTTTTACCTTGCAAATAATTGAATTAAATAAGTGTTTTTATGCACACAGTCAAAACTATTTTTGTTATCTTTTACATTTTATATTATATTGATATGTTTATTTGTGCAAACTGTATGTGCATGATTTTTTAAAACAGAAATATCTCAATTGTTTTCACAGCAAACCCAAGGAACCAATGTTCAGTGCAGGTAGGAACTTCTAAAATTTTTAAGCCCATAACAACCATGATAAGATAACATAACAAGAGATTTTTTTTAGGTTGCTTGTTTTTTTTTTTTTTTTGTTTTTTTTGTTTGTTTGTTTGTTTTTTTGGTTTTTTGTGGGTTTTTTTTGTGGTTTTTTTTTTGTGGGGTTTTTGTTTTTTGGTGTGTTTGTTTTGTTTTTCTGTGGATGCCTGGGAACTGGTATTGTGATTCTAAACCTGATACTTACAGGTTACTGATGACATTTTAAAAAGTTGATCAGTTTTTACTCTCTAGTTTTTACAGGCCCAGTAGTTTTATTTTACAGTTAGGATTATTTGTAAGAAGAAAAAGGTCATGTCTTCTTACCCCTAATATATCTTTCATTTCAAAGCAGTGTTAGGGTTTTGTTACTTAAAGCATATGCCAAGATACAGCTATGATGCTGTCATATTAATTTAGTCATTAAAGGGAGCCCTCAGCTACTGATAAAGGATTTCTCATCTGTCTAAATGCCTTGTGATAAAATTTTTCAAATTACAAGTAAAAAAGGTGGCTTGTTACTACAGATCTGGAATTCTAGATTTGTTTTCTGCATATGTATATATACATATAAAAGTTAAAGCAGAATTTATCCTTGTAACTGCCAATCAGCAGTTTCAAACTTCTGAGCAATCTCAGTAACAATACCAGTTAGAATAGCATACAGAAGAGTTATTTTTGTGTTACGTTAATGGTAGAAGAACTAAAGAGAGTCCCTAGCTGGAGGAAAAGGCTTTCAGCTGTAGTTGCCCAACGTATTACGGCTCCGTGTTTTGTCCAGTGCCAGGCTAGCCCCCAGCAGAGTACAACTGGACAGCAGGCAGAGCAAGTATTTAGTGAATTTATTGTATTCAAACACATCTTTATGTAGCCCTTCTGTCTCTGTCTCTGTAATCACAAGGGAAGCGCCGTGTGACACACTGCAAAGGTAGGCTTCACTTCCAAAACCTCATAGCTCTCAAAGCAAAATGGTATTGGTGGGATGAAAGCTTGATGTTAAAAAAGCTATTTTCTAACTTGTGCACATTTTGCAATTTAAAAAATTTCCTGTTTCTTTTGAATGAAAAGAAAATATTACACCAACTGTTACACAGGCTACTGAATTATAACCCTTAGGTGGACTATAATAATGGGTTATAATTTAGACTCTTGTGGAATTTTTCAGAATAATTTGAATTAGAAAAAGTATGTTGCGAGAGCTATATGGCAACATGTGGATGTTCACTGTGTTTGAAATGGTGTTCTGCACTTTTTGCTGAAAATTATTTAGAGTTTGCCCCTTTGGCTGTTTTGCTGCTAGCTTAACATGGTTATAGAAGCCTTGGTTTCTCCCTTGCTTTTTTTCTTTTACTAAGTAGGCTGTAGATTTTTCTGAATGTTGAATAAAGACACCTAGGCTTCCAACTAATTTCTCAGTGCTTTTTGCTCAGTGTCATAAAACAGAGTTAGTTACATTTGGTAAACATACCATATTGTTTTCTAAAGCTCTAGCTAAACTGTAGAGTAAATATGGACATTTAACATGCACCTTTATGTCTGTGACACAAACACAGTTTGTCTTGTTGTTTACAGCTAGCCAAATCCTAACAATTTTTTCACGCATCAGAAACTTTCAGCTTTGCAATGTATCTGAAATTTCAGAAAGCAGTGTTTGTTCTCAAGGCAGAGTTCTTTAGACAATCTCTGCCCCCGTGTGTTCTTTGTATGATTTTATGCCTGCAATCAGTAGTGATCTCCTTTGCAGATGCTATGTACATTCATGTGCCTTCTTATTTCAGTTCAGTACTGTTCGTTTTTACAATTATTTTCAAAAACAATTTTAAATTTACAAACTTGCAGATATAAAAGATACATTTGTCTAAAGGTTTCACCATTGGTCTGTCTTTGTAGTTTGATGACTCTCTGTCTTTACATCTATATTTTCCCATTTATAACTGCTTTCTTAGTTCTGAAAAATACAATGAAAGGGGTGTAGTTTGGTTATGCAGGTAACGTGTTGGGATTACTAAAAAAATAAGTACAGATGAAATTATTATTACAAAGAAATAGAAATAAATACACAGTATGATTTCTGTGCCTGATGTAGTGTCAGCCTCAGTCCTCTTTATAGCTGAGAGAGAAACATTAAGAAGGCATCATTTATACACTTGTATATAAAATAGTATAATTTACTATGCTTGCTTTTGGACATCTGCCTTAACATGTGATTAATTTGTCCAAAAGGACATGTTTTTTCCTATGTGTTCTAAAAAGGAATTTTGTCTAACTAGGCCACATACTTCCACGGTAGGAGTGTTATGAGTCCTGTAAGTGCCAGGTGATAAAAACAGCTCAGTGAATTAATCTTTCATTCGTTCCCAGCCTTTGATAAGCTCCGTCAGGGGTTGTCACTGCTGAAAATCTGTTACTTCCAGTGTACCAGTATCAGTAGTATTGGCATGTGTTTCAGGCTCATTGGATAGATGCTTCATGTGCATAGAAATAGTGCTGCAATGCCCTACTTTTTAGTTCTCTGCCCTCTATAGTTTATTTTCCAATACAGATCTATTGGAATAGCTTTTTCAGAACAAGTCCAGTATTCTAGCATTAAAACAGGCATCTTAATCTTCAACCATCTGTCATCATTATTTCACCATTATTATTCCTTCTCGGCTTCAGTTTTCTATTTTCATTCTATGTGTGAGTTCTATAAATGAAGGGATTTTAGAGAGCCCTTAGATGTAACTTTACTGTGACTGATTAGGTAGATTTTTTTCTCCCCACATGAATTAGTGTAAAGGCAAAATACACATATATTTAGGGAATATAGCATAGCTATGATGTTTATTTGTTCAACAGATAATTTTTATTCATTTAGTCAGCATTTGTAGTGTACGCTTATTTCCAATTAAAAAAGCCTTAGTTTTCAAATTTAAAAAATAGTCATTTAGTTGTAGTGATACGTAACAATTCATAGCATAATTTTAACAGTCCTAAATTGTATAATTTTTTTTCATTTACATGATTTTGTTACTTCTGCCCTTCCATTTCCTCTGTGCCCACGATTATTCCGTCTAGTAATTCTACAGATATCACTGACTCCAAAACTCCTTGGTTCGCATGAGAACAAGGCTGAACTTGATCTGCCGATGAAGCAGCAAGAGCCAGCACGTTCTGAATCTGGACAAACTTCATCAGAAGTTCACAGGAGACCCACTTTGACCTTGCCAGTTCCCAAAAGTCCTAGTCAGACCTTCATGGCATTTCCCAGATCTCCTAGTTTTATAAGCCCCATGAAGTCCCCAAGTCAGTACTTCCAGATCTGTTATTAATCCCTACTTCGCTCCCCCAGAAATATTTCTTACCAGTTCGACACATTACTTTTAGTATTTTCTTCTAGAAATGTTTACTTCTGTCAGCCAGTCCAGTTTTTGTAGCTTCTCTCCTGTATGTCATTTTCTTTCCTTTTAATGTGCTGTCAATGTTTTCATTTCTATTTCAATGTTTAGTAATTCTTAAAGCACATAACTCTTCTGCATGTACATCAGCATGATTCCATTTACTAATTGTTTGTGCTCCTTATTTTGAATGTATCTCTAACACTGTATCAAGTGGAAAGCATACCTTTACACTGAGATGCAAAGAATGCAACTGTTGGAAAATACTTTAGATGCTGATGCTCCACTGTAAATATTGATTAAAAAATAAAATTAATTTTACGTGGCATTTCTGCGTTAATTGTAATCTTTGATGTTTCCCCTTCATTTTTAATATTTTAAAACCTATAACATTGTAACATTATTTTCAACAAAAAAGTTTTGATTTCAATCCTTTCAGTTTTCTAGTTCTTCCTGACATTGTTTAGTTCTCGTTCTGTTGATCAAAATATTTAGAGGAAAAAGGGAGTTGGTATGGTGAAAAAAATTCTGCTTAAGGCTGATAAAAGGAAAAAACCCAGCCCTGCTTAGTTTCTAAGTCTGAGATTCTGTAATTGTTATGCACCAATCTGTTAAGTGGAGTTCTCCTCTGATGGTTATTTTGTGTAACACTAAACATTTCTGACCTTTTGTAGAGGAAGGATACGTAAAAATGTTTCTTCGTGGACGTCCTGTTACCATGTACATGCCCAAAGAGCAAGTGGAATCTTACAATTTGGAAGCAAAAGTAGAACTACCAGCCAAGAGGCTTAAACTGGAGTGGGTGTATCCTTTCTGTGCTAGAGGACTACTGGAAATTAACAATTTCTTAATGATTTGCTTTAAATAATTTTTTAAGCTAAAATATAGCAAAATTAATATCATTATTAATAGGGTTTGTTTAATTAGTGGAACAAGATTCCATTGAAACAGATGTTAATTTTCTGAGGTTACTGTTCTACACCTTGTGAAGTACAAAATTAATAAAGTAAGAAAAATTTTGCTTAAGTGTTGCCTGAAGGTTGTCTAAAGCATGCTACTTAGCTAAAGATTGCACTAGGCATATTGT
The DNA here is from genome assembly GCA_038090715.1 of Florisuga fusca. Classification (NCBI taxonomy): domain Eukaryota; kingdom Metazoa; phylum Chordata; class Aves; order Apodiformes; family Trochilidae; genus Florisuga; species Florisuga fusca. Next base: position 10,018,536 of record JAAWXA010000014.1, read on the forward strand.
AAGAATGTAGTGAGCTATGATTATTAAGTAAAACAAGCTCAGTTTTTCTTGCTGTTTCTCAGCAGTAAATTATTGTTTTAAATTGTTTTATAAAATATGCACCATTGTCCTGTAGAGCCATCCTATCATCAACTTCAGTGCTTCAGTAAGCCCTGAACTGAATACTGCTTTGCAATTTATAGGTGGTTATCAATAAAATTAATATGATATTATATATAAAATAACATTTGGATTCAGACTTTAAACTGTTTAAGCACCATAAATACCAAACTACCAGAATTTTCTGCTAACTTCAATGAGTGGACATATTTACAGAATTCTAACTTGAAAGAAATCAGTGTTTCATTAAATGCAGAAATTTTCAAACTTCACTTTTAAATATTTCTGAGTCTGTTGGTAGTATTCACTATCTTTAGAGATGAAGTCTCCACAAGGATTCTATTTTCAGAAAGTTTTTTTTGGTCCCAAACAATGCAAATAGGAAGTTGCTTTGTCCTTATTTAAAAGACAGGCTGAAATAGTCTTTTTCAAAGTTGTATGTGATTTCAGAATGCACAGAATTTCCAGAAGTCCCACTGTATTAACAAGAGATTAATGACAGATTTAGTAACCACTCTTACTGTTCCTTTTGCAGCTGAGTCTGTAAGTTCTGCCCCACTCTGCTAGAACTGCATAGATAATACATACAGAAATAACTGAAGATAAGTTAAATAAAAAATCCACAAAATTAATAAACCATCTGAGATTAGAGTGATAAATACTGCTTGCAGCATTTTGCCATCTAATCATTGTAGAGGCTCTCAGCATAAATCAGAGAAGAATCAAATGATGTCTTTTTATACTGAAGTGTCGCTCTCTTTGAAGGCCCAAGGATGTAGGGTAGAAAGTGTTAGGATGCTTGCTGAAACAACATATGTGCTTAACCACAAAACAAAACAGATTGTCATTAGTGTACAATGACAATTAGTCATAAAATTAATTTGCTAAGCTAACTTGATAATATATTGTCAAACTAGGAAAATTTTGTTTTCCTCAGTTGGTAATGGTATCTGGCCTCATAGAGAAAAGTAAGGGTTATCTTACATATATGTAAGGGTTATCTTTCTTAATAGAAAGGCATGAATTAATAAAATGCTCTAGCTAACTCTGAATTATTATTGAGGAGGAGGCATATTTAAAAAAAATAACTAGTGCTGGGGTTTTTTTTTCAGGTTTCTCAGATTTTTCTTTGCAGATCAACCCAATCATCATATAAATGTTTAAAAAGTTATACCAATGGCTAGGTATATAAAGGACTTATTAAAAAAAAAAAAAAACAAAAAAAAAACAGAAAAAGAGAGAGACGGTAATACCCAATTTATAGACTACAGTGATGGCAAAAAAACCCCCAACCCGAACTGGAGGTAGGAGTGTAAAATAATATAAGCAGAAGGTGAAGATAGCTGAACATCAACTGATATTGCAGCCATTTGTTCCAATTAAGTTGGAGAAGCTGAGCTGTTTGCTTAGAGGGTAAGAGAACTGCAGTGAAAGAAAACATTTTTGTAGAGGACAAATCAGCTTGGCTGTGGGATTTGGTCAGAAATACTTTATAATGTAAGAAGGGCTGGTAGAGAAACATGGTACTAGAGGTGAGATGGAAAATGGAAAGGGCAAAGCTGACTGTGGGAAACCGAAGGAAGAAAATCTAATGTGCACCTTTTAAAGGGGTTTTATAGTCATGGTAGCAAGTATCTGGGCAAACCAAAAGAGGTTCAGAACACGTGAGATATATTCAGACATGAAGAAACAAAAATGTTGAGTGATGAAGTGTCAGGGAGGGCTGGAGCAGAGGTGGTAAAATTCAGGCAAGAAATCAGCTGTGGTGACATTGGGGCAGGAATGGAGGTCTACATGGCTCTGTCTGAGACCAGCTCCCTTGGCAAGCAGGAGTTTGAAATAAAAGCTGTAGGCCAAATGAAAAGAAAAGGTCAAGGTAACATTCCCTGGAGTGGCAACTCACCAAATCAAATTTGAAGTCACTGAATCAGAGTGTGGGAAACAGTGAGGAGAAGGAGATCAGCCCCAGGAGTTTACATCTGAGAAAAAAGGCTGATAGAAAAAAACCCAGTGTGTTTGACAACAGCAATCGTGAAGTGTTGAATGCAGCATTGTTCCCCACAGGAAGAATTGTAAAGAAAGGAGATTTCCCCCAAAGAATGTAATATTTTCCATTTTATAGCTATTTTTATGAAATTAATTTGCTAAGCTAACTTGATAATATATTGTCAAACTAGGAAAATTTTGTTTTCCTCAGTTGGTAATGGTATCTGGCCTCATAGAGAAAAGTAAATTTAAATAAAGCATTGTCCTGCAGTCTAGAGTAGTAATTAACCTTTATAAAGAGATTCAAAGTTGATAGTAGATGCTTTGTAATTTGAAGATATTAAATGTTTACATGTCTTTGGATTTGAATATCTCAAACTTGAAAGGACTTTGCCTGAAATATTTCAGTTTGGGATTCCAAAAGCTGTATTTTTGAACACACATTTTGATGATTAAGTATGCAGCACTACTTGACATTTATTAAAAAAAGATCTTCAAGCTCTTATCTAAATTCCTAATTTAGATGTGGGATAACTATCCTTATTTCTCAGGTAAAGTTTACTAGTTGTTCAGTTTACTTGGGTTATCACTGACCATGGAGAGTAGTGCACAGGTATCTTTGTAATACCATAGAATTGGTGTTTCAGTGTCTCTCCATACATTTATCACAGCCACTTTCTCCATATTGACTGAATTACAGTGAACTTCTGCCAGGATTCTGCTAGAAATTTTTCTCTCTGCTCCTATAAAAAATGGAAACCAAAATAGTTGTTCTCCCTAATGACTCTTCAGAAGAATAAAACTGCATAATTTGGCTGAATTAACATTTGTTCTAAATGAGATTACATCTGGATTAATTCCTGTTATTTCATTGGATTAATTTTAGATTAGTATTGATATGACTAGCGCCAGAATCTGGGCCACTGCCTTTTAAATACTACAAAAATAAGTTGGAACAGATGATATAACCCTGTTACAGTTTCATATCCATCTGTCTGGTAATGCCCAGAATAATGAAATCAATCAAGCTGCTCAAAGGATAATGCAATCAATCCTAATATAATGCAGGGAGATGTACTGAATGACTTATTAGAGTTTCCGTCAAACCTAAATTTTAATTTTAATTAGTCAACTGGAGTAAATGATAAATACACTTGGGACAAAATTGATATTGCCTTAGTCTAACATTTAGCAAATTCAAGAGGATAACAAGGGGATATTATGTCATTAAATCCTGTCTCCTTTACCATATGTTTTCTGTAGGATGTGTGTTCTGTAGGATGTGTTTCAGTAAGACTGTGAAACACTTTAGTTCCCTTTAGGGTAGGAAGGGAGGGAGTTCTGAAGGCTGCCAAGTGGTAAAGCTGCGATCAGGGCAAGAGATGGCAACTTCAGGAAGTAAAGAGACAGAGAACAAATTTTGGTTTTCCTTACGTTTAACATTCTTCCTTGGAAGGTAATGTTATTGCAGCTTGACCAACGTGCTAGCTATGGATATAGGGGTCGGGACTGCCGCAGTAATCTCTATCTTCTTCCCACGGGCGAAACCGTCTATTTCATCGCATCCGTAGTTGTGTTATTCAATGTTGAAGAGCAACTGCAGAGACATTACACTGGTCATAATGATGATGTGAAGTGGTAAGTCGCCTAATAAGCATTCTTTTTTCTTTCTAGAACACTATTTGGGAGGTAATGTTTTGTTCCTTTGAAATGGTTAAAAAACTGTGGTTCAACTTCTAAGTCTTGCACAGGTTAGATCTTTATGCTTGACAGTGTACCTGAAAGGCAAATAAAGATCTGGCTGCAGTCATGCTAAGGATGTCAAATATCTGTTATAGCTCTATCTAGTCAGCATACAAAGCAGCTGCTGTCAGGATGTGATGGCACAGACCTGAGGTTATCCAAAGATGTCCCTAACAGAGCCCAAGTTTGCTTTTGAAGCCTGTCTTGAAGTCTGTGTTGCCATGTAGGCTGTGCTACCTCGTTTGGATGTGTCAGCATTTGCTGTACTGATCTTCTCCAAGTAGAAATCTTACTTAATCTATACATTCATTCATTTTCATTATTCTGGTTTTAGGATTATTCGACATTTACTGTTTATTTAGACTCTTCTTTCCCTTTTTAAGTAGAATTAAATTATTTATCTTCACCTGGGTCTGGGAGCAGTCACAGATCCTTTAGGCTCAATCTAACCAATGAAACAGTTGTAAACTGATTTGCAGTCTTCTTGGTAGCCTTCAGGCATGTCTGCAACGTGACAGATACCCTTCAAACTAGCCCTGAGCAGTCTGGCTTGTCTGCTGCCATGTAGATATGACAGCTTGGGCTTCAGGATAATTTTGCTGTGTTAGAGATTAGAGGAGGACAGGTATCAGGAAATCTCAGTATCTTTAAACTGAAACCTAACTAAACGTGTGGTTTATTTTGATGGTATCTCTCTGCTTGGTGAATGTAGCTGAAAAAGAGCATACAGATTAACTCAGGGGCCCTAATGTGTGAGTTTGTTAACTTGGACTTGTTCCATCCCATTTCTTTCTTTCGAATTTTCTGATTATTTAGCTATTTAAAGGCTTTCAGGTTTATTAGAAAGAGGATAACTTTCTACATTATAAAGCTCAATATATTATTGCCACAGCTCATTTTGCAGGGCATTTTGTTTCTAGAACTGTATGTAAAGCAGCTTCAGTGAAAAAAGGAATTAAGACAGCATTTGGGGGGAAAAGGAGACCGTACTCCAGGCTTTAATACAAATTTTAGGGCTTTTTTTTTTCTTTGGTGAGATTATTTAATATTGATCACAGTTTTTAAAATCTCCGTTTTAGTTTTAGAACCAAAACTTCTAATTTCTGGTTCTTGCTTACTAAAGGCTTTTTAACCTCTTGAAAAATATGTGAGAGAAGTTGGTATCACGCTCTCAGAGTCACTGAATATGTGGCCAGTACAGATTGAAGAGCAATTCTGGAGTGGATACACATATGTTTGCTCTGGAGGATTGTTGCTAGACAGCATTGGCTGTACTGACCAGGTTGCTACAACCTCTGACTAGAGATACCTGAACTTAGAGAACTAGTGCAATTTGTAAACTTGTTATACACTGCAGACACATGAAATCTAGGTGAGACAAATCCCAACATAAATTAGGCTGAGGCTGGGTTGATACAAGTTTTGCAGTATTAGGGATTAAACAAATTACTGCCTTGTTGATGAGGGAATATTTTTTTCAATTAAAGACACAAATTCTTTTGTCTGTTCTGTTTTTCAAATAAGGCTGTTTATTACAGGCTTGAGTATAAGTTTAATGAAACGATAATAGAAAATAAATGGCTTTAAGTTTGGTCTCCTTTTCTTTTCTTTAGCCTGGCTGTCCATCCTGATAGGATCACTATAGCAACAGGCCAAGTTGCAGGGACATCCAAGGATGGAAAAGTGAGTGACCACTTTGCTAACATGTGATTGCTTGTTTCAGAAGAATCTGCTATCAAGAAGATGCGCATGCATCCTGCGCATTCCTTTCATGTTGCACTTAAACTAGTCTTGTATTTTAGGGCTGAACACAAGCAAAAACTAATTTTAGAGTGCCTCTGTTACACTGTCCAAGTTACCCAGTTCTATTATCAAGGTCAGTCAGTGGTTTCTGGTTCCACTAGTTAAATAGTCTGAAGGTAAATTTGGAGCTTGTTCAACAGAAGAAAGAGCTTGTTCCCAGAAATGGGAAATGATGAGGCTAGAAAGGAGGCCTGAGAAAGCAGATGGGTGTGGGCAAAGAGAGAAGAAGCAGCAGAGATCGAATTGTACACTGAACAACTTCGTTTCTCACACCATCTAGCAAAACCAAAGTACAAGTATCTATGGCTTTGGATTTTGCTGCAAAAAGTAAATTCTTACTTTTGCCATCATTTAGGCAAGAATGTTTTTCTCTTTCTTATTACCTGTTTTATTTTAAAACTTAGCTGTACGCTAGGAGTCTATTTGAACAGAATAACCTGAACATTGCTTCAAAGAGCTAAGAAGAGTGAGAAAGCATGTCTACAAGCAGAGGCAAGAAAACCATGAGTATGCAGCTGATGTGACAGCTAAACCATTGCAAAATTTTTAGTAGTAAATAAGGAAAAAGCCCTGCAGTTATACAAGTTTGAATTACATAAACATTTTTATTGTGTGTTGGAGAAAACTCTGGGGTTTGGTTTGGTTTTTTTTTGTGAAATATTTGTGAAGTAAAATCTAAAGGTCTGATGTATGGGCTTGAGGGAAGAGAGTTATTCAGGTAAGTTTATATAAAGGGATTTATATAACTGAGAGACTGAGATGACTGTTTTATTAGTTTGTATATTTTTAAAGGTAAATTTCAACACTTCCTAGCAAGAAAGACTGATGGCTGTTGCCATCAGTTAGGAAGGAAGGAAGGAACACACGGCCTTTTTTATTCAAAAGTTGCAGATACTCTGTTAAGCTCCCTATTTTGAAAATAAAACTTAATCAGAAAGTGCTTCCTGCGGTTGCCCTCTAGTGGGTTCACGAAGCATTTCTATCTCCACGAGGTTCAGCCTGTGAGAGACTCTGCTGCAGAAGTCGCATAGAGGGGACTGAGGGGGAATGACCCCCTATGAATTCATAAAGAATTCATCTTGAGCTGTTATATAAGCCTAGAAATTTATGTAGAAAAATAAAGTTCTCATTACTGTTGTAGAATTATTTTCTAAGACTATTTTATGACACTGAACTTAATAGCATTTTAGAAATCCTTAATTTGATGTAGTTATTTTTGCTGGTTTTTTTCACTTGCTGTTTGATATTGACCAGAATTCTCTCAGTTGCTACAGTTTAAACTGATGATCTTGGACCTACCAGTAGGTCCAATGATGTTGCAAAGTCATCCCCCATTTTCACTTACTGAAGGATGTCTCAGTGACCATTAACTTTGGTGAATTAAAAAGAAATGTGAGTCATGATGTGCTCTTTCCTCTTGATAGTCAGTCCCAGATTTTTGGTCTAGGCAAAGTAATCAGCAAATTAATTATAGCATAACTGTGCTGACACAGGTGACTCTAGAGAAGTTTTGGTAATTTTCATACCTTAAATTATATTAAAATTGTCATGAGGGGCAATGGTTTTAAGCTGAAAGAGAAGAGATTTAGATTAGATATTAGGAAGAAATTCTTTACTATGAGGGTGGTGAGACACACTGAAGTGTCCAGGTTGCCCAGGAGAGTTGTGGATGTCCTATCCCTGGGAGTGTTCAAGGCCAAGTTTATGGTACTTGGAGCAACACAGTGCAGTGGAAGGTGTCCTTGCCTCTGCAGAGGGGTTGGAACTAGCTGGTATTTAAGGTCCCTCATTTACTGTTCTATGATTCTGTGATTCTAAAATGTTTTTGGATGCATTATCATTTTTTAAAATACTGATTTTTTTTAAATTATTTTTTTTCCCCACCGTTGTTTCATCTCTTGTTTCTGTATCTATTTTACAGCAATTGCCACCCCATGTACGTGTTTGGGATTCTGTTACTTTGAATACACTGCATGTCATTGGAATGGGATTTTTTGACCGAGCTGTCACTTGCATTGCTTTTTCTAAATCTGTAAGTGAAGTAAATGAATACTGAGATTGCTTGCTGAACATGTCTTTGAAATCTTTCAGATTTAGCTTCCTTTCCCAAAAGAAGGTTCCAAGGTGGAATTATTACAGGAATAAATTATTTTTTAATTTCTTACTAAATTCCCTGATTCGGACCCATTGTTCCTATATGAAGAGCAAAATTGTTGTCCCTGTCCATAGCAGATCTGACAAGAAGTAGTTGGTTTCATTTTCAAAGAAACTCAATATCATAGTCAGAAAAAACTTTCTTAACAGTGTAGATAAAGATATGTAGTTTGCATTGGGATTTCCGTCACTGAGTTTGTAAAGAAATACCTACCTCATTCCTGATGAAGTTTATTTGAAGTGCAGTTTCCTTGAGTTCCTCTTCTAGATTCCTTTTTAGCCCAGTTTTTCAATGGTCCTGTAAGTTACTGCTTTTCATGGAGATCTACGGGATAACTAAAAGCATAACAGTTAAAGTGTAAATACAGATAAATATTTTCTACATACACAGAACAGTTTGATTATTTTGAATGTGTACTTACATGTTTCTAATGTTGGTTGGTGGATTCATGACCGTGTTCCATGTTTTGCCTCAGAATGGAGGAAGTAGCCTGTGCTGCGTGGATGACTCAAATGACCACGTACTTTCTGTGTGGGACTGGCAGAAAGAAGAAAAGTTGGCAGATGTCAAGGTGTTGCAATAAGATATTTTATTCTACTTGCTTGTATGTAGATTTGAATTTCTTGTCATAAATTGTCTTTCTATATTTAATATCTTGAGCCTATTTAACACTTCCATTTTATAAAAGGCAAAGGGAATATTTTCTCTCTCTGTTGAGGTTACTCCAAAAGATTGCTTTTTTACTGAAAACTGAAAATGTTACTATTATAGTGATTCTAGAATTGATTAGAGAAAAATAGCAAGGGTAAGAACACGTGCAGAAAAACATTTTAATTTTTTTTTTTTTTTTAGAACCTCTCATCTAACAGTTTTGAAGGATAACTGATGATACTAACTCAGAAAATCTAAAACCTTTTGACTTCATGTTCTACTGCAATATTAAAATTTTTAGCTTATAATTTTTCTTAAATCAAGAGTTGATCAGTTAATCTAATTAGAGAGCCATTTCAAATTGTTTGTTTTCTTTGAATTTTAAATTTTGATACAATGTTTTTCTTTTTTCTTTCCAAGTGCTCTAATGAGGCTGTATTTGCTGCAGATTTTCACCCTACTGATACAAATATAATAGTTACTTGTGGAAAATCACATCTTTATTTTTGGACACTAGAAGGGAATTCCCTTATTAAAAAGCAAGGATTATTTGAGGTAAAATAATTTTTTTCCTTAATTTTATATTTGTAGTAATAATAAATTCATACAGAAATAAGGGTTAAATATGGTTGAGTAAAGCAAACTATTTAGTAATATTTTTCTCACAGAAACTTTGGAGATAAAAACTACAGTAATAAAATTTCTTTGCATCTTTGTCTATTTATTAATCCTTAAAGCCTTTAGGATTTTGTGGGAGGTGTGGGATTCAGTTTGTCTCTGAGCATTCCTGGGCTTGTGTTAAAAGCTGTCAGGCCTTCTCTCTCTTTCTATCACAGAGTTATCAAAGGTTGCAGGATTGGGCCAGCAGCCTCAGCTGATGCATCTTTTCCCCATGCACAGATGAACTGTTTAGACTGTAGGAATGTTTTTAACTCTTGTGTAGATATTTAAGTAATAATAGAATGGCATAAGACTTAATTAAATGCATACAGTTAAAATGAATGGGTTGTGTGTTGCTGTGAGTGTGTATTTTTCATAACCATGCAGAAACAAGAGAAGCCAAAGTTTGTCCTCTGTGTGACCTTTTCTGAAAATGGTGATACTATTACAGGAGACTCAAGTGGAAACATTTTGGTTTGGGGGAAAGGTAAGACAAGATTTAAGCTAATAGGGAAATTTTAATACAAAAACATGAATTTTTACCTGAGTAAAAGTTTACCTGAGCAAAGAAAAAGTGCCTCATTTTAAATAGAATAAATCTTGGTTATCTAGAGTTGTTTCCCAAGGCCAATGCAAAAGACTATGTGTGGATTCTCCTCTACATAAAGAACATAGATACCTGACTGCTGGAGCAAAAAATTCTATAGACTGCGTTCCCTCTGGTCAAGTATTGAATTGCAGAGTTATGCCAGCATGTATGGCTTTTCCTTGATCAGTGTGATAGTAAGGCACACTGTGACTGATGATCTCCTGTCTCCTATACTGCCATTCTGTAATGTTTGCAAAGATTATGCCTATTGACTTACACTTTTTAAAAAAAGACAACAAATAGCTTTAGTTGTTTTCCTTGAAAGTCAAGCTAAAATATATGGAGATCTCATAGAATTCTTCATCTTTATTTCGTAAGAGCAGATGGATGTGATGAACTTCTTAAAGCAATAAAAGACTTTTTTTTTTTTGTAGTAGCAGAAGGTAAAGTCTGCTGGAAGACAAACAGCAGCAACATCCTAAACATTTACTTAGTGCATGAGATGCTATGCATAGAAATAAGGAGCATCCCCTAAAAGAGGCTCTTAAAGGAAGAACAGATATGGATGAAAGCTGCTTCTTATTTACTTAGTGGCTTCTCCCAATGTACTTGAAGGATATAAGACTTGAGAAGCAGCATGATGAATCAGCTATACAGTTGAGCCTGAGCTGTTTTTGTAGCCTTTTAAAATTCAGGTACTACTGGCTGGTGATCTCCTTGTGCTTTAGACCAACACACTTATGTTGAAGAAAGGGGTGGATATACTGTTTGTAACTCAGCTTTTCTTTTTTCTATGGTATTTTAAAGCAATACACTTGAACACCTTTCCTTCCAAGCAGAGTTTAGAAATTGCATATTTCTATTTCCTCTCTGATGTTGGTTTTTTTGTACTACCACAGAGAAGGGGAATTACTGGCAGCATGGCAGGGTCAGTGCCATGCTCAGGGGCCCTTTTGCCTTCATGCCAGTAATTTCTGCCTCAACCTCAATCAAGCTCTTCAGCCCTTTCTGCTAGGAATGAAGGGGAATTCTTTAGGAATGAAAGGGAATCCCCTCACCTCTGTAAGTTCTTTTGGGATGGACAAAATATTGTTTTTCTATCTTAGTACAACATACTATTTGTGTCTTTACTACTTTTGACTCAAAGCTCTATGTTCCTATGAGGGCTGCTTCCACCAGTTTGGAGAAACCTTAATAAAAAGTTCTTGTTCATAAAAATCACTTGTAACTGACATGCTTTATCCATAGGTGTGGATAGAATCAGGTGGGATTTGTAAAGGAAAAAGCAGTTGTTCTTCCTAACTTACACCAGCCCCTTGCTAGTGCTAAATTTTAAGTCAGCCAACCTTTGATGTAAGGTACATATTTCAGTAACAGAATCAATAGTAATAATTTCTTTATACTTCATAATGATAATGGTTCATCAAATTAGAGATATTTAATCTAATGTGGTTGGTTACAAGTTTTTTGAGTCTAAGAGGGTTCTTGAATAAGCCAAGTTCATCAGTAAAGAGGTACAGGTTCTTTTGAAGAGTGATTCAGCACTTCCTGTGAAATGTACAAAGACTGTTAGCTTAGTCAGGTTTAGGTGCCAGTTAGCTTTATGGGGGCTGTGGAGTATCCTTGGATGATACAATAAATCCTTGGATGATAAAAAATGACTGGCTTATGGTTTTTTTGTTGATGAGGTGCACAGTGCTACTGCAGGTCACATGTGAGTTCAAATGTTTTAGCTTAAACCCACTATGAAAGATTTAAATTAACCTGATTTACTTTGAACTACACACACACACACACATATACATATGTATGTATACTCTTCATTTTTCAAAAGAAGGGAATATGTTCTTAAGATGCACTAATTCAGTCTTTCCAGTGAGTCTGAGCATTTTGGTGCAACACTTCATGCCTGCCATTATTATTGTTTAGATGTAATCTTTGACAGGTAGTAGAAAAAACCCAAACAAACTACTGGGGAATAAAGGAGCTATTAAGCTGAGTATTTCAGTAGTAATTTTATTTCTCCTTGTCTCTAGGTACCAACAGAATAAGCCATGCAGTTCAAGGGGCACATGAGGGTGGAATATTTACGCTGTGCATGCTGCGAGATGGCACTCTGGTATCTGGAGGTGGGAAAGATCGAAAGCTGATATCTTGGAATGGAAATTACCAAAAGCTTCACAAAACTGAGGTGATGTCACCTATCTTGAAATTACTCTGCTACTCAAAATGAGTTTTTATTTATCTTCTGAAGAGAGTTTTTTTGATATATATTTTTTTTTTCTCTCTTACAGATATATATTCTGTGGGAAAGCAAACCAGTTGTAAAATAACATCAGAGTCATTGGGTCATTCTTGTAGTAGCCTATTCATTAGCATAAGATTTCCTTTTTAAGGTTTATGTTAATTGGAAAAAAAAAATCTTGTGTTTGTACACTTTCATATTATTTCTTCCTTTCTTTGCAATTAATGCTGTGAGGTCAAATTTCACTTCAAAGTATCACAGTATTAAAATGTTTCTGTGCCTTCCTTTTTTCCAAATGGCATGAGGGATTTGGGGGAGTTTCAGTACCTAATTTTTTTTCATTAATTTCTTGCTTAGGGTTGTTTATTTATTTAAAAAGAAATTACAAAAAAAAAAAATTCAATTGCTATGTAGGTACTTAAAAGATGAAAGCAGTATTTATTTGGACAGAATGACTGTTTCTGTACTAAACAAACGTAAGAGAATAAACAGCCTAAAATTCAGAGGAAGGGTTTCAGCTTTGTTATATATTTTTAAATGTTGCAAATATAGATGCAAATGGAATGGCATGTCTGTTTTGGTAATTCAGTTTTTAACATAGCCCAAGGTACATGTTTGTGCTGTTTCTAACTGTGGTGTCATTGTTTTTCACTTGTGTGTTCATGAAATGGTATTCTGTGACATTTTAAGTTTTACATCTTCCTTTAAACTTTATACTGGAGATCTGCACTCTTTCTGAACCTAGGCTGCAATTAAAAAAACTAGAAAGTACTGGTGATACCAAACCTGACACCATCTCTGAGTAGAAATGCTTAGTCTGATTATCACAGTTGCAATTAAAATATGGTCAAGTTAACACAGCATGAAGGAACCTTTGCTATTTGTTGAAATACTTTGTGCAAATGGAGTTCCACAGATAAAGATGTCTTTTCTTGTAGCTTTACAGAGAGAAGCTACTGGGCTGATAGCAAGTGTTTAAAAATTTTTGAAAGACGGGAATAAATGCTCATTCATTTAATTTCTTCTCTGTGCAACATTTATTAAAATACATTTGCTATACCCTATGTCTCTAAAAACAGCAATGTCTGATGAGCTGTCTGATTTACCTCTCTGTTTGTCTGTTCTGACCCCAGATTCCAGAGCAGTTTGGTCCAATTAGAACAGTAGCAGAGGGAAAAGGGGACGTTGTATTAATAGGAACCACTAGAAACTTCGTCCTGCAGGGAACACTATCAGGAGATTTTTTCCCAATTACCCAGGTAAGTTTTTGTCTTACAGGAACATTTCTAAGCAAGCAATAGTAGTGATGGTATTGCTTCAAGTCCAGTTTCATAAGTATTTATTTAGTTTATTTATTACTACTTTTGGCTATAAATGTAATTCTGAATATGCGTCTATTTAAACCAATGTAATTTTTTAAGGCCTTAACATATAGTTTGGTCGTTTTAATCCTGTTTAAACTAATCTTTAGTTTTGATGGTACTGTCCATCTCGTCAAGAAATATTTCTGCTTGTGCAGGGCCACACTGATGAGCTCTGGGGACTTGCAGTTCATTCCTCTAAGCCTCAGTTCTTCACTTGTGGACATGACAAACACATTACCCTCTGGGATGCTACCACTCATCGTCCTATCTGGAACAAGATTATAGAGGTATAAATTTGTTACATTTGACTCCTCTTATAGAACTTCTCAAGTAATTTGAGTTTTTCATAAGGCTATTGATAAAAAGTACCTTGAAGTATTAACTTGAGAAAAAAAATGAGTAATAAAATCGTTTTGCGGAAAATGAATGTAAAACTCTTAAAAACAAGAATTTAAATTCATTTGTTATATGGATCTATGTGCTGCATCATGTGGAAGTGTATGTTGCTGTTGACATTTATATTTTCTGTTAGGAAGAGAATCACGAATACAAAACTAGGAAATATTTATCATTTAAAAGTACGTCTGACCAGTATTGTATGTCTGAAACTGATAAATTAATTACAGATTACCAAGAGTAAATAAATAATTTCATGTTAACCTATTTTTGTCAGAGATCCATGTAAAATCTTTTTAAAGTAGTTACAAGTACCAGGTACTGCTCATACTAAAATCACTGTTTGAATCTCTGATTTACTCAGGAGTATATTTTAGTATTTGTATGAAATTATGCTTAGGAAAAAAATTGCCTTTCTGGACTACTGTAGTGGTTTAGAACATGTGCATAGAATATGTTCTCAGCACTTCCATGAAATTTCTCCAGATTTAGAACATCTTTGAAATTAGTCACTTGTTTAAAATTAATGAGGATATCCCTTACACCCAGCATCTAGGGCCAGTGGCTACAGTTGGCTAAAAATGTAAACAGGTTTATTAAACTGACTACAATGTGATACTGGTTTAGAATATAAAAAATGGAAAAAGATATATATAGAATATAGAAAGAGGACATAAGCATGTTTGTGAGAGATATTGCTGGATATATATTTTTTTTTCTTAAATTTAAAAATCATTTTGTGCAGCTATCTGAAAAAATAAAATATTTATTTTGGGTCTTTCTGCTATAATCTGAAGACTTCTGGAGTTACTTTGTAACTGAACAAGTGTTAGAATGAAAGTTCTTACCTTATTTTCTAAGTAAATTGCAATAAAAATACTGCAGTTTTACCAGACCCCAAAATAATACACTATGCAAACTAAAATGTTTTAAAGTTATATATCAAAATAAGACACCTAATCGTGCCCTGAACTCCCCTTAAGCTACATCAGGTAGATATTGAAAAGGTGTTGCTATATGTAGAAGCTTGTCTTTTCCTTTCCATGCAAAGTAAGACATACCTTTGTTGAATAAGAATCTTGCTTGTCCTTTAGACAGTAGGTAAACTGCAGCTTTGATACTTAATTCTTAGGTCAGCTCTAATTTAATAGGTTATTTTTATCTCTTACTTGTTTGTGATTAGTTGAGAAGCTGCCTTTGCCAATGTTATTGTTATGAAATGACTTGCCAAGTTATTTTTAGATGGGGAGGAAAACAGTGGCCTTGTATAGAGGAAAAAAATCTATTGGATAAAACTTCAATCAGTTAAATATGATTTTTTCACCCTCAAGTTTGTATTTAAAAAACAACAAAGCAAACAACAAACCACAAACTAAACCAACCAACCAAACAAACAAAAAAACCACAAAAAAGTCCAAGCAAGAGTCTGTTGCTGAGGCAGATAATTAAACTGTATTTTTGTTATAACCTGGACTGGTAAAAGTGTCCTTCCTTCTAATATATTTTAGGATCCAGCACAGTCTTCAGGTTTTCATCCTTCAGCATCTGTTGTTGCAGTAGGGACTCTGACTGGCAGGTAAGATGCACAGAGCTGTACCTAGGTTGTCAACAAACACTACATAATATTTTCAGCTCAAATACAAGTTCTTGCATATGTGTGCAGGACATGCATTCATCCCCTATTGATTTATACTGAATTTCAGAGTGAAATTTATTTTTATTGCACCCTGAGCCTTGAAACCGAGTACCCTGTGTTTGCTGAGTGTGGCATGGACACAAAATGATCCAGTGGGTTCTGCCCTGGGAGAGCAGCAACATAAGAGCAGTGCCAGGAGATAGACTGGGACAGGGCAGTAAGTCTAAGTTAGCAGTGAGACTGTGTGGAGGAGGTACTGTCACCTTACCAGTGACCAAAAAATTAAATCTTTGTGTCCACTGTGGCAAAGGAGAGACTAAAGGAGGAGTTTGAGGTAACTTTGCAGATGTGTAGAGAGACCTTCTCTGAGGCTGTTGGCCCAAGTAGATTAAATCACATAGAAAATAATTTGCATGTTGGAAAAGTTAGAAAGGGGTTTATCTCCAATGCTGTGACAACCAGAGGCTTAAACACAAATTTGGCAGATGTTCTAGTGTGCTAGACATAGTGCTAAAATGCACATTAAGAAACTTGTTCTGCCTGAAGAGTGTAAGGCATAAACAAGGAAGATAAAAATGAGGTGAAAGATTCTATCTCTGTTTTCCAGGGCATATTGAGTCCTTGGTCACACAGTGGGTCAGCAGCAGACCCTTGGTTTCACCTTGGCTGTCTGCCCTAGGAGGAAGCACTGCCTCTGCTGTAACTTAGTCCTCTCCTTTAATGTCACTTGAGGGCAGACTTTACTGTTAGTATTGCAAACAGTTCCACCTGACTAAGAACATATAGAATGCCTACAGATTATGAGTCAAGATGATTTCAGATTGTATATAAAACCTAAATGAAGGATTTGCTTTAGTTGCAAAATTTACTTTATTTAATAAACAAAGGAAATCAAAAGGAGGGTCTTTAAGAGGAACTGTTACTTTAGCTTTAATAATTACATGCAAATCTTGAAATGCAGATTTTATCTTTGTCCTTTCTACATTTCCACAAATTAAATTTTGTTCATTACTTATTTTAATTAATAAACATTAATAAATAAATTAATTACAAATAAAGCTAATCCTTCCATCAAAAGACAATGATCCTTATTCTTACTTTTTTTTCTTTTGCTCTAGGTATTAAAGTAGGTATTAATTTAAGCATCAGCACAGCATAGAGGAGGGATGTTAAAGGAGAAAGGTCATTATATATGATGCTTACTTTACTGTAATGCATGACATATAGTAAAACAGACTAAAATCTAAAGTTTTATATCAGAGTCAATGCCAGGTTCTTTTTCTGGATAAAAAACATGGGACAGTAACTATCCTTCTGTTAAAGTAAAAATAAATCAAACTCAGGAGCAGTTGCTGTTTTTCTTTTCTTATTGTAAAACTTACACTGTTTTGACAGAAGAAAAGTTGGTCAAGATTACAGTAGATTTAAATTCTTTTTTCAAATATTTACTGGCCTCTTTCTCTATTTACGACAGGTGGTTTGTGTTTGACACAGAAACAAAAGACTTGGTCACTGTACACACAGATGGAAACGAGCAGCTGTCTGTAATGCGTTACTCACCAGGTTTGAAAGCTTTTATTTACTGTTTTTAATTAAATTTGGAGTTGGTTTGTTTTAAATTCCTCACCATATTGAAGTTGAAAATAAATGTGCCATGAAACTTTGGCAATGCTAACTGTGTTGGTGTCTTAAACTCTAGTTTTCTTTTCCCTCCCTCCCTACATGTTCAATATGGTTTCACTGGGAAGATAAACAAATGTGACTTAACTGTGCAGGTTGCTGCAATCACGTTAGCCCTAAATGGACTGTAGCTGCTTCCAGAAGTGTCAGGTGTTTAAATACTAATATTTGCTGTATAAACTTCCTGTTTTGTAACCTTGAAAATGCATCAGTACACAACTGCTATAGAAAAAATAGAATTTTCTTTTTTAATTTTTTGGTACCAGGAATTTTATGAACAGTTTCTCTTGTCTGTGCCACACTAACTTTTCAAAATTAGCCTAAGTTCTTTCTTACAGGAATAATTACTGTTCACTCCTATGTTTATAGATGGAAACTTCTTGGCAATAGGTTCCCATGACAACTGTATTTATATATATGGCGTAAGTGAAAATGGAAGAAAGTACACTAGAATTGGCAAGTGTTCTGTAAGTAAACATTTTTTCTCTTCATATTAACAACTCAAGTGTGTTTTGTAGCACTGTTAATAGTGTCACATTGAGATATACTATCAGTGCAGTTAATACACTATTTTTCTCTTTGTAGGGTCATTCCAGCTTTATTACTCACTTGGATTGGTCTGTTAATTCACAATATCTTGTGTCTAATTCAGGAGACTATGAAATCTTATACTGTGAGTAAGAATTATATATAGTTCTTTTGTGCAAAGTTCAGGCAGTTCAATACAAATTTAAAATTTAAATGAGACCATATAACTGACATGATAGACCATATGTTTTCATTCATCTGGTGCAAAAAAAAATTTATACAAATTGAGAATTAAAAATACTATCATGTGTTGTTTATTTTTTCTTTTTTAGGGATCCCCTCTGCTTGTAAACAAGTTGTGAGTGTTGAAACAACTAGAGATATAGAATGGGCCACATACACCTGTACTTTAGGATTCCATGTTTTTGGTAAGTATCTTTCCTCTTATGAGCTTTTATCATTCTTGTTATTAACAAACACTTGGATTGCCAACTTTTTCTTATAAAACATGACTATTCATATTTCAGGGGAAAAAGCAGAACTTCTGTTCCACCATTTTTATTACAATCTGTACTCTTATTTCAATCCAGGAAGACTCTGATTTAATGTTCTTGCTAGCTTCATTATAAATATTAAATTAAAACATGAGTGGGAGACAAGGAGGAAATAATAAACTGCCTTTTCTGTCACAACGCAGTTGCTTCTCATAATTTTTAATTTAAAGTACAAGTTCTATGGAGTTATCATTCATTTAGGCAGCTACTGGGTCAAATCCCCTTACCTGAACAAGTACCTTTTTCACTAGTTACTGTGCAAACTCAAAACACGTGACAACCTCCATCATTAAGTAGTTATAATGTATTTCGATGTAATATTTAGCAATTATATTGGATATTGGATTATATTGGACAAAGGTAATTCAAGAAGAAAGAAAAATGTAACAAAACCAGGATGGTTTGTTTCTGTGGGGCTTTTTTTCTGACAGTTTTGAAGGATCTGCTTTGTACTGATTCCACAATATGTGCAGAACTAGGCAAATTGTTACAACAGCTGAGTATGAGAAGCTTCGAATTCTTGAGCTCTCAAGATAAAATAAGAAGCCTTGGTAGAAGTTCTGAGAAGAGTCTGGTTTAGTATATCTGGTAAGCAAAGAAGGTTTTCACCCATGTTTCAGCTAGAGTAGATGCAGTTATGGTTTGAAGGCAGCCAGAAAGGATTTGTTTTCAAAGCCTGAAGAGGGGATGGTGGTAACAATATGCTGGGAAGACACATTCAGATTTTGTGCAGTTGAGCTGACAGGCAGTGCTTGGGTATCACTTCAACGTGCAGATTCAGTAAAAGGAAGAAATCCCAGAAGCCTGGCTGTGTGCTGACATGTAATGAGTTTCTCGTATGAGGGACAAAGTCCCTTATAAACTCTTAAGATATTCCTGGGGTCTGAGTATAACTGACACACAGTTACAGAGCTATGAAGTCTTTGCATTTGGCATTAGAGGTTCAGATATTCTGAGATTATTAGTATTCTTAAGGGAGTATTCCTTACTTTATCATTTGGTTTCATGCAAACTATAGTGCTGTTAGAATTTGGAGGTGCTTTTGATGCATAGAGAGTCATAGGAGGGGAGATGTAATACCTGAGGGCTTTTTCACTCCCTTCCAACAGATGATGTTCTGGAGCCAGAGTGTGGAACAAGATACTGGGCCAATGGGGAGCTTGTGAAAACTGCATATTGACTTTTATGCTTACAGAGTCTTCCATACTGAACTGTTTTATGTAAACTAAAACAGTAAGATAGGAAAATATAAAAGTAGCTGCTGGTTTTAATAGATATCACAATTATCATTATAGTATTGTCACAGTGATTGTCAAGATGTTGATAACATGAACTGAATTTTTAAATAAAAGGGTATTACAAGTTACTCAGAAATTATATGTAATGCACAAGGAGAGAACCTGGTGCCATATATGCTGAGGATTCATAGCTATACAGTTAGGTTCAAGCTTGGGAAGTTACAAAGATAATTCATAGTAATCATAGATGGAAAAAAAGTAATAATTATGGTGTCAGAGTTATACTGTTGTCCATCTTTTTCCAGAAAGATCAAATGAATGGAATTTCTTAACTAGCTAACAGAATCAGTCAGATCACAGGAACTGCTGAGGACACAAGATTTTAACTATTACAGTGTCTTTTGGGAAAGGAATTGCAGTACAGTGGCTAACCAACGAAGTATCAAAATTCCTCTGAAACAGGAAATAGATGAAGACCTAGAAATCTGTTTCTTCTAGATTTAATTCTGGGGAGTTGGAAAGAACTTGCTGAGAAATGTGAATCCATCTTTTACAAAAGACTGTGAAATTAGGGAGCTGTGGTCCTTAGTATAGGAAAAAAAAAAGAGCAATGAAATGAAAATAATGGACTGCAGGGAGGCAAACTGCACAAAATACAACGCCCAGTTATAGAAGATCTGAAGTTGGAGAAAAGGTGAGATGTGGCAGTTCCTTAGATGGTACAAAGTGCACAAACTCTGCTAGCTCAGAGGAAAGATGGGAGTGGCAAAAAGACACAAATTTGATTAAACTGTTATTGACTTCTCTTACAAGGAAGAGGAATGCAGAAAATCAAAGTTGTTGAAAGGCAAAAGAGACACATAAACAAAACTTAAACATAAATGCCTACTTGTAACAAGTACAGAACACCAGAAGTGCCAGTAACAGTATTGGTCTGGTATGCAGAGAGGAGAGGTGACACTGCTACAGCTGAAGTGTTAAAAAGTCTTTTTTTTTTTTTTAAATATACCTTTATTAGAAGACTTGCTATAACCTGTAGCTTAACCCAGTTAGTGCCAATAATGAAAGGATAAGACCTTATGCTAACCTAAAAGGATTAGCATAATCTCAAGAGCATTAGTACTTATTTTCAGGACTTCATAGAGAATGGGCAAAGTACTACAAAAATGAAGAATGAATGCAATATCTGTGGAATCATATGTGCATCTTCAGAGCCCATATGGAGAGGATAAAGTGCAAAGCTAGTGGCTAGAATGGTAAATTGAAGGACCTCCTAAATTATAAATTGGAAATAAGCCCAATAATGTTGGAAGTGACTCTACTATACTTCAGATATAGTAGATGAAGTACTATACTCTACTTCAGGGTCTCAGAGCAGCCAGTAATGAAGTCTTCAAATGCTTTCTGGATTGCTCCACTGGACATAGAAGAAGCAATCACATCATCAAGGATGTGAGGCTTGTGGCATATTGGTTTTTCAGTAGCTGTGGGCTGACTGAAACTAGGAATGTTTTCTCACTCTAACATCACAAAAGAATTACAAATAGTATGCATAGCACTCACATAGCCAGTGCAGGGAGGAAAATGAACATTGATCTGTTGAGCACCTGTTTTCCTGCATGGGAACAGATTAGTCAGCCTGGGAATGTTTAGAGATGATTCAACTGAAAACCAACAGCATGTAAAGTGTGTTTCAGAGGATATTTTAGTGATACAAAACATGTAAATGTAAAGGACCAAAGACTTCAAAACAGTCACTGCTTGGTATGCTTTTGTAACCAAGGTATATGTTCATATCACATGCCAGGTGTTGGAAAAATTAGTTTTTGAGGTGAAGGACAGGAAGAGAATTAATGTAAGATGCTGTGCAAAGCCTGGCAACACTGCAAGCAAAGAAGAGCTCAGACTGGTTGGGTTCAAAACTGACTAGAAGGCTGTACACTCAATATTTTGTTTATTTGAATGTAATTATTCGTAGCATGGAGAATAAAAGAGTGTGTGTAATTTGTGGGTAACAGGGAGCTGCAGTATTAGCAAATTGTCTTGACAAATGGAGGAACTGTATATATAAAAAAAAAGGCAATTCAATAGAGACAATAGAGGTGACACTTGAACAGCAGTACCCAGTTGTACAAATACAGAACGGAAGAGAGCAAATCTACAGAGAAAAATCAGAGTACTTTTGTATACAAACTAAACATATATCAACATCATGATGCTGTTGTAGGAGAGACAGATTATTATATCCCATTATACTCTGGGATGTATAATGAAAAGGGTGGCATGCTTCCTTTTCATGTGAAGTAACCATCCATTTATCACTATCTGCTTCAGTCACACAGCTGGATTAGATGTTTCTGGGGTTTGCATATTGGACCAACAGATAATGCACTAGGACTAGCAGGAATAATAATCCATCTAAATATTGTTCTGGGACAACAGATATAATGAATTAATTTTTTAGAAGAGGAGGAGAAAAAAGTATGGCATTGATCTTCAAATGAAAGAAAGGAAATAGTCTCTTTCCATGTCTGTAGAGGATGGGGGAAAAAATGAACCTATTTTTCAGCAAAAGGTGAAAATTTTCTGGAATTTTCCAGACTAGAAATTTTTCCAGACACTGGAAAAACTGCCAGTGAAGTACTGGAATACATTTTGAAAGAGCACAGACTCAAAGAAAAGCTGTGACTCAATCCTTTCCTCATTTGAAAATGATAATCTTGTTTCTTAAACCATTTCTTTTATCTCCAGCTTATCATAGTGACCTCTTGAGAAGACTCCTGCCTCGCTGCAACTAGCATTAGATGTTCATAAAGCCTCCTTTTTGTCAAAGCAAGACAGCTTTTTTATGTCTTTTCATTGTACATTGTTGTGATTCCTTGAGCAGCAATACCATGTTTCTTGCACCTTCTTTTTCTTTAAGCCTCTTTTTGCTGGCCCTGATCTAGCAAAGAGGTGTTTCTGTACACACCAGGAGAGTTAGGGGAAGTCCACAAATCAGTACTTTGTGTTTCATTTCATTTTATTTACAACAATTTTAATTCCTTGGGCAGACACGGAATCACTTTCTCTTACTGCTTGCGAATTCCGGTACAAAGACTGTGCTTGGGGTGAATTACACGTGGATCAAAAGCTGTGTCCACACTGCATGACGCATGCCCACTTCGGTGTTATCAGCAGCCTAAAGAAGGGAAGCTGGAATGTGCCTGTCCTGCCCACAGGTGTAGGCATCCTTCCAGGAGCTGGAGTAGCTACTGTCTCATTCTGACCTGTAATAAGAACAAAGAAAGAGCATGCACAGAAGTGGTAGGACTTCAGAGGAACACTACAGAGAATGTGGGACATAGG
This sequence comes from Florisuga fusca, assembly GCA_038090715.1. NCBI lineage: Eukaryota > Metazoa > Chordata > Aves > Apodiformes > Trochilidae > Florisuga > Florisuga fusca. The sequence goes on from JAAWXA010000014.1 coordinate 10,041,211, forward strand.
GACAGCCATTGAAAATTGTAATGTCAAGACAAATTTTTTTTTTTGCCAAATCATAGAACATTACAACTGATGATGTCAGTGATTTCAGAAAGCTGGGTATCATTTCTGTGGAGTAGAGATTAGATAAAATCTGAATTGAAAAAGTAATAAGGAAACCCCCACAGTACTGCATACAAGAAAAAAGACATTTCAGTAACTAATAATGGTAATTTTGTTACAATTACCACTTACTACTGACAAGTATTCAGAAGCTTTAAGGATATGGTGCGTAGATTTGGTCTGTGCATTGATGAGCCTACAGTTTAGATTTAGAACACCACTTGTGCAAGAACAGCAAGGAACATGTGGTACATGAGGAAGAATACTTACAGTAAATCAAAAGTATTTTAAAATTAGGCAGGTTCAGTTTCTTTTAGAGTGATTTGTTAGTTACTAAATGACATTTTAAACTATAATTTCTTGTTTCATAGCTTTTAGACTTTAATAATGTAAAGAAAGTATCTTGAGTCATACATAGGCAGTTTTTTATCCTGTAGTAGCATGAAGAAAGTAGGTTAACTCATACATATACATCAGGGAAAATAAAAGCAGAAACTGTTGTTTTCCTATGTAATAATATGAAAGTTTTTAGTCACAGGCACATGACTGTAATCCAGCATAATTCTTTTTTTTTTTTTACAGTAAAAAATATTTTGCTGACTAGAGGAAATCAAATATTTGTCTATGTGCTTGAATTCCTATTATAATCTGATCTTTCGCTGGTACTGAAGTAGGCATAGTGACTCAACTGCAGTTATTTCTATTTTTTTTCTTTTATTTTTTTTTTTTCTCTTTTCTTTTTTTTTTTTTTAAGAAGCAATTCTTGATCAATATTTTAAATAAAACTTAAGCTGTTGCTTTTTTCCATTATAAAAGCCTTTAATTAGTCCCTTTGTGTTTCAGGTGTCTGGCCTGAAGGTTCAGATGGAACAGATATCAATGCTGTCTGCCGATCACATGGGAGAAAACTGCTGTCAACAGGGGATGATTTTGGCAAAGTACATCTCTTCTCATATCCCTGTTCACAGTTTAGGGTAAGGTATTTCCAACAAATTTACTCTCTCAACTGGTATAAATGCATTAAATGTTGTTTGTCTGTGTACAAATAAAGAAAAAAAAAAAAAAAGGGAATAGGTATATGCCTAAGGCATTTTCTTAAGGTTGATTGAGACAACAGTTAAATATAAAATTTAATTTAATATTAAAATACTTTAAGAGAACTATGTAATGCCTCGATTTCATTGACATATGAATGTTCTGTTACAGCTGTATGTTTTTATGGCAGTTTGTATTCTCACTAATATGCTCTTTTCTAGGCTCCAAGCCATGTGTACGGTGGACATAGTAGCCATGTAACTAATGTAGATTTTCTCTATGAAGACACCCATCTCATCTCCACAGGAGGAAAAGATACAAGTATTATGCAGTGGCGAGTCATTTAAAGGAGACAGTGTGAACATACACAGTTGAGTCGACCATGCACAAAACTTATGTATAAACTGTATATTTAAAACTTAACAGTATGTTTGCAGTTTAGCCTGGTCACTGTGATTTTTGTTTAAAAAATTCTTACAAACCTCAGGAAAATTAAGCCCTGTGCTGGTTACCTTACTCAGTCTAGTGATTTTTTTTTTTTTTTTCATTGTGTCACACCTTAAGAATGATTGTTTTCTGTCATACAATATATGATGCAGTACAAGTTTAAAAATGTGGCTTGACAGTTTGCAATACAGTGGTATCAGCAGAATGTGACTATCTTAAATGTTTCCTATAGACACTGCTAAAATGGTCACAAAAATGCCTTTCAAAGACTGTATATATGTGCTTATTTGTTTCACTATCTACACTTTGTACTGTATATCTACTTATTTAGAAAAATCTATGACAGTGTCGAGGTACTGAATTGTTTCTGATGGAGGATGATGAATAGATACAAAATATATAAACCATGAAGTAAGATGCAAAAATCAGTGTTTTAGACCTGAAAATGTGAATGCTGGTAAATTAGCATTCTCTTGGGAATAGCACACCTTGGGTATTACCCATGAGGAGTTATATTCCCTTTCAAGTGAATCAGCAGGTTATGCCCCAGTTTGACCTGAATATCTCTGCAGGGTTTAGAGATGTCTGTGTAGTTCAGGTGTTCCATATGAGTTTAAATTAAAAATTTATTTACTTGTATATGAACAATTTCTTTTTGAAAATGAAACAAAAAAAGCTTGGCCACATCCCCATTACTGGTTGATATATTTAACTAATATGTATATTAATCAGCATGATGCTATATTGTACATGTATAAGATTTTAGCAGTTCATAACAAATGGTAAGGCAATCTAGCTTTACTTTTTTATGCTTATGGATATTGTATATTTGTATTTTAAGACCAAGTAGACCAAGTCTAAAGATATCTTTTTAAGTGTATCATAAAACCTGCAGAGGGTAAAGGAAGTCTTGGAAGCCTACATGAGATATTAATGTGTAACTCCTGGCCCCTGTGTTTTGTGCATGGATGGATATTTATAGTATGAAATAAGATTGTGTTTTGCAATGAAGTAATAGTGGAGATGGTATAAAATGGTTAAGAAGGCCTTACCAATGGTGATTGTGACACAATTTGAAGTGTATTGTTTACTTTGAGGAATGTATCTGAAGAATTTTAAATGAAAGGAGTTCTAAATAGACTCAAAAAAGGTAATATTAAAATTTTGCTTGTAATGGACAGTAAACATTAATTCTCTGAACTCTAAAGCACTGGTTGTTTAGAGTGATCTAAATGAAATGGAATCAATAAATTTTGAAACTTTTTTATTACATCTCCAACCTCCTACACTGAAAGTGCAGGACACCAATAAACATGTATTAAAGTGGATTCTCAGTGCATTCTTCTTGTTCAGTAAAATATCTTTGTTTCAACATAAAATACAGAAGAGACAGGCTTTTACTTACTGACCTACATTTGTGATTTCTCAGTCAGAAATGCACTTTAAAACATTTGGGAATAAAATCTAGATTTTGGGGTACATAACTTCATGCATGAGTGTGACTCTGGGAATGTGAGCTCTGATGCACATCTAGAGAGTGAAGCAGGAAAAAAGGACACAACACATGCTTGCACCTACAAATTATCTTAGTTCTGCCTCCTGGTACACATCACTTATTTCTGAGCACTCTGCTGGCAGAGAAGCTTCATTCTACTTATGAATGGGTTCATTCTACTTCACAGGGTTTATGCTCATGGCACTTTGTCTGTCTTACGAACTTGTCCTCAGGCAAGAGTTTTGAAGGCCAGGGTCTCAGGCTCACTTTAACCTGACATTGCCCAGCACTGTCACTGAAGGCAGCAGTCCTGTCCCCAGCTGCTTTGTGCCATCCCGTGCAGCAGCACAATCTGTGGTGGCCATAGGGAGAACCCAGCAAGGAGATAGATGAAGGTAATTAAAAAAAAAAAAAGGCCAAGCAAGCCAACAGCTGATACAGAACAGAAAACAAAACCCTGTTCCTCAGTTTCCTCACTGGATTATTTGTGCAGCTGTATGAATGCTTGTACTGAGCTTTTACAGAGGCAGGAGCAATGTGGAGAAGTGGTAAATGGAGGAGCACTGGAATGTGTGTTTTTTGATGAATATGTGAACCTCCCTCTCCTTGAAGAGTGTGAAAGTAAAGACATAATATCCCTACCCTTTCAAGGGTTAATCCAGTCCTAAGAGACTGTAATGTGCAAGTGACAGGTTCTCATCTGTCTGGGTATTTGGTTGATTATGCCACAATACCCTCTGGTTTTTTGTTGCTGGTCTTTTTGCTTTTGCAGGTAGGGTGCTTTCAGGTTTTCTGCTTTCAGAATTGCAGGTGATTTTTCATTAATTGCAACACAGAAAACTGCAGCTGCAAAACTGGTTAGACTCATGCCTTTTTCATCCTTTTCCCATGGAGCTACTCTTGGGATGTAATAATGTATTCGTGATCCCTTTCTTCAATTTAAACCATTATCCCTTACAAGAAATAAATGAGGAATCCTGCAAGTTCATCCCTAGGGCTATTGATCAAAGGGGATTTTCAACAATCCTATCCCATCTCTGCCTCTGCTGCTTCTTTGTTTTTAACTTTTGCTGTTAAATGTGTCTTTGTTCCTCTATGAAAACCAGATAAACGTATTAGCTGACAATAGTGGGTAACGTCTTGAGCCGTTTGACGATAGTTAAAGTGATTCTTGTTTCTTTATCCAGGAAATTCTACACAATTTCACCATTGTTATATATAATCTTTACCACTCTCCACTTCCGTTCTTGGTTCTCAGATCATTTATTTTTCTCAGAAGTGTCCTCACTTTTGCCTTAAAAAAAACCCACAACCAAACAAAAATCCCCAAAACCTTAAGGGGAAAATAAAAAGAGAAGGAAAGGGTTATTCCATAATTTTGTGTGCTTCATTCCCTCAGCAGTGGCTGGAGCTCTTGCACCTGATTCCTTCAGCTGCTGCCGTTGTCTTCTGCCCTTCAGTGTAAGGCTGGATACATGGCCAGGCCTCTGTTTCTGAGCCTTCTCTCCCCTGATCTGGACTGCAGCAGGGTAATGTTGCTCTAAGGAACTCATCTCCAACATATTTCTTGCATATTGCTGTTGCCTACCAAGCAGTCAGCTACTCCCTTTCAGCTTTGTCAGTTTCAATTCCTCTTTCTTGCTTCTTCCCTTCATTTCTAGCATTGCTCTTCTGGGACTTCAGCTTCCAGGACTGCACCTTCCTTAGCCCTTACTGGCAAATGTTGCTGCCCGTAACTGCTTGTAAAGCCAATGGCCCTGACTTGCATTTATCAACAGCAGTGGATGCATCTGCTTTAGCCCCTAAAACCTCTTTGGTGATCAATGCTGGCTCCTTGTTTCTTTATTTTGCTCAGATTGTCTGTGTGCAGCACGGATATGTATACCACACACTTTAAAATCTAAGTATTTTTAGGGTAGGGTTTTTTTTTTTCCTCTGTTGTATGGCATTTAGCAATGGGATTTTGTGATCCTGTACTCCTTACAACAGGATGACTGTTGTATTTGTCCAAAACGATGGGCATTTATAGTCATGTATCATATTCAATGTAATTAGCTACTGAAGTTGATAATATTTATTCTCTAAATCTCATTCAGAAAACAATATGTATGCTATCAAAAATGTCTTTCTCTTTCTTCTACACTCATAAAGTAAACAGACTCAATTTGGTTCTTGGTGTCATCACCCATTTTCAACTCTGGACTTTTTATGATTTGTTTAACTCTCCTGCCTTTTTCATCAATTTATGCTAGTGCTAAAGGCCAGATAGCTGTATTATATTGAAACTACAGCCTACAATTTAATTGTATTTATATTATTTTAAGTACTACCTGGAAGATTATTGTTATACCCATACTCGTGGTAGTACTTGATTTTGACAGGCTGTTGAAACCTGACAGGAATTAATTTCCAACAGATGAGCTTCACAAGAACCAGTCACTGTGGTAAAAAAAAAATAAAAATTAGGAAAGGCAATAAATTTTAGAGAAATAGTTTTTCCATGTTAATGAATTAAAAAAACCAACACCGTTGCAAATTATTTAAAAAGCCCTCTTACAAAGCGAATGGTTTTTGTAAAATGGATTTTTTAGTATTCTAATTAAGACTAGGATAATTAATACAAGGTCATATTTCCTATACGAAATGCTTGGATGAAATTTGTCCTTCAAAATAATTAATATTAGAAGATATTATTTGGCTTTGAAATTATTCACGTGACAAGAGCTCGCAAGGGCAAACAGACCTTTTTTGCAAGGGTTGGTATTTTTCATTTCTTCAGGTTCTGCTCAGAGAAGCAGCACTCTTCATTGTATTTTTTCCTCCATCCCTAGTAGAAACTAGGTCTGCTGACAGATCACTTGATTGCATCCTCTAAATTCCCACAGATGGTAAGGAAAATGTCACTTTAATTACTACTGAAAAGAACAGACTTACGAGAAGCCTAAACAGAAATCCTTCTCTTCCAGTACTGGCTGGGATTCCTGCTGGAGCAGTCCTGTCACCACCATGCCCCTCTGGCTGCCCTTCAGCAGAGCTGCCCCAAGCCAGAGCAAGTCCTAACCCAAAAGGTGGGAGGTGAGGAGCTGACTTGTGAGGGGAAGGGTAGAGCCACACCCTATCTGGGTGCTCCTGGGTAGAGGCTGCCAAAGGAATGAGTACATTAGTGGTTCATAGTCTTTCTTGAAGAGATTTTTGTTTCTCTTTATTCATACAGTTGTGCAGCAGTTTCATTTTTGTTAATGGAACAACTTTGGCCCCTGAATTCATGAAATAGTTATAGAAGAGTAAGTGATAATTTCCATGGAGGTACTGAGGGCAGGTCATCCAGCACTAATTCTGGCAGTCTGTGTTTCTGTCCTTGGTGATACTGGTAGGCTGATCTGTGTGCTTCTGGGACCTTGTTCAATCCGTGTTGTAACCCAGTGTAACTCCTTGGTCTCTTGTCAAATGTGGAAGTGTAAAAGGTTCCTCCTTTTGACAAAGCCTCTACTCTCAGCATCACCAGACTGTTACTCAGACCTTGCATTTTGTCTGTATTTTTATGAAAGTTTGAGGTCTTGGACTCAATTAAAAGTGGTTTGTCCCCACCAGCTCCACAGTCCCATCCTAGTACAGGTTTGTTTTTACCATCTTCTGGCCACCCGTGAACTACATTAAATCAATTTAGACAATTCCATTCATTTGTATGGGACCTATCTGCACCTTTTAAGAGGCTGCTTGTTTGGGTATAGTCTGAGGTGCTGAAGTTACAGCCATGAGAAAAGTGACCTGTTTTCTGTGTTTCTGTGCAAGTAGACAGGTTTTTAACGGGCGCTTTTAAGAGATGAACACCTTTAAAATATGACCCATGGAATTACCTAGAATCAACATAAAGCCAGAGGGAAGAAAATTCAGCTGCTTTGTGGTTACTGGCTATCAGTGCTCTGTGGGCTATGTTTACTCCAGATTCCAGCTTGTATGCTAAAGAAGTCTCCTTCAGGGTCTTCAGTCATTATGGTTAAAAAGCAAAAATTAAAAAGATGGCATGAGTTCTGCAGCCATGTGGGATTATTGCAAATTGTCATCGCCTTGCACTGCCCTCACGCTGCAGGGGGAACTGTCTGTCTGAGGCATCCTGGAGAGAACCCCTCTCTGTAAACGTCTCGGCTGTGTAGGTTCCAGTCTGGATTCAGTTTCTTAATAAGATAAATGTCAACATTTTAGGGCTTCTTCCTTCCTGCTCAGCTTTTCCTTTTCAGCAGCTTTCATTGACATCATAATTCCAAATTTATGACATCAGTGTACAACCACAGGGGAAGTTATTATGCCAGAGGTTCAAGTGTTTTGGCCTTCTTACAGCACCTAAAAAGAGCAGAAGCTAAATTCTGATGGTCTCTGCCTACAACTTGAACAGTTGGAGAACAAGCAGACAGGAGGCTCAGTTTAAGTGAAAAGCCCTCTGGCATTTCCCGTATGCACAGCTCCCGTTCAGCAGAAAATCTGGTCACACACAGTTTAGCAGCCTGGAGAGTCCCAGCAATCTCCAGCATCATGACCACAGCATTGCCTCTCTGCTGAGGTCTTTCAGACTAGTTCTGGGTGAGAATGCCACTGCTTTTGCTACCCTGCCATGGCCTCATTCTGAAAAGCTCAAGCCCAAACAATCTTGACCTTCCAAGAGTGGGACCAAGGGGATTTCAATAATGATAAACAAAACGAAGCAGCTCCTTGCCTGGCTCAGTACAGCCTTCTCTGCAAGAGACAGCAAAGATACAGACAGTCCTCCAAGGGCACTATGTTATCCTCTGATGAGGAATATGCTGTACCAAAACACAGGCTTTGGAAATGCTCTGATGGGGCTAAACCATAAGCTGACACAGTATTTCTGATGGTTGGACTTGGTGATCTTAGAGGTCTTCTCCAACTGAGACAATTCTGTGATTCTTCAACAAAGCCAGTTATTTGTTAAAAGGAAAACTGGAATTGCCAGGTGTATTTATATTTCCCCATCCTGCCCTTCTGCCCTCACCCTAGTATGAAAACTCATCTCTAGGAATGCTGTTGGTGAGGCTGGACCAGTGTTACCTCCAAGTACTGCAGGAGAGTGAGTGGTCTTTGGAAACACCCTTACTGCATGCTGGTATGTGCTTGCAGTGTAGTGCAGAAAGTGTCTTTTCCTTAAGTTGTATGTAAAAGTTGTTAATGAAAAATCACAGATGGCCTTGAAAAGATAAGGCCAAAACAGGTCTCCAGGGCCTGCCTGTGAAGCAGAGCTCCTCCTGGCTTCCTGGAAGGCTGCAGCTTCCTGCTCCAGCCTTCCCAATGATTGTAAACTCTGCTTTCCTGAGACATAACTGGGAAAATAAAAGTGCCAGTGGGTTCCTTCCTTTCCCAGAGAAGGTACAGACTATTCCCACCACTGTCCTGAGAGTGCATTCGAACCCTTCCTTTCCTTGACTCCCATCTTCACTTCAGGAAGTATAATAAAACATACAATTGAAGTGTATCAACAGTGCATTTTTTCCTACTTATTCTCTACCTTTTCCAATACCTCTCTCCCTTTCTGTCTTCTTTCCCTTCTTCCATTGCTCTTCTCATTTTTGCCTCTTTCATCTAATTTTCTTTTTTTAAAAATATCCCAAAGTTCTGCATTTCCCTCATTTTTCTCTAGTCTCCATTCTCTTATTCCTTTAGCTCCTGACAGATTCTTTTTCCACTTGATCCTTTGTTCCAGCCTTTTCTTGTTCTTTTCTCCTCACCCCAAGACTGGATGAAGTGTTGCTAAACAAATACAGGGTTTTGGGACTCTCCATTTGCAGTCCTACTGCAGCTGCTTTCTCTTAGTCTCACAGCAGCATAGACCATATTGGCTGCCCTTGTGGGCAGTGGGTGATGTGCAGACTTTCATGGCCACTGTCTCAGCTTGGCTGTTTGGGGGGCTGCTGTAAGAAATCAGTGATGGGACCTAGACCTTGGCCAAATGATACTGAAGAGTGCAGGGAATGTCTAAGTGGACAGGCACATAGGCATGGCAGTGGGTGAAAACCAAACATCCAGGACTGAACATGTCTGAGTTTTGGGAATCTGGATCTTGCTTTGTGCCTGAATTTAGTAATCATGTTCTCTCTGCCACATCCCTGAAATTATACAACTGGAACCCAAATTCAACTTTGGTAAAGTTACGAGTCTAGTGGCCATCCAAGGAACAGTTTTTTAGAAATAAATGTGAATATTACTGAACGTAACATAATGAATTGGTATAATTAATTTCTCTCAAGCATGACTTTCACAAGGCTAAATTGTCCATGCCTATGAAAATCCTTTCAAAAAAAGAAGTGTATAAGTAAAGCACATTATTGTGGACATCAGTTTTCCTTGAGAAGGGCTAGGTATTTTTGTGGCCAAGGAAAGCCTGAGAGTGTAAAAACAGAACTCTGAGCTGAAAAAATTCAGTTGGAAAAAAAAAATCACCACAAGACTTATTGCACTGGCATGTAGCTCTGGACATGGTACTGACTCTCTGAGAAAAATAACTGGATGACCTTGAGTTCCTGATATGAGGATATTTACAGAGGATGTTGCCCCAGGCTGTGTGACTGTTTAAAGAGGGCATCCTCCTCCTCCTCCTCCTCCTCCTAATATGAAATCTCTGAAGTGACAAACAGAGCAGGCCTCCAGACAGCTGTTGCAGCAGACCCAGAGGGGGCAGATCCATCAGAGTTTGCCATGCAGGAGGCCAGGAGGATGGAGATACACCCTGGCAGGTCAGGATTTACCCTGTGCAAAGTGCAGGTGAATCAACAGGACTGCAGTATGAGATTGTATCTGTGTTCATACAAATGAACAGCTTTAAGTCTCTTAGAAGACATAGTTCTAATGGTGATACAGTGTTAGATTTGTCTCAGCAAAACAATTGGGACATAGCTCAATCATATATTTTTGTCAACACAGTGACTTTGAACCCATGAACACTGGTGAAGAAGCCTCATGGATTCTGATACAACAAAGATTTCTAACACTGCTCTCCTATTTCTATGCCATTAGCAGCAAGCAATGTTGGCATCTGTAACTACACAAAATTTCTTCTCCTTTTCTTTCTTGCTTCTTTATATAAGAATAAATAAAACAGCCAATATAACTGATCATTAACCTCACATACTCTGCGTTTCTGCATCAGTTTTTTTAAACCACCTCATGGGTAATTAAAACTCCCAACCATTTAGAAAGGTAGACATTGCACAAGCTTATAGCCAGGGAGGTGTTGCAACTTGCCCAGGGCCAGCACCTCTTCTCAGGAAGGAGTACAGGTTTGGAGCCGCGAGCGGTGGAAACCACCCCCGTGCCCTACCCAGGTATGTGCAGTCCCTTCTGGACAGCTGCCGCGGGCTGGATGTGTCAGTGCTGGGGCATGCTCTGGTTGTCATTTCAGCTCTTTGTAAAGACTCATGAGCTTCTCTGCAACATCAGCTGCCCCTTTATGCTGTGCAGCATACAAACACAGATAAAAGTCTTTGGAGGAGATGTTTTTGCTTATTCTAGTTTGATAACTTCACCATGGTGTAATCTATATACATTATTTGTCTGTTTGATTTGTGCCTGTTACAAACCTAGCTTAAGAAAATTACATAAACCCCCCCCCAGATTACCAGTGAACTCACATACGGATTTGTGCTTTTAATCATGTTTTAAGTTTCTAGTACAATTACCATGAAACTTTCTAGTTTAATAAGCACCATCCTTGCCTTATGCTGTCTCCCATATGGTGCATGTGCTGGTCAGTGACCCACACTCTAAAGGATTAGTCAGATGATAGTAATAAGAAAATAGGTTTTATTTTTGCTCATTATTTCTTCAGAAGCTTGCTACTTTCAGCCACCCCATCACACGTTGTGTGGATGAGTTTCTCCAAGCCACTGTCACTCGAGGGAGACTGCTCTCTGCCACTGTCAGACGTATGATCTGACACAGTTGTTTCTTTATACAAACAACATATATTGTGTCTTCTAGGAAATTTAGGATAATTGCTTAAAAGAAGGGATCATAAGCTTTGTTTTCAAACAAATGAGGAGGCCCCTTAGTAACAGGGGTAGCTGCTTCTTTAGGAAAGACCTCTGTCTGAAGTGAGTTTACATTAATTTGTGGCATGACTTGGAAAGAGGATGGCGCAGGGACATTTCCCCACAAGCTGGGCGCTGTGCTAATGTGACACAGAAGGGTTGGGGGTTCCCTCTCCCTGTCCTTTTGGTAACTTTGTTCCTAATTATTTTTTTTTAATATCTTAGTAGTTACTGAAAACAGTAATTACCAGAGATGTATGAGCCACTAAGAAACAAGCATGGCCTTCAGTAGAGGCACAGACACTATTATGACCACAGGCTTTGTTGCTGTCATATTATTGTTGTTGTTATTGTACTAGATTTTTATTTAGTATGGAACTGCAGTAGGCACGAGCAAGGCTTGACAAGCCAATGATGAAATAGGTCTCTAGGGCATAAAATCTATGGGCTTGATTTTTGCAACATAGATTCTGGGACACAGGCTACTATTACAGTAAAATTAAGTGTTGTATTGGCTTGAATATATGGGAACCTCAACTTTTCAGAGAAATTGAAATGAAAATGTGAAGTATTTATATTTAAAATGGCCCCCACTCCTTTGCTCTGTACCTCCTGCCCAGGCTGTGCCACGCCTGATTGCCTCCAGCATGACCCTGCAGTCTGCTTGCTCTGCACCACGGGCATCTTCCCCTGAGACCTCACACAGATTTCCAGCAGTATGTGCTGCCCCATGGCCACACTCCCTGCACCCTCCTAAAACTGCTTCTGCACACAGGGAGAGGGGCTACTGCTCCCTTGCCCACCATGGCACTTGGGGATGGAGCTGGGTTTCAGAAAGTGATCGGAGCAATGTTAATTGGAACAGGGACACACTAAGCAATCGTTTTATTCCAGACACAGTGTGCACACACTTGCCTGGAAAACCCATGCTTGCTGTGGGATTACCTGGGAGCACATGGTTGTTCAGGGCTTTTTTGTGTCCAAATTTGATGACGCAGAACTGGAAGAGATCTGTGGGAGATGGGCACACAAATTTTCTGTCTTAAGAGTCTTCACCGACTTGAGAAGTGTCAATGACATAGTGGTGACCTATGGATGAAAGACGTGAAAACTGCAGTATTTGGTTCCTCATGGTGTCAAATCCTTGAGGATATACAGCTGATAACATTTTAAGTATCAACTTTTTCTAGGAGGTGATGCATGGGAAAAGGCAAAAAGATATGAAGGGGGAGAGGGGAAGCTCAGACTGGTGAAAAATCTGATCCCACTAATGATCACCACATGGTTTGGGCTGCATGAGAGAGTTGGCAAAAGGTGGGTCAGGGATGGGACTGGGCTGAAAAATGGGGTGGAGAGATGGATAGGGAGAAGCATCAGGGATGGGAGAAAGCCTGGGGCATCCGTGGGTGGGTGGGGAAGGTGGATGCAGAGGATGGAGGTAACTGAAAGCAAGACGAGCGCGCTCACAACGAAACTCTTCTGGGGCACTTGGGAAGGATGAAGGAGCAGAAAACACACTTTTCCTGCAGTGTTAACAGAAAATACAATTTCTGCCCTCGCTTCTATCCACAAAAGCACCAACTTGTAATGCTGGAATACAAGATCCCTATGGCACTCTGTAGAGGAGGGGTCTGCAAACATGGCACTGCCCCTGCTCTATCCAGGAATGGTTCAGGCATGTGGCATAGAATCATAGCACAGTTTGCATTGGAAAGGACCTTAAAGATCACCTAGTTCCAACCCTCCTGTGATGGGTAGGGAGACCTTCCACTACACCTGGTTGCTCCAAGTCACACCCAGCCTGGCCTTGAACATGTTGGGATAAGGCATCCACAACATTCCTGCACAATCTGTCCCAGTTGCTCACCATCCTCACAGGAAAGAATTCTTCCTACTATCTAATCTAAATCTACTCCCTTTGAGTTTGAAACCATTCCCCCTGATCCTGTCACTGCATGCTTTTGTAAGAAGTCCCTCCTCAGCTCTCCTGTACTTCTCCTCAGGCACTGAGAGGCTGCCCTAAGTTCTCCCTGGAGCCTTCTGTTCCAACTCCAACTCTCTCTGCCTGTTTCCATAGGAGGGGTGCTCCAGCCCTCTGATCATCTTTGTGGCCTTGCTCTGGATGCACTCCAACAGCTCCATGTCCTTCCTGTGCTGGGAGGTCCTGACTTCGACACAGTGCTCCAGGTGTGGTCACTGGCCAGTTACCTGGGCACTCATCCTGGCACCGGCACCAGCCACCGAGCCCGGAGGAGCCTGGACCCTCCGATGGGTGCCCGCACCGTGCACGGCCGCTCCCTCCGCCTCCGCCCCGCCTCACCTGCTCTGCCCGCGGGGGCAGATGGAGCGGGGTGGGACAGAGCAGGGCAGGGCAGGGC
>JAAWXA010000014.1:10054718-10193136 GCA_038090715.1 Florisuga fusca
GTCCCCCCGCGATGGTGTCACGCCGTGGGGGGTGGGGATTTCCTGTGCGAGTGGAAGGCGGAGGAGAGGTTAAGCAACGCGACGCTTCCTAGTCCTTCACCGGATGGATAATACGAGTGGGTGGTGACATTTTTGGCATGTTTGACTGTCAGTGCTTAAATCCATATGACAGATTATCTCGGCGGTTACAAAAGGCTGTAAGCGCTTTGAAAATCGTGCTGTGATGTACAGCCAGGGATCCTGCTTAGTGCTGCCGTGCCTGGCAGCCCAGAGGGTACGGCGGGATGAGCCCGGGACAAAGTACCTCATCTCCGGGCGGGGAGGGGGTGTGGGGGCTGTGAGGGGAGTTCCTGAAGGGAGGGGAGATGCGGTTTCTCCCGAGCATCCAGCATCTGTCGTGCCTGATCTCCCGGGGACTCTCTCTCCTCAGGCAGTCAGTGCTCCAACTCGTAGTTTTCCTGAGGACGGTTTGTCTATTGTGAATATGAGGGGAAAAACAAAACAAAACAAAACCAACAAAAAAACAGCCCTCGGATTTCCTGTAGCCAGATAAATGCCTGGTGGAGAGAAGGAAGAGGTTATTTATTTTGGTTCATACTCTTCCAAATTTCTCTTTCCTCCTTTATTCAAGTGTTCACTTGAGCTGTCAGTATCTCAGAGCAACCCAGCCTTTGATTCATCTTGTAATACTACTGGTTCTTTCCTCTTAATTGTTATCTTTACCAAGGTGAATCCACTTTAGGAAACCTTAAAAATGGAAATAACTGTCTGAAGCCTTTCTGTAGTGCCTCATCCCTAAATCTCAAGGTTAGCATTGCTCTAGGATGTACTGTGGAAATCAAAAGCCTTCTCCTGCATTTACACTTACATTTACTTCTGACAGAATCATGTGTGTTGAAAGCTTGTTGCTGCATTGGTTCATTTAGTCATTTATATTACCATGACTTTTCTTCACTTGCTTAAAACTATCTTCTTGAGGTGGGCTGAAAGCTTTCAGTGTCATGCGACTGGTGGCCTGTACCACTCTGGTTTGCACACAAAAGGTGTATTTCCTTCTGTTTCCCCTGGTCTGATCATGATGTTGCTCAGAGACATCGAGGCATCAAAAATAAGAGATGGGAGTGAATTTTTCCCTTGCTCCCTCCCATTCAGTCAGTAGCCCTGTTGGTAGCCCTCTTCTGTGAAGAAGGAAAGCTGACTTTTTGACTCATAAGCATGTCTCAGCCCCGAGGAGGCACTATGGGCTAGTTGGAAGGCTGGAATAATTTTGAGTTTCTCCCACTGAAGGTAATCATGCTTCACTTGAGCCTCAGCCATGGGTGGCTGTGCCTTTTGTTGGAAGAGGTAGCCCCACAAAGACAGACTGAATTAGGGCACCATGATGTACATGAAGTGATCCCCATCATGAAGGCTGGGGCACTCTCAGAGGAGGTGTGATCTCTAGGGCGTTTTGGAAAGAAAAAACATGTTGACTCCAGGAGGGGCTTCAGGTCTTCTCCATGTGGTGGTGATAGACAGGGTCCTTTTTGCTGGACACTTAATGCCAGGCCGTGTCTGGTCTCGGTGGGGGCACAGGCACCCAAAGCTGGGCTGTGTGTGCTGCTGGGCACTTTGTACAGTTAGCCTTTCCCATTCTCCCCATGGGATGCTTGGCAGGTGTATCACCCTTAAAATAGTCTCTTTTTTTTATAACTACCACTTTTATATTTAACGGACATGTTTCATTTGGATTTTTTTTTTTTAATGAAATGCTGTTTTTAAAGGTTTCCATTACTGATTTTTTCCTTGCTTATACATTAATTACTGAATAGGTTTCACTTGTCAGTAAATACATGTCTGCAGATCACCTAAAGCCTTTTTCAGTAACTATTCTTGTTTAATAAATATAGGCTTTATAATTCCAAAAGATCCTGGAAGGCTATACAATCATTTAATAAAAACCTTCTTAAAACACTTGCTTAGCTATGAGTATTTTATTTATGCTGCTTTTTGTGTTGAATAGATCACAGTGCTATTCTTTGCACAACTGCAAAGAATGTGTGAGTGTTTCCATTTTTTTATAATTTCTCAGTGTCTTCAAAGGTATAAAGTGGGTGCACCACATGTCCAAGTAATAAAAGAGATTATAACAGATGTTCTGTCTTAAAAGTGAATTAGGATTCCTGGGTGGAAAATGCTAAAGTGCAGAGGTGTTATTACTTCTTAGTATATAAAAATATTGCTTTAGTGCAATGAATGTTGACATTATTCTACAGCAGATATTAATTTATTCTTGGAAATAACAGAATTCTCTCATATTTGGGAAAATGTCTGTGAATATTACTGTAGATGAAAATAAGATTTTCACATTCTGTCAACAGAGGTGTAACCTCATATTTCTTAGTCATACATGTAGTTCATAAGGCATCTGTGTTTCAGTGGTCTCTGTTCTTAAAAATAAAAACCAACTATGTAATTTAGGGTGGATCCCTGAAAAAAATCTTCACTGTTTCTCTTTTTGCCATGGTTGTGGTGAGTGTGAGTTGGCTCTCTGTGCTGTGGTCCTGCGGCAGCAATGTGGGAAAGCCTTCCCCTTTAAACGCTTTGTTTTTTTCTAAACAGAACATACTGGAAATATACAGAGATGGAAAAATACCTAAATAGTATTACTCAGATTAACAATATTCTTCTTTACTCTTTAGTAGTAATGCATACTTTATTCCAACCCAAGGTAATCAGTTCGGTTACTGGGGCGAATGGTGCCCTTAGTACCTTCATGTTTTTAGAGTTCTCCAGCTAAAGTCAACCTTTTAGTTCTGACATTTCTGTATATATACCAACTAGACATTCTGAAAAGCTGTTGTATTTAGCCCTAATTTAAAGGGATGAAGCAACACTCTGTGAAAGAGAGGACTGAATATTCATAGTATAAACCTGTTTTAATAACAGGAAGTATATATATATCACTCTTCTTAAATGTTCTGTTCGCAGACATAAGAAAGAAAAGTCTACATTTTTTCCAATAAGCATAATGTATGGAGCATTTAATTGTCTTCCACATTTTCTGTTCATTAAGCAGTTCATGAGAGTTCATCAAGTTTTGCCAGTGCTTTTAGTTTACTGGAGGGTAAGTCGGAGCTGTATGTATGCAGTGTTATTTTCTGTTTTATTTTTCTTTACTGTTTCTCCCTGCTTGCATCTGTAACAAATTAGAGATAATGTGTTTTTTGTGTTTATAATGTTGCCAGAATTTGAGTTACCCTTCTCACTGGACTAGTGGCCTGGGTAGCCCCGTGAAGTGTCTTCTGCAGGAAAGTAATACCATCCCTGGTATTTTATTATTATTATTCCCTGAGAGGAATAATAAAATCAAGTTGTTTATAAGTGTTGTTTGACCTTGTCGCTTAGTAATTGATTTATGATCTGGAGCACTATGCTTGTAACAAAGCTCATTTTTGTTAAATTTGAAAACTCTGTCATGCTATGTTCTGACTCCTGCTATGTGCCTTAGCATCATGGCAAGCATGGCTGTGGGCTCCTGGGGATGGTTTGGAGTAGTCACACCACCTTCCACAATCATGCCGTTTGGTATGTTTGAGTTTCCAGACTTTTAAACTGAATCCGTGCTGCACAGTTGTGCCTGTGTCACTTCATGAGAAAACACCCACCCCTTTGGCTGTCATGGTTTCGTCAGCAAAATCCCAAGTATGGCTACTATGCTGCTAACAGAAAATTGCTTTTGTTAGCTCAGCTTAGATCTTTAGAAGGGTAGTTTCACTCCATCTGCAGTCAGGCTCCTGTGTCAGCAAATTTTGGACCTCTGCTGAAGGTTGTACCATACTGGCTATGGCCACGCAAAGGTAGTGGCTCATCAGGACCCAGGTGATGCTGGGTTTCCACCAGCATTCCCTCACTGTCAGGGCAAGTGAGCAGGCAGGCCAGTTCTTCCTCTTTTATACTGATGCTTATTCTGTATACCTAAAAAACTTATTTTCCTCTATCTAAAATGAAGCATAAACTCTGAACATCTTTTTCTTCATTCCCTCTTTTTTGGACTGATTTGTTTTGTGTTCTTTGTGCTCTTTCTTTGTAAGTATTTAAGTATTTGTGTGTATTTCTTTTAAGAAAAAATAAAAATTTTTCCAAAAGCTCAAGCACAATTTAGGCTCAAATAAATAGGAATACTGCGATTTCTTTCCTTTTTTTCTTGCTATCCATCATAATTTCTCTCTATTCAGGCACTTTAGTAAGGTGAACAGCACTGAACCGCTTTAGAAAAAATGTCTAAAGCTGCTGCTAAAACAAAATTAATCCTGACTGATGTTCAATCCTAATAATTACAGAATTAAAATAAAACTAATTGAATGAGGTATAGATTTTCTGTATCTGAAGAGGTCACTGCAGAAATTTCAAGTTTCTTTGCTGAATCTGAATCTTAGAATTGTCTCATCCACTTCGTATTTACATTTTTAAAAAATATTAGCTGATGTTTTGGTATTGTCCTTCACTTCAGTAGATAAGCAGTGAAAACTGCTCCAGTGTATGTTGGTATTGTGCCTACAAGAAAATGGGGAGTTCCAGGTTACATTTTCTGTTTTCTCCACAGCCACTGCAGAACATTAGAGACCCATAGTGCTCACACCCCACACCCCCCTCCTTTTTCTTTTGCTCAGCCAGGTGTCCAGGTTCAGTTTCACAGGAACAAGGAGGAGAGGTGGACTTGCTGTGCCACCTTTTTTTCACCTCACCCCCTTGTTCACCCTTAGGCAGGTTTCACCCACAGTCACCCACCCAAGGCTTCCATTTCATCGGCTTTTTGATCTAATGCTCCATAATGAGGGAGAGTGACCAAAAGCTGCCCCGTTACAGCTCAGAGCTTCCACCAAGGTGCATTTGAACCATGCAGCAGTGAAGCCCCAGTCCCTGCTGTAATGCAGCCTGGAGAGAAGACCCCAGAGCTCCAGACAGACTGCCATGAGGCCCCCAGGGTGAAAGTGATGGGAGCACACAGCCTTGCTTGGGTTAATCAACCCTGTTACAGGCTAATTGGCCCATGGGGAGCTTCACAGTGTATGGATACTCTGTCTGCCAGTACCTGGGTGTTTCTTTGTAGGCAGCAGAGTCACCTGGTGTTTCATCTGGTGCATTCCCAGTGGTGCCTGCGTGTTCATGGGTGTGCACATACATCACTCAGTGACACTCAAAGTGTGTTTCAGTCTGGGTTGTGACCATATGGAAATGAAAAGTTTAAAAGCAGAGGTTTCTGGATTTTTTTTTTTTTTGTTTTCCTTTTTGATTTCTGAGGTATTTAATAGCATTCAGAATGTGAGACTTGGCTTTTTTGAATTGAGGCAAACACTTAGAATGGTATTGACAGTCCTTTCCAAGCTATTCTTCACTCGAGAGCTATAAAATCATGAAGAATATCTATTTTTATTAACAAGAGGAAACAGACTGGACAAGTCCTTACCAAAATTTAGAGCCTGAAAACCTCCTTCCCACTTCTGGTTTTCCTGGGGGCCAAGCATTACATTTCACTGTATATCTCACAGTCCTGGAGTGGAAGATACATGGGGGTCAGAAGCTTTTGTTTTTTCTTTCTTGATGTATCATTCAAGCTTTTCATTTGTTTCATGTTCATTGTTAGTTTATATTTTTCTTCTAAGTTCCCATTTGCCTTAGCTGTGCTGACTTCATTACTTGTGGTTTGGTGGGGTGAACCAGATCATGAAGTCTTTACATAAAAGAGGCAAAAGGAAAAAAAATCTACACTTTCTGAACACAAAAGGTGTATATATAAGGTAGGAGCAAGCAGGGGCCTGAAAGGTTAAGGCAGAGCCCCTAGCACCACCAGAAACTGTCACAAAGCCATTTCTCCAGGGAATGCTATTACTACAAACTAAAATCTGGCTTTTACTGAGATGGTACTTCTGCTCTCCCTGTTATCCACTGCAGACCCTTCTCCTGAGGCTCCCTAATGTTTGCATTATAAACTGTGTAGCCTACCTGGTAGTACAGATGAGACTTTTCTAATTACTACTGTGTTCTCAGTCCAAAAAAGGTAATCTTCTCCTGGGTTCACGATGGAGAGGTTTTTTTTTCCCCCAGAGTTATACATGCTGTTGACCAGGAATTCAACACCCTTGGTGACATCACTAAACCCCCCTCCCTGCCTGAACTTCCTGCAGGCTTTCATGTGATCACCCCAATAGTCAGCAGCAAGGCTGGGCCTATGATCATCTAGTTTCAACCCCCCCTGCCATGGGCAGGGACACCTTGGAGTGAAACAGGTTGCTCAAAGCCCTGTCCAACCTGCCCTTGAACTCTTCCAGGGAGGGGGCAGCTACAACTTCTCTGGACAACCTGTGCCAGTGGCTCACCACCCACATTGTAAAAAATTTCTTCCTTCTGTCTAATATAAATGTACCCTCTTTTGTTTTGTAATGGTTGCCCCTTGTCTTATTGCTACAAGCCCTAGTAAAAAGTCTATCTTTCTCAGAAGAACCCTTGAAGTACTGAAAGGCTGCATTAAGGCTTCCTTGGAGCCTTCTCTTTGCCAGACAACTCCCTCAGTCTTTCTTCACAGGAGAGGTGCTCCAGCACTCTGATCATTTTTATGGTCCTCCTCTGGATCTGCTCCAACAGGTTCATGTTCTTCCTATGCTGAGGACTCCAGAACTGGAGTACAGTACTGCAGAGCAGTACTCCAGGTGGGGTCTCACAAGAGCAGAGTAGAGGGGCAGAATCACCTCCCTTGATCTGCTGCCCATGCTTCTTTTGGTGCAGTCCAGGATATAGTTGGCTTTCTGGGCTGCAAGTGCACATCGCCAGGTCAGGTACATATGCTGGTTTCTTCTCTGATATCCCCTTGCCACTGAGTGCAGATCTCATTTAGGTGAGCAATTCATTTCTCAATCAGTAGGTGTCATTCCTGCAACTTGAGATCTCATAGCTTTCTTCTCTCTTTTTTCAGCTTTGCATAGGTGCCAGATGGATAGACATGTTGTTCTGTGATTTACTGGAGGAAGAAAAGCAAACCCAAAACCTAGGTAGAGTAACTCAGCTTAACGTAGTACCATGAACTGCAACGTGCCATGGGTGCAGGCACATGTAGGTGCCTCCATGGGGAGGACATATTTTGGGTCCAGTTTGCAGAGAGGCTGTTCTGGCCCAGTCTTTGTCATCAAGAGGAGCTCCGTGTTCAGATTCTCTGTACTCCCTTGGCTGGTCTGCACCTGCTAAATCTTCAACCTTTTTGGCTTCATTTCTTTATCTGTTGGAGGATGAGAATACTTACCTGGGTGGGAATTAAGACGATTAAGTAGCTGGGTCTCAGCCTAGCATTGGATTTAGGGATGTGCTTAATTTGGTCCTGTTGAAGTCCTTGCATTGCTAAAACGGAGTCTCCTATTTAAAAAGCATTTTTGAGGATGACAAGCATATTTATACTAAATGCTAAGCGTTATATTAAGTTTCCTCGTGTACTGGTGTACCTTCATTCCTTCCTCCTCTTCTTTTCCCTTTCCCATCATTCCCTGCATCTTGTTACTCAGCATGTGCATTGCTTCCTTCCTGTGCTTCCTTCCTTTATCCCTTGTCAGTAAGCCACTCCCTCAGCAATGAGGAGATCTAGAAAATACATTGAAATGGTATTAGCAAGAAGTAGGGCCGTGGTCACTGTAATCCTTTTAATTGCATGCTGTATCCTTTTTTTTTCTGTAGCTGTACACAGATCAGGAGGTTGACTGCAGTGATGTTCCATGGGTGTATGTTTGCATGCAGCAGGAACAGCTAAACAGAACCAGGACTGTTGAATGCTCATGAGAAAAGGTTAGCTTAAATAAATTCAAGTGAATAAGCAGTAATTGGAAATAAATCTGTTATATGTGTGCTGGATGAGTAGGAATATGTCTTCAGCACTAAAAAGATCAGCACTACACAACCTGCAATTTGTGTTCCAGAGGACACTTTTAAAAGAGAGTTAAAAAATCAGAAACACATACGCATGTATTTTCATGCAGTTTGTACATATGTACCCATGCCCATTAGCTCCTTAATGTTGTTATTAACCAATTATAATGTTTTTGATACTAAAATCATAATTTTATAAAATGACTCTTATGCCTGTCACCGTCATTGCCTGTCACCTGCCAAACAGTACTGGGATTTGAGATAATCTGTGATTTCCTTTTTGAGAAGGATTTGTGACTTAAAATGAGAGAAATACTGGACTAGCATATTTTGACAGAATGAGGTAAATTCAATATTCTGACTTTGTAATGAATTAGTGTTGAGTGCTGCAATACATTTGCATCCTAATCTTTCTATTAAGTAGCTCAATACATCATCTAGGTGAATCTAAGTAAATTTTTGATTTGACAGCTGTTACATTGAGAAGGAAGAGTTTGAATCATCCAAATAAAATAGCCTTGCTACTCTCAGGCTATTAATTTCTTTGGCTAGTCAGGTAAGTGGAAGAGAGAGAACACAGATTTATATATTCATTTTACCTGTGTGCTTAATGAAATGTCCTGTATCTGTCTCTGTTTGTTGTAGTAAGAACCATCTGTGAGTAGGTGGAATGAAGAGTTATGTCCCTTCATTTCACTTTGGCACTGCAGTGTTTTCCATTACAGGAGTACACTGAAGTTCTGCTTTGTCAGCTGCTACCAAAGTGATCCATAACTCACAACACCCACCACCTTATGCCTCCACTGGTGGCCCAGTAGTGATGGATCCTCCCAGAGCCTGGCCTGCCGACTCTTGGCTTAGTATTTATTTGTTTTAATTGGCATTGAGATACCAAGCACCAGTTTGCAGCATATAAATCGCATACAACTACCACCAAGGTTACCATGGTGAGTGGTGACCCACAGGGCTCTCTAGCTCATTGCGTGCCCAGGAGCAGTCCAGAGCTCTACCTGCAAGTCAGTCTGGAAACGGTCATCCCCTTCCATCCTTGGGGATTTTAGCTGTCCACATCTAATGCTGGAGGCAGGAGGAAAGCCAGCTGATGCTACAGCATTAGGGTTCTAATCTTGAAAAGACTTGTATGCATTCTTGACCTTATTACTGGGAGCAGCATCCTTGATGCTCGTGAACCTATTGACCATTGTGGTAAGACCACTGACGGTAATAAATCAAAGCACACGTGCAGGATTGGGGTGTGATGAAGCAGTGAAGACTCTCTTCTCCATTTGAGGGCAGAGCTCAGTGGGGCAAAATTTGCTAGCTTTTAGGAAGGGAACCAAAAGCTACCCTGTATCCATCCTGTGTCTAGAAGTCCTCACTTTTAACATACATACAAAGGAACACAAGCATCTCTTGTTTAAAATATCCCCTCCCCCTATTAAACAATTATTCAGTGAAAACTTGGCAGTTAGTCAAAAACAACCCCAGGCCTCAGGGGAGCAGAGGCAGTGGGCAGGTGATGCAAGAAGCAGGTTTGTTGAGAAGTAATGGGGAGGACTGAGGCTGGTGAAGCCATCATGATGAGGCTGGTGAGGCTGGTCCTTCCCTTGCAGCGGTTCACAAGCAAAAATGGAAGTAAAGAGTGAACAGAAAGATGGGCACAAGTGAGCTTAGCATAACTGAGGAATATGTGTGCGTGTGGTAGGGGGTCCCAGTGGGCCTGTTGTGTTGACCCTAGGGAACCCTCCTTCAGTTTGCAGTCCATGGGGTGTTGCCTCTTCTGCCCTGTCTTGCTAAATAAAAGCAGTGCCAGAACTGCATGACTGCAATGCTTTGCAGTATCTCAAAAAACCTGAGCCAGCACGCTATTTTAAAATTTTATGGTATTAAATATGAGAGTGCTACAGAAATAGCAGAGAGGAGACTGAGCCGGGCAGCAAACTAGGAAAGACACAGATGAGTTTTTAAAAGCAGTAAATGCACAGGAAGGCATCTGAAGCTGCTAAGCTTGTTCAGAAGTGTGTGGGGCGGATGCCTTCCATCATGCATTTAGCCATCACCACTGTCCTGGGCATGTGGGGGCTCTGGTGCCAGTACCTGCACAGGTCTGGTTTAGTCAAAGCTTCCAGTCTGATAGCAGAGCATTGTTTTCAGCTGGCTCCACCCCCTGAATGTTTGCTGTGGACCTGTGAAAATGTCTGGTGCCACCGGGAGAAGGAGAGAAGGCTGTGGTGAAGCCAAGGCACATCAGGGCAGTCCAAGTGGAAACAATGCTCCATGTCCAATCCTCCTCTTGGTGGTGACTTCACATCTCCAGGAGCAAAAATTCAGATCACTGCGTGATCTGATTAACCCTGTGATTTGCTAAGGATTTCCACGCTAAATTGCTAAAACAATAGTCCTTCCTTCCTCAGGAATTCTTTCTATGGCCTCTCAAGCCTTGAAACTGGTCTCCAGTCTTTGATCTGTTTGTCATTTTGGTCAAAGTCTGTCACTGCAGCCTTAGTTGCATCCTGATGCCAGTTGTCACTGCTTATTGCCATCAGGGTCTGTTCATCATCCTTCTGCTTCAGAGGTTTGGATACGTATTTTGTGACCCTTAAAATATGAGAATCCTGAGTGGACACTGCAAAACAAGCAACACAGCTAAAGGTTCCCTGGACAAAACATTTTAGAGGTATTCTTGGGTATTAGAAGCCTGACCTTGCTAGAGTCCTAATCTTCTGTTTGAATGCAGTGGAATTATAACCTAATATCAGTTTCCATTTCTGATTCCCCAACACCCTTGTCAATATGATAGTCCTGAACTGCATTTCAGCTTCACAGATGGTACCTGCATTGCAGAAAATGGTAGATGGAGAGTGCCCTAAATAGGACAGAGTACATTTTTCTACACATCTGCGTATACAGAGAAATCTCTTTAATGGTAAAAAGCGTAGTCATGTAAAAGGAACAAGAAGGCAGTTAGCAAGAAGATTCAGTGGTGACCTTTTAAGTGTTGGAGCAGGGTAAGCAAAATTAGAACAAGACCTTAAAATTGTGGATAAAAATAACACGTGACTTTAATGCATCTGCCTAAAGAAGTGGGCTTTTATGATTTTTTTTTTAGTTATTTTATTAAAAGCAAAACTTTGGTAACTGCTGTATTTTCCTAATAGTACAAAACACATCAAATATTTTAGTTACTTGCTAATTAAAAGTTTACTGTATCAAATGCCTCAGCTTCCTTGAGGATTTTCTGTTTCCTTCAGAACATGCATTCTCATGGATCATCAGCATCTCTTCAGGTATTGTACATGCAGGAGGATGGAGAGGTGAAGACTTGCAGGGTCTGATTCTCTCTTCAGCCACTGGGTTTCAAGGGAACTTCAGCAAAGATGGAAAGACAGGGGAGAGCGAGCATGCAGTAGTCCTACCAGTGAGTCCTCAGAAGGATGCACAGCTTCCAGTACCCCGTTCCTGGGAAAAGAATTAACTGACAACTAAAAATTGTTGATTTAGTGGGGAGTTTTCTAGCATCTCTTCTGTTCTCTGCTTTCTCCATTTTAAGGCTGTCTACAAGAGGAAGTGAAAGAAAAATAATCCAAATCACCTCAAATGTGAATGTAACATAAATCAGGTAAACTAAATCAAAATGTTGTATATATTCTCTGATTCATAATTCAAGTGACCTGAATTTGATAAAGCTTAATTCACATCAAAGTAAATTATATTGAATATGAAATAGGGTTGATTTAATTAATAGTGGCTGTGTCTGTAGGGATCTAATGTGGTTTGATTCATTACAGAAATGTTAATTCAGATTACCTTTATAGAGTTTTCTCATGTAGATAAACCCTGCAGGACGCTTTATTAGTTATGCCTAAAATAGTTTAGTTGTATGTTGATTCCCCCTGGCTCTAGAGAGACCTTCCCCACCACTCTCCCTGTGTAGGACTTAATGATCATTTTGTTGCGGAATGTCTTGTTAGTTTGTAAATCCATCCAAAGAAAATTCATCAGTTTTCTGTTGGATTAGCCAGCTACATGGTGCTCCACAGGGTAGAGGCAGGAGTGTCAATGTCTGATCAAGGTGGACAGGGTGGGGTCTTGTTTCACCTCAGGTCAGCTCTTCATGCAGAACACATCCTCCTTCCATACTGTTTATACGCTGGAGATTCACTCTGTTGGGTTATGTAGCACATGGGCTAGAAGTAATGAGTATTTCTGGAGTTGCTTAAAGTCATATGCCACCAAGTTTGATTACTTGGTGTCTAGGTACAACTGTCATGTATTTTTTGGCTCTGGCTCGTAACTGTTTTCCATTGGCTTTTTCTCACCTTCGTGCCTATGTAATATTACAGCAATTACAGCATGTACCTTCTGAGTAGCCATCACGTAGCAAGCTTGTGCTTTCAATATACACAAGCTCTACTGACCCACTTCCTTACTGCTTTTCTTCATTTCTGTCCATAGCTTTAAATTTCTGTATGCTTTTTGCCATATGATTATTACAGGAACAGACACACCACAGTTACAAAGATGGGATAACTGGAATGGCTGAGACAGGCAAGTTTTTCTCTAGGGTGTTTTTTAAGGACTTGCTTTGTTTTCAAAGGATTATGAAAAAAATGACCTTTCATAGTGCTGTGCTTCAAGTGTAAAATAAGTAGTAAAACTGAAGCACTTGATTATTTTGAACAATTGGCCAAGTGAAAGCTATTGGAGAGGCTTGAGGAGAAGAATGGGTAATAAATATGAACTAAGGGTAGTAAAGTTGATCTCATTTTGTAGCTTTTTTTTTTCTTTCTTTCTATGAAGATATTTGAGAAATGGAGAAATAACTTGAAGCCCAGCATGAACTTTAACATGAACCCTACCTTTGATGCAAAAGTTTTTGGGCTTTGAGAGGCTGGAGCTAATATTATAATGTGCCTCAAAATTTGCTTGAAATCTATCCCAGAGTACTAGGAAATGCTGGCTCTCCATTTTAGCATCTTCACACCTTCTAGTTTCAGAATACACAGGGAGTGACTCAAAATAGTGGCCAAAGGGATGCTGTCAGCCTCTAGAAGCTTCCTGTGATTATTTGGCTCATTCTGCCTGGAAACCAGGCTTTGAAACCACCGAGCTGTGCCCATCTCATCCTGTTTTAATATCAGTACACCCAGACACATAAACAATGTGCTTCTTCATGAGGCGATGAAAATCAATGAGGCTTTGAAAAGACATGCTCTTTAAAGTCATGGCCTTATTTGGGAAGTTGCAAGAAGCTTGGCTGTCACAAGAGAATATTTTGGCTCTGTGACAATTTCCTTTATACAGTTCTTCAGTGAGGAATCTCCTGTGTTTGTGCAGCGATAACGTGCAAGTGTTGCATGTCTTTTCCTCCCCTCCCCAGGAATACTTGCTGGAGAAAACCCAGTATGTTGGGCAAAAGAGGCCAATGACCCATTTGGACCTCTGTCTGGTCCAAGGTACATAGGGATAGCAGTTTTTTAAAGGTAAATTTAAAACTTCCTGATATTTCACTCTTCCTGTGCAGATTCACCTATTTTTTATTATATTACTTCTTTATACCCATTTTTCTTTTCACTACTCATTTGCTGAGTACTACCTTCTGTTTATGTAAATGTGAGATTGTTTCGGAATAACCCAGTCTGCTATCACCCTTTTCTTCTTTACACTCCTTGGGAATATTTCCTTTATGTTCCTGATGCCTTAGGAACTGTTCTGGGAAAGAAGAGCCCATGAGAGAGATAAATAATGAACTGAAGAAAGTGTCAGGGACAGAGGCATTTTAAACTTGGAGTTGTATGGGGAGAATGAGATGGGAGAGAGACTATCATAGCAACATTTTTAAATGGTTTCAGAAGAGGTAATTGAAAGAGTGATTAGAGAAGAAAGTTGTGTGATTGTAGGCTAAAGATCACTGTGGCAGTTGCTGAATCCCTTGTCCCTATGATACCAGTGGAATATAAAAATATTGCAGGCATTTAAGCTGCACAGTTTAGTGAAGTGCAGAGGGGAGAGTACCTCCAGGCCACACTGATGTAGGAGACCAGGGACACAACAATGAGCAACACCATATGGATATGTCATGACACTGGTACCAGAAAGCATACCCTTGAGCACCAACAGTACTGTTAAATAATAATAGTCTTTGGAGAGGTTGAGAACTCAAGGGACAGAGGGTGAGGTCAACACCGTCTGTTTGTGGCGCTAGTACCTACCCTTCAGATTGTACATTCCACAAAGGGTACAAAATAGCCTTCTCCTCAGGATATGGGGTCCTCTCCTCTATCTGTTCTTACTGGGTTTCCCTTGAGCTACTCTTGCTGTTCCTGGGGAGGCTTCTGTAGAGGCTGATTCCTGTCCCCAGTCCTACACCACCACAGTGCCATAGGAGATGCTCAGCATGTCTCTGGGGGAAGGGCAGGTGGAGGGGGTGGTGAGCTGGGAGCAGAGGCAGCCCAAGGGACTAACATTGCTTGTGTTTCCCAGGCACCAACACTATCTGATAATACTAATGTCACTTAATATTGTGCTCAAATAATGGCAGCCTGAGGTAGCAGAGAAGAGAATGATGTTGCCCATGGCAGAGGGTGGGAAAGCAAGATACTTGTAACTGAAGAGAGCTTGAGCTATTTGCAGCAGATGCAAGGAATGCAGCTAGGAATGTGAGGCTGGAAAGAGAAGGCTCCAGGTTACAATCATCTGCAGTGTTCTGACATAGAGATGTGATTTCAAATAGTGGAAGAATAATGATGCCTGTCTGGAGCTGGAAACAGTAGAAATTTTGTGAGCAAGGGGAATGAGCTTTGGATAGTATTGGAGGCTTTGTGATAATCTCTCATTTTATGAATCTTGGGAATTAATTTCCAGAACATTACTACTTCTGTCTTCCCTATCAAGGTCACTGGGATGCACTGACTGCTCTGTAGCTTCATTCATTAGAAATTCACTAATCCAGGGTTTGACTGTGATGTTTATCTGTTATGACCTGACCATTTCCTTCAGGAAGTCATTCACACTTGGAAAGATAAATCTATTTCATGTTAGAGGACAGTTCATACTCACCTCTCTTTGCCTCCAAAGATGAGGGAAGTAAGATTTGACTCATGAATTAATACTTTATACTCAAAGATATGGGTCAGTTGTCTAAACTGAACTGAACCCATGTCAAATTATCTGGAATATCCAAGTGATGGATTTATGGATGGCAGCCATGACCTGTGAGAGATCAAAGCCTAGCTGGGTGCCAGATATTTTACATGTGCTTGGACACCTGGGTGGCTGTAGATGGCTGGTTTGAACCCCAGTCAGGGGTCTGAACCCCTGGCAGGCACCATGGCAGCAAGAAATGTTTCAGCAGTGAGCACTGTTGGGAGGCAAAAGCATTTGTTTTCTGCAGTTTGCTCTGAGGTCTGGTGTACAAACCTCATCAGTGTATCTAAAGCTGAGAACACTAATTGCAGAACCCACTGCTGATTTCCCCTTCTGTCATTTCATGGTGCTGTACACCTTCTTTGTGTGGTTTTGGGGTGTATCCCGTTGCTTTTCCTAAGCTTGCTACCCAGCTGTGAGAAGACTGGACCTGTTCTGCATGGCTTACCTGCTAGTCTAGTCTGAGTGAGTAAAGGACCCAGTCAGCACATGTAGGGAGGCAACAGGTGTTGTACTAAGCTTGATTCATGGTAGTGCAGGTCAATTTGTACTGCTGCCCCTTACTTTGCTGTAAAAGTGCTACTAGCCATAGTATAGGTAGTGAATAACAGTTGTGTGGCCTAAGTAGGTGGGTTTTTAATGAGAGAGTGAGAAAATGGGATCATTTAGTTGGGAAATTACAAGTCATGCAAGTACAGCTGGGCAAGCAGCGTGTTTATGTGACCTCCTACTCTGTTCTCCCTCCTGAGCTCTTTTGGCTTCTTCTAACTGCAAGAAACATCTCTGGGTCTTGAACTGTAG
The DNA here is from genome assembly GCA_038090715.1 of Florisuga fusca. NCBI lineage: Eukaryota > Metazoa > Chordata > Aves > Apodiformes > Trochilidae > Florisuga > Florisuga fusca. Next base: position 10,070,556 of record JAAWXA010000014.1, read on the forward strand.
TGGTGTAAGGCCAGGGCTTGGGTGCTGCTGGGATGAGTGGCAGCAATCATTTGGTTTGTCAAAGACCTCTCTAGTTCAGACTCAGAGCTAAGCAGAGGTCTGGGCGTTGGTAGAGCCAAAATGAGAATTCAGGCTTCATCAGTGACTTTGCTACACACTACTGAAGCAAGAGATGTTGTTTCCCTCACTCTTCCATTCGCCACGTCAGAAATCCAGAATTTATGAGATATCTCACAGGAAAATTAGGAGATGTATGGAATATTCTGGATTTAGAAAGCAATGCAAGGTACCCCTGTCTTAGTCCGTAGGGGGTTTTTATGTGGTCTTTTTCTTCTTTATGGATGTTAGTGCTTGTCCTTTTGTTAGGAAATTGAATCTCATCCCCAGTAGTGTTGAAAACTGGAGAAGTGGTGATGTTCAGATGATGAGGGGCCCTGAAAGCTTCCCACTTTCATGGATTGTTTCAAGGTTTTTGCTGTGGTACTATTTTTGTAACTTACATACATTTTACTGAAGTGAATTATGTAGCTCATGTAAAAAAAGAGTTTTGTGCTCATTTTGATACCTGCTTTAATTGAAGCGTCAGACTTAATAACGTTTCACTAAAGAAAACAGTGAACCCTCTGCAAGGATACCTTCAGGAAGAGCAAAGAGCAGGAGTTGTGATGTTTCTCAGGTTCTTAAAGAAAAAAAAAAAATCCCAGTTTTTCATTCTCTTTTTGTGTGAAGAACCAATACAAGGTACAAACATGATCTTTAAAACAATACTTTTCACCTTAAACCGCCTGCTGTGGTTTTGATTTACCATGGAATGTCATACAACACGTCCTTGCTGTTCTCTGTTTCAAAAACATTGTGTCTCCCTGATATTCTGTGAAGAAATCAGTAAAGCTGGCAGAAACTGTGCTGCACTGACCCTTTGTGGAGTGCACTGTTGCCAAACCAGGTAGTTCAGAGAAAGGCATCCCTGAGTTGTCTCCTGTGCTATCAAATATACTTGTTGCCACCCATAACATTCCTTCACCCTTGTTGGAAGAAGGCAGCACCAAGTCTCAAAGTTGTAATCTACATGTATTGATGGTTTTTGTTTATTATGTATAAAATCTTCCTCCACTTTGTGGGCTTTGCTTAGGGAAAGTGTGGTGTCAATAAATAAATTCCATGTGAGATGAGTTATCACAAGGAGGAGAGGTTGTGGGAATGACCTGATGTTTCTTGTGTAGCAGCCAGGCACACTTTGGGAGCAAGCTGTGCTATGCCCAAGGGATGGGAAGTTCCTGCTCACGGAATCACAAGTTGGAGCAAAGGTCAGTAAGGACATCTGGTGGTCATCTAGTCCCAACTCCTGGCTCAGGGCAGGATCACCTAGGGCAGGTTGCTCAGCACCCTGTCCACTTGGAATTTAATATCTCCAGGATATTCAAAAGGTGGCCAACCTGTGCCCACCTTCATGGTAGAAAAGTTTTTTCCTATGAATTGTTTTTCCTGTATTTCAAAATTTATGTCCATTGCCTACTGCCCTGGCACCTCAGAGAAGATTCCAAGTCTGTCTTCTTTACTCCTTATTTATGCACTGATGACAGGGTTTCTGAGGCTGGGATGGGAGGTGCTGTCAAAAGCGTTATTGAAACCAAGACTTCGCAGTACAAGGTAGGCCAGAACCTGACTGGTGTGATGTTGTCCCCAACTTTTTCTGTGCAGAAACATCTTTGCAATGGCATCACACCACCAGCACCTGCCACCTGCCAGCAAAGTTGTATGGGCTAGTGTATAAAACTGCTGATGGGTACTGGGCTGTCTGAAGCCTCAGAGGGATCAAAAGTTTTTTATGCTCCCATGAGACCGAGCAGAGGATGTTCTGTAGTTGACAAAGTTTATGTCTGGTGCTACTCTTGGAAGCTGTTTCTGAACAAAGAATTTCACAGTATAAAATATATAATTCCTTCACATGCTTATTCTAAAATCTTTTGTATCAGTTGCAAGGGAAAGAAAAATTTGTTCTTTTTTTTTGTTGTTGTTGTAAGCAGGGACAATCTACCTATTAATGTGATATCAATGCAGCCAAGTTTTGACAAGTTCTGTACCATCTGTGCCTCATACCAGATAATCCTTGCATGTCCCAGCTGAAATTCTGGGCCATGATCTGATCCGAGCTTTGACATTATGCCTTTGTAAAATCCCTGTGAGCTAAGAGCCTCTAAGAGCCTGGTGCTGTGATCTTGTGCTGCAGAGAGCTTGCTCAACAGATACATGGTACTCATGGAGTTTTAGTGACTGCAGTGATGTTGCTTTTGACAGACAGAAGCAGAAATATAAGCCTTGCACTTCATTTTTCTCATGTCTATGTCCTACCCTTTAACTAGAGAGTGCAGAGGTGTAAGAAGACTGAGTTTAGTTATTAGGAGTACTCTTCTACTGTTTACCAGAGAAGCTGTCAAGTAGACTCTGATATTTGCCATGCAGAGTAACTTCTGGCCTGCCAACACAGTTGATAATGAGTCCCCAGTTCAGCAGATATTAACTGTGATATGATACATAAGAACTGCTCATCTGTGTGTGGGAAGTTGCTTGGTTCCTGTTCACTTTTGACTGCAAACATGCCAGTGTATAATTTAAATGCTTGTGAGATAGGCCATTGGCTTCCTTGAAAATGGCAAGTAGTCACGGTATTTGTGGTGGTATGTGACTACCTTTGTTCATAATTATGTCTAAAGTACATGCTTGTGTTTGTTTACATGAGATGTAGACACGTGTATGATGTCAAAATGTGCTTTAGTGGATGACTGTGGTTTATTCAGATGCCATTTCCATATTTATTGACATTTCATTTGATAGTGGTGTTAATGCAAGTCTAGTTTTAGTCTCCCACTTCTTTTTTTTCCCACTTAATCCCTCGCAACTTGGAAAAAGTCAAATTGACTAATTATGGCTAGCTTGAAGGAAGTTCCTAAATGGAATCCTATGTTTCCTTTTATTTTCTCTCTCTATGTCTTCTGCTCCGTGCTTGTACAAATTAAGGTGCTAATCAGCAAAGATGTAGTAGGTATCAGATGCTGTGGCTGCCAGATAAATACCCAGGCAGAGTAATTCATAATTGCTGAAGCAATTTTTGTGTGTGATTAAAAGAAATATGTACTGTGTTGAAAAAGCTGTGGTTGATAATTGTTTAGCTAGGAATAAATAATATTCCCTAGCCCTTCAAATTTGTTCAGCTCTGTACCTTTCCATAGAAGAGATTTTTGTATGGTTTAAAATATTTTTTCGTAAGCAGGCAGAAACTCCTGGTCATATCAACCAACATTTGCAACCTCTACAGACTGAATCTTACTTTTTTGGATGTTCAAGCATATAACCATATGTCTTCTTTTATTAATTTGACATTTATCTCAAATCACAGAATAGTTTGGGTTGGAAGGGATGTTTAAAGTTCATCTTGTCCAAGCCTCCTGCTATGAGTAGGGATGTCTTCAACTCGATCAGTTTGCTCAGATCTCCATCCAACCTGATCTTAAATGTTTCCAGGGATGGGGCATCTACCCCCTCTCTGAGTAACCTGTTACAGTGTTTCACACCCTCATTGTAAAACATTTCTTCCTTACATTTAGTATAAATTTTCCCCTTTTAGTTTAAAACCATTACCTTTGTCCTACTGGAGCAAGACCTACTAAAGTCTGTCCTCACCTTTCTTATAAGCCCCCCTTAGGGCTGAAAGGCCACAAGTATCCTTGTCTGTTGCTGATTTTTGTCTTGCCTATTAAAACTGTTAGGGACCTTTTTTCATTTCCATCTTCATAAGGTGATCAGCACCATGGAGTCCTAAACTTGGCTCGTTATTTCAGGTGTTATTGCAGTGATCAATAACTCAACAGTCTGAATGGAACTTTTGGTTTTCATTCTGACTGGCTCAGTTCTGTTGGATTGCAAGTTGTGACTTGGTGCTATCTTTAAGGGCCAGTCAGAAAATCAGGGAAAATCTCATTCTCTCTAGTTCACTCCAGTGCACCTTCCCTTAAGCACTAGGATAAGGCAGATGGGGCTGTATTAGGAAAAGCATCCCCTTTCAGCACTGTAAGGTGCTGCATGCTTGCCTGCACCTGGTACAGACTGTTAATGAAAATGGTATGTGCTACTCCCAGTATGATAAGAATAAAACCGTGAGAGAAACTCATGGGGAAGACCTCAACACCAGCTGTCCTGTGGTCAAGCCTCAAGATTTGCAAAGCATGAGGTGTATGCAGGACAAATCTGGGAGGGCTAAAAGTGATTTTTGTTGTGCCGTGATAATTTCAAGCTGAATAAATGAACAGGGAACACAGGCAGATCTTTTTGTGAGTGAAGGTTAACTCCACAAAATGAAACTTTAGTGGTGAGATTTAAAGGAGCAGTCTGAAAGGTGGATCAGACAATTCATGTGCATCAAAATTCATGTAGTGTGGTAAGGCAACGTAGAATAGAAATCCCACTGATGAAAAAAAAACCAACAAAATTTCCACCCTACCCCTTCCTTTCTTTGAGTAGCTGAAGGTTTGAGTCAAAGCCTTAATATTGAATATACCATTATTTGGCAAACATTAGGGCACTGTAATTATTTCCACTATTTTCCCAGTACCTGAACTAGGTAAGGTAGCCATTCCTTCTTCTGTTTCAATAATCTTTCTAAATATTATTTTACTAAGCCCCAAAAAAGTCTTTTGAATTTAGAGAAAATCCCATTGCAAGGGGATTTTTCAGCATATTCTGGAATGCTGTCTGTGATTGCCACATCCTCCACTGGTCAGAAATGTTAGAGCTGCAGTGGATGTATACTGATTATACATGCTCATGTTGGCTCATTTCCCTTCCCCTTTCTATTTTCTTCCTCATGAATTGAAGTGAATGCTAGATTTTTCACTGCTGTTGGGTTTTATTCAGAGTGGTCTGAATATCATTTCAGCATAATGATAATACAGACTTAATAGCAGAAGTCTGCTGTGTTTTCCTTGTTTCAGCAAGGGAATAAATAGATAGCTCATTAAAATATCTCAGTCTGTTTCTGATTCAATAATGTCACCTAGCATCTGGCCACAGCTTTGGTGGAATCTCAGGTCAAGAGAACCAATACTGATACACTGATACTCTGAATACCAATTATGCAAGCTCTTATCCTTGGAGAAGTTAAATTCTTATGCAGAACACCAATACAAGGCCCTTGTATACCATTTAAATACTATCTAAAGCCAGAAATGTCACCATTATCCTCTGCTGTCTTCTGATTTGACATATTTGCAGTCTTGTTTTGCATCCTTGGCTTCTTTGTCAAGCTTAAATTGAGGGTAACCACTTCTGTCACAGTCTCACTTGTTTCTTAGAGCCGGGAAATGAAATTGCAAATTGTTTTCCAAAAGCTACCACTCTTCTTCAGTGGGAAGGAGCCCCCATTGCCACCTCTATCTAGCTTTGATTCAGAAGGTGGGATGTGGGTCCCTCCATTCCCATTACATTAATTGCCCCACCACAGCGATGTTTAGTGTAATTTTTCTTTTCTGTGACATAACTTCATTTTGTGGTGAAGCGTAGGACATTTTTCATCAAAAGTCTGGACTGCTACACAGCCCGAAAGGGAATAAACAACTCCTTCTTGAAAAAAAAATTCATTGCTGGTTGTGGTTTCTGACATACCTTCTGTCTGCTTCTTGAGACCTTCTTGAGTCTGGCTCAGGGCATGAGAAGCTACAGTACTCTTTGCTAGAAAGTCACAAGGAGGTATTATAATTCTGCATTTGGTTATGTATTTTGCCATTACACATGTTCATGTGACTTTTTTAGCCTCTGCAAGTTCTGTTAGGTAGCTGCATGCTGAGCTTCATTCACGTCAACAATATGACATGGTGGTCTCAGATCTTAACATCTAATATGGGGATCCAAATTTAGGATTAACAAGAAATTATGCTGTCTCTTATCTCACATGATAGGAGCCTTGCTCTTGCTGTCTGTATTGCTACAAGCTGTTGTGAAAATGCTGGCTAAAAAAAAATTCAATTACAAAAAGTTATCCTACTGAAACCTTTCAGCAGCTGACCTCTGCTGAATAGGAAAGCTTTCTGGAGGGTGTTGGCCTTTCAGGTCCTTCACAGTGCACTCATTGATGAGGGGAGCCTTAACTTGAACAAGCTGACTGTTTATTTGCATAGTGGCTCTTAAGAAGTTGCAGAAATAGGAAGCCCAGACAGTGATTTTGTTTCAAGGAGAATGAATACTTAGGGGAAACAGTACACTGTGTCTGCTGTTAGTGCTGCAAAAGGGTTTTTATTTTAGCTAGCAGGAAAAATAAACACATTTCAAGTGAAAAACACCCCTCTTCCCCTTGAATTCAAGCTAGTGGAAGATTGGGATGAACAGGAAAACAGAAGTTCATGCTTTTCTTATTTATCCACGAGGGATCTTGTCTAGCTCTGACTTTGAAGTTAAAAACCTGTTTCCTCCAAAGTCAATAGGAGATGTTGCTTGTAAGGGGCTACCTCAACCATGCCTGGCTGCTTGAGTAGTGTATATAGTGAGCATACTTCTGGTGAAGTTCAGACTAAATATGGAAGATGACTTTTCTTGTTGGTTGTGTTGTTGTCTCTGCTAGCTTTAACCTCTTATTAGGCTTTAGCCAGAAGCACCTACTTCACAGTCCCTCTCTTTCTGGATGCTAATGGAATAATTAATTTCTGTCAGATGGTGTGACTGCTTTTCTTTTAGTGTTCCTGCAGTGTGCCTTTATTGTCACTTAACACTATCATATTTGTTTAAAAGGAAATAAAACAAAACCCAAGGTCACTATTGCATTAAAAATGCCATGCCCCCCCCAAATGTGGATTTTGTTTATTTCCAGTGTTGTTTTTTTGCCAAGAGTGCCTTTCCCTGTCACTCCAGCCCTTTCTGCCTAAACTTTTTCAGAGACATGGGATCAGATGCTGCAGTTATCCCAGCTTGTCTCAGGTTGCTCTGCTCAGGAGATGTGTCTGGCTGTATTGCCCTGGAGTGAAGTGAATCTCAGGCTCTTCAGGAGCTCTAGTTGGGTCTGGATGGTGGTCTCACAGTCCTCTGTGTGAGAAACTGTTTCCTTGTACTGGAAACCAGCCCTGTCAATAGAAGAAAAGGAAAGCCAAGGTGAAGAGCAGCCACAGAGGTGACTTTAAATTTGCTGCCTTCTCTTGACTTTCACAGGCAGCACATTCTCCCCCCGCCCCATCATCTCTTCCTCTCAGGCAAGGGGCTGATATCCCAGGATTTGAATTGCTACAGCTGAGTTCAGTGGGGGCTGTCAGTAGTCTTGGCAAAGTCTTTCCAGTCTCTTCCATGAATTCCATGCAATCCCTGAGTGAACAGATAATTCAAGTTGTCCAGCCTGCGTCTCTTACATCTCCAAAATTTCTCAGGGGCTTGCTGTGGGGATGATGAGCTCTTACTCCTGGTGTTCTGGGATCTGTTCCCTGCTCTGTGTCTATTCAGCCAGGTGTGCAACACTACCAGGACACATTATTTTGGAGAAGCAGGAACATTGTCCATGGCTGAGCTATTCCAGGGACATGCTGACATCTTCCCATGCTCTTCTTCAGTGGGGCCACCCTACACAGAGTACGTGCAGACTTCATCCTTGCACCCTGAGTGCCTCATTGCTGCTGGATTTCCCCATCAGCCACTGTCACTGGGGCAGGTCCTGCCAGTGTGGGGGTGGCCAGGCCAGGGCAGGGTGCCTCCAGTGTATCACCCCCAGGGTGTGTGTGCAGGAGCCATGCTCTGACCCCAGCGCCTGCCCGCCGTTGCCACAGAGATTGCGTGCGCTGTTGCTAGGCAGCTGAAGCATCTCTGCTTGCACACTGCAGTGCCACGAAATTCTCAACTTTCCTCATTCCTACCTCCCTTCTTTGATTTCACAGATACGACTCCTTTGGCTCTTATCCCGCTTCATTCAGTTGCACTGCTGCGATTTCTGGGTGTTAACCCTATAAAGCCTAAAAAGCCCACATGGCATTGCAAATAGGATTTATGGCAACAAATTCAGGGCTGAAGGAGTTAAAGTGGTTGGGGATAGACTACAGAGGAAATTATTTCTAGCAGATAAACTACTTAAAATGTTCTGGCATTGATGGAAGGGGAGGTTTGTGGCTGCAGTCTTTTGTTCCATCACTGATGGTTTATATGAATAAAACCAGACTAAAATATCACTACAAGGTAAGAAAATCAGCTTGAACGGGCCTAATTAATCTCTTTGGTTGTGATAGCCTTTAGTATCCTCTGCTTTTATTTACTGATTTTGATGTAGCATGTGAATGATTATTTTGCCATGGAGCCTGTCGCGTACAGTATTTGACTTATTTGGCTTGAATAATAAAGATATCCGCCTATATTCTCGGAGTATACTGCATTAATCAGAATTGCAGGAATGATCACATGGTACTCTATCGCCTTTCCCCGTTAGCTGCTGCTTGTCAGCAGCTGGCTGAGCTGTAGGCTGCAGGCCAGTATCTGCATACCCTTTCTCGTCAGAATATTTCAAATATACTGTCTCGTCATTATGCATTTTGCTGCAGTTTGACAAACTAAATGATCCTCCTGCACGTTAAGAAGATTATTTTAAATTTCAGAGCATTTGTGTAGTTACTAGGCCATGTATGCATTTGAAGAATTCAGGTAGGCTCTCCGTTTTATACATCACTGTGCTCGGTTTTTGTTCTCACCAGATTTTTTGCTGTGTAATGTCAGTCAGCTCTACAGTTAGTTCTTCAATGTGCAAATATTTCTTGTGTTTTAAAATCTCTGCCCTATGCATGGGGAGAAGTGCTTGAAGGGTGAGATGCAGGTGAGGGTAGCTAGCTGCATGATGAAGTGCAGAGCTGGGTAATTGATTATATCTTGCACGAATTTCATCGCCATGCAGCCAGAAGCAGCGAGTAGAGTGTAGTTATAAATATAAACCAGAGACTGTTCTGTTTAAAAGGGTCTTTGCTATTTTTGGTTCTGGAGAATCTGACAGATGCTCCTTTGAGATAAAATACTGATTGTGATAGAGAAAAGAAAACTGATGCTTGGGTTGAATATAGGATTGTATTTGATGCTGCTGCAGAGTATACATGTCTGATTTTCCTCATTTTGTAGCTGGAGAATTCCATAGGAATTACATTTAAAATACCAGTACGGTTAAGTTTGTTGGGGTTAGTTTGTTGTTTGCAAACATTTGAGCAACTGTGATTGTTAGAGTATAAAATTAGTACCTTTTATTTGATACTGGTTCTGCTCAATATTGCCTCTGCCCCCTCTCCTCCTCCATCCCCACCCCCAATACAACTCCATCATTATGCAAGTATGGAGGGCTTTTAAAACCATAATAGATTTTTGAAGACATGAAGCAGAATTTCTGCCCTCAATGACAGAGTTGATTATTTTATCTGCAATAAAACAATATTGGACTTGAAAAAAGTCTGGTCAGTAGTTGTGGGGCATGGGGTGTCGCACTTCTTTTTTTAAATTTGTTTTTCTTATGTGTTCTGGTTTTTAGAACTCGTGTTTTAAAATTTTCCAGATAAAACTGTGACAGTGTTGTAGCAGCATTAGGGATCACCTCATGGTATGTTTGTCTGTACACTGTTATTATAATGTATCTTAAGAATACCCTTTCCTTTTTGATTCAGAAAATGAGATTGTTTGACAAAGTATGTGACTAGAGAAGATGGATTGTCTCTGTACACACAGTGGACTTCTCTATATTTTAAAATTAAACTTTGTAACCTTAGATAAAATATCACTAAAATTATTAATGCTTTTTGGTAAAGCATTTAATATATTGGCAATTTCACTTGTTTTGTTATTTGATGATCACTTCCATGTGGAAGTGAGTGGTGTCAAAAGCAGTAAAAGTAGCTACAGGACACCCCAACACCCCCTCAATGTCCTGATTCCATACTTAAGGGCTGTGGAGATACAGGCTGATTGTGTGTACTTCTCCTGTTGTGAAATACAGTGTGATGCTGTCTGAGGGGAAAGATTTTACTAGAAGACCAAATAGTGCTGTGTAACTGCAGTTACCATAGGGCTATCAGGAGCTGCTTGACATCGCTGATTGCTGACAGAAATTTAAGCTGCAAATGGGCCCCAAATTTACTATGCCACTAACCATGCCCTCAGAATTATTTCACCCAGTTGGTGGTATCCTATTCTTAATAGAGTGAAATGCTCAATAAATCTAAATGAGAAGAAAAAAGGTGTTTTAAAATTCAGTTTTAAAAGCCTTAGCTGTCTTTCAGTGGGTTTCCTAGACATCTTGGACCTGGAAGACACCTACTTCTTTAGCAAGAATGGTCAAATGCTTATTACACACCTATTAAGCTTATTAAATTACTTGTTGTACTCTCTTAGACTTGATTTGCATATACTATTAACATTTGATGTGCACACTGCTAGACCTTTTCTTTTAAATCTTCTGCACTGGTAGGGCTGTGGTTTCTGCATAGTGGTGTTTAAATGCCATTTATTTTATTAGGCATTCAGTGATGGTTTGTTAAGGTTATATCTGCAGATTGATGGGTTTTTTATGATATGATTATTCTGATGCCTGTGGCTATATTACATTTTGTTGGGATCAAAACATGTCAGGTGAGATAAACAAGAGGGTCTGCTAGAGCAGTGGGGTGAAGAGGGCTCCTGGAAGCAAATTTGTGTAGCAGTAGGTGGCACTCTTCTCTGGACTAATAGCCCCTGGTCCTTGGTGGCCCCACACTCTTTATAGGTGCCATTTTCCTTGTGCATAAAACATAAGCTTGCTTGCATCTGTGATCTTAACTTTAACCTGCAAGCAGATGCTCACATGTATGTTGCAGAAGCATGGCTGTTCCCTTCTTTTGGGAAGGTTTGAGTACCCAAGTATCTAGAGAAGTGGTAACCCCGCTGGTGCTTGCTCATGCAAACTCCTTCATATAATTTCTGTATGTCCTATTCTGCATTTTGCTTTCTGCCTCCAGGCTGGACAGTAAAGGTCTCCCCAGGCAGGCAGTGGGGGCTGTAGGACCTCGGCACACAGTCTGGCTGCCCATGTTCCCTGTTCCCTGGTGGTTTCACTTTGATATATCTGCCTTCACTTCTCCAGTGAAAGGATGCTGGGGTATTTTTGGGAAGTAGTAAGCAGCTGCTGGACCTCTCTGCAGGAGTGTCTCACTTAAGGGCTGGTTTGCTGTTTGTGAAACCCCCATTTGTAAAGCCCTTTGGGATAACCCCTGTGGTTACTGGCTGGCTGAACAGAGACTTAAGCCTCAGAAAACAATAAGAAGGCAAATCTATTGAATAATCTCATAGTTCATTGCATCAGTCAAGCTTTGTTTACCTTGCTCTTGGGAAGAACCTACTATTCCCTGAAAACCCTCAACTGTTTTTAAAGCAAGGGTCAAAGGAGCTAAACCCCTTCTCAGTTTATACAGGCTGCTGGTTTCCATGCTATACCAATTGTGTCTATTTTTTTACTGATTTTCTGCACCGTCTTCATAAAAACTCAAAGTTTATGTGCATTTTGTTTATATTTGGAGGTAGCATCATTCCATCAGCCACGTTTTTATGATCTCCTGCTGGCTGCACTGTGGTAAGATGGCACATGAAACCAACAGGAGGATGGTACACTTGGCCACAAGCAGAACTCCTCGTTTGGTATGCTCAATCCAGATTTAGCTCTCTAGCAGAAGAACACAAATGCTTTTTCTTTTCTTTTGTTGCCATGCATTTATCTTCCTGGGATAGTGCTTGGTATTCTTCAGTGTGCCAGTGTCTGTCTATTTCTGATACACCGCCTACCACAGCATCTCTGTATTTTTAACTGCATCTCCTATTCCCCCATCCACTGAGCAAAACTGAGAATGCTACAAGAAGGAAAATGAGTCTCTGGAAGTAGGTTGGCTATGAACTGAGGAAATATAACCCACTGATTAATTGAACATCAAAATGAATGTGCAGATCCCCCAAAGCAGCAGCAGCAGCAGCAGCAGCAGCAGCAGCAGCAGGTCCTTTCTGGGACCAGGTTACCCTCTGTGTCTGTGAGCAAATGCAGGCAATGAATGTACTTTACCTATGGACATTAGCTGCTGGAGTGGAACCAAAACCAGGAATTTTAACACCTAACCCTCTCCTTCCACTACTGCCAAACTTAAACGGTGAATGAGTGAAGAATTCTGGTTTTGCTACATTTTTGCAAAACCAAATTCCATCCACAGGTGCCTGTTGAATGCCTGCTCTGACTTTGGCTGCAGCATTAACCACATTGCACCCAACAGTTCAGATACCTCCAGAGTGGGTGGCACATTTATTGTAGCACAGTCTAAAAGGTGAGAACAGTGATTTCCTAAAGGTGGATGTGATACTAAAGCTTGGAGGCAAGTGGCTTGTCCTACTTCCTCTCCCAAAGAAATTGTAAGAAAGATGATTTATAGAAAGGACAAATATCTGGTGCTCCAAAGGGATTCAGGCCTCTCTCCTGTCACATTTACTGCCGAAATTTCCTAAGAAGGAGGTCTTTTGAATAATCCTAGTTTTCAGAAGTGCCACTGCATTCTGAATAGTTAAGCAACTTCAGAAAGCTGTAGGCACTTGAAGGGATTTGCTTGTGTCACGAATTGCTCTTTAAAAACAACAGGAAAAGATCTGCTGTACTTCTCTACAACAAATATGTTCACATTGATGAGCAAGAGACATCAGAAGAGTTGCCAAAAGAGCTGTTACAAGAGCGTAGCTTTTGTGGAGAAAGGTAATGGGGTTCCAGCATTACAGAGAAGTGGAACAATTCATTGTTTCAAGTCAGTGACTCTGACCTCCCAGGCCAGATGGAGCAGCCAGTGGAAAACACCAAATGGTGCAGTTAGTCTTTTCTGACAAGAATGAAAAAGAATCAAGGAGTAACTGTTGCTGAAGTCAAAAGGTGTTAAAATGAAAGTGATCAAACAAGACTAGAATGGAGAAAACCCAAAGATGGTATTTTGGCAGGCCATAATTGGTTTCAGTATCTCAGCCCCATCTAACCTGCGCTGCTAAACTCCCCAATTGCATTGTAATTTGCAAAATGCCCTTTAGGTGCCTAATAAATGACCACAAATGTGTGAACCTAAAAGCTTAAAGTGGCCAGCTCAGCTGCTGCAGGCAAGTGAAGATGCAGGCCTGCTGAGGAACAGCTTTTGGGGTTTTGTTGTTTGTTGGTTTTTGTGTTGTTTTTTTATTATTATTTTGCCTTAAAGGTAGTTGCCTGAAATCTGCCCTTTGATATTTGAAATTGATTTTAGCTACTTGCTTTTTGGACAGTTGTTATTTATGCATACAAGGCATACACCCTGAGGAAATGTTTCTTCCTTAAACAGCAGATTGAATCAAATGTTTTTGCTGACATATTTTTTCCTGTGACAACTGACACTGCAGTTGCCACATATTTCAGTGGTTTAGCATAGAGGCATTTGAAGAGAAGGAGAGGAATACTTCTAAGCTAGTAATATGAGAATACCATTGCTGGGAATGAAGATAAGCACATACTATTCTCATAGTGGCTATGTTGTCATATTTCTACTGAAGAGGGAAATAACTGGAGGCTCTTTGTTAGAGACTGTGGCATTAGGTTTGGCCAGATTTTACGAGGAAAATATTTTTGTGCCTGGGAGTATAGTCTTGTCCTGGATGTCAATAAGAAAGGAGCTTTATCCCAGAATATTAATTGGATTGGAGGAGCTCTGGTGTGCATGGTAAGAGGTAAATTCCAGTCACATTAAAATGAATGTAAATTGCTGATGGGGCAACAACGATTTAGTGCCTGAAATGTAGGTCTGGTTGTGGAAGTATGGAGTGTTCCCATCTTTTCCCTGGTCCAAATGTGTGCTCTGCAGAACAACCATCTCACTGGTGCTAAAGCCTTCAATAGGCTACCTGAGACCTATGGCAGTTCAATTCATTTGCAGAACCAAGAAATTTCTTCTCTGTTCACTTTGCCTTCTAGGTGTGGTAACTCATTTTTGCATTCTTCTGTTGTCTCTCTCATCTCCTATACAAGTTTGTCCCTCCCCCCTCCTTTTTTTTTAAAACTATTCTTGTAGTAATTCACAAACAAGAAGTGGCTTCTGCTGTTTAATGAGGATCCAGACACACTTTTTGTAACTGAAGCTAGTTATCAAGACAGATGGAAATCGATATCAATCTTCAAAATGAAAACAAACACGAGTACAGATGGCTTCTTTAAAGAACAGAATTTATGGTAATTTTTTAATTTTTAAATCCACCTATGGGCATGTATTAGAGCAAGTCATTCTTGGTCCTTCCTGCCTCTTTTAAGCCTTAGTGTAAAGTCTATAAAGATTTGAAGCACTTCAGTTTGACTGCCATAGAAAACAGCAGCTGCCCACTGCTTCTTTCCTGCAGTGCCAGCTTCTTAAGGGTGAATGCTTGATTTTGCCATCCTGGTGTCTTCAAGAGATGCTGACTATCCCTGTCCCCCCTCTTAACTTTAGTTACTTGACAGCATAGATGTCTAATTTCCTTCTTGCCTTTCCCTATGCAACAAGGACACAAAGATCAAATTGCTATTTCTTATATTTGTAAGGTAAATATAGGATATGAGGGCTTCTTCCTATGATACATTTTAGTCCTTAAAGGTCATTATGGACTTCAAAGGGAAAACCTTTTCTTCCTATGTATTCTAGAAGAGGTTAGGGATGACTCCTGACCTTGTTCCTCGAGGAACTGGTTTGATTCCTTCAGGAATCAGGAGTGAGGAATTGGATAGGTGACCTGTGCCAATCTGTTGTTTTTAGGGGTTGTTTTTGCACAAGAGGGAAGGTAGGACCTCAGAACATCTTCTAGGAAAGGCTGACTGCATGTAGCCTCAGCTCAGACCCCATGCTCATAAGCTTTGTGTTCATCAACTAAAGGTGCGGAAGGTATGGTACTTAAGGGGAAAAAAATACTGGCAAGGTGATGCTTCATTACTAGAATCACTTTTTATTCAAGGACCTCAGTGTGCATGTAAGGACAGAGCCTTTCACTTTCCCATTGAGATTTTCAGTGAGAACATACAGAAACCAGGGAAAGCTGCTCCCTGCTGTTCCTACACAAGAGCCTGTGCCCAGAGCTGTATCTCAAACCCTTCTTTATCTTTAGGATTTTTGTGACTCTGATGCCTTGAATCCTTGAAGACTTTCTGGGTAGCTGTGTTCATTCACTTATCTCAGCTCGAGAACTTACAGCCTTGTGCGTTGCCATCAGGTGCCTGTAAAATGAGATTGAAAAAATGTGATTTGAGTAGCTCATACAAAGCTACATGAAGATTTCTAAAAACAGAGACACACACAATACAGGGAGGTGACAGCTGAAAAATCAAAGTTCAAAACAAATGTTGAATTTTCGTCATATTAATATGCTGCTGTGTTGGCTTTTGATATTACAAAGAATTAAAGCCAAATGTTTCGAGTTTCTTCCCTTTAAGGTAATATCTATAGTTGCAGATTACTAGTTGAACATCTGCTGAAGAACTTCTTCATGCCACCCAAAGGGACCATAGGTTGAGTTTCATGCTTTGGACTGCATATCACAGCTAAACCTCTCTCTCTTTTAAAAACAATTGCTGTCTCCTGTGATAGCCCAGTGTGGCTTGTGTTAGGTTATGACAGGACAAATTTATACACTGGGTGTTTGTAGTATTGCCTTTCAAAAGCAGTTCAGAGAAGGCTGAAACTTGGTCTGTCTTCATTGAAGCTATTGCAGAGCAGGGGAAGTTGATGAGAATGTGAAATAGCCCATTTCCTTCCATCTAGATGCTGTGAAATCAAAGCTGAACACTGAGAAGAAAGAAAGTGATCTGGGTGAGAGTGACATAGAGAAAAACTTGCACACAGGCAATAATGCATGTAGCAGATGGTATTTATATTGCAAAATGCCATGAGGTTTGGGGGATAACATCTTGGCTAGGTTGAGCTCAAGGATGATGGCCATTTCACAGAAGCAGAGATGAAGGTTTGGATGTGAAATTGAATGAGAGCACAAGTTTTCTAGCTCTTCTTTGGTGGAAGTATGGACTTTGATATTTTTCCATTGGCAGAAATTGTATTAGGATTGTTTTGGTGTGGATTGATCCAGCAGTGTAGTGTTGCCATGTTGGTTCAGGATATGAACACTTAAATTAAAATTCTACTTTGCCCAATTCTGGATGACGTGTAAAATTGTTCTTAAAAACACAGAGATGATTTTGAAATCTGGATTGTCCACATCCTAGTCATAGGCATTTAGCTACAGAGCATGAGAAATTGTGTTGTCTTGATGGAAACCAATGTATTTCCATAAACATGATATCATAGTGCTGTTGTAGTGGTCAGGGGATGGGAAGATAAAGGAGGCAGTGTTCGAAGGCAGAGGGAGTATCTTTTATTAAAACAACTGCTATAATTGGCAAAAACAGGCACGCTCATTATTACACAAGCCCTTTACAGATCTGAAACAGAAGTTTCAAACAAAGGAATTAGGAAAATATCAAAGCCACCCAGAAGATGGATGATTCTCTAGTGTAAAACTTCTGCTTTTCTTTTCATCAAAGTTTTAATTATTAGCAATTTTGTAAAGCCTCAGACTAATTTCCCATTAAATTTGTCTGTGAGCAAGAAAACAGAGGGGAAAAAAACAAGCTTGGAGGAAATAGGAGAAAAGCACTGATGAAAATTTAGGGAAAGAGCTGGCTGAAACTTTTGTTTTGTACCAAAAAGCTTGCCCATTTTTCTCACTATAAGAACTGGTGTAATAAGTATTCCTGTAAACCTGGCCTCTGCAGATCACCTTTGCCTGATGACACAGCACTTTTTGATGTCATTTTGTGCCAGCTGCATTTCATGTAGTTAACACTGTTCTGCCCAGCTGGCACAGCTTTGCTGCTGGTTGGCAAGGGGCTGTTTCTTATCAAATTGGGTTAAAACGGCAGTAGCAGATAATAATGTTTTTGGCATCCCTATCAAATTATTTGAGATCCAAGTCACATTATTATTTTAATTGGGGAATGTAGATCTAAGGACCACAATTCAAAAATCAAGAAAAATTCATTTTACATGGATCCGACTTTCACAAGAACATGTATCTGCTCTAATTATTCCAGGGAGGAGGACCAGCTGGATGCTATTTATGTAGAAAATTGTCCTTTGTCTTTAAAGGCTCACACAGATGTGGAATATTTGAATTATTTGAAAATTTATGATTGTTGTCCATTGCTAAACAATGTGGAAAATATGATTCTAAACTCGTATGTGTATTGCAGAATGGAGGAAGCAGGCATTATGATCTCTCTGAACATGGTAGAAATTTCAATTTTCTTAGATCTATGATTTTTCAGTGCCCTGTGTTGTGAAAAAATAAGACTGAATGATCATGACTCCTTCCACAGGAACACACTAAAGCTGGCAAGCTACGACATCCCCTGTGTGACTGTTGCATCATCAGGAAGATGCATCACAAAATATTTGTAATGGATGGAGAAGTATAGGAAGGTGATGGTGGTTTAAGTCTTTTCAGAAGCACATACAAGAGGGAAAAAATTAAGAAAAAAATCAGTTGTAACTCAGAACAAGTTGTAACTCTTGGAGAAAATGAGATGCATTTTGCCTGGGACTTTGCCACCTGAGAAAGAGGTTCTTGCGTAGAGCCTGTGCATTAGGTGGCATGCAGTTTCAAGGCTGCTTGGACAAATAGATGTGTCTCTTTGAAGTCCTTCTAGTCAAATGTAAGGGTGCTGTATGGTGTAACTGGACTCATCCTCTTCCGGTATTGGGACAGCTCTGTTGCAAGAGAAACTGCAAATGTTTTAGGGATTCTAAGTACTTGGTACTAGAGAGGCTGGGGAAAAACCCAACACCATCTTCAGAAAAGGATCACCCTCAAAGCTTGAGGATGATTCTTCGAAGACTGTACTGGCTTGTTAGACAAGATTATTGGTGCTAATAATAGGTAATGCATTCCTGTCAGTAGTTTCTCCTTAGTCATTTTTATCTACTCTGAATTAAACAAATATGTTTGTTTCAACTGTTTAGTAAGTGCAATGTGAAAAGGAGGAGGAAGAAAATGTTGTATTACAGGAGGTGAAAATGAAGCACTCACAGGGTAGCGCACATGTAAGGTTACTAGATAATTTTACATGAAAAAGATGTTTGATTTGTTGTGGAAAATCCTGACGTTGCTGACAAAGATGTAACAATATCCTGGTTTTGAAGGTTGCAGTAGGATAAAATCAATCCTGAAATACAATGTGATTTCCTAGCACAGAGACTTTGGAAGCAGAGGGTTTTTTTGGAGGGGGATGCTGCATACTTGCCACTGCCTCAGCTTCCATGGCAGTTGTGCTCCCTCTTTCCCCCAGAAAGGATCATATCTACACCTGTGAGTGCACAAGCACTGGGTGTGGATGGGAATTCAGTCCCTGCAGCTTCCCATGTCCCTTCTGAGCTCTGGCCACACTTATGTGACTCTGGATCTATGTCAGAGTTACCTCAGTTGCCAAATACTGAGGATTCAGCTGCCTGCTGCTGTGTGCGTGGGTGAGGGGAGAGCAAGGGGTCAGACAGGGACTGCTTCTCCCTTATGTGCTACTTGGCTTCTGGGGTCTGGAATGTGTTTTGCTTTGCTTTGCTTTGTCGGTTTGTTCCATCTGAAGGATCTGAGGTTGGTTTGGCTGGCCAAGGGATGCCAGGGATGGCAGCCCTGGTTCAGGCAGGAGCCAGGCAGTTGCCTTCCTGCCACACACAGAGGTTGCCACATCTGGGGTCCCACCAAGGTCAAAGAGCCTGCTATGATTTTAGTTCTTGGTTGTTTTGTGTTGTATTTCTTTTTCCCATCAGTTTCCCCAGTATGCATTCTGATCCAAGTACAGCAGCCATCTGGTCATGCTTTGCCAAAGTAAAGTTTCTGTTACATTCCTGGCACCTCTGAGGTTTTAAAATCCTTATCTGCAAATTACACGTATGTAAATTAAGTGCGTGTAAGTTAAAACACAAAATAGATTAACTCAGTCAGGTCTTTTAGTTGTTCCTCAGTATTTTAAAAAGATGGTATGGAACCTTTTGGTGGGTACCCTGAATAGAAACTTGAGTTTTAAGAATGCATTCTGGGACATACATCCAGTGTTATACTATACTAAATCCATCTGGTAAAGGAGCTGGTAAAAAAATCCAGTACAAGGGAAACAAAACCTTGCCATTGTGTTGCTGCAGTAGAAAACCAGCCACTGTGCTGCAGCTTTGTATTTGTCATTTAGGATGATGATGATGATGAGGGAAAGTGTATTTCCAGGGTTTTCCGTATTGAGCAGATTACTTAAACCCAGATTCCTTCAGGTGTCTGAGCTCAGCCACAGGAACATTAAGTAAAAAAGTCAGAAACTTGACTAAGACTGCTCATTGGAACCATTATTAAACTTTAAAGGAGGCAATGAAGCAAGGATTAGATGTAGTGGGGTGTGGAAAATAGCTGCGGAAACAGGTGTCACTTGTCACTTTGAGTTTTACTTCGAGGTTCAAGCATGCTGGGTCAAGCAGGGACAGAGCTGATGAACAAATGGGAAGATGCAGGTGAACCAACTTGTCTGGAATCACAGCCTCTCACATTGGTGGTTGCTGCAGCCTCCACAGTGTGCATCACTGGAAGCTGTTCATACAGGACCAGAAGGAATCATCTGGGGTCTTTTGTGGTCAGCATTTAGTGTGCAGACTCTCATCTTCAATCTAAAATCTCTGTAACCTCGAGAAGGGATCAAATCTGACAGTGATGGCTGTGCCAGAGGACTGAGGATTTGTCTCTAATGCTGAGATTTAGTGCAGATGCTACCAGAAAAAATACATGTGTGCCTGTGGACACGGGCACTGTGCTCATCAGGCTGGTGAGTCCCTTGGCATGGTACCTGCCAGGAGTTCTGCCTGCTGTGTGCTGAGCACAGCCCTGTACTAGGGGCAGCAGAGCAGTGGTGTGATGATGGATTTTTGGGGGTACAGGGGACAATTCATGTCTCACAGCTGGTGTGTAACTGGGCTGAAGCTGGTCCCTGTTGCTGCCAGGTTTTGCTGAGGTGTGTTTTCTTCATGCCACAAGTGTGGCTGTGTGAGTCTCCTTCAGTACTCATGCTCCTCGAAGAGTTTTCCTTGCTTTCTTCTTCCCCCCAATGTGGCAATGTCTAGCTCACCTCAGCCAGTAGCTGGGGTTTCTTGGAACTCCACCTCTTTTCTCTATGCAGCGTGCTGGGCATGTGCAGGATCAGTCTCATGGCTTTTCCTGGTGGAAGGTACTAGGTTGTAATTATTAAAATGAGCGGAGGTGTTTTCATCCATAAATTTCAAAGAAAATGGAGGTTACTTACCCATGTGTTCAAGCCAGAGAAGGGGACGTACAGAGTGTCCTAAATTCCGATGAGTGAAATGCTGGCCCTGCTTTCATGGGTCTCTCTGGTCCAAGAATGCCTTCCCATTTACATGTGTGCGTATTTGCAGAAGTGTGTGTATTTCCATGTCATGTTGTAAATTGAAGTGATTTTCAGATTAAATGAAAGTGTTTGCATCATGTGAGCGCTGTCCTTGAGGCTTGCTGGGGTTGTGAGAACAGTGGATTGAGACAATGACACTTTTTTTTTTTATTTCTAGCCCAAAGTACTGTATAGAGTGATTCAAGTGTAGCTTCTGGACAGGAATTATTCATACTTGTCCATTAGATTTAGCAAAAAGCTGCAGATTTGTTTACATTACCAACATTAAAATCTATTCGTCTGCTAAGCTTAATGGCAGAATGTGTGAGCTTTTATATAAATATAGATCTAATTATATACAGCCATATTTAGGCAGAAAGCTAAACATATTTTTTTTCATTAGTACATGATTTAACAGGCAGCAAAATGGAACATGGTGGCAAACTTGCAAAGTGTCAGATCAGAAGATACAAATCCCAGAGAAACAGGCGTATGAATACCACTGAGAAAGAGTATTAAAGAAAAAAAAAACAAAACCAAACCACATGCAAATTATTTTCAGCTGTTTTAAAGGTAAATATCAGATAAATGCTGACTTTGTAGTGGTAACCATGACAGTGTTTGTGTAACACTTAATAGTATCTTTGTTTTGACGAGAGACACTGGAATCCTAGGGCACTTTAAAGATGTTCATCAATCAAGACTCAGCATTCTTGCAGAATTGTTACAATTATCTCTACTTTGCTATTAGTGGGAAAAATGAGGTAAAATGGCATACCAAAGGTCAAATTTCTGATTAGAGGTAGTGCTTGGAATAGGGATCATGACTCAGAATCTTTCAACCCTTAAATCAAGTGTTTGAAACAGAAAGGAAGACCTTGCCATGTTGGGAATTCAGATTTGAGATCAGTCTTCAGAAAGCTGTTTGTCTCCTACTTTTGACTTTTTTTTCTGTAGTGAAAACTAACCCAAATTTAGCCATGAGAGGACAGGCAGTGCTCGGGATGCAGCTGTGCAGATGTCTGAGTTGGGCTTCATTTTCCCTAACTCTGAATGTCTACATCCAACCTGGTCCCTGTAGGCTCTTTGTGTAATCAGTGGGGAGAAAAAGCTGCTGCCAGTGTGATTCATCTGACCTGTTTTAGCTGCCTACTTCAGAAGTAGATGAAACATGCTCCAGAAACACTTTAGTTTCTCATGTTTTTAAGGGAGTCCAAATGAAGAACTGAAACTTAAGAAGTTGTCTTGGCTGGGTGGGGTGAAGCAGAACTCAGGGCTGGGTAAGCAAAGCAGCTCTAATATGTCATCTGTCCAAATTGTGGCTTACAGAACTTTACCTTTTTACAGTGGGGCTTTGTGTGTTGCACTTCCATTTTCTCATTATCTTGACTCCAGGTTCTAGCCCCTCTGTTTTAACGTCCATTAGATTTAACTACAGTTGGGAAGTACAAACGTGGGAATCACCCATGTACTATCTCATTGACTTGGGTGAGATCACGGCTTTGAATTTGGTTTATTGCTTGAATGCATCTTTTTTAATTTCAGGTAATGGAGTAAACAAGCTCCCTTGTAAAATGTAGTGTTAGTCAAGAAAGAATTTGGCTGGTAATTGGGGTACAAGTTACTTGGGTTATTTCACACAGCTCTGCTTACACCTTCAAACAAGATCACCTACTGCCCTCTTGTAGTGAACAGTTCTGTTCTTTGTGTCTCTGCTTACCACCACGTTTCCTGGAATGTTCTTGTTCTCTAAGTTTACATTCTTCTTGAAATACAGTCCAATGCAGAGCCTGTGATGCCTACACAGCCATCTGAAGACAATGTTTATGGGGGGTACCCTAAGCTCTATTACATCCATATCGTCAGATTAATTCATCCTGACTGATATTACATGTCCCTAGGTATTCATAGAGAGCATTTTTTATAAAAGCCCTCCCTGTATACTAAGTTGCATGATGTGTGTTATAGCTTGCCATCATTCCTGTGCTTCAGCTGAACTCTCTATTTTGAAAAGGTAATACTACCTAAACCCCTGAAATGTCTGTATTGCAGTGTCACAAAGCTTTCCTTGGAAAAGAGGCACTACCTGTTCCTCTTGATGATGGAAAAGTTGTGGAGAGAATTTCAGGTAACGTAGGAAGGTTCCAAATGGAGTGAACAACTGAAACACAGAAGTCTAACTGTATGCTGAGCTTCTCCTGGTCTGTGACTTATATTGACAACTTTTGTCATTTTATTTGGGTTTTATTGTAGTTATGCTTTGAACCAATTAACTAACGAAGCTGGGATATCAGACATTTTCCTGAAATCACTTTTTTTTCCCAAGATTTTTTTTTCTTAAATGCCATCCTAGGCCACACTAGTTTCATTGGTACAGTAGTTCCCAAACACTAAAACGGAAATCTCCTTCAAGAAAATAATCCCTGTGTTCCTGTTGACATCATCTTTTCAAAGTCTCAAGTTACTCTGTTTTTGTAGAGGTGCTTATAATTCATTAGCCAGTGAAATAACAGAGCATAATGAAAGCAAACAGCTTAAACATGGAGCCTTTATGTTTCTGGGTGTAAGGTGGGAGAGAGAATGAACAGTAACTATTTCATATTCCTACAACAATAAAAACAGGCTTCTCCAATCACACTCTAATTTCACCAGTTAAACAGTAACCAGTAACTTTTTTTCTTATCACAACACCCCGCTTTACACAGGCTTCCAGCATCAGGAGCTGTTTATAGCCTGTCTTGACCGTTCAAAGACCAGGGCAGTTTTGTATTGCTTTGCTCCTGAGATTATCTCAAGAGGCTCTGGGAAGAGGGAGGACTAGGGACATTGGAATAGTTAAACTTGTGGGAGTGCAGTACAAAGAGCAACTGTGGGTCTTTCCAATTCCCTTTTCTGGCTGACCAATTTGAAGCCATTACTGGCATAAAGACCCAAGAGTTTAGCCAGAAGTAGAAGGTGGGTAGGTAAGTGGTGTGAAAAATTTGGTCTAGGACTTCTAAAGCCTTCGGAAAGCAGGAAACCCTTCTGAATTCTTTCCGACTCAGCCTCCAAGGTTTCCTTCCTTGGTCTGGATCACCTTTTATTGCCCACCCCAAGCCCTGCCAGCTCTCAGCTCATCATTTTAGCTCCAGGACTGTCATTTCTGCCTACCTTCCCTGTTCATCAGTTATCTGTCATTGACTTCAAAAGTGCTTGTAAGACCTTCTCCACCTGTCATTGGGGATGTTGTTGCCTATGTATTGGTAGACTGTTGCCTGAAGCTCTACAGCAGGGTGGAGTTGTGCGGAGACTATGAAACTCATCTGGACAGGCAGCAGTCAGCTAAGCGGAATTTAGCATCTGCATTGGTGTGATCACACCTTTATTAGTGCTAGGATAAATTTTAATCCTCTTGAAGTCATGCTTCTTGTTTTCAGGAGAAGGATAGTATTTGTCCTTCTGCCTTCTATCTTTATCTGTGAAACAATTTGTCTCTTCTACATGTGTGCATCACCCAGTGTTGTTTTGAATATCTGATCAAATTTTCAAGACTATCATCACAGCCCTCCTGCATCTCAGATTATGGTAATCTTGCTGCCTGCTTGCATGTCTTAGAGGCACTAATAAGAAGACCCTGCTCTAGCAGTGCTGTGTCTTGGCTTTGAAGAGCAAGAGGCATGTATGGCATGGAGGAGCTCTTCTCTGAGTTTGAAGAACGAAAGTAGAAAGTACTGATCTCAGCAACTTAATCATTTTAATGCAGAACATTATCAGGCTTATTCTGATTCCCAAAATGGAGAGGCAACCAGGTAAAGACAATCAGGTGTTGCCAGTTAGGAGGAGGAAGGCGTGAGCTCCTGTTAAGCCCACCTGTGCCCAGTTAGGGCTGGCCCCAACTGCGCATGAGCAGAACTGGGGGACCAATAAAAGGTGGGCTTCCAGGAGTGACCTTGGCTCACTCTAGAGCAGCTTGAGGAAGAGGATAGTTGGCTCCAGAGCACTAGCACCAAGATAGACTAACTGATTCTAAGGGCAACTTTCGGAATGCTGTCCTTGCACCTTGGGAAGGACACCTACAGGACCCCAAGACACTGTGGTCCAGGAAAGGATTATCGCCAACACCAAACCTGTTAGAGGCATGTAGTCAGAATGGTTTTCAGAAAGAAGATGGTGGGATGTGGTGAGTGTATCATAATAAGAAGGGCCTGGGGAGCTCTGGGTTTTCTTACGACGTTTGTACTAGCACTGGGATGTCTTTGGGCAAAGACATGGGGATACTGAGATTCTTTCTGTAAAAGGGGGATACTGAGATTCTTGGGTCTAAAGCTACTGATGTTGAGACAGTCTTCTTTAGAAAAGAGATCTGCTGAGGTGTTTATCTTTTGGATTGCCTCTCCTGCACAAAGTTTCTTGTATGATTATATTTCACAGTGCTTCAGCATGACTTGCCAGAAAAGCCCACCTGTGGCAGGAGGTGAGGATATATAGGCTTTAACACATTCATTCAGATTTAACTACCTTTTCAGGAAAATATTTAAAAAGTACTTTCTCCAGATAAGTGGTTTTCTATTGCTAGATGTCTTGAAAATGAATGTACTACCTCAGGGCAAATGTGGTGTCTTCTTAGGGCTTGTAACAGTTACTTTAAATCTTCTGCCTTTATTGAGAAAATTATTATCCCTGTTGAGGATTCCTCCATTAGTCTATCAGGAAGGCAGTTAGTTAAAGAAGCAGATGAGTCATTTGAAGCCTTGTGAATCTTGGTGCATGTTTGCAAACCTAATTTTAGTCAGTCTACTCTATTCTACTCTGCCAAAATTAGATAACATTGTTACAGCTACGAGAGTGTTTAAATCAAAAAGATTCTCCAGATAAATATAATTAGGACAACTGCTTCCCTTTAACTATATTCACTCACGGATTACAAATACACCCACCACTGTCTTTTTTGGGGGGGTTGTTATTTATACTGTACCTACACTTGGTTATACAAGGCTGTTCTCAGACCCATTGGCTTCAGCAGGCTTTGTGTCATGTCTTCGACTGTGCATATACCTAAATATGTGTCTAACACTTCCTGTGTGTTTTCCTACTTAAAAGTAATTGTTAGTGCTGTGTTCTGCCTGCCAATGTCTTAATCAGGCAGAGCAGCAGTTTAGATAACTAGTTCTTGACTTGCCAGCAAATCGCCCTGTTCACTGTTAATTTTTGAGATTTCACACTGCCTCCATTATATTTGGATTTAGCACCATTTCCACTAATGAATTTAACCCCTTTATCCTTGGGAAGTAGGGAATCTGATCCACATTTTGCAAATCCTCCTAGTCGTGCTCTGCAGCTGACCAGTTGGCCTCGTATCGGGAAATGCACCTCAGTTTAACATAAGTTGAGTGCATACTACAATTCGACACGTGCTTCACAGCTTTGTGATAGCTTAGGGCTTAAACACATCTTCAATGCTTTGCCAAATGGAATTTAGCTCATGTCCAAAGCCATGCTTCTGTTCAATGGTTTGGACAGTTCACCCCAGGTATCTCAGGGTCCTGCTCTAGGAATCTGATCTGAATATTATGCAACCCCAAAGAGTGGTTGTTGATGATGAGGTTGGTGGTGGAGGTCAGCTAGGCATGCTTCCCTATCCAGATACTTGCTTGTATTTTCTGTTTACTTACAGAGGTTTGCATCTGCCACAGTCTAGTGCTGTGAGTAGAGAAACACCCTGAAAATTTTGTTGCTGTAGTAGGTGAAAGAAAAGGGGGAATGGCAGACAGACAGAGGTGTCAATGTAGTCACAAACAGAAGTGAATATGGACTGGAACAGGAGCAAGACCTGATGTGAAACTAAATAAATCCAAAAAGGGAGAAAAAAATTGATAGCCTTTGCAAACTGACTATTAAATGCTACATCTGATGCCATTGCAAGAGGCTTTTTGCAGTATTAGTTACTTCTGATTAGATTTGTGAGATGTACTAGATGACAACAGTCTATTTAAACATCTATTCATATTCTTGCTCTAATGTATTTTAGAGCCCTGTGTGGATTATATTTGGTGCTGAGAGGACACAGTCTCTGTTCTTTCTTCCTGGAACTCCTGTTCTGATTTTCTAGCCTTAGCACCTTGCTTCCAGGACCTCCTTGGCTTTTTGTCTAAAAAAGACTAGACCTGGAGTCTCTGGGAATTGTGTTTAAATTCGAATGCTCACATTAGAACAGTGAACTTAATTCTCAGAATCTTCTGTGCAAGATGAAACTTCTCGCTTCTTCCCTTTCCTCCCAAGCACATCATCTGCCCACCAGCACAGGTAATCTCAGAGCAAGGTGTAGTGTGTAAGTGTGGAAGAAGTGGCTCACTCCAAAAACAGTGAGGGAATGCAGTGGTTAAAGAGAAGAAACATGTCTGGGATGTCTCCCTCGTGTAAAGCCTGCATGGGGAACATGTGACTCATGCTTTGGATACCCATTTCACGTTTCCCCACAGCTGTGCTGTACCTCACATGCCCACAGAGCTGTGTTGCAAGGCTCCTCACATAGCCTGAGATCCCTGAGTTGCTCAGCCCATCCTGCATGGCTGGAGTGCAGGGTCATGGAGCAGCAGTGCCGTGGTGCAGACCAGAAGGAGACTCCTACAATGGAAAATCTAAAAAAGATCTTAGTGCCAAAGAGCATCATCTTATCTCATGGTCAAGAGTGAGTGTGGAATCTCATCCTCTGGGATAGCAAGGAGCTGGGAAAGGGAGGTTGAAATCACTCCCTCTTGGCCATCTTGATCCTTCAAACCTGCCCTCTCCTGTCTTGTGGGGTTTTTTCCTTCCCTTCAGCTGTCAGCACCATGCTATGTGCTGAGGGAGGGCAGTGCCCTCGCTTTCATTGCACCTGTTATCTGGGTAAACAAATTCACTGCTGCTGACATTGGTCCACAAGCCCTACAGTCTGTTGAAAGTTTCATTTATATAAACAAAGCATATTTTTGCTGGTACGCAATGTTTGGCCAAGGGAGCAGAGCGCTCTAGCAGGTGTCTTGAAGGCCTCTAGAAATGCAACAGCAATCCCCAAGGGGAAAATGCAGTGGGCTGGCTGCTTAGTTAATGGAAGTTGGCCATCCTCCACTGGATTTCTCCCATCACAGCTAGATTAACACGAAAACAAGACAGAAAACCTCCACATTTTTTTCTTTTTAACAAACTGTCCCTTTTCTTATGTCTCTCAGCAATCTGTGTGGTTCTTTTGCTTGCTACTTGCTTAGAAACAATATTGGGTGACAAATCATGAATGAAATCAGAAATCAGTACATTTGTAAATGTGAATTATGGAAATGAAATTAATGTACAGGTCTCATTCTGAAACAAGACAAAGCTTTTATAGAAAATAATGCTAGTATTAAAACTAAATAAATGGAAATTAGGGTGGAAAACCATTAAAAGATGGCATCCTAGTAGAGGGATTTAAGGTTTGGGTTTTACTTTTTTTAAGCCAAGAATATGTAAAAGGTAAAATATAAACTGAATTTTATATTTTTTCAGTCTGAGCCTTTGTCAGTGGGTGTTGCAGCTCATTGCTTGGCTGGATTATGGTTTTAATTTTCTTGTTTTATATCCTTAAAAAAGAATTCTTAAAATCTCCATTTAAGAATACTATAATCAGTGTTACACAGATGGTATTGAAGTTACAAAGAATATCTACACACAGAAAAGGTGGAAGTCTGAAAGTAGTTTGCATTTAGGAGTTAAGCCACTGTTTCCTCTTCCTGCAGAAGTACAGAGAGGCACTTGGTTCCGGTAGTTCACCTGTGTTGGTTGAATAATATGAATTTAAAATTTGGAAACTGAATACTGTAAGCATAAAGATTTAATTATTTTTTTCCTGGTGTTATGAATAAAAATGTAATCACAAGAGATCTGATGGTGCAAAAGCTGTGGAGGAGACTAAGCTTAAGGTCTGTCAGTTCAGTGTGATGGCAGATGATGCTTAATCTCTATTTTGTAATATTTTTAAAGTTAATTTTTTGATAGCACTAAGGCAGTTATGTAAGCCTCTTTTTATATGTCATGAATTAAAATTTCAATTTCTATCACTACATGGTATGGAAGATCAAACCTAGAAAAAAAAAACAGATGAAGTGCAAACTGTACATCATTGACTTTTGCTTAAGTTAAGGTAAAAATTAGAATTCTGAATAAAGGTATACTTAATCTGCTTATTGCGTTTAGATACTGAATAGTGTATTCTCCTGATCACATAAGAAAGCATCAAGTTTCTTCTAACCAATAAGAGTTTCCTTTGGGAAAATAGGTTTAAAAACAAAAATGCAATCCAAATGGAAGATTGTGCAGGAAAACCTGTTTTAATTCATCTTGCTGATTATAATCATAATTAATATCAGTGATACGAATCAACCCATATACCTAATGCTTTTGCAAAAGCAACCTTTGAAACCACATGAAGGTGAACATGGGTTTGGAAGGAGCCTGTGCAAGTAGGGAGGGAGGTGGTGGCCAGGCTGCAGCATCCACCCTGGCTCACTGCACCGTGGCAGGAATTTCTCACTTGCAGGGCAGAGGAATGGCCAGGGCAGAGATCTGCAGCACAGACCCATGGCAGCTTCCACAGTGCTTGTGAAATCACACTCTGGAGTCTTTTTATGAAACTATCCTTTGCTTTTATTAGAAAGGTTTTTAAGCATCCCAAATTGGAAAGCAACATTTAGTTTCTAGTTTAATTTGAAATAAAAGGTTTGTTATAGCTGAAAATGACAGGGCTTATTTTATTCATCCAAAATAGTTCATTTTTTCTGCTTTCTGTAAGAGAAATAAATCACTATTATGTGCTGGTTTCTCCTTATGTTTGTTTATTGTAGTGCTATGGTTTGTTTTGCTTTCAAGTGTCATTAATACCCAAGAAATAAATCAGTTTCTGAATCAGCTTTTCTTTGTCAGATTTGGCTGGGGCTTAATCCTCAGAATTGTCAAAAAGGCTTTTCTTTGTATGGAGGCTCCTTGTTAGGAAGTACAGCTTGTGGCTGGTGACAATTTAGACATTGTAGTTGTCTTCTTTTAGTACTGTTATTTCCCTTTTCCCTTCTTTTGTCATATGTAGCTGTCTAGGGCTCTGGGTGAGGTTTTGTATAAGTATTTGTCATCAGAGCTGTTCCAGTAAAAATTTACAGCTGTATCAGCCACAATGGGTATGTTTAAAAATGCTCTTCTATTATGCCATCCTGCTACATACTCGGAGAAAGAATATGGTATGGACAGCTTTCAAACTCAGGCATAGTCAGTCTGCCTCAATGAAATCAATATGTCAGTCTCCACCTACTCTGGCCTGGGGTTATCTTTGTGAACTACGTATCAGAAGAACATTTTATCATTACAAGCATTTGAAAATTATTCTGTAAAATCAATGTATTTTGTCTTAAAACTTGCCTTTAGTAAAATTTTATCAACATTTTTTTCCTCTAAAGAAGTTAGTGGCTATTAACTGTCAGAGAAGTGCATCTGAATACTTTTTCCCCAGTGACACAGTTTCATCTGTACTATGGCCCACGTAATTTTTGTTCTTACCACAATGACATTCCTGAGGTTACACCCAAGATAAATTTATCTTGATGTATGCTGGGTTATTTATCCATAGAAATATAGCGGGGGAGAGAAAAATCTGGCTGCTGCTGTGGCTGTGCACATGCTAGAAAATCTGCTGGCAGCAAATGCAGCACATGGTGAAAAGTTTGTTGTCCTGATTCTGTCTTTTCTGGAAAGTCAACGAGACGAAGGCGGCCTCGAATCCCCTGAACCAGCAGTGCCAACCACGAGGCACGTGGCTGTGCTCCGTGTGTCTGTGCAAGCACCCTGCATAGCTCCAGCCATCCCTCTTCATAATGTCACTATCTCACAGAACTGATTTTGTACTGAGCTAAACAGTATTTCAGTGAAAATGCAACTTTTCAAAATATGCTTTTGATGCTACAGCAAAGGTCATCTCCACTGTCATTCTCCCTTTCTGTGACCCAGTATTGTTAAAACCAGCTGCAATGCTGCTGTGAGATGGCAGGCAGGGAACCACTCTTAGTTACAGGAACTGAAACGTATGTGTGTCCTGCTAATAACCCCATTTTAACTTCAGAGCTGCTCAAGGGTTATGTCTTCATCCAGTGAACTGACAAAAACTACAGTCCTCTTTCTCTGCTTCCCTTGGCAATTGCACATTGTGGATTTTTTATTTCTTTAGCCAGCAAGGGTCTGCAACCTTGAATTGTGCTACTAACACACATCAGATTGATGGTCATGCCACATGGGTGGGTAGCAGGGGTTCTGTAGTGCAGCCAGCATCCTCCATGTCTAGATTACAACCATCAATCTCTATCTGCAGTGAGCATCTACAATGTGATTCCTGGGTGTAGGACATCAGTTGGTTTCCAAGGCTGAGTGGGTTTCCATTTGGCAACCATCAGTGCTATAAAGACATCAGCAGCAGGCAATTTGCTTTGGGTCCATAATATAAGAGCCCTCAATTACCTATATTCTTCTGTTGCATTGGATCAGTGCCTTTTCAGGCTTTATAGATGTCTTATAGGTTTCAGCCCAATAGCAGAGCCATGTCTTTTGCTGGCTAATCGAAAGTGTTGCTCTTCACTATTGGATTTTTGGAAACCAAGTACAGCTTCAAAGTGGTGTGAGCTGAGCCTAGAATTTCAGGGATGATGGGAGAAGCGGATCCATTTGCAGGGCAGTAGGCTCACAGCCTCAGAAGCTATGAAGCAAAATCCTTCTTGGCATGTCAGGCTTAGCACTTGCAAAACTCATCTCTCAGCTTTGGAGAGCAGCTTCGAGGTGAACCTTGCAAAGGCTTCTCAAGCACTCATTACTAGGATGTTTCCATCATGTGCCTGTGATTACTCCAGAAACCATGACTATAGTACTTGGAGGAAGAAGAAAGACTTAATAAAACCGAATGTGTTTTTTAACAGTAATTCACAGCAGGCTCAGTGGTTGAGCCTGGCAGCTGCCATAGCCTGCAATGGCTGCATGTAGCCAAGCTTAAAAGCAGGAGCAGTATTTGCTCCAGAGGACCTCTCTCCCTCCTGCTGTCTGGACAAATAAATTGTTTATAGCAATGCCTGGAAATTGTGTGAAACTCTCACTAAGATAGTGGTCTTTTGGGCCTCCTATTAATAGGAGGCATGGTTCATATCTCTGTTTTTTTGCAGGTGATGGTTTGTCTCTGCAGGGACTACGTAAAGCACTGTCATGTCAGATGGCTTGTGCGAGCACTAACAGCAATACTGGAAAATAGCATTTATTTCTTTTTACCTTGGTGTGTTCAAGATCCATCAGGAATTGCACATATTCTAGGATAAATATAGCCTGTTCCTTTGCTAGCTCTGAGCCTGCAGTGGCAAAGCTGTGCTCCTTCTGAAAAAAAAAAAAAAAAAAAAAAGGAAAATGTATTGGAAAAGAAGAGGCATCCCCCGGCTGTGACAAATCCAACTGTTGGTATGTGGGAGGTGGGTCTTGGACCTTGAATGCCACCATAATGTCATCTCAGTTCCTAACACAACCATCCATGATGGCATTACATGGGCTGATTCTGTCCTCTTAACAGGATGCTCCCTGGGAATACTTAGGAAAGGTGTTTACACGGTCCATTGTTTCTCTGCTGCGATGTTCAATTAAAAGTGGAAGCTTTACATTTCTGAACTCACCCTTCTTGGGTGCCTTCTCACACAGGGCTGCATCACCCCTTTGATGCCCATGTATTTGCTACTTCACCCACCTCAGCTCCCTTCTCTTGCCCAGTCAGTACTAAGTGCAAACCATCTGCTGTGGCCTCAGTTTTGTTGCTGCCATGTGTATGTCTACCCTTTCCTCTGGTGTTTATTGCCTCTGCCTGATCTGCTTCAGTCTGTGTTTAAACAGTCTAATTGTTGGAGCAGGGAATTTCAGGGAATGGAAGGGTATGCCCTTGAAAATGAGGGAAAAAACCTCCTACAAAATCAATGGATTTCTGTCGATATAAAACAAATTTGAGGGAGAAGAATCTCCTCTCTTCTTCTGCATTCCTCCATCTTTTTCTCCAATGTATTGTAAACAGCAAAGCACTGTCGTGGCAGTGGAAATGGCCTTCTGTGGCTACTTGGAATTACAGTGGAGATCAATAAGGAAAACAGCACTTGTGCAGCAAAGAGGGAATGACATAAACTTAACTTTCCCACTCCTGGTGTGGTGTTTATTTTCTTTTATTCTTTTATTTTATTCTTTTATTATCGTTCTTTATTTTCTTTATACATGAGTGTCATTTCAGGAATTTTTCTTGATTTTCAACAAAGTACAGATTTTACTGTTTAAAGCAGCCCAAATGTTTGCTACCCTCCAAGCATGTTTGCTATAATGTGTTTTAAGATCATCTCAATACCTTTCATATAAATACATCCATGTGCTGTTCTTGGAGCTGTATGTGGATGACAGATGAGCTTCATGTGCTTTCTGTTACAGAATTCTTCTTGAAGCAATTCTGTCCACATCGGATGCCATGGAAAGGAAAGTAGAACAGTCTTGAAAAGTTGAGGGGAGGGAAAGTAAAAGCATTAGAAAAGGAATTGGGAGCATTTGGTGCAATCTACATATAAGCAAAAAAGATCTTATATGTAAGCTCTTCTTCTTAAAAAGGTCTTCTTAAAATATTTTTAGACTTGGACAGCATTGTGCCTCCCAGTTTAAATTTGTTTCCTTCAGAATTCATTGACAGTAGCGATCTCACTGCAGTGGTTTTGAAGGCTGAACCAAACAGTGAGATAAATAAGAGCTGCATTTTGTTTTGTGCATTATTACATTGCTCTACTTCAGCTTAATGAATCAATTACCCACTTACAAAGATTAATTACAAAACAGGCTCTAAAAGTGTCCAGGATGGGTTGTGTCAAATCAGGAACATGTTGTATGATGTGACGAGTGATGCTGAGCCTCTCTCCATGTCTGCACTTGTGGAAGACTTCTTCCAGTAGGATAGAGGAGGTGGCAATGAGGTATGAAACCTCCTGCCACTCTTGTATGTAATGCTTAGCTTTGTCTTAGGGAATAGCAGGCTTGAGGGCATTGTATGTTGGGGGAAAAGATCTCAGGGAGGCTTGGAGCCAACTGAGTCACAGCATTAAGGGTTCTCCATTTTTCTAGGGTGCTTGGGCACTGCACAGAGGATTTACTGCAGGTGTTTTGATCTTAAAACACGAAGTGCCCGTCTGGAGCAACGATATGGCTCAGTCAAGGGAATGTGATGCAATGGATCAGAGTTAAATTAAAACTCATTTTATATTTTGTAAATGATCAGAAGTATCTGTTTTCATGCTTGGGTGAACTTGACACATATGAATGTATGAACCAACATCTCTAGTAGTTGTTATTATTTTAATAGTAAGTGAAAAAAACAGCGTATAAATTGTGTTTCTTCATGGCAAAACTGGATGATGTACAATCTGGAAAGAAATACTACACTTGGCAGAATAAAACTGATTCATGTATTGTATTGATCCATGTATAATCTTTCAGCATTAACACTGACAAATTGAGGTTGGTTTTGGTTTGTGTTTTTGTCTGTATTGGGCGTTGTTTCATGTTATCAGTAGAAGAAGTTAAGCATTAGATTGATTATTTGAATATTTAAGGGCTGCATCATGCATTGCCATGAATGCTGTGATCTTTAGAGGCACTGACAGCTTTCCCTCTGGCTATTAACATGTCTGCTTTATACAACACAAATGTCAACATCACTACTCCTCTAATTAGAGCAGTAGGTCAAAAAGCGTCTTTGTCTGTAGAGGAACCTGAGCCATTAGCCATGCTAAGAAGAATTCCCTTTGTTAGGCTTGATCTATTTTTTAGGATTTGTTTTATCCTGTGACAACCTATAGATGCTGTTTTTCAGAGTGGGGCATTTTTCCTGCAGAAAAGGAAGTACATAGAAAAGATTCTCTCTCAAGCTGTGAAGCCCTCTGCCAGAGCTGCAAAGCCAACCTTCCCCAGCAATCCCAGCTTGCTGCAGGTCTGACCTGCATGAGGGGGGTGTATTGATTTCGTTTCGTTCAAATGCAAGAAATGTATGTGCCCAGAGGCAATTTAAATGATACTAGTTGATAAGCTGCAGAAGCTGTATGGAGGTAGAGGAATATAGTGCTTTCCCTTAAAACTGTTTCCTGTTCACTGATGCAAAGCAAAATTGCCATGATTGTCCTCGTTTGGGTACTCTGCTGAAGACACCAGCTAGATTTTGCCTTTTCTGACTTGTTGTTAAGTAGAATTTAGCATCATTTCCATAATGATAAATCTTCCATGTAAGACAGAGAAATCATCTCTGCCCATCTTGAAGATCTGAAAGATGTGATTTCTATTTATAGTTTATCCCGTTTCTTTTGCTGACAATGACTTTGATTGTTTCTCTGTCAATGCACTACACATCTTGCTAACTGAAACTGCCTGTAGCATTATGGAAACAGATTGAAAATTATTTTGAATTAGACATCAGGCTTATCATTTTTTATTTTAGTTCCTTTTAAAATATTTTAAAATATATTTAAATATATTTTTAAATTAATTTTTAACTAGTATTTTTTATTTCTGTGATCTTGGTTTTTGGTAGCTAAGTAGAAGGCAAGTATCCATCAGAATTTCTCAGATTTCAGAACTGCAGGATTTTTCCTTAGAGTAAGTAATAATGTTTCCTGTGAGCAAACACAGACATGAGCTACTGTATGCACTTTAATCTGGTTAGTTGTTTCTCTGGAAAGAAAGTGTCAACAGTAGATAGGAGTCCACAACCATCCTTCCTCCTTAAAGAAAAGAACATTGAAGAGCCTAGATGGGCAATGATTGGTTTGGGTCTGGATTCACTTCTGCTTCCTTTCCCCTGCCCTACAATGACATATGCACCCCACATAGATCAGGCTGGGTGCAGGTAGCCCATTTACAGATTTTATGCTCATTTGCCTGTACACTCAAGGAAACCTGAAGTACATGGAGAACATAAAGGACAGAGATCCATCATCGCTATGCTAACCTGCCCTGTGCCAGTGTTCCCAAAGCCTTGTGGCACTGGTGAGCACCTCTTGCTCATCTGGGGCTGACTTCTCCAAGGAGTTGCCTGGAGTTGGTCCCTGTGGGGTGGGATGTGCTATTTCCTCTACATGAGGATGATGTGGAGGGCTCTGCCTGCTGCCTTCCTGCTGCTGCCTGCCAAAAAGCAATGCTTAAGTGCTTTGTCTCTCCTGGGGTTATCTGGGAAAGGAAACTACCTCCTGAACATCCCTGCAAGATGCTGAAACATGCTTTTACAAAGTGGGTGAAAAGCTCATCGCAGATTCAGTTGGTAGTTCAGAAGCTGAAACTGCTTGCACTGTTGCAGTGAAAAAAGTTACTTCTCCCTTCCTGCTGTGCCCTCTAGCACCATCCTGGCACACTGGGGGAGCTGAAGTTCCTGCAGGGGGAACATTTTCAATTTGTTGGAGGAGCTCTGCTTTACTACCATGGCTCTTTGGATTTGGTTTGGTGTGGGTTTTCTTTTTGGATTTTTTTTTACACTTGCTCAGTGAATGTCATTCTATAGAAAATTAAAACACAGAAGCTGTGTTTGCAGATTTCTGTTGCCCTTCTCTGAAGGGACAGTTCTGCTTCTGCCAAATTAGCTGCAGCAGATCTATGGCCTGGAGGCTGCTTTTCAGTAGGCTGGAATTAAACCATCTAACACTCTCCAACACAAGCACGGTTCCTACAAAGAAGTTCAGATAGAATATCTGGTGCCAAATCTCCCTTGAATCTCAGAGTGGTACCTAATATATCTTTAGAAATCCCAGTCTTACCATGAAAAAACAAATGGAACTGAAATAACTGAATTGTACTTAATTTGTTTTTGTTACTGCAGGACAGACCTATCAATTGATGGTTTTCAGTTATTCCACTTCTAAAGGACTAAAGGCCACTATTTGCCTTAGGGTTTTTTTGTTTGGTTGGTTTTGTTTGTTTGTAATAAGAATGTATGCACCCAAAGTCAGTAAATGAAAATGGTAAAATAATTTTGGCTGTAGATAGTAAGACAAGTCTTACATGGAAATCATGCATGAATATAACCATTTTCTTGGTTTGCATGAACAGCTTAACTCATTGGCTCAAGTATGGCCTGTGGGCTACTTAAGTTCTTGGTCAAAGTAATGCTTTCTGCACCCCTGAATGAAGGAGACACAGAGAGGGCCATGGATGGCTACCAAGTTTGTCAGTACAGTTAGGAATGAGCTGGGGAGCTCTGCTGCTTGTGAAACAGGAGTGGGCTCATGAGCTGGCTGTACCCTGGTTATTTGCTGGTAACCACCCTCAGCAGGAGGCATTTCTTTCTCTCTCTTGCCCTGCAGGGATGGCTCTCACACTGGTCTGTGCAGGTTCTCTGGAGGCACACTTCATTGTACACTGTGTTACCCTTTATTATAATGAGCTGAGTGCTCATTAGAGCATCACAGACACAATTTTGGTTCAGGAGTCTGTAGTGTTATTCTGGTACCTGGAAACTACCTTGAGCTGGGTTGTGTCAATATGTAAGTGTACTTTAGTGTAGCATGTAGTGAAGTAGATGATATAGTGGCACATGTTTAGAAAATGTACAGATGAAAAAGTGAAGGAAATTGTAAATCCACAAAACTCCTCTCATTCTCTCCTAACATTCAGCCGGCCCTCTGCTTCCCACCTCTCTGATGTCATGGCCCACACAGAGGGATGCTGCCCTCACACCTCGGTTTTAGAGACTTCCCATCCAGGCAGAGCACATCCATTCCCCAAAATTTCTCTCATATTAATTTTTTCCTTTTGTAATCAAGAGGTCAGTGTTGACTCCTCCTGGTAAAACGAAGCTCTGTGTCCCCATTGTGTTGGCAGTGCCAGTGTCACTGTGGCGGAGCAGCCACCATGGTGGCTCTGGCTTGTGCAGGGCTCTGTGGCTCAGCTTGGCTATGGGTCCTGCTGCTTGGTGCAAAGGGGCTCCCTCTGCTCACTCACAGCTTGTGTAGTTTCTGTTATTTGAGGATGAGCACAGATGCATGTAAAGCTTGAGTCTTGACACGTGACTGAGATCACCTTGGGGTGATGCTAGGTTTGAGGAGGCTGATGCCCAAAACTTACCTTGAGGAATACTGTTAGGACCAGTAAAATGGAATTTGCTAAAAAAAAAAAAAAAAACAACCTCTCTTTTCTCAGTCTTATGCTTATCCAAGGGTTTTTTTAGTTCACCCAGCACCAGCTGGCTAAGCGAGCATGATACTGTTAAATCAGGGGGATGGCACGGCTGGCATAGCCAGTGTGCTGGGTGTGGATGCAGGTGCTGTGGAGTAAGCAGTATTCTGCCTGTTTTCTGGGGGGTTCTATTAAATGTTGCAGTGCCTTGAGAGTCCACAGTCCAAACTGGGCAGGGAACTTGGCAGAGTGCATGGCAAGGGCTGGCTGTACCTGCCTCAGGCATGTCACAGGCTTCATAGAATCTAAGAGTTGGAAAATCTCACTTATCAGCAGCTTTTATTCTTATTCTAATTTTTAAAATGGTGTGAACCTAACTCTAAGTGGCAGTGGAAGTGAGAGCCTGAGAGCAATGAGGCATATTGCAGACCAATTAATAGCTGTTGCTTTATTCTGTTTTCCCTTTTTCTCTTGTTCTCAGCAGGCAGGAGGGGATCTGAAGAGTAAAATGCTTCTATCCAGAAAATGTATGGGGGAGGGATGGAAAAACCAGGCAGATGGGAAAGAGTCCCCTATCCAAGTAACACCAGGCTAGAAGCTGCAAACCATTCCCTGCACAGGCTACCACAGCCTTCAGTGTAAGGCAGGGAAGTTTTCTTTTCACACATCACGTATTTCAGAGGAGTGTTCCCCAAATCCGTGGTCTGATTTCCAGCTGTGGTTGCATTATTAAGTAAATAAGGACTATTGTTTGGGTGTTAGAAGCCAGTCAGCTTAAACAGAAAGAAATGAGACAGGCAAGGAAGGCAGCAATATTGAGGAGAAAAGGGTCATGGCAAAAAATGCAGACAGTGCTGAGAAAAATGGTTCTTTGAAACTAATGCTCCCTAACCCAGTTCCAGCACCAGTCACGGGAATTCAAGTGGGGTTTGAATAGGGGTCTTGGAGGTCAGTGTTTTATCCATTAAGCTGTAACTGTCTTAAACTGAGTATGCAGCCTAAGAGACAATTCAGAGCTTTGCCTGATTTGTATTCTGTTTGCACTTTGGGGAGTTGGTTTTTGCAAACCAAATAATGCTTTAACGTTCAGCTGATAACACACCAATTATAAAGTTCACTGTGAGATCCTGCTGTGAACTGACTGAAGGTTTCTACAACAGTCTTGATTTTGGTTAGCTCTTCAGGTTGTAGAGTTGTATGCATGGATGTAGGGGAAGAGCTTGGAGGTTATGGCAATTTATTAAATCTTCTGAAGTATTTTTCTTTAATTAAAAATTCAATCATAATACAGCTTGGGATGCTCATTTCCACAGTCTTGTTGGGGGTGAGAAATGATTGTTGCTGCACCTGAAAGAGGAATTTGCCTTTTGATCCCACCTGGCTGTAGGTATTAGATTACTTTAGAGGCTGGGCTGCCTTAAAACTGGTCAAGTGGAAGATGTGCTGTAGGTGGTAGCTTGCTGCTTCGTAGAGACCCTCCACCACCTCATCTCAGTCCTCCTGAATTTGTTGTCTTGGGTGATGATGGAGCTTTAGAAAGCAGGCTTGGAAAGGCAAAAGGAGGAAAGGAACTATAAGGTACTCTTGAAACTTTACTCATTCTCTGCATTCATCTCTCCTTTCTGTAGTTTGTAGATTTGTGAGTGGTTTTTTGTTCTCTTTTTAATTTTTTTTCCAAATCATTGTATCAATTGCACTGAACAATTCTAAGTATTTCAGTGCTGTTATAATAAAACCAGTGTGCTGTTATGAAAAGCATGTCAGAGAATGTTGAACACTCCCAGCCTGTACAATGTCTTAAGGGCTAAACTTTATGCTAAGCTTCAGTTGGGAGGGTTATCTTTTAACAAGACTGTTTGAAGTTCTGACAAAACCCCTACATGTTTTAGGCAGTAAAAGAAAACCCAAGGACTAGAAAGTTATACACTTGGAAATTCCCAATATGAAGGAGGACAAGATGGGCAATATAAATAACTTTCACCCTTATGAGCTATAACTGTGTTTGCTACTACTTATCAAGTATAAATGTGAAGTCAAAGGAATCTCTGTGGGGTTTTTTGTTTGTTTGTTTTTGGTGTGGGTTTGTTTGTTTTTTGTTTGTTTTTTACAGTTCACTATCACAGAGTAACTAAGTCTTCCATTTCTTATGTTTATTCAAAGGTGATTTGGTTCTTTATTCTTCTCAATGAAGACTAACTTGAGTGAAGCTCATTTTATCTCCCGTTTGAAATTGTTGTAGCTTTCTAGATTGTCAGAAGGACTTTAGATTTCTAGTTAACATTTTTGGAACTTTTACTAAAAACGTATTTGCCTTAGATAATTTTTTTTTCCCCTTCCCCTTCTGCCATTTTCCACTCTGGCTCAGTAAAAATAAAGGATGATGCTTCAAAAAATCATGATATTTTACTAGACATGCTTCCTTTGGGGTCTTGGACAAGGGTTTGTACTATTTGTCATCCTCTTGTGCAGTGAGCAGTCCACTAGACTATAAGAAGAAGATTCTAGAACTACACTAGTACGTGTATATAATTTATAAATAAATACATACTGGGGTGAGTAAAGTTTTTTACTGATAGGGATGGGCAGTCAAAAAAGTTTCAAAACCACTGTTATAGTGATTTTTTAGCTCATGTGGTGTGTAGCTGGCCATTCAGTAGACACACCACTCCTAAGAAGTAGTGCTGTATGGTGACTCTGCTTGATGGCAATGTCACAGGGGACAAGAACAGAGTCAGCATTATTTTAGAATACGTAAGAAAGGTTGCTAGGGGAAGAAGGTTACAAATCACAGGAAAGGAAAAGTAATTCTTCCATTATTAGAAATTGTCTTCCCTTTCCTCTTTGGTGTCTTGTGCATTGCAAACAGTGTGTAGCTTTGATTTAGAAAAATACATAGCCATCTTGAAAAATCCCAAACATTGCATGCAAACAAGCCTGGTAGACAAATGTGCATAGGGTTCTGTTTTGAGTTTTGGCACTCATTAAATATTCTTATCTGCCAGGCAATGAGGAGAAATCTTTGCCAAAAAATAATGGAAGGAGGGAAGGGGGGAGGGATGGGGCTGCCAGGATAATTTTTGTTAGGTATTCTCAGTAGTTTTAGACAAAGCATTTGCTTGCCACACATCTCATTCACTAGCTCTCCTTGTGTTTATTTTTACTAAAATAATCTGAAAATTATTCTTCATGGGAAATTTTGGGAGAGAACTCCCTCACTGTTTACGGGAAGTTAATATACAATTTTTTGAGTACAGTTTATTATATTTGGGGCAGGTTTATGCCCACCTTGTAAAGAGCTGTATCTTTTCTGCCATGTAAAGGTACAAAAGACCAGGCCTGCAACATTCACTTTTGATCAGCAGTAACATACTTACTCTAAATACATACTGTGACTCAGTTGTACAGATTATTATTTGTGCAAAGCTGTAGTTTGTTATTCTTCCTAGCTGAAGCATATCTGGAAACATTAAGGCCACATTTATTGCCCATCATCATCAGTGCAGAACTGGATTTAAGATGAGGCTCCAGTAGCCCAGTATCATGTGTTTGGTCTACTTCCTGACTGATGACACAGGTGATATAAAAGATAAGTTGCTGCTGCTGAAATTGCTAATGGGGAAGTTTCCACCAGCTTCAGCAAGGCTGGATCTGGTATCAAGTGATGCAAAATTATCTCAGAATCCACTGAAATGTTATAAAAGATTATTGTAGGAGCTTCTACTTACTTACTATATGACATGAAAAAGTAGAAGGAATATGGATTATCTACTATTGTTACAGGAGAGAGCTTCCCTCTGTGTCTGCTTCGTGGTGTTACATGGTAATGAAGGATGTGGTGAGTTGACATGACAAACTGCTGACCATACCCTTTCCACCCTCAGAGGTCCTTCTGCAAGTTAAAATTTTTTCCATGTCTGTAAGCCAACTTTTATTTCCAACCCATACTCTTTTGAAAGGCACAAGTATCAGAAACAAGATCAGCCATTCTTCATCTTGATGAGAACCTAGTGTCTTGGCATTCTGTAACCTCGACAAATGCCATCCTAGCCCATCTTTCTTCCTGAAGCAGTAGAGATCACCAGCTTTTGCAGCCATCCTATGCTGCACAGCCTTTGCTTTACTACTGCTGTCTTAAAAAGTGCTTTCCCAATGAAAAGAACTCTGGCAACCTGAACATCAGGCAGGAACATGCCTTTAGAGAACTGCTAATAATAAAAATACATTTAAATGTAATTTATGATAATTTTTTTGTCATCTTCTTCCACTCCAGTCTCTTCAGCTGTTTTTACATGCCTTCTCTCCACTCCAGCATCCTCTCCTTATCTTCTCCATGTGCCTCTAAGAGCCTTACAGTAAAAATACTTCCATTGGGTTATGGTGCCCACAACATGCTATAGAGGTGTCTCGTGATGCAAGTATCTTACCTGATCAGTAAAACATGATGTTTGAATTATATTACTTAATGTCAGATAGCATTAAATAACAAATGTTAGTACTAGAAATTAACAAATGCAAGTTTGTAGTGAGAAGCACATAATCTCTCTTTGAGACTATGGTAAAGTTAACATTTCCTGTTTTAAATCCAAACACCAGAAATTTATATGACTTTCTCGTAAATAAGGAGCTGCAAAAAATAACACATGCTGTTCAGATCACCACTACCTACAGCTGCTGAAACCACATGTGATAATCTGTCTTCTAAAGCCTTAAGAAAAATTCAAGCTGAAAATGAAAATATGTCTGTTGTGGAGCAATACTGGGGGATAGCAAATGTTTGGTGACATAAATATGAAAGGTTTTTTCAGCTGATATCCCAAGTAAGTTTATATTGGCACTCAGACCATTGCTAATGGCTCTTTAAATCAAAGTCTTTAGTTTGCTTACACATTAAAAAAATGTTATATGGAAAAGTGAAGTACACCTCTTAAAATCTGCAGTACAGAAAAGGGTTTATACAAGACTATTCTCTTTAATACTCAGCCTCTTGAAAAGACAGAACATGATAACATCTGAGGCCACCAAAGGGAGCAGTGACTGATTTTAACCTGCTACTGGAGCAGGTATGGATGGTGTAGCTCACTTTAACTACAAGCAAGGAGGTGCCTTGTGCCTACAACAGGGAGATGACCATGCTGATGGCTGCATAGAGGCTTAGAAGACAGTCTTTGTGCCACTGGCTACCATGAAACAACATGGAAATGTTTGTTTAATAAGGACTGTAAAATGTCCCAGGCACTCAGGACTCTTAAGTACTTTCATACTTTCAGGGCAACCTTTTCTGGCAAACTTTGATCACATTAAATAAATTTCCCATGATATCATAACTGTCCATTTGTTATAAATGTGCTGATTTGCGGATGTGCGATTAGCTGACTTAAGCAAGAAAGCATTATAGATATCCTGTGTATGAAGTGGCAGTTTATTTCTCTCCATATGGTCTATAGCTTGTTCCATTCTGCTTAACGTGGGGTCTGGGCTTGCAGCCCATTGCTCATCACAGTTTATAGAGAGGAAAGTTGAAGGCAGCCACAGAGTTAATTCTTTGCAATACAGGTATTTATTTAATGTGATACCTAAGCTGTTTGCACCAGTCAAAATATACAGTCCCCTTGAAAGCAGGTGAGACATGACTGTTCCTTTTGTGAATTGAGGAGGTGGAGGTGAAGTCACCTTAGGAAAGAGCACTGCATGAATTCAAAGTCAGTGGTTTCCCATCAAGAAAAAATAGGGCTCCCTGAATCCTCAGGTCCTTTAAAAGATTGGATAATA
The DNA here is from genome assembly GCA_038090715.1 of Florisuga fusca. Taxonomy (NCBI): domain Eukaryota; kingdom Metazoa; phylum Chordata; class Aves; order Apodiformes; family Trochilidae; genus Florisuga; species Florisuga fusca. The sequence goes on from JAAWXA010000014.1 coordinate 10,113,958, forward strand.
TTTTTCTGCCATATGTTCGTTGATCACTACCTGAATGGATCTATACCAAGAGGTTCAAGGTTTAACACTGGGCCAGCAATTAAATGAAAGACAGATGCTTTCTATCAACCTCCCTCCCTTCTCAGAAAGAAAAAGGAAAGAAAAGAAGGGAGAGAGACTTATGGGCAGGAAACTGAGCAACACAGCTTTAATGAAAGAGTAATTATGAGAAAGAAAATAACTTAATACATGCAAATACGTACCAAAACCACTGTTGCACTCCCCCTCAATAGCCCTCACATCACCACTGAGGCTGCAGGACAGGACCTGGGAAAGTCTTGGACTGGACCCCTGGAGTCAGTGGCAGATCCAGAGCTGGATCCAAGAACACAGATTCAGAAGGGCAAGGATTAGGATCAAAGGTAGAAGAAGTGTTCCTAGGACACCAAAGATGTATGAAGAGAGCTCAGTTCTTGTGATCCATGAGATTTACACTGAATATGCCATGTATGGGGTGGAGTACACCAGTTGGTCAATTTTGGGTCACCTTTCTAGTCCACTCCTCCCTGCAGGAGGGTTGCAGGTTTGACCACTTTACTCCCCTTCTTTTCCAATGCACAAGAAGTTTGACAGAACCAATCAGTGGCTTTGGTTCTTTATGCCATTCTCCAGAAGTAACTGTAAGTGTGGAGCATTATCAGTCCTAGAAGCAGACACTGACTGGGAAAAACGCTGTTAATTTCAGCAAGCGCAACCACTCAGAGGAGACTGAACGGAAAAGTAAAATACTAGAAAGAAAATTTGTACTGTCCTGGCTTAAACCAGGACACCATGGCAAAGTCTTGTCTCCTTTAAGTTCAGGGCAAAACTAACTTGGACCTCAGCAGTGATGAGATCGCATCCTAAATTAAAAGTCTCAAGAAGATTTTAATTTACATAATATAGTCACAGCGGAAAACAATTGTTTTGCTGTTAAAGTGGCAGCACCTTACCTCATTGCACATTAATTGTTTAAATACTGAATAAGTGTATTGTACCGTCCTTTCCAGTATCTCTTCTGCTCCTTTAAAATGAGGGAAGAGCATGAAAAATAGAGATTTGAGAAATAGCATATATATAAATATATGTATATATGTAAATAAATATAAATATTAAATATATATAAATATATACAAATATATATAAATGTTAAACTTTGAGAGGACAAGGAATTGGGTTTTTTTGTCCCAGAAGCATGTTTAGCTGTTGCAAATCTCAGTGTATGAGGAAATGTCTTTCTTTCAAAGTCTATTAACAGCTGTGAAATTACTTTTACAAATATGAATATACAACTGCATATTTTATATGCTGCATTCATACAATTATCTTGTAGTTTTTAAAATCAGAGTGTCAAGTGTCAGTTGAACTTCAAGATCTCTTAATCATAAGGTCACTAAATGAAAGACACTGCCATATACAAATTTTGTGTTTTGTGCAATATGGTAAGAAGCCTTTGGGGAGTAACACTGAATTAAAAAGAGGCATGCGTGCATAAAAATTTATTTGGAAGGCGTGAAATATGTCCTCATTAAGAAAAAAATTGCTTTAATCATGCCTGCCTTCAAATAGTTCACAGGTGGTTACAATTTTATCTTTGTATTATGATAGTTTTTTTACAGTATACACAACACATTTGACAGTGCATTGTTTCATTCTTAAAATTAGCTTGGTTTTGTATTGGGACATGGGTAATTTTGAGGCTAAGATGCTCACCTTTCTGGGTTCAGCCTATAGTTCTAAGAATTAAAAATATTTAACGTTATTATCTTATATAAATTGTTTCTTCTGGTAATGAAATTCTCCAAATGAATGCAAGTATAGTGTCTGGACATCTCTGGAACATAAAAGCCTATTATGCAGCCAATGGACAGGCTGCTTGGAAGCCTCACTTCAATGTTCAGGAATTCTGATCTTCTCACACAGATCTCAACACGTTGCTGAAATAATCTATTTATCCAGCACATGGTCTTTTTTTTTTTTGAGGACTGTATAGAAATCAGCTAGTGGGTCTTAGTTATGGCTATTCCCAGTGTGCTGTTTCTAGTCCAGGGCCATGGAGTTATTTTAGCAATGTCAAGGGATGATTAGAGGCACTTGTGCTGGAATGTATGCTGGAGTGCTTAATGAAATTAATTTGGCTTGTGACAGGGGCACTGAGAAGCAGCACTGGGCTTTGTCCCACTCATTGTCACTGTTCCCTAGCATGATTTTGGTGTGTTATTTGCTGTGCTTTTTAACAGGAACTGGGGACAGGCTGGAGATTTTCAGATGTTCTTGAAGGTATTTGTGTCCAGGAGAACACCATCTTTAAAACCAGGTTATTCTAGTCTAGGAGCTAGCTGATATTGTTGCAGCTGTAATTTGTGTGTAAGGAGAAGTGGATCTACTTGGTTTAGCAGGAAGACTCTTCCAGCAGCTAAATGCTTTCTCCTGTCCCCCAGATCAGTGACTGTTTATAATCTAGACACATAAAAGCAGAGAAGTAAAAAAGACTGCTCAGAGCTTTCCTTAGTCCATTGTCCTGCATCCCTCTGCCTAAAACAGTGGAGCCAATGTGATTTGGGTCCATAGTTATTTGGTGATGCATTTTTCATGTTTTGTCCTTCTTTTCTAGTATGTGCAGTAAAGTATGTTCACATGAACAAACTCTACAATAATAGTCTAAGCAGTGTATTCTATACAGAGGAACAGCCACTTGACTCCAAATAAAGTCACGTTTAAATTAATGAAAAGCAGGTTTCTTTGAATGAAATAAGGTAGTGCCCCAGGTCCAACCAGATCTCAAAGCAGAAAGGTGTAGTATAAGGAAAATGCAACGAAATTAACGACGCAGGAAACTGACAATAAAATGTTTAATTAAACAGAAAAAGTTATTTTCTATTTTTTATTAAAAAAAGAAAAAAAACCCCACAACAGAAAAAGCTTTGCTTAGGTGTCTTTGTTGGGTTTTAAACTTCCTCTATCAGTTGAAAACTGAAACCCTCCAGTCATACAGAGATTTAGGGCAGAAGCTGCAGCTGAAAGGGCAATGCACTAGCAACTAAGATTAACCAGAGTTTGACATCTGCGTTTTTATTAGGTGCCATTTCACCAATAGTTTCTTCAGGTCTTTCAGTTAGATCACAAAAGTGATCTTTTCTTACAGGAAAACCAGTGAACATGAAAAGCACTCTGCTGCTCTGCTCAGGTAGAGTGGTGTTTGTAGCCCTTGGTCACCAACAGTAACTGCACTGAAGTATTTATGCAGCTGGAGTGCCTTGCCAAATTCAGCCTATTTGTTACACTCCTGTCTTATTGCTGTTTTAAACAGGACTCTAGTGTTACTCTCAAGTGTGCTGCACTCTGGAAGCACTGCAAGGATGCGAGGAATTTGTGTTATCTCCTGAGGACTGGTGTCCTCAGGGCTCTGCAGGTTTTGCTCCCATTACTGGAGACTTCAGAGCCTCCAGTGAGAACATCTGAAAATCTCCAGCCTGTCCCCAGTTCCTGTTAAAAAGCACAGCAAATAACACACCAAAATCATGCTAGGGAACAGTGACAATGAGTGGGACAAAGCCCAGTGCTGCTTCTCAGTGCCCCTGTCACAAGCCAAATTAATTTCATTAAGCACTCCAGCATACATTCCAGCACAAGTGCCTCTAATCATCCCTTGACATTGCTAAAATAACTCCATGGCCCTGGACTAGAAACAGCACNCAGGAGTTAATTCTTTGCAATACAGGTATTTATTTAATGTGATACCTAAGCTGTTTGCACCAGTCAAAATATACAGTCCCCTTGAAAGCAGGTGAGACATGACTGTTCATTTTGTGAATTGAGGAGGTGGAGGTGAAGTCACCTTAGGAAAGAGCACTGCATGAATTCAAAGTCAGTGGTTTCCCATCAAGAAAAAATAGGGCTCCCTGAATCCTCAGGTCCTTTAAAATGAGGGAAGAGCATGAAAAATAGAGATTTGAGAAATAGCATATATATAAATATATGTATATATGTAAATAAATATAAATATTAAATATATATAAATATATACAAATATATATAAATGTTAAACTTTGAGAGGACAAGGAATTGGGTTTTTTTGTCCCAGAAGCATGTTTAGCTGTTGCAAATCTCAGTGTATGAGGAAATGTCTTTCTTTCAAAGTCTATTAACAGCTGTGAAATTACTTTTACAAATATGAATATACAACTGCATATTTTATATGCTGCATTCATACAATTATCTTGTAGTTTTTAAAATCAGAGTGTCAAGTGTCAGTTGAACTTCAAGATCTCTTAATCATAAGGTCACTAAAGGAAAGACACTGCCATATACAAATTTTGTGTTTTGTGCAATATGGTAAGAAGCCTTTGGGGAGTAACACTGAATTAAAAAGAGGCATGCGTGCATAAAAATTTATTTGGAAGGCGTGAAATATGTCCTCATTAAGAAAAAAATTGCTTTAATCATGCCTGCCTTCAAATAGTTCACAGGTGGTTACAATTTTATCTTTGTATTATGATTGTAATAGTTTTTTTACAGTATACACAACACATTTGACAGTGCATTGTTTCATTCTTAAAATTAGCTTGGTTTTGTATTGGGACATGGGTAATTTTGAGGCTAAGATGCTCACCTTTCTGGGTTCGGCCTATAGTTCTAAGAATTAAAAATATTTAACGTTATTATCTTATATAAATTGTTTCTTCTGGTAATGAAATTCTCCAAATGAATGTAAGTATAGTGTCTGGACATCTCTGGAACATGAAAACCTATTATGCAGCCAATGGACAGGCTGCTTGGAAATCCATTGCAGCTAAAGCCTCACTTCCATGTTCAGGAATTCTGATCTTCTCACACAGATCTCAACACGTTGCTGAAATAATCTATTTATCCAGCATATGGTCTTTTTTTGAGGACTGGATAGAAATCAGCTAGTGGGTCTTAGTTATGGCTATTCCCAGTGTGCTGTTTCTAGTCCAGGGCCATGGAGTTATTTTAGCAATGTCAAGGGATGATTAGAGGCACTTGTGCTGGAATGTATGCTGGAGTGCTTAATGAAATTAATTTGGCTTGTGACAGGGGCGCTGAGAAGCAGCACTGGGCTTTGTCCCACTCATTGTCACTGTTCCCTAGCATGATTTTGGTGTGTTATTTGCTGTGCTTTTTAACAGGAACTGGGGACAGGCTGGAGATTTTCAGATGTTCTTGAAGGTATTAAAACCAGGTTATCTTTAAAACCAGGTTATTCTAGTCTAGGAGCTAGCTGATATTGTTGCAGCTGTAATTTGTGTGTAAGGAAAACTGGATCTATTTGGTTTAGCAGGAAGACTCTTCCAGCAGCTAAATGCTTTCTCCTGTCCCCCAGATCAGTGACTGTTTATAACCTAGACACATAAAAGCAGAGAAGTAAAAAAGACTGCTCAGAGCTTTCCTTAGTCCATTGTCCTGCATCCCTCTGCCTAAAACAGTGGAGCCAATGTGATTTGGGTCCATAGTTATTTGGTGATGCATTTTTCATGTTTTGTCCTTCTTTTCTAGTATGTGCAGTAAAGTATGTTCACATGAACAAACTCTACAATAATAGTCTAAGCAGTGTATTCTATACAGAGGAACAGCCACTTGACTCCAAATAAAGTCACGTTTAAATTAATGAAAAGCAGGTTTCTTTGAATGAAATAAGGTAGTGCCCCAGGTCCAACCAGATCTCAAAGCAGAAAGGTGTAGTATAAGGAAAATGCAACGAAATTAACGACGCAGGAAACTGACAATAAAATGTTTAATTAAACAGAAAAAGTTATTTTCTATTTTTTATAAAAAAAAGAAAAAAAAACCCACAACAGAAAAAGCTTTGCTTAGGTGTCTTTGTTGGGTTTTAAACTTCCTCTATCAGTTGAAAACTGAAACCCTCCAGTCATACAGAGATTTAGGGCAGAAGCTGCAGCTGAAAGGGCAATGCACTAGCAACTAAGATTAACCAGAGTTTGACATCTGCGTTTTTATTAGGTGCTATTTCACCAATAGTTTCTTCAGGTCTTTCAGTTAGATCACAAAAGTGATCTTTTCTTACAGGAAAACCAGTGAACATGAAAAGCACTCTGCTGCTCTGCTCAGGTAGAGTGGTGTTTGTAGCCCTTGGTCACCAACAGTAACTGCACTGAAGTATTTATGCAGCTGGAGTGCCTTGCCAAATTCAGCCTATTTGTTACACTCCTGTCTTATTGCTGTTTTAAACAGGACTCTAGTGTTACTCTCAAATGTGCTGCACTCTGGAAGCACTGCAAGGATGCGAGGAATTTGTGTTATCTCCTGAGGACTGGTGTCCTCAGGGCTCTGCGCGTTTTGCTCCCATTACTGGAGACTTCAGAGCCTCCAGTGAGAACATCTGCACACATGGGATGCTATATGCCACACCTGTTGTAAAAATCATACATCTGTGCTGTGTTTCTAGCAGCAATTCAAGAGCTCTGCCATTCCTGGGGTGCTTTAGGAGGTTATCTGAGCACTGTGGCTGCTCCAGGTTGAGTTCAGACTGATGAGAAAAAGGGACCAAAGTAGGTGAGAAAGATTTTGAGCAATGGTTTACGGGAGGGAAGCAGTTCATTTGCAATGCACTTTAGGGAACTGCGTTCAGATTGGGTAACACGTCCATTCCTGGTTTGTGTAATGGTGGGGTGGGCACAAAGTGGCTCAACAAAATGCCGCAGTGACAAACAAGTGGGTGCAAACCCTCCTTCCCCCTTTCACATGCTAGTCCTGCACTGGTTTCCTAGGCTCACATTGTGGGGCTCAAATCATGTCATGGGAGAAGTATTTTTTTAACCAACGTGTGTTAGAAAGTGCTGTTAAGAACATAAATTCAACAGTCAGGGAGTATTGGCCATGGCCTGAGCTAGGGAGAGGCAATTGGGAATGCTGACTGTCCAGTGGGTTTATTCTGCAGCTCTTTCTTTTTGTATTTGTAGTGTCCCTGTTTGTATAATCACAGACAGCAGATGATGTTTCTAGACACATTAGGAGAACTTGTGAGCACACTGACAAAAAGACCCCAAAGACAATTCCATGTGAAAATGGGAAGAAAACCCCAGCTTTCTCTGCTTGCCACCAGAACATGGCAGGGTCTATCCAGTTCTCCCTGTCATGTTTTCCTACCATTCCTTCCTCTGCTGTTAATCTTCTCATGCTATAATGCACCCATACCCTGAGGCAAACCTGGGAAGACTACACAGCATTTGCAGGTTGTTTGCATCTGTGTGTATAAGGTTGACAAAAAAAGAGGAGGGATCTGTCTCAAGGGCCTGCCACTGCTGAGAGGCAGCCCATCAAAACCCCTGCAGCTTCACCCCAGGTGAGCTAACACTGAAATATTAATTTGCTGTTTAGCTCACCAGGACCTCCACTCTTTTTGCTGCAATATTTCCAATTTTTCCTAAATTTACAAAGCCTCTATTTCTGTGAGTGGGCCATAATTCTGTCATAGCCAAATGGCAATGCCCAGTTAGGGGTGGTGGATGAAAGCCTGCAGAGATAGCAAGGGAGGTGGAAGCATTATTTCAGGGAAAACCCAACCTCCCTCTTAAGGAGAATATGGATGCATGCAAACACCTTTGTAGACAGCTCATGGCAGGATGTAAATGAAGATCTGTAGCCCTTCAGGGGTCTCTGGAGGCACAGAATGGTCAAGGAGGCTTAATTTTGCAAGGCATGATGATTGAAAAATAGCTGGTACTCAGAACTAGCTGTCTGAATGGCAATAGCTGATGGCAAATTTTCTACATCAGAAGCTCTGAGAGAAAGCATCCTCCTCCTTATGGCTATGGTCTGTACAGGGGTTACTCCAATCCAAACCCTGTATGATACTGGTGGGTGCCTTGATTTAGCACAGGGAAGGCAGAGGTGTGAAGGAGAGGTAATGAAGTTTCATCTTTGCTGTCACCAGTTCCCAGCCTGTAGATGAGCCAAACAGGGGCTTTCCCAGCTGCTGATGGCAGATGGAGAGTACCCACTGCTTACATAACCTTGGAGAAAATTTTGTCATGTTTTTAAATGCTGGAGATTTCCCCCCTGTCCTTCTCTAAGCTATCTGATCAATTGTTTACCTCCTTCTGTGAAAATGCATTTCATATGCATTTATATGTTTATGGTAATGCCCCAAGCAGGGTGACAGGGTTGGACAGCAACCCAAAAATAAAGCTTTTGCTCTGGCTGGACCCTGAATTAGCCAAGTGTAAGGCAGCTGCCACCCGAAGACTGTACAGCCATGCAGATACGAGACAGTATTAGCAGCCTGGGCACCAAGCTGAGCCAGTTCAAGCTTTGGGTTGGATCTGGCCTCCAGCCAGCTGTAGGCAACAGGTTGACAGCGAGGTGGGATGGGGGCCTTCGGTACCAGTGGGCCTCGGGATTTGGTTCTGCACCATGCAAACACCCATGCACTGTATGAATAACAGCAACTTTTTCTGGCTGTACGGTTTGTTTGCTTTTGCTGTTTCTTGGACAGTGAACCCATGCCTTGAGAAAATAAGTGAAATATTTGTGCCACCAATGAGGCAAGGGCAGTGCATCTAATCTTAATCTATATTGTCTGGACTTTTGTTCAGTAACTCTGCTAAAAGAAAGAAAACGTTTCTTCTTTAAAGTCCCTTCCCCGCCCCTGCCATACAAATAAGTGTTACTTCCTGCCCTTCTGCTCTCCTGATAGAGCTTCCCTTTCCTGTTTTGGTTTTGAGCCTTCATATAGGTTCCTGGCTTGTCTCCCTGCCAAATTTGTCTTCTGCTCTGTAATCAGGTGCAATACCCTACTTGGGTTTAAACACATGTGCTGGATTTGAGCACATACTCCTGTGGGATTACCTGACCAGGTCTCCCGCCATGGCAGGCACGTAAGTATCCGGGTACAATGGCAGGGAGTTTGTTGGGCAGGGTTAATGTGACTGGATGGGAAGGAGAATGTGTACTGGCATAAAGACAGAGGGGCTGTGTTTTGGTTGTAGCCTCATAGGAGAATTTATAATTGCATAAAATGGTAATTAAGCTTTTATGGCAGCGCTACATTAATATGCATCCCCTGGCAGTGAGGGAGAGGCTGTCTTGATGGAGTGAGCCTTGAGCCTTCTTCAGTCCTGGTCTGCCTCTGTCAGCTCCAGGGGAATTGTCACAGGATTAGTTGCATTTCTTTTGGGACTGAAGGGAAACCAAGGCAAAGCAAGGACAGCTTTAATGAAAGACCAGTATGTTGATTTCCTGTATTCACTGACGAGTCTGTCTCTCCTGATTATTTGTTGTGATTATGATCTTTCAAAGCCTTTCTTTAAGGTGTTGTTCTACTTAAATATGGATATGGCTGGCCCGTGAGCCCTCTGTCATGTATTTTCAATGGACAGTTCCGTTTTAGTGTTTGCATAGTGTGTGTTTTACAAGATCAGTTACTTCTTGATTTTATTTCTGTAATTTAAAGCTGAAGGGAAATAGAATCTATTAATAGCAACCTGATCTAGACAAGTTGCTTTTTTACTGTTTTGTTTTGTTGGGTTTTTTTAATAATTGAGCTCATAGTGTTTCCTCAATCCGTACTTGATTTATTTTTAGGATTTTCTAAACATTTACTCCGTATTTATTTTTAGGAACTTCCAAAGTATATCTTCAAGGTGGTATACAAAATCTGAAAGTGAACCACACTTAATTGCAGAAAGAAGTGTTGCCTGAATCAGATGTTAACAGAGTAGTGGAGTTTCTCTGTTAGGAGACAGCAGTGACCCTAATTTGTTGGAGCAGGTGGAAGTTGAAGGGAAAGTTTCTTAGAGCACAACACGGCTCTAGAGAGTCTGGCAGCCTAGCAGTGATGGCACTTCTCTGAATCGCAGCATTTCCTCTGTGAAGTGCTTCTTGCAAAGCAGCTCTCTTAAAAGATTTTTTTAAGATGTTGCTTTGAGATAATGATGGCTGGAGTTCCCCTTAGTAGCATTTAGATTCTTACACTTCAGTTTGCAAAACCTACCAGAAAAGTGATGGGTTAAAATTAACTCCACTGCATATTTTCAAAATCTCAACGACATAAACTAAGCAGATGTGGTGGCTTACAAGGGCATCAATCTGTCCTTAACTCCACTGGCCCTAAATCTCCACTGATTGGCAGATGTTCTATTTAAGTGCTGTGCCGGACACTGAAGGTCAGAGCCTTCCACAGACTTTTGCTGCTGGTGCTGAGGGCTGGGCTGTTCTGGACTTAACATCAGACCCAGGTGGAGTATCTCTTCTCCTGCATTATTGTTTTGCATACATTATTTAGGTTTTGTATTTTTACTCACTTCTCCTGTGCTCAAGAACACTTCTGTCTGAGGTGACAGAAGGTTATTCAAGTTTCTTTGGTTTGGATTGCATACATGTTCCCAAATTTAGCGACTCATTGCCCAGTGTCCTGGCTTAGTGGGAAACCTGTGTGCCTCATAAACTGTCTCTTTTTCTGGTTTACAGCCAAAGCATCTGCAATAGATGTCTGCAACAGGTACTGGACATGGCAATTCCAGCTAGATATGCCAGTGTAATAGGGGAGAAATCAAAAGGAATGTCTCATTGCTAGCAGAAAGAACAGTAACTTAAATATTCTTTCTTGTGGAGGTGAACTGCTGTTCATCTTATTCTTGCTCATGCTGAAGGTACCAGTATTTCCATTTCCTGCACTGTAAAATATCTTGCAGGTGTGTCATGACTTTATTTAAGTGTGAGTGGTTTTGAGACCTGTTTATGAAGGAGGGTTTATGTATGCACTATTTTCTTGAAATTATTTAATATTAAACTGTGTACAGAGTGGAGTGGAAAAAGGTGATGCCCAGGTACCTGCTGAAAGATGCTCAGTGCAAAAGGCTTCTCTGCCACAGGCAATGTAGCCAGAGCCCAGCATCACAGACAGATCTTCCACATGTACATGCAGACTGAGGGGAATGCCAGAAAATAGCAGCTCCTCTGGGAGCTGGGCATCAGTGCAAGCTGTCTGAGGCAAGGGATACACTGCTGGGGAGATCTCTGTGCACAGGCAGGAAACCAGGAGTGAGTGCCAGTTGAGGACTTCTGACAGCTGGGTCCATGAGTCTGTGTTTCAAGAGACTCAGAAAAGCAAATGGAGATGGTGGCTGTGGTGCCTCTGTATTATATATGAAACTGTGACTGCTGTTTTTCTATGTGTCTGCTAGAGAAAATAATGAGACATTTGCATGTAACTGAGGATTGAGTGTTCCTAGCTGGATGTGAAGTCTGTATGGCTTTTCTTTGTCCTTTAGTGTCATCAGTGGCTAAATTCTCATTTCACTATGAGGTTTTGCTGCGTTGCTGAGGAAATAAGCTCCTTGTTGCTGTAGGACAGAGGTAGGGTGAACGATGGTGACACCGTCTGTTGTGTGGGTTTGGTTGCAGAAGGAAGTAGACTTTGAAAAACAAGATACCAGAAGGAGTCACAAGCATGACTGATGTGCTGGAGAAACGAGTCTCTCAAAGTGAAATGGGGTCATGAGTAGAGTTGGCAGTGAATGTCTGGTGGGAAGGTTGGAGAGACACTGGACTACAAGTTTTGTAGGTAATAAGCTCAGATCTGGTCTGTATAAGCCCAAATGACCTGACTGACTTGTGTTCAGAGAGTCCTCCAGGTTTTTTTGTACTGCAAATCCAGTTATCAGAGAGAAATGTCCACCTGTTTCCATAAAGATTACTACTGAAACACTTTCCCTGCATCCCAGTCATTATTATATTTGCTGTACTGAAACCAATTAAACTGAAGTGCTTAGTGAATTGGTCCACTAGAGTTTGCAGTACACTTTAAATGCTGCAAGAACCTGACCTGTGGCTTACTAATTTTGAGGTTACCACACATATGTACTGCACAGACCACATCTCAATAGACAGGATTTTGTATTTATGTAGCTGTTTGAGCTGACAGTGAGAGAATTCTGTCAGTTTCCTAAATCAGCTTCAGCATCTATTTCTTGCATGGTGGCTTTAGCCACTCAGCTGTGACCATCCGGAGGCAGACTCAGCAGATGAGTAGAGGGACATCAAATGGTTTGTGAGTTACCTTGAATGTTTTGTGTGCTGGGGATCTCTTCTCATGTATGACAGGCCTTGGGCAAAGTAGCATTAACAATTTGTGACACCAATACAGATGGTTAGACCTGTCAAAAATTTTTTTTAATTATTAATCATTTAAAGGGGAGGGAATAGATGAAAAATGGAGATAAAAAAGAAGGTACATGTTTGCAAAAGTAGCTGTTTGCCTTCCTTGAGAATACCACAAGACAGCTCATTTGAAGGCAAGAGAATCATGAGCAGCTCAAAGCAAGGTAGATCCATAACAGGTTCAAAGCATGATAGCTCGATTTCTCTCAGGGGTGGTTTTGTAGTTTGTGCTAAATGAATTTCTGTCCCAAGAAAGCATTTGTGCCACTAAATATAAAAGACAGTGGAAGTCTGGTCCAGCTGGCATGCTGGCACAGAGCCCACAACCCTGAAGCTGGTTAGTTGCTGTTAAACCTTTTATGAGCATGGTTAGTGACCCTCCAAGATGTATGACATTGTTGTGGCTCTGGGAGAAAGCTTTTGTACCTCTCTAGTTGCCTTCTGGGTGGGCTGGTGCTGGATGGAAGGTGTCCAGGATAGGGTTGGAATAATTCTGTGAAACATTCCAAATTGGGATCAGCAACTCAGTACCAAGCTCTGGAAAAGTTTTATTCCTAAGAAGATACCTTCTGAATAGAGAAAATAAGTCAAAGAAGGAGCAGTGCACCTTGGCCTCTTGTCTTTTTCTCAGTCTGGGGTAGGAGAGAAAAGCCTTGTAGCTCTCTCAGTCTCTCTACCAAACACTTGTCTCCAAATGTTGTAACTGACTCCCAATTTTCTGTTTGTTCTCTATGCCAGGTCTTTTGTGGTTCTGTTCTGAACTTTTTGCTTGTGTACTTGGATAACACACTGTGTTACGTGCCATGATGGAGGAGGAGGACTTTTCTCTAGCCGGTGTCTCTCTCATCATTTCTGTCATTTCCCCCTAGGTTTCCTCCTCCTCCTGTTTAATTACTTGCAGTCAGCCAGGTAATATCAAGCAGCTCCATTACACACACACACAAATAGTTTTTTTTCCCTAAGACTGCATGTGTTCTCTCTTTACACTCCTTTGTGGCTCTTTTTCAGTTATGAGACATTGGTAATCATAAATTTACTAAAAGCCAGGAAGAAAGAACTGCATTTTTCAAGTTCTGCACAGATGGAAGAGGAGACACATTCTGGATGAAACTGCCTTCATTGCAAAACCATCTCAAAGTGCAGCCTCAATGATACGCCCCCAACTGCTCTTCCCAAATGTAGTTGTCTCTGCACCTTAACTGGAAACGTTAAGCTTGATCTGACTGGAAGTACTGCTGCCACTGTAGCTAGCAAAGCAATTTAACTCCAAATGAGCTAATATGTCAATTTGTGAAGATGAAATCTAAACAAAGATGGAAGATAGTGGGTCAAAATGGGTTACACAAAATGAAGGAAACAGTATCACCTGCAAACATATATATGCTTTTTAATTGGTACTTTTGTAATACCGAAACAATATTCCATAAATCTCAGTGGTGAAGGCTGGATTTTAGGTACCAGCTGTGAACAAGGGATTTCCCAGTGCAGTTTGCTGCTATCAGATATGAAGTTAAGCAGATTTGCTTTAACTTAAGGCAAATAAGTACTCTTGGTGCAGAGGTTTGGCATCCTACAGATGTAAAGTACTAAAGAGAAAATGTTTTCAGAATACTGGGTGTCAGTATAAGGATTTGGATGTAAAGTGGTCCCCAGGAAAAAGCCTTTCCCCTCCACATATAAATAAGATATCTCAAATCTGCCCTAGAGCATACTGCAAGCACATTGGAGTATATGTTATGCACAAATGTGAACAACATTGTAATTAATACCCCTCTGTGATGCAATTTTTATCTTTTTTTGCAAGCAGTTGCTTATGGTGGAAATCAAAGTGGATGGGTCTGATGACTTGCATTTTAATATAATATTAAAAAATCAATAGGGTAATTAGTAATATTTGGAAAGATCTGTGAAACTTGATGAAACTTGAGCTTCTCTAACACATGCCCATTTTTCAGTAACTTTTCTGTATTGATAAGAAATTAGGCAAGTTCTAGAAATTAAACGCATGACTGTGTATAAATATCAGTGTCTGCCAGACTCGTATTGCAGAGAAGGAATGTAACTGCACAATAATAGGTCTAAAATATATATTTATCACCTGTGAAGTTTAGTTGACATAAGTATAAATGGCGTATGGTCACAAAAATATTAGAAATTTTTGCTGAAGCTTTTTGAAAGGAATGTTGTTTAATTTACTTTTAAAATTATGGACTCTGCAGAGGGTAATAAAGAGGGTCGCACCGAGGAATATTTTCTGGGCTGTTTTCAGGGAAGCCCTGGAAAGCAGCAGTTGCAAAAGCAGTTTTTCTTTTTGTGGGTAGGATGAGCAAAAAGTCTTCAGGCATAAAGAGTTACATCTCCACTTAGGGTGAGACAGCAAGCTAGCAAGGGGTCCCTGGGGGCATTTTAGGTTTTGAAAGATTGATGAAGTGCTTTGCAGGAAAGGATTCCCCTTGTGCTGGACTTGTTTTATGTTCCTTTCTGTTATTTCACTGGAGGCTAGATTACAGGCTTGATCCTGTTTCCATTTAAATGAATGATGAAAAACTTCCATTGACTGCAGGGAGAGCAGGGATTGAGCTTGATGTGTTTCTTTCTGTTACTGTAACAATTGGCTGTCAAGCATTAAATATTGCTCCTGGGGTCTATATCCATATTTCAATCTTGAGGTTGTAGAGGGATTCTTTGCTGCAGTTTTCAATGGAAGCTGAGTCTAAAGGCAAAAAGTTGCTGGATCTGGAATCTGCATATGCCATTATGAAAAGCACCATGGTAAGGCCCTCATCTCTCTATGGTTAGGTGTAGGGGTTTTGTTGTAAGCAAGGTTAATTAAATTAATTTTTATTTATTTAGGAGCCCATAGCACTTGTGAGTTCCAAAATTCATCTAAAATGGAGACAACATTGTGTCCCATACTTGCCCTGGTGAGACCAGTGGTGTGTTCATGCTTACTTTAGTACAGAGAAGGTTGTAGCAATCATCAAGGCCTGAGGAGAAGGACTTGGTGTCATGCTGGCTGAGTGGGACTCTCCTGGGCCTGGGGTCCATGTTTTGTGGGATGCTGCTGGCTTGCTGGGCAGGGGCTGCTGTGGCAGTGGGCAGCTGATGCTCCCACCACCTGTGGAGCTGGAGGTGGCACAAGACACCTGGTAGCACAGGCAGCTGGGCACCATCCAGCCACAGGACTACACTGGAGATTATTTTTAGCCATTCCACCTCCAAATTGCAAAATTAGTCTGGTGTGCTTGCCTTTTTGCTGGTGTATTTCATCCTACCCTGCCCATCTCTGAGTCTGAGGTGGAGTGAGAGTCCCTGGGAAGGTCTGGAGGATGAAAGCATTGCTGCTGCTGCCAGGCTGTGGCTCTTGCAGTTGGAGGATTAGGTGAGCTGGAGTGAGCTCAAATCCCTCAGCTGCTAGTGTCAGATATGGAGAAGCTGCCACAAGACATTAGCTTACCTTTTAAAGAGGGATGGAGAGGTATTTGCTTGGTAAGTACATCAGCCAAGGCACAGCTGTTCTCCAGGTATCGCACAAAACAAAGCAACAGCAACTGGTGGATGAGCTTGATTTTATAATTCTTAAGAGTATAAATAATCTTTAGTCTTTCTGATCTCAATATATATTATTCCAGTTACAGAATCTAGCTGTTTCCACACTATGTCATAAAAATACAATGTATTCTGAATTTTCTTACCTTGTTCTTTCTGGAGAGTCTACTTGCTTTGTTGCTCCTTCTGTAAATGCTGTGAGGAGTTTTCAGGCTCTTGTCCACAGCCTGGAGGAGGTCTGTGGGCTGCCTGGAGGCTATGCGAAGTGACAGATAAGGCAAGCCAGAATCAGTAGGCTTTAGTGTACAATGAGGGATGCATTTAGAAATCTTTTTCAGACCCACAAATCAAAAGAAATTGAAAATTGCTGCTGTAATCTACCCCGATCCTCTTAATACTTAGAGTAACATGCTCCCTTTCATTAAAATGATGACAGTGATGGGGTCGTGTGAGTTTGAGTTTGCAGCATTTGGTATATTTTACAAACGGTGTAATTTGGCAGGCTGGCAGTGCAGGGATGATATGGCTTAGCACCACCCAGGACCTTCTTGTGTATATCTGTGCTAGTGATGCATTACTGAGGTTAACACAAACTAAAAACATATGTGCAAGATCGGGGGAGGGGGAAACATTAGTGTACAAAGTGGATTACCGGTTGATACTGCATTGACAAAAATTATTTAATATAGATCAAGCTGAGGAAAGCAGGTATATGTGAATATATATAGGTCTAAAGTTAATAGGAGGCTCATGCACTTAAGATTTTTGCAGGAGGTAAATCCTAACAGTTTACCTTAAGAGGCCTAAGATGCACTATTTGCTTGTTGAAAATCCCAGTTCCTTTTATAATTTCAAATCTCCAAAATGAGGAATTTTTAAATTCATATAAGGAACTCTCATTTCCTCTGGTATTAGAAAAGAGGCTGGGAAGTCAGGAGAGCAGGAACTGAGATCTGATCTGTATTGACATGTCACCTCAACAGTATTTGTCAGTGGCTTTTCTTGCATGCGAAGGGTCTGTTTTAGCATGAATTTAGTATGAGTGTATTAGTCACAAATATACAAGCAAGAGCTAAAGAACTGATTAACTTCTCCGAATCAACAGAAGAAAAATAGTTGCTAATGCTATACAAAATAATGACTATGTACTTTAACATTGGAATTCATGGATTCCCCTTTCCTGCTTTCCTTGCTACTAGGATGAAGGAAAACGGAATTCCTTTCTGTTTTGCTCCATGTATTCTGGGACTTGTAAGTGCGTCAGAGGGTCTGGGGTTTAGGCATCAGCTGGATTAACGTAATTGATTTCTTCAGTTTACCTAATGTGGCTTTTGGTTCAAGGTCTACTTGCTTCCAGTTTCAAATGTGTAACTCGGCAGCGGATGTCACGTTTATTTTGTCAGTAAGCTGTAAAGTACTGGTAAGCTTTTATGCAAATGTGAACAGTTTCACTTGCCAGTGGGTGCATAAAATAAATGTAGCATTCATACTATTGGACAGTTTTCATAATGTTTTTGTGATACAGGTTATTCCTCAGGGCCTGATATTTTTGTATAAAATAGATCTTCAATTCAAAACAAGAGCGTACTGGAGGTTTTTTAAGTCTATGAATCCACACACGCCAGCTTCAATTTAACAAGCACGTTCCATTCAAAGGATCTCTTATACAACATGCATTGCAATTAGTTCTGATAATTTCTGTTGTTGTTGTTGTTGTTGTTTGTTGTGTTTTGTTTTTTCCCTGTAGATTTTTTTGGTAGTATTCAGCGAATTCACTTTTTTTTCCCCTGGTGTTGTTTTTGCTCTCCAGTGAACAGAGTATTTGCCAAGCCCGGGCTTCAGTTATGGTCTATGATGATACCAGTAAGAAATGGGTGCCAATCAAACCTGGTCAACAGGGATTCAGCAGAATCAACATATACCACAACACGGCCACGAACACCTTCAGGGTAGTTGGAGTTAAACTGCAAGATCAACAAGTGAGTAACTGTATAGAGTTTCCTGTAAATTAACCTTTGATCTCATTTGATACCATCAGTTCTATACTTAATGCAGTCTAACAACATTTCCTGCTTCCTGCAAGGTGCCTATGAGTCTGTTTAGTCCAGTCATTCAATTTTTGTATAATTTTTTTTGTGCATGGAATGTATCATAATATATTACTGCTTATTTGCAAACAGAACTTTTGGTAAATGCCAGAGAGATTTTAATGTTATTTTTTCCCCTCTTCATTTTTGCGTGTGAAGTGAGTCTTATTTTGTTCTGCAGATTTTGCTCCCAGCCCTCCCTAAATTACTTTTTATTCACTTTTAGCACTTTGTATAAAAAAGAGAAATCTATCGTTCTGCAGTGCCATCCTGCAAAGTGCTGCTGTTACACTGCTATGATGAGTAATATTAGTTCCTCATAATGCATTTGAAACTCCTGGGCGCACACTGTGATCTGATTTACGGCAGCCTAAGTCTGCAGGACCTCCCTGGGTATTAAAGGAGTTATATTGGATTTAGGTAATCAGAACTGGGATCAAACCAACCTCAGCCACCGGCTCCCAGCAGCCTGGCTCATGGGTGTGCCAGGCAGTGCATGCTATCCGTAATCAAATACCATGGTTAGACTCTAAATTTAAAAAGTGTACTTGGGGGAGAGCAGTAGTGGTGCTATACAGTCTTGCCATTTACATTTTAGAGCAGGGATTTCAGAGTCAGGAATTCTCACTGTGTGTTGGTGTGAGACTGGTGTGATGGTGGCAGCCCAGCCTCCCTGGCCTGTCCACCTCCCACATCACTTTGAGCCCTCAACCAGGCAGAAAAATCAGAACAAACCAGATGATTGATTTCCTATTGGTTTGGAGAGCGGTGTTGCCACCTGGGAAGGGGTGGTGAGCATCACCACCAGCACAAGACTGACAGGGGCAAGCCAAGCCAAACCTGTCCAAGCCAACCCTAGCCAAGCCAAGTTGGAGAGCAGGAGCCAGGGCACCACCACCTCCCAGCTGCCATGAGTGTGGAATTAACTGACCTGCCCATGGAAATGCAGATGATGTCGCTCAGCTGTCAGCTGTAATGATGCTTGGGCACACTGGAAAAGTTAGCCTGGTCTCTTACTGGAAGTGTTAATGATATTGCTGCACTGTCCATATACTCAGTCATCATTTTGAAAAAGGAAAAGCAGAATAGAAATATGCAGAGGTTTTATTGCATCACTTTTCAGCTCCTTGCAGCTCACTTCTGAAACATCTGCCATCTCTTTTGTCACTGCTCTTATCCTTCTCAGTAGAGCAAAGTGTAAATGTAGTTCCATTTCAAAAATGGAAAATATTTTTAAAATATGAAATACAGTAGCTTCTTAGTCAGTTATGAAAGCCAGTACTGCTTTATAACAGACTGTGCCAGCTATTTATTTTACATGGCCAGCAGGTGAATGTAAATTACATTCATGTGACTACAATCTAACATGGGTCTGAGAGGCTTGTGTAAAACAAGCAAAAGCCATAAAGTTTCTGTAAATACATAATGGAGACTATATACCAGAGTTCTGTGTTAATCAGAGTATACAATTTAAAGAGTAGGATATAAAAAAGATAAAATCTTGATCTGTACTTTAAACTTGCTTTGTATTGAATTTTACATTCTGTTTGCTTGAAAATTTTTCTACTTGTGAAAAGGCTTCATGCCATCTAAAAATCACCCCAATTCAGAAGGAAACATAGAAGAATATTATTTTTAAAGTTTAAAGGCTAAAGATCCTCCCTCAAATAAGCAAAAATCCATGTTACTTTTGTCTCTTAAAACTGTGTAACGTATTCACCTTAAGTATGCTTGAAAAATCCATTACTATGAATAAAGTAAATTCAAGACAGCATGAAAAAAATGTGTAAAACCAAACATTTGGAAGTCCCAAGATTCTGAAATTTATATGTTTATATGAGTCTCAAATGGAATCATAAGCTTGCCAGGCTTGCTAGGTATTTGCATTTAATGAGAACAAAAGTGAATTTAATTTAAAATAATTCTCTGTACAAGCCATTTTGTAGTCGCTCTCAGATCGTGCTAAATCACACTGAAAGTGAGGTTTTGGTAAAAACTGTTGCTTTGCCAGGAAAGCCATATATTTCTGAAGAGGACCTATCTTGAACTTATATGTGATTTGGCATATAATGAAGCTACACAGATTTCCAAGAGTTGAGAAACTAGTTTAAAATATGTAGCACAATACCACAGAGGAACAATTCTAAGTTTTATTACATACTGTTTGGCAAGGTGCAGACTAGAGTAATAATGACTTCATTCTTGCCTGCCTTTAATTTTTCCCTTTTAATTTTTGTTGATTCATATTACACCTCTAATAATCTCTCTCTTTAATTTTCATCCTTTTTTTTTTTTTTTTTTAATGTATCTTTGTGTGTAGCCTCCTATTGTTGTGTTTGCCTTGCTGCCTTTCTGCTTTCTGGCCCTTTTTTTCTGGATGTGTTACAGTTTATAATACTGTCTCCTCATTGTCCTTATCTGCATGTATCTTTTTCTCTAGCTGACTGTGTCTAAAAAGCTCACCACAAAGAAGTATGGTTTTCAGAGTGGCAGAACTTGGGCATCATTCTCACCACCAGGAGGTGGTCGCCAGACCTCTTGCTTTCCTGATGGGTCTGGGTGCTGTGCTCATCGGGTGCTCTCCTGCAGCAGCAGCAGGAGCACTGGGTTCAGACCAGCAGGGCATGAATTCCCCATCCTGCCCTGCACAGACATGTCCATTTGCATAGAGTCATGCTGGCAGGAGCAGTAATCTTCAGAAAACCAGAAGCAGACTTCTGGAGCTTTGAAGTAGCCACAGAGGCCAGAACTGGTTTGAAACTAAAGCCAGATCAGTATTCCAGTTGTTTGATGTCATGAGCTTTGATGTTTTCTTGCAGCCTTCATTTTCTTGTGGCCCAAGAGTGGCAAGCAAGCACTTTACCCCTGTGTTGTGACTTGCCTTCTGTCCCTGTAACCCAGCCTGCTGCCAAGGTGAAGTGTCTTAGCTTCAGTCACCATGCAAGAAGTTCACAAAGCTAAAAACATACAAGTGCTTTGTCCTTATGGCTTAGATGAGAAGCAGTAGCTCCTCAGTTCAGAGTCCTCATCAACTGAGAGTTTAAAACTATGATTTTACATCAAATGATTTCAGCTCAGCATGTTCCAATCACGAAAAGGCATGTGATGAACAAATAGGTGGGGAAAAGGGTGCAAGTCAAAAGTGAATCACATCTCCTGAGGGTTTGGTGTATTGATGTGGCTAAGAAGTGAATGTAAAAACAGGGCCTTGGGGAAGGCGGGGTGTTTTTACATTTGAGCAAAAGCCAAAACTGAAACAGGGACAGAATTCTTGTCTACCACATTTTTTAAAAAATAAAGAACCGATTAATCACTGCTGTAACTTATTAAAATTTGGTCAGGTTTGGGCCTGCTCACAGAAATAAAGAATCTGGCCTCAGCAGTAGCGGGTTTTAGCTGCTATACCATATCCTCCCTGTTTTAGCAATGATCTGACTGCTCCCCATGAGAGCAGTCTAAGTGTTGGGAACATGGCAGACCCCAAGCTGATAACAAATTTCTGAACCATTTCATACTCTGGAGTAACAAGCAAATGACTTGTTCTGGTTCAGTCATCAAGAGTATGAGCAGTAAGACTTGTGTGGGAGCTCTTCTCATGATCTTGGTTGTGGCTACACCTCAGATGGGGCCCCCTCAATCTCTCTAGCCTCATTCCTGTGAGACCTGTCTGGCACAGCCATCATCACTGCTGACAATTTATAACTCAGCAGCCTACAAACTGCAGTCAAAGGGAAGGGCTTCTCAGTTTTGAGCTGTTTCACAGATCCCAAAATTCCCTGCCTGCCCCAGAGAGCCTACACTTGAAACAGAATAAAAGGTGAAGATGAGTACCAAGCAGAAGTGAAACAAATCTTTTTCTTTTTTTAACATAAAAGTGATGGGAACATTGAAAGGTGTCAACATATAAAAACATTCACAATTGGTCTGTGAAACCCCTTGCCATAACAGATCATTGAAATCCAGAATTTGACAGGATTCAAAACAACACAGACATTTATATCAGTAACAAGCCTACTATGTTTCAGGATAGAAAATATTAAGAGGTTGGAAAGAAAAAAACCCAAGCACATAAAATGTCTACTTTTATCTTTTAAGGCTAATTCTAGGTAGAGTGTTATAGGAAGAATTGTTTCTTGGGGACAAATCCATTATTTCTTCCTGAAAGTTTTCCAGTAAGTTTTTCCAATTCACCTGTTACAGACTACAACTGAAGATGAAATAAGGAACCATTGGTCTGCTGCAGATGGCAGATGTTGCATTACTGAAATATGAAGCTTTAGAGTAAAAATCCCTCTGAAACACCTGTGAAAAACCCTTGTGCTCCAAACAGGGGGCCCTTCTTTATTTTAATTATTCCTCTGAAGCACACACTTACCATCATGTGCCTTGCAGAGTTGCACCATCTGTGCAGGATACCTATCTGCATTTATTCTTAACAACAGCAGAAGAACCCCTCCTTTTCTGTTTTCTGGAAACATTAGCTAAAGAAGATAAAATGAAATGCAGGCCATTTTTATGTTTCATTTCCCAGTTTTAAACTCTCTATTTTGAGTTTGAAGACAAGGTGTTATATTTGCTCATCTTTGCATCTTCATGAGTACTAAAGGTGAACATTTAAATTCTTTCTTTATTCAACTGAAGGGATCAAACTTTCAGAATAAAGCAGATCCTCCAAGTTCATGGAGTTGATGTTCTGGGAAAGCGTATTTTGAACTTCTGTTAAATTACTTTAAATTACTTTTGGCATAGGTTTTTACAATTTCTCTCTTCTTTTATACATCTGCATTACACCCTCTGGTGCTCTTCAGACTTTCAGTAGGTGAAAAATACTGACTTTGCAGATCCTGGAAAAAGCTGCAGTCTTTCTAAACATTTTCTTGAAGATACTGGCTGAGCCTTCCCTTCATTAACATACTCAGAAGTGGTTGGAAGACTTAAAAACTTAGTAATGCTGGCATGAGTCTCCTTTGTTCCAGAGACCCTTGGGTGTGAGTAGCATCAGTGCAAGCTCTCCCATAGTTCACTAGTAAAACAAGGGTGGTGTCATCTCTTCTAAGAGAAAAGGGTTATCTAAGCTATAGAGTTTATGGTTTTGCTGTGACGAGAGCAACATAGATTTCACATTGTTCTGGTTGGTGTGGGTGGCTTCCTGTGCAGCACGCTGGCCACGTGGTTCCCATTTTAAGGGGACCAACTCTTGGCAGCCTGTGTATCAAACATAAGTTGCCCTGCATCTCCCTATGGATCACAGGTCAGGAACCCCTCTATGAAATTATGCCAAAAAAAGCAGTGCATCTACATGGAAACTGAATAATGATACTCATTTGAGAGCAACAACACTGGGACCAGAGACCTGACGTTCAATAACCAAAAAGCTTATGCCTAAAGCTAGGTCAAGTATTCAAAGACTGTTGGTTATGTCACTGCTTAATGATGGCTCAAGTAAGTAATATGCATTATAGAAATAAAGTGTGTCTGTAATTATCTACTGGTTTCTGTAAATTTTTATATATAATACAGTATAATTATCAGACATCTGTTTACTAGCTGTATCAATGACACAAAGTGTCACCTTTCAAACATAGGAATGTATGAAAAACAATTTGCTCCTTACGTACTAGGTGCTCACCGATGTTTTTTTCTGCCAGTTTAAACTGGCAATCCACTGAAAAGTCAAAACTCAAGAGCTAGGAGTCATTCTTCTTTGAAATTAGTTGTAATACGCTTGCTTTTATAGTGGAGAAGAATTGTCAAGCACTTAGCAAAAATGTTAATCTGATGTGTGTTGAAATTTTTCAGATGCAATGGTAGTACTAACAGAAAACTTCCCAAAGTACTAGTAAATCAGACTGCATAATTTTTTTTTTATTATTATTATTTTTTTTTAGGTTTTTTGGCATGTGGGATCCACCTGTAAAAGCAAATACTCTGTACAGCATTAATTACTAATGCGCTCTCTTTCCCCTTGCCTTCTTTTGTTGCTCTCATCTTACCAAGTCCAGGATGCTAAACTTGCCCTGAGGGTGAGCACTTGGACAGCATGAACCAAGGTCCATCATCATCCTGTATACCTATATTCAGTCCACCTAATTTACAGATGAGCCATACAAAATAGTTGCACAATGGATTACATTGATTAGCTTTCAATGAGGACCAGAAATTGTGGGATTGTTAATTCTCTTGATAAATCAAAACATAACCCAGAATAACTCAGTTTTTAGGGACAGTCTTGAATATTAAAAAACATTTTTTTCTGTATGTGAATAATGAGCTTCAGGCTTTCCCCACTCATAATTTTAAGTTTCTCTGTCTCTGGTTCCCTTCTGTCCCCCAGCCTATGTGGGCTGATGAAGAGGGAGTCTCCATTTCTTCCTCCTGTTTTTAACTGCACTGCCCCTGGTCAGGGGAATAATTACTGTCCCTTCAGTTGGTATTTGTTTGTTAAATTTGTGTCAGAACAGATGAGTATCTCGGGGCACTGTCTCTGCCTTGGATCCTTCTGACTTTTTAGTGGCAGAGTGGATACTCCTGCCTCTGCACCTCCAGCTCCTGCAGCTTGTTTTTAGCAGTGCAGGTTTCTGGTCAGATCCCAGGGGTACTCAGTAGCTGGGTGTCTCATATGCCCTGCCCAAAGATAAACAGGACATTGTATTTAGCAGATTAAATCAAAACATACAGAAACACCCTTCTGCTGCAGTCACCCTTTACCTGGAAATTATAGCACATACAGCAAGGGAGGAGGTGGGAGAGGAAATACTTAGTTGTCTGGTTTTGTCATTGCCTATGTGATTCTACCAAAAAACTCTTGGCATAAAAAGGTGGGAGGAGAAAAGCAGAGCTGGTGTAATGAGTCAAACATTTATCTGCTCTAGGGCGGGGTTAGTGCCAAGAGCTCTGTCCGTCTCTTTTTCTGACAGTGGTGCAGGATCATTCCCCAAAAGTTGGCAACAGCTGCTGGCCCTGGCTCCTGACATCTGGCTGTAGTATCTGCACAGCTGTATCCTGCAGAAGTGCTATAGAAAGCACGGGCAGGTAATAGATTTTGAAAAACTAGCTTGCAAGTCCCCCAGGCTGACTCAGATTGTTGTAAATCTCACCCCCAGATGTGGGTCTTCTGACATCAAAACATGCACTGCCTTACTGTACAACCGTGTAGAAGCTGCCATATGAATTGCCTCTACCAATGTAGTTAACTTTTAACAAAGGGCTGGGGGGTTTTTGCACTGAAAACTATTTTTAATCTTCACCCCTCTCTTTCAAATCACAGGTAGTGATTAATTACTCAATTGTGAAAGGACTGAAGTACAATCAAGCAACACCTACCTTTCATCAATGGCGCGACGCACGGCAGGTTTATGGCTTGAATTTTGCAAGCAAAGAAGAGGCTACCACGTTCTCCAATGCAATGCTCTTTGCTCTGAATATCATGAACTCACAGGATGGAGGTAAATTACCAGCCATTATTCACTTTATTAAGCTGTGAATTTTACAGTGCGTGTTGTCAATCACCTGGCGCAGTTGTGTTGATAGTATGCCATTATAGAACATAGTATAATTTTAAAAGTTTCTCTCTGGTAGGCAGCCTTTAAATCAGACTTTTCCATGGTATGAATTTTACACGTGTTCAGGCTCTATTTGCCTTCTAATTTTTCATGATGCCTTAACTCACAATAGGAAATCGTTGTTTATTTGGGAGTGCCTCAGCAGGCAGGTCACCCCACTGATTTCTGTGGATCTGTGTATGTGTTGTGTTACATGCAAGGTGGTGGAATATAACTGTAAAAAAGCAGAAGCTAGAATAAAATTGGTAGCATTTTATAGGATTGAACTCGGAACTGGTAGTTCCAATGTGCTGGGTGTCAGACACGGCCATTGGCTTTTGTGGGGTGGCTTTCAAGGAGGACCGTGTGACCTCTAGGTTATTTTACAAGGTAAAGTGCAAAGGCTTGTGCTCTGGACACTGGCTGATGTTATTCCTAAGTGTTATATTGACTGCAGTTAAAGTTTGTGGTGAAGCTCACTGTTCTGTGAAATTGTCATTGCACTAGCTTGACCAGGGTCCCAGAATAAAGTCCTGGTTTCCCAATGGAAACCAGTTTCTGGCCTGCAGTATCTGGGTGAAGTACTGCCCTGAGTACTTCATGCTGCCTGTGACCCCTCTGCAGCTCCTGGGCTGGGAACTGAAAGCAAAATGCTTGTGTGGTGTCTTTTTTTCCTGCAAAATACACATCACAGTCCTGTGTTCCTTTTTAGTCAATATTTGCATCCATCCATCCAAGTTTCATTATAGTGGTCACTGGTGGTGGATATCAGCTCTCTAGAGAGAGCTTGTCTCCAGCAACCTGCAATATACAAATAGGTCTTACTAAAAGGTGTATTTGAAATATAAAAGTTCTTATTTTTTCTTTTGCTACTTCTGTTCATCCTATTAAGCTGACAAGTGCAAAAATCCTAAAAAAATCAATTAATGTCTTAAATTTGGAGCTATATGAAGAAGTACTGAGGACTGAATTCTGCATTCTTGAACATGAACTTTTTCAGTGCTAGTTGTGCCACATCAGGAGACTTCAAGAGGAAATCTGGCCAACACCCACTGGTACTAAACAAATGCAAGAGTTCTTTGGCTACTTGTGTGTGCCTCAGACCACCAGATGAGACTGAAAAATTTATCTACTTTGACTATGGTCTTGATTTAGTGATTAATTTAATGTCTATTAATAGTCTACCGTTCCTCCAAAAGTCCTGAAGTTTACGGTGTGGTTTTTTCCATCTGTCTCTTCCCATCAAAGGTTATTGCATGATTTGAAGTTGGTCCAGGGAACTGCCTTGTGAAAACATGAGTCTCAAGATGAGACTTTAGTGCTCTTAGGTAAAAATGAAACAAGCTTTCTTAAAGTGTATCCTTTAATAATCTACTTTGTCCTAGCAAATAACAAGCATTCTTGAGAATTTTTTTGGGTGCTTGAAAAGACT
The DNA here is from genome assembly GCA_038090715.1 of Florisuga fusca. NCBI lineage: Eukaryota > Metazoa > Chordata > Aves > Apodiformes > Trochilidae > Florisuga > Florisuga fusca. The sequence continues at coordinate 10,140,726 of JAAWXA010000014.1, forward strand.
ATTAGATTTCTGAGAAGTTTATGAATATGCAGCAAAAAATAATTTGCATTTTTTTCTGTTGGTTTATTTATTTACTTTGCACACCAAAGTGTGGTAGATTCTTCACATACATAAGATCCAGCCCATGCTGCAGAGCTTGCATTTAAAGTTTGTAGTTGTCATATAGACTGACATAAATTGGGTCACAGATGAAAAAATTTCCTCCTGTCTTTTCTAGGAAATAAAAGGGTCTAGTAAACATTCAGTCTACAACAACCCCTTTTCTCTCATACATAAAAGGTTGAAAGTTTCAAAGATTGCCAGTTGCCCCCTTCCTTACATCTGAGCTTGTCAGAAAATTGAATTTGCTCTAAAGGGAATTTCATCTTTTTTCTTCTTCTTCTTTTTTCTTTTTTAGAATCTCTGATTCTATAAAACAAATTCCAAAAATATTAATTTTCATTAAAAAATATTTCCCCCAAAATGTATTTATCTAAACACCTCTCTTTAAGATTATGGTAGCTACAAGTTTATGACAGATTGTATTGCGGACTCCATAAATTTCCCAGTTACCACATGATCTCAGCGTGAAAGTTGACAGCAAAAGTACATAGTGGATATAAAGTATAAAATGTTTCTTCATATCTGCTCTTCTAGGCATATATAGTGCACAAGCTTCTGTGGACATGAAATAATGCAAATAGGAATTCACCCAAACACACATACCCACTGCTGCTGCCTGCATACTCCATCCAATCTGCTGGATGCATGATGCATTAGGGTTTGCTTTATTATATGGAAAAATCATTAGGAACAAAATGTATCAATTATATCTACACATCTGTGTATTAAAGTTGTTCATGTGCTTATGTAGATGGATGAGAGCTTTAAGGAATGCATTTGTACACACAGAACTGCTCACACACTAATGAAATCCTCAACCAAACCAGAGCATTAGTACAGAGGTTCCCTCTGGCACATGCATTGTAGTGAATACCCTATCCCTAGAGGTGTTTAAAAGCCATGTAGATGTGGTCCTGAGGGACATGGTTTAGTGGTGGCTTTGGCATTGCTGGGTTACTGGTTCAACTTGATGATCTTAAAGGTCTTTTCTAACCAGACAATTCTATGAATCTATGAACCTCTCTGCTACTTCCGTGGTTTGGGATGTGCTAAGTGCTCTACTTGGGATGTGCTACTTCCAATGTTGACTTGTTTTGTATATTCCCTGCTGAGACATTATTGTATTGGGCACTGCTAATCTTCCTGTAGCTGGATACAGATTCTGGCATCCGTGACTGCTTCGCTCTTCGTTCTACCACCCACCTGCATAGGCTAAAATTAATTATGGCAGACTACAGCAGAAAATCTGAGACTGCATCATATCTTCAGCAGATATGGAGTCAGGGTACTGACTAATACTTATGAAAATAACTAGACTTAGTCTCGAAGCAGCAGCGTGTTTTTGAATGGTGCATGAAGCTGAATTAGTTTAAAAACTGATATCAGTTGATGTTTTGGGGGAGTTAGAAGTAATTTTGTGGCAATGCTGACTTTCAAATGAAGGAGTGACTTCAAATGAATGTACAGTTACTAACTACTGTTGACCATTCCTGCACTGTCCAGCTTCTTCTCAAGAGAGACTACGGTACCCGAGGTCATTCCCCACAGGCACCTATCTCTCTGTGCTGATTGCATGGGGCACTACTGGAAACTGAACCAAGTCCTTTATCAAATGCCTGGGGTAAATGGGCTGAATAAGTTCCTACATCCTGCCTGTGCTAACCTGGCTTGCATGTCAAGATCATCCCCAGTAAGGGATTTTTCCCAGGAGTCTGACGTCCTGAAGTTTGGGAAAGCTGGGAGAAAAGCTATACTCTAAGCCTGATGGCTGGTTGTATTTCTGAAGTGGATAGAACCATACCCTAACCCCTCAGGGAGGGCTGGCCAGCTTCACTTGGCCCAGTCCTCTGTGTTGTGCTGGGATCCTCTCCCAGCATGTATCCCCAGGATGCAGTAAAGCAAGCCTCAGAGTACAGAAGTTGAACACGTTAAGCTCAGTCTTGTGCTTTGTAAGGATGGTAATGGTTATGTTAGGAGTAATCTGAAATGAGCTAAAATAAGACTAAACAGAAAATAATACTACAAATGTGTACCATCCTTCCTTTAGAGGTTGACAGTTGCCTCGCAGAATCACAGTTGTTTACCTGCTAGCTTGTTTATATGCCTAATTACTTTGATTTCCTTATACACCTCTTTAACCTCTCCTCCTTACAATGAAAAATGAAGAGTTGGTCCTGAGCCAGCCTGCAAATTGAGAACAAATGATAACATTGACCTGCTAATTACCAATCTCTTGCTTATGGTTCTTTAATGGTGTTGTTTAGTAAGACCATTATCATGACAAATTATTTCCCATTAAATTGTTTTTCTTCCATGAGTGTCCACTTTGTGAAGCCAGACTTACTGGCGTAAGTTACCTGATGCAAGGATTTTCACCAACTTACCTTGTCACCTGCAGCCAGGTTTTACTGGGAACACAGCCTCACCCCTTCTCACCCAGAGATACTGTGAGCAAAGCATTTTGCATGAACCCTGCCCACAGGATGTTTGGTAAGGAGACAAAGTTCATGTTCTTTAGGGCTTGTTTGCTCTTGGTTTTGAAAAATGCAACAACTGGTGACAGCACAGCACAGTTACTGGAGCAGGATATAAGGTGAAGATATCAGTAAGCTAAAATTGACGAGTTCTTCCCTGGCATAATTGGTGGTGCCTGTGAAGGTGCCTCCTTCTGCAGGGCTTAATAGCTCCTGCACAATCAGTGCTTTTCCCAGTGAATGGTTAAAGTTCCCTGAGAGGTAATGAGGCTATTTTCTGTCCTTTCACAGAATCATCCGGGTTGGAAAGGGTCTCTGAGATCATCAAGTCCAACCCTTAATCCACTACCACTGTGGTTACCAGACCATGGCACTGAGTGCCACATTCAGGCTCTTTTTAAAAACCTCCAGGGATGGAGAATCCACCACCTCCCTGGGCAGCCCATTCCAATGTCTGACCACCCTCTCTGTAAATAATTTTTTCCTAATATCTTACCTAAACTTCCCCTGACAGAGCTTAAGTCCATGCCCTCTTGTTTTACTGGTAGCTACTTGGGAGAAGAGACCGACCCCCCACTAGCTACAACCTCCTTTTAGGTAGTTGTAGAGAGTGATGTGGTCTTCCCTGAGCCTACTCTTCTCCAGACTAAACAACCCCATCTCCCTCCTTTCTTGCTTCCAAAATCTCTAGGCAAAAAATGGCTTCATGTCCTTTCCCCCTTATTCTCTCACCTCAGACTCTGTTCTTGCTTCCATCCTGGTCCCTGACAGCATCCGTATGCTTCCATGATGCACAAGGAAGCAGTGGCTTAGATTTGTGGCTTAGCTTGGCATGACCAGCTCTGAGGGCATCTTGGGTTTCCATGGCTTAAAGACTTGGTTCCTCTTGAAGAACAATTGAGAGTCTGATTTGTGCAGCCTACTGATAAATGCTGCCTTCTCATAGTGAATATAGCGTATTATGGCTTCTGCTTTTCTTTTGATGTCTTTGCCCTGGGGACTTAAATAGCTGTTGTTGACTTACAGTGCAAAAATATTGTATTTCTAAATGTGAACACCACATGCTGGCCAGCCTTATGCAGAGTGCTATGTTGCATTGTTAGTCGTAGTTGAAGGGAGAGAAAAACATGAAATAGCGTGTGAGAGGATTGAAGCAAATTGATAGATTTGGAGGATTTTTTCCTACAAGAGAGACACTTTATTGTTCTGAGCACAAGTGGCTTACAGACCAGACAATACAGACGTGTGTCACAGAAGGTGTGGAGTGCAGGCCCATGCCTTCTGACACAGAGCTTCACAAATCCATCTTTACCTCTTCAGGGAGGAAATTTTGTAAGTCAGAAGGGTTGCTCCTCACTCTTCTGATTAATGCATCTACTGGCTATTCTTTTCCGCCATTGTGGGTTATATGACTCGTATTTTTTCAGCCCTCTTTCACATAAATTGCATTTGATGGACTTCTTTGAAGCTTGAGATCTTTTTGTATTCCTTCAGTCATTCTGGTTTTGTCCTTATCCAGGACATGCATTTTCATATTTCTGTGAGGAAGTTCCCCTGGAAAGCACGTTGAGTGCTCTAAAATAAGGGGAGAAATAGAAGAATAAAGCATTGCTTCATCAAGCAGCAGATAAACTGACAGTATATAACATAAATATATATACATATACTATACATACATATGGCATCTACGTACCCTAACCCTAACTCTCTCCTAGTTAGATGCCATAACTAGGAAGGGGTGTGTGTGTGAAGTTTATGGTGCACTGCGTTTTAGTTGAAAGTCTACAGAATTTATTTTTCTTTAGTAGAATTTTGTAATGTTGTATTCAGTTAATTTTTCATGAGAACTTTTCCAACTAGTCCCACATCCCATGGTGTTTCAGTGGTGCAAAAATGTAGCTGCTGGGAAAGTCACTCAGCTGCATTCATCTTCTACAATGCAGTGACTGTTTTGTTTGATAATATTGCCCCAAGACTTCCAAGCACCACAGAGGGAACAGTGTGGGGAGACAAAGGACTGCATCTTCATTACAGTACTGCATAATATATAAAATAGCATCAATAATGCAGAGGACCCACCACATAGCACAATGCCCACTTACAGCCAGCTGGTTCCAAAACCATGCTGGTGTAAAGAGATCTGTGCCCCATCTGAAGCATCTTGTATGCTGCACTGTGGACTCATTTCCCACACTAGCAGGTATGTCAGTACACATTATAAACCACTAAGGTGGTAGATTCTGTGCAAATTTTACTTTTAAGTGTGCTAATAAGATTTAAACATATTGTGTAGTCAGTGCAGGACTGTAAGCATGTCATTCTGCTGCAGATTTTTTAACCAAATCATCCCAGAAGTGGTTCCTATTTATAATGTAGGCATAGAGAACCTGTAAATGAAAAAGTTTTAAGCTTACTAGTGTAAATATGATCCATGTGGTCAGACATCTAGTGCTGGACAAAATAATAACTCTCAGGCAATGGTTACTTGGGTGCATGTTAAAAATTCAAAAAGCATTTGCTTTTTTTAAAAAAACAAAGCTTTCCCAGGGGAATAAATCTTTCCCAAGTGACATCTTCCAAAGGACCAGAGAAAGGTTTAGAGAAGTAAATGCCACAATTTTTCCAGCCTCATCCCTGTGCAACTTTCAGTATAAACTTTAGTCACTCAGAAATGCTCTGCAGAGAGGACAATTTCTGATTGAACTTACTGTGCTTTGTAAGTCAATGAAGAGCGAGAGAAAATTCAAATGGCATGATGAGCTTTTCCTTTTCGTCTGCTGCATTGCTTTAATACTGGAACGGATCCAGAAAAATCCACCTGACTTATAAATAATCTTTAGTATATTGCTTACTATAGGAATAAATTCCCTCCTTTGTGAACTGGGCAGAGATGAGCTATTACCCAGCACAATAGGTGTTGATTTATTTTCTTGAGCAGTCAGTGACAGGTGCTCCCCAGCCAGTGCCCCACAGCATCTTCAGCAGGTCCCATCGCTGCCTGACCCCTGTGAGGGCAGGAGTCCCTTGGGACCCCTGCTGAAAAACATCAGCTCAGGCTGTAGTAGCACTCATTGTCTTGCTCCCAAAGCTCTTCCTTACTGTGCTGATGAGGATGACAGCCCTCATACAAGCCCACTGCTCATGTTTCCAAAACAACCAACACTTCTGGAATTATAGGCACTTTCCTTGCAAGCTTCCTCTGTCTGCAAAACTGCTCAAGTCCCCTCTTCTCGACCTGGGTTTCCTGAGATGGATAGATGACATTTCTAAGAACCTGGATACACTTCATAAGTTGAGCTCACATTAAGAGAAACAATGCCTAAAACCAGAACTGGAAGACGTTAGCTCACCAGTGGGTAAAACTGGTTATTCTTCCATATTAGCTTGGCTTGAGCCAACTGGAGCACAGGAGATGAATCACTTCACTCCTGAATGGACTGAGATTGCAGACCCCTTTCAATGTTAGAAGTGTAAATATCATTGCTATTATTCATCTGTCAGGAAATATCAAACTGTTATTTAATTATTCTATAGAAGTAGGCATAATTTTTTTTTTCAATCCCCCCAGCTGGTAGGGACCCCTGGCAGAAAGCTTTCAGGGCAGTGAAGTGCTCTCCCAGATTTATGCTAATAAAAACCCATGCCATGTTGCTTGTATTTGTCTTAGCCACTTTTCTGCAGGACTCTATTGTATCCCTGCTTAGAGCAGTGGCAGAACCGGAGCTGCTGTTGCACATCAACGCAACAAAAGGTGCCTCTGGTCTTTGAAAAGCATAACAAATCTAATGGCTCTTGAGTCTCTCATTGATGTTTTTTTCTGTGTTGAATTCTTCTGCACTTAAAGAAAAACACTTCAGGAAAGAAACTGTGTGGAGAGAAAATTGTTGAGAGATTTAAGAGACTTGCGCACTTTGAGAATGAAGACTTCTGCTGGCAAGATTCCCTAGCACCATTGCCTTCAAATCCTTGTTTTTCTGAAACTGGTGCAAACAGGAAAAGTTTCTGGAGCTTAATGGTCGGAGATGCACTGTGGCTTTTTCACTGGACTGCAGTAAATGGAAGAAGAATAAAGTACATTTAAAAAAAACCCAAACAACTAGTTATCAAAATTTAAGAATTTCAGTAATTTGTGTGCAAGAAACATAGGCCAGATTTTGGTTGCTATTCATTTGGAGACCCTTTGTAGCGTGTTCGCTTGCTGAATACACCTCTTTATCTAGTGAAGGCTCCTTTTTGGGAGTTATCCTGGACTGTATGTACCTCATGTCCTGTGTCAAGATACAACTGTGAGCGGAGCTCAACCTTGAGCCCCAGAAGTGCAAAAGCTGCTTTGCCCCAGGAGATGCAGTGATCAGAATTAGCTCCGTATCACCCTCCCTCCTCTGCTTCCTCTCCTCTCCCTGGGGACATGTCAGAAGAAGGAGCCCCTGCCACCAGCCCACACCAGCACTGTGCTGCTGGCACCCTCTGGGCACAGCTCCTTGGGCAGGTGGTGGTGGGATCTTCCCTGGCTCTGCCCTGGCTCTGTGCAGGCTGCCTTCTTACTGCCTCTGTGTGCCCATAGACTCTGCTTTGAGCCCGCACCTCTTCAAAAATCTGAAGCACATGAAGAACAAATGGCTTTTGTGATGAGAACAGTCTTTTTCCCTTTTCCAATGCTGTGCTTTGGCATGTTGAGTCTCAGTGCACTCAACAGTAATAGTCTCTGGAACGTTTATTTATTGTTTGGGCATCTGATTTCTTTCAGTGAAATTGATCCTTGGAAGAGGAACAAACCTTATTTCAGTTTTGTGCTCATTTTGTCTCATTCCTGAAGTGTTTTGATATTTGGTGTCCTGGAGCAGTCTTTAAAATAACATGACTTAATTTGTGCAAGAATTGCCTTTTAAAGTCAGTTAAATGTCTCTTCAGACCCTGAATGAGTTATAGGTGCTGTAATTCCACACAGAACATTGCTCTGTTTACCTCTGTACCTACACTGACATATCATCGCACTCTTTGGATTGATTCACAGTATTTTAAAAGCCTATTGATATAGTTAATAACATATAATGCCATAGAATAAGTTAAAAAGAACACTTTCATTTTTCTCACTAGAAGAAAAGTGGAGAAAGCTCGCTGAAAATTAATCAGCTATTTTAAATACTTTAAGGGCTGCCCTCATTCTTAAAAAAAAAAAAAATAAAATTATTGAGCAGTGTGCTGTGATGGTAGCTATACAGATCCAGCTTTGCAGAGTGACAACTGCTGACAGGAGCTCCTGACCTGAATCAGCCAAACCAGACTGATTTTTATGATTGTGTTGTGTTCCTCCAACTGCTATTTATTTTTTGAGAAATAAACTGTAGAAACTTCCAAGAGACTACAGAAAGTGACATCAACAGCTTTCTACATCATGAATAAATATCCAGAATTCCTTATCACAGGAATATATGTTGCATTAATTTAAATCCTCTGGCAGAAATGGTGCCTTCTGATAATGATGATGTCTAATTCTAGTCTTAGCTTCTGCCCCCCTGCCCCAGTTACTTCTTTTATACTATTCATTGCTCTCCTAATTATTGGTTACTAGATAGTTTATATGAGATACACAAATATATAAGGATTGTGGTAGGTTTGGGTTAATAATTGCTGAGCTGCTAAGAAACTTGATTCTTTTTTTTTCACTGAGACTTTCTAAATTTTGAGCTAGGAGCTGGACCTTATCATAATTTGTCTCTACACAATAATTCATACACTCCCTTAGCTGTGATCCCACTCCAAACATGTAACAATTACATGACCACTATCCTCCCTTTAACAGGATTAGAAATGTAGGCATCTCTAGTACAGGGTTTGGTATCTGTGCTGGGCTGTTGTGCTCAAGGAACAGTAACAGATACTCCTGGGACAGTCAGTTACCTATTTTGAGTGTTTCTACCAGGCACCTCTAGGCAAGATTCAGCCTATTTTTCCTCTCTTTGTCATCATTGACTGTAAAGGATTGCTGCTAAGAACCTTTCTTTGGTTCATGACATTATTTTTAATTATCCTATAATTAATTAATAATAACATTAAATCTCTAGTTTGATTATAATAAATTAGGGACCTGGAAAGTAATGCACTTAAGGTGTATTTCTAGTGATGCTCCATGGATTTCCATGGGACAGTTAGTGAGACCTCAAAGGAACATACGTGTGTTGTGTGCATTTCTCTGTGTGTGTATGTGTGAGCAAAGCACATCAGATTATCTCTTCAACTGCTTCAGCCCTGCAAACAGCTGGTCTTTGTACATGCAGGGATTTTTTTAATTTTATACTAGGAGTGAACTCAGGAAGATATTCAAATGTATATAGATAGAAGTCAGAAGCTGCTGGGCTGAGAATATTTTTCACATCATCAAAATAAAATTGACAGTGTTTTGAATTTTGTTTTTAAACTACACTTTTGTTATGCACTGTAGTTCACTGTATGAATGACATTCACTCAAAGCATGTTCCTCATAAAGACATACAGTGTTTAGGAGCAGAGAGCTGATCAGGGACAGTGTGGGATGCAGCTGAGGAGGCAGGGCAGGCTCAGCTGAGAGGAAAGTCTACTGCTTAATTCCAACCACCCAGTGAATCACCATATGCTGCCACCAGCAAAGCATACAGAGCAGATTCTGCTGCTGGCTGGTAATCCCCAGGGAGCTCACACAAAGTCTATTAATTGCCTTCTTAGATGACTCTGTGAAGTCATCCAGCGTCTTATTTTTCACAAAGTCAGGGACTCAAAAGCTCTAGGTGGTGTGGCATTCTGCAAGCAGAATCTCAGATCCTTATGGCAATGACTGTAGTAACTCCTCCAGTTAATCCTAATGAAGCAATACAGCTGAAAATGAAATTAATTTAACTGAACTTTAGCCATGTAAGTGCTAGGCATCAAGTCTACAATAATTGTTTAGTTTCTTCGCCACTCCCCAGAGCGAGGACGGCTCACCTGGAGGTAATGAGTGTGGTTGTAGTCCTGTGCTGCTGCTGGCTGGACAAGCTGCACAGCCCCTGAAACACAGCAGTGAGCAAACCACAACAGTGATAAAATGGAACAATCTTAGGTCGTCCTGCGGTTCAGGAAGGAAGTAATTTGTGAATAGGTGATTTTCCTTCACAAAGCACCCAGCCTTTGGACTCGTACGTGCTCAGTTGCACAACTGAGGCGAAGGCAGCGCAGTTCAGGTCTTGAAGGTGCATTTAAACATCTGCTCCCATGCTACTGATAAAAAATCCAAAGCAATCCTGCAGAGCAATCACCGTCAAGCTGATTTGCATGGATTGCTTTGTCTGTTGGTCTTGATTAGTATTCCAGAGTGCTCTGCAGAAAACATTGGTTTTCATTCCACTTCGTCCACTGCTGATTTCCAAGAACCCCCTCTGGTGGTTATTGCAGTGCCTGGAAAACTCTTTGTGCATCTTCTGTACAATACCACATGGCATTAGGGACAGATACTGTGGGCACATCAGTCTAAGGGAGAAATGTAAACCTATTGCGTTCCCTAAATAGAGTGAAAGTAACTGTGGTTACTTACTCTACTGGTTTTTATCTATTTTGATGCAAACCTATCCTCATTGCTAAGGGAGAAAATCAAGAGTTTAAATAAGCCTGGTTTTCCAGTATTGAACAAACCTTAAATGAGGAACCTATCCTGTGCTCTTCTTCATCTACCCAAAATCACACCAAAATGCCCAAGAAATAAAGGACTGTTGAGATCCAGATCTTGCAAGGTAGATGATGGCCTTCCAACAGCATGACTTCTGCTGGCAAAAATACATGCTCCTAAAACCTGCAGTTTTAGGAAGGTTGTGAATTTAAGGCCAATAGATACAGAGACCTGATGTACCATAACCATGCAGGTAACAGATACAGATGAAATTTTAGTAGATAACCAGTGGAGCTATCAGTCTTTTACAGTGGGGACATGACTTCATTTTTCTTTAATACCATGCATAATTTAATGTATGAAAGTCCTTTTTATTTTGATCTTATGCTTGAGTCAGACGATATGGAATTCCACACCTGGAATACTGTGTTCAGTTTTGGTCCCCACTATAAAAAAAGATGTGGACTAGCTGGAGAGGGTCTAGAGACGGACCACAAAGATGATCAAAGGACTGGGAACCCTGCCACGCAAGGAAAGGCTGAGAGAACTGGGTTTGTTTTGCCCTGAGAAAAGAAGGCTTAGAAGAGACCTCATCATTGTGTTCCAGTACTTAAAGGATGAAGACTCCCTTTTTATAAGCAGTCACATAGGAAAAGATGAGGGGTAATGGGTAAAAGCTACTCCTTGGGGAGATTCCAGTTGGACACAAGAGGAAAATTTTTCACAATGAGAACAATCAGCCATTGGAATATCTCCCCAGGGAAGTGGTGGATTCCCCAGCATTGGACACTTCCAAGATTCAGCTGGACAGTGTACTGGGCCATCTTGTCTAGATCATGATTTTGATGGGAAAGGTTGGACCAGATGATCCTTGGGGTCCCTTCCAACCTGGTATTCTATGATTCTATGACATGAGAAGGACCCAAGGGAATTACAGTTAATTATTCTCAATTTCTAGAGGTGTTCCACAAATTGGCGAATGCTGCTATAGGGAAATTGGAAGCAGGTGGCTTAGAAGTGCTTTCCAAAAACATACCCCCACTGTCAACTGCACAATTTAAGCAGAAAGCACAGCTGTAAAACTGTGACACATGGAGACTGTGGGTTTCCAAAGTATCAACCAGGAGACCATGCAAGAGGGACAATGCTAACATGTTTAGTAAAGCAGGAATTTCACTGTAATCTGAAGTAGGTGACAAGGAGCCATGATTTCTTACCTGTAAGTCTTCTCATGTTTAACGTTGTCTAAGCAAGTTAGTGTAACTATTGGAAGTGGCTTTCTTCAAGAATTACAATGTATTATTGTGAATAAAAATATTGTTGGGGATAATTTTGTTGTATTAGTATTCAAACTGACAATACATGCATTATGCATTGGCCATGTTGAGAAACTTAACATCTAAAAGTTTGACACCTAAAGAGTTACATTGGGAGCTGGGAGGAAAGTACTGTCTTTGTGGCCCTCTTGATCTGGTGTTCAAATCTTGTTTCTCTTGGAAGACTCTGAAGGATAGGAAGGGTCAGGTGGGAGAGAGCCAACCATATTCTGGTATTTTCGGAAGTGCCCAGATCCCCACAGATAGCTATAGTAAGCTAATGTTTCCAAATCCCTCATTCATGGGCAGTGAAGGTAAGGGTCTTACTCCAGGTTTCCTTACAAAAAACTTTTGTCTTTTGTGGTCATAGACTTCAGGTGGTAAATTCAGACTCTCATTACTGAGCTAAAGCTTACAAGTAGACCTGCCAGGGTACCGGTGCCCAGGGCTATCACCCTGGGAAGGCTGAAAGACACTTGTAGGTGGCTGTGTGACTTCTCTGGATGCTTTTTCTGTAACCATTATGACATAAAAGGTAAAAGTATGTTGTGACAGTGTCTTTGCAGAAAGTGTTATCTGTAAGTCAGTGTTAGCACTTATTTCTAATGATGCTACTTGGCTGTAGGAGGAAGAAGATTGTTCAGCATTGACTGAAGAGTATCTTGGCTTTTTTTTCAGACCTTTAAAAATAAACACATGGTCACAAGTCATTAAGGTTATAATCTCTTTTGTTTGAACTTGCCAAATGCGAATTGCTCATTCTTGTACTTTTGCAGCAGTGACAGAACAAGGAGCAGGACTGCAGTCACCCACATGCCAGACTGGCGGTTTATGGGTAGGAGCAGGAGAACATTCAATAGCTTAGATATTTCTCTGAAATTCAGAGGATTCAGTTCTGGTGTTTGGTTCAACCACAACTTTGAAAAAGGAGATTTTTTTTGAAAATATGAAGTGATGTTAATATCATGAAAACATGTTCCAGAACCACACTAGGGGCTGATTTCTGGTTAGCAGTAGATTATTTTGTCTTTTCGTTGTAACATCTCATTTCTCTGTAACATTCGGAAGGAATTGTATTTATTTATTAAATTGTGAGATTGCCTTTTTTAAGCAATAAATGCTGTAACAACTAAGGCATTTAATTTCTGGGAAATTTGATTTTTCTTTTTTTGGCATACTATAGGCAACCAATATTGGCATCCACAGCTGATGATTCTGCCTCTTTGGATCTGGGTGCTTAGGTTCCCATGTATCATTTATGAACACATACATTTCAGTTTCACATCTCCAGATGCTTTGCCAGCACATCTTACAGGATCCTTGCTAAATGCAAAAGAGAGCACTTTGAATCAGCAAAACAGCAAGGCTAACTAAACTTGGACAAAAAGAAGTGAGCTTAGGGTCCTCCAGAGCTTGCCAATTCACTAAGCGCTGTTGATGACCAGCAAGAGTGGCACATCTAGTGCAAATGCTGGCAAGAATTAGCACACTAGTGGCACAGGAGGGGCACCCTTGAGCAGGGATGGAGGGGTGGATGGATGCAGGGAGTCACAGCACAGTTGTGACCATGTGAAGTGTTCCCTGCAGCATCCTGGAGACAAGTATGTGGACAGGTTTCTGGATGTCTGGTGGAAGCAGGAGGCACTGAGAGAAAGCTTGGTCTCTGCAAAATCAGCAGCAAAAATCGATGCCTCTGGGATAAATTAAGAATTTTCCCCTAGTTTGTAAAAGGAAGGAGGGTTTGAGAAGTATAGCAAAGGTGAGGATCCAAGGGGAAGCATGCTTCATGCTTTCTGTTGATTGTTTCATTCCTCACCTCTATGACCTTTCTGGTTGCTTTTTTTTTTCAGATTTCATATTTAGACTTCAGGCCTAAAGCTTGAACAATAAACATAGTTATATTGTTCTTTAGGTGAACTGGGATTTAATTCCATTTTTTGGTATCTGAATAACTGTATTTTTTGACTGTTAGTGTAATGATTTTCTTACAGAAGAGATTGCCCCTGGGTGGCTTTTCATTATCACACCAGCCTGAAAGTGCACCCCCAGACCACCTTCTTTTTGCTTGTCAGAGTTTACTGGCATGTCCAGAAATTGCCTAACTCGAATTGTGCTCTATATGTTTCTTATATCTCATTATTTTGCAGTCAGATCTTTCAACACCATCGTATTTAAGAATAATGTTTTTCCTGTCACTGCAAATGGTGCAGAAAGTTGTAGGCAGATGGCCACCGAATCAAGCTGGGGGCAGGGATGTTGGTCAGCAAGTCTTAACACACAAGAAAGCTATTTTTATGGTGATGCATTGAGAAACCATTGCAAAAACCTCAACTGTGCAGAGATGTGTCCCTGGTCATGCTGTAAAGGTCAGTGTCGAAATACTAGCTGCATCAGTGGGGGCTGAGGCTGTTTTATAGGCAGATTTTCTCATGCTTTTCACTGCCACAGCTTAAATTTGCTCCAGTTTCTCTTCAGCTTCTTAAATTAAATTACAAATGCAGCAAGAAACAAAGTGTTTCTTCTAGAGTGATCTTGAGGCACATAAAGCCTGGCAAATTACTGAGGGGTTTACACCAGGCATTGAGATGCTTAAGTCACCATCAAGGCTGGGAAAAATGTTTTCAAGAGTTTTCAAGGTTTTTTTTAGAGAAACAAAAGGTTTTTCCCAGAAATACATTACATCTGATGGTACTTTTTATTTTACTAAAATAAAGAAAAAAAAACTTTTGACCTTTCTGAGATGATGAAGTATTATGTTTTCATTCTGAAATTGCCTTTTGTTTCACTTTACTTTTCAGTCACATAATGTAAAATACCGTATTTGTTTATCTTGATGGCAATAACAAAATCACAGCTTTCTCATTCAAAATCAAGATGATTCAAAGTCTTTCATGTTTCTACTTTAAAACTCAAATTCAAGGTAAATAAAAAAAACCCAACAAACTAAAAAGAACTGAGTTTCTTTGAAGAGCTGAAATGCATCACCATAAAATAATTTTATGATATATGTAATATATTTTTATATATTTATAATATATTTTACTCAGAACTCCATAAATTTCTCTCTAAATTCACAAACTGTTTTCAAATATATTTTGAAAGTAAACACAGAGATTTTACTGTACAATTATTTTTGCCCTGCTGCACTAAAAACTGTAGCACAGCAATGATTCCTGATCAGCTGTCTCTTAAAATTACTGGATTTCAAATTTTTTTTACTATGGGTTATTTTGAGGACTAAAATTAAATTATGGCTAATATGAGAACTCTAGCTACTTAAACAAAACTGCAGAACATATTGTCAGCTTTCACACTACATAAATTAAACCAGAATTTTCTGAGAAACAGATACAGTAGGGTGTTTGTTTTTTTTTTTTATCTTGCAAAATTATTCTGAAAGTGTCCTTTCTTTGTTTGGTGGTTTTGAGGAGGCCTTCCTGATTCTGGGTGCAACATGGAGGCAAATGCATAATTTTTAGGCATTATTTCTGGGGCTGCTTGTGTTGTTTTCTCCTGTGTTCTCTATAAATGGTTGTCTTAATCAGCTGATATAAGAGTTTAATTTTCTTTGTTCTGTAGCACTGCAAAAGGAAATAACAGTGCTTCTGTTTTCTGTTCATATCTGCTTAAAAATTAGGTGTGGGTTGTTGATTTTTTTTCAGTTTAACCTTGGTAAGAGGTTTTGAATTTTTTCTTCCTTGGATTTCCCCACCACATTTGAGTCTTCTTACTGAGCCCACAGAAAAGTTACAGTTAAATCTTAGTGGCTTTTATTTTTTCAGCTGGAGCATGTTTTTCCCCTCCTGCAAGTTTTAATTAATATGTACTTGAGTCTCTCGGGCATCTGCCATCATGACCCATGTTGTTTGGGGGTTTGTCTTCTGTGATGGGTTTGTCAACAGAGGTGGTTGGCTCAAGCAAATTTAAACAAATCTTTGTTTCTCCATGTCAGTGGTAGAATGGTCTTCCAGTGCTTGCACTTCAGTGTTCTGTTCATGTTATCAATTACTTTTTAAGAAAAAAAGAGCAAATCCAAAATTCAACCTGTTGATAGGGTGAAGTGTAGCATCTGAGCTGGTTTCTTTCTGCACAACATGAAGAAAAAAATGAAACTCTGGTGTTTTGTGGTGGTATTTTTTCAAAGTATATACAGTTCCCCTAAAAGGAGATACTTTGGGAACCACCAGGAATCAGGTGGTGCATTTCTATAGGGCTCAGGGTACATGACTCACAGTGCATTGGAAACAAATGAAGTCCTCAGAATCACAGTCATATTGCCAAGCAGTCTAATAGCCAGGAGTCCTGGGTGTGTAACAGTCTCTAAAAGGGCTAACAGCTGCACCTTGTGGGCTGGAAATGCCTTGCAGAGATGAAGGAAAGATGCCCTTTCTCTGTCTTGCATTAACTGACTTCAAGAAGTTATTGGCAGTGCTTTGCCTTGTCAGAATAGATCTTTATTTTGGTTTGGTAAAGATGAGGGCACATTTTCAATGATGACTATGTAGAGAGAGCTTTATTTAAAGATTTCTATTCACTTGCATGTCAGATCAAGGACCAATGCCATTCCCCATGTGAGTTAAGCACAGATAGCAGTTATGAGAGTTATGAGTTTTTCTGATGGATTTCTATGTTGAATTGCAGTGAAATCTTACATTATCAGATGGAAGTGCCTGCTCTCATAAATTAATATCCTTTTTTATTTAGAATGGATATAAAAGTAGGTATCACATTCTATATGTTAATAATGCACCATAATCACATAGGTTTTTATTTCAAAGAAATTAAAGGTCATTCTAACTCAAAGTTTACAATCGGTAAGACAAAACATCCTTAATGTTAGTAGTCCCCTTGGGGAATGGTGCTTCATCTGCTGTGACTGAGGCACTCCGAGTCAATCCAGATTCCTGTACTGCAGCACCCCAGATACAGTGTGCAGATAGCATGGCAGTGCCCTGGCAGAGCTGTCTCTCTCACTGCAGTGTCTTATGAGAGTTGATGGTGGATGGGGACCCACCAGAGCCATCACCTCTACTCTGGACAGAGTGAGTCTGGGGTGGTGTGAGCCAATGGGACGGTCCCCCCAGTGCCTTGGAGGTCAGCCTGGAGATTTGGAGCCAGTTCTTGCCCCCGCAGGCTTGCCCAGCCCTCTGCAAGGTGTATAACCCACACAAGGAGTGTGCAGAACATTGGTGGATTTGTTCCTGAAAATCTGTGTTACATCAACCCAAAATACCAAATCAACTGATTTTAATCATAGAATTGTGGAATAACTTTGGTGGGGAAGGATTTTTGAAGATCATCTAGTCCAAATCCCCTGCCCTGGGCAGAGACATCAACCACTGGAAGAGACTGTACAGTAAAGTAGTTTATTGTCCATCCTTGGTGGTGTTTAAAAGATGTGTAGATGTGTAGATGAGGCACTTAGGGATATGGTTTATTGGTGGACTTGGCAGTGTTAGGCTTATTCTTGGACTTGATGATCTTAGGGGTCTTTTCCAACCTAAATGATCCTATAATTTTATGATTCTATCATCTTTCAGCACCTTAGGGTGCTCAAAGCCCCATCCAGTCTGAACTGGAACACTTCCAATGATGGGCATCCACAACTTCTCTGAGAAACCTCTTCCAGTACCAGCTGAGTGCACTGAACTACAAAGTGCTAAATACAAGTGCTGCATTGTAGGCATCAGACCTATCCTCCAGGTACAGGCTGGAGCCATCCCAAGTCCCACTTCTCCAGCTGGTACCTATGGGCTCCTTTCCTCAGTCCCAGGGCCTGGCTCTGCCTTTCAGCCACCCTCCATCCCCATCCTGTGCCCACTACCTGAGGCAGGGATTTGAGGAGCCCCCTGCTCTTCTGGGCTTGTCTGTGCTGGTCCTTCCCCTTCTCTGTGCTCCCAGGCCCCGTTCAGCCCCATCTGACACAGGAGGGGTTCCTGAGGAAACTGCTGTCTTCTGCAATACTTTGGTTAGGTTTTTGGTTTGGTTAGCAAAATTTTTTTTTTTGTTTGGTTAGCAAAAATTTCTATGAAGGAATTGGATTTTCAGTTGTCGGGCTTTTCACATCAAGAAAAATGATTAAAATGTGAAAATTGTTCATCTGGAGGTAATGGGGTGTGCTGATGGTGTGGGATAGGCTTAATGATGTTTCATTGAGAGGTTAGCTGTCACCAGGATAACGTGCTAGTCAGAAAAGAAAAAAAAATACACTCACAGCTGTAAATGTGAGTGACTGTAGCATTTATAAACTTGATTAGGGTCTCTTTGGTTCTGACTGATGACAGTAAGGGATTGTTGAGGCCCTGTTACTTTGCAAGATCCAGATTTGAAGTGTCAATGTATCACTTTTTCATAATTTTGAAAGTCTGTTACCCAAACTTCCTTGAGGTGTTACTCACGGCTGCATTGGCAATTTTTCATCTCAGCTAAGATGATTGATTAAAAATAGAGCAACTCTCTTAAAGCTATCCCATGGCCCAGTTCATCTACTGAATCAGACTTGCTCAGTCTCTCCCTGCTATACATCTTACTCTAGGAGGAACTGTGCAGCTACAAGTGCTTATGAGAGGAGTGTAGCAAGGGACCCTTCACCAAGTATTGAGGGAAATT
Source organism: Florisuga fusca (assembly GCA_038090715.1). NCBI lineage: Eukaryota > Metazoa > Chordata > Aves > Apodiformes > Trochilidae > Florisuga > Florisuga fusca. Next base: position 10,158,845 of record JAAWXA010000014.1, read on the forward strand.
AATGCTGAGCTGGGAAGCCCAAACACACAGAGCAGAAACCTCATTATAATTATTCCCTTCCTGTGTAGCATGTATCTGGAATTACATACCAGTAGAAGTCATACAAATGAGATGTTCAGAAGAGCATCTTTTCTGGTTTTGGTGGGGTGCTGCTGAGCAGCCCTTGTTCTGGGGCTGCACTCCTCTGCTCCCTCACCAACTGGGATGGGCACTTTCTCAGCTTTCAAAAAGTACTACTCTTTGCAAAGTAGCCTTTAACATTAAAATTGCATCGTGTTTATATCTCAAGTTTTGCTTAGCAAATCTGACTGTGGCTCTTGTACAAGACACTGCCTTGCTGCAGTCGCTTCTGATTGACGCGTTTGGTGGAAGGCAAATCTGTTGAGATTAACAGGTTTATAAAATGCTGTCTGTTCCCACTGAAGAGTGAGAGCAATGCATGAAATGAGGACAGCATGATGGGTTTTTCTGAATGGCCTTTTATAATGCTGCTCACATGAGAGGCTTTACTTGCTAACTCAGCTGACCTCTCTGGTCACCTACACCTTTCTCTTGCAATTGAACTTTGTTAAGAGATTCACAGAACCATTATAAAATGAATTTCAGTGTAACAAAAGGCAAGTATGTAATAATATCATTTTTAATTTTTATTTTCCAGCTTTTTAGTGTGGGGTTTTTTTGTTGTTGTTGTTTGTTTGTTTTTTGTTTTTTTTTCCTGAGAAAATCCAGACACAAGGGATGAGTATTCAGCAATGAGTATTGCATGTTGGTTTGCTGTGCCAACTTAGAACAAGGGCATACTGGTTTAAGGGGACTGGTTCTTGCTGGTCAAGAGTTTGTATCCAAAAAGCTATCTCTGATGGTCTCAGAAAAGAAGCCAAAGTGCCTGCCTTGTGGATCATCCTGATTTCTAATTGTTGTAAATGATCTTTGATTTATTTTTATGGAAAACACAAGTAAAGCGTATGAGCACAAGTAAAGCACATCAGCTAGTCAGGAAGAAGAAATGTGCGCAGCCTCTCGAAATGAAACCTTTTCAATAAGAAAAGGACAGGCTTTGGTTTCCAAGCTTTCAGGTCAATTGTCATAAATGCACTAAATGTTTTGGAAAAGAAAAGAATTTTTTTTCTTTTTGGAAAAGAAAAAAAATTAAATAGATTGTTATGCATGATTTATTTGAAATAAAATTTCCAGTTTGAGGGGCGAAAGAGTATAACCTCATTTTCTAAATAATATTGAATGATTCCTTGTGAACTGAAGAGACAAAAAAATAATTGAAAAAAATATTTTGCTGTCTTTCATTTGGTCCTTTTAGAGGACAGTAAGAGATGACAGGTGGAGAAAGTCTGATCAAACACTGTGTGCATTGGCATAGAAGCAACGTAAGATCTTTCAGACACCTGTATTCTGAAACTTCATTATTTTCAACTCTTTGCGGGGAAACACAATGTAACTATGCTTCTAGGTTTGATGTTAAAATACATCATTTCTAATTAATCAGTCCAGCCCAGGTTGGGGATTGTAGCTGAGTATGTTCTTGACAGCAACCACTTCAGTTTTCCCGTGTGACTTCTCAGAGATTTATGTTGAAGCATGTGCTCTCCTACTTGTTGTGGCAGGATCCCATTGGCACTGTAGTATTGCAGTACAGAAGAGCAAAGTTTGGCAGCAGGAGGTTTGAGAGGACTCGCTGTGCTGCCAACTTCTCTCCCAAGTTTCCTAAACCCTTGGGGCAGGAAAGACATGGGCCAGGAGACCTCGTTTCTGGCAAGTCCATACAACAGACTCTTCCCACATACTGTGCTATTCAGAGCATGGTTGCGTTACCACAGGCAAGAAGTATTTGATATAAGGGTTTTGTTTGGAGTAAAATTGTAGCCTCAGCAGTTGTGCGGCATTACTGAGGAATAAGTGATCTCTGGCAGGGAGACCTGAATCATCAGGGAAACTTTTGATTCTGCATTTCCTTGTCATTGGTTATTTCTGATCGTTCCCGTTTTCAGTCTAATGTACCTTTGTTTATTCTCCAAGACCACATGCACCAGCGTGACAGCCATGCACAGCGTGTTCATCCATCAGGAAGGCAGACTGCAAGGAAGGATGTCCTTGAGAGAGAGGCATCTTTACATCCCTCCCTGAGCCTGAGTGCAGCTGCAGTTCCCATCCACAGGGTCTGGGCAGGTTGTCCTGTACCAACCCTCACTCCTCCTGGTGTCTCTCTCTATTAACAGCCCTGGCAGCTGAGAGCCCTGATCTCTGCACCATTTTGCCCTTTACTTTCCCTCCAGGGACGGACCTGAGAATAACATCTCTGGTTCTGCCTTTTCGTCTTTTCAGAGTGTGTCTGGTTGTATTGACTCTTTCTTTTCATGCTGTCCTTGGGTCAGAGTCTTTCGCACGCACCCTTTCTGAAGCTATCATCAGGCTGGTTGGGGTGTTTACTGCTGGGATGCCTGGACTCTGGCACTGCCAGCTGCACACACAGGCAGACTCTCAGGCAACCCACATCAGTGGAGCATCACCTGCCAGTTGCAGTGGCAGATGCCCGCTCCCTTAGCTGGCACTATTCTTGGCTGCAGAGCCTGCATCCCCTCTGAGAGCTGGCGTAAGTTTGCCTGGTTCTCAGCACATCTTCCAGCTCTCAGGAGTGTTGCCCATAGTCAGCTGGCCAGGACACAGAGGGAGAAATGAAGCACAGGAAGGTCCCTTTGCCATCTCAGCCTTACAGCTGCTCCCCTACTTCCCTTACTCTGTCCCTCCATTTCCTAATTTCAGAGGTCAGAAAAGAGCCTAACGCACATTGAAGTGTCACCATTTCTGTTTTTGACACAAAGCACCCTACAAAAACTAACTCCATCCCAGACAGATTGGGTACACAAGATTTTCTATGGGCATGTTGGCAGCTGGTCACATCTGGGCCTCAGTGCTTAGGCAAAACAGGGCATGCCAAGGATCCAGGCAGGCACAAAGCACAAGCAGCTGACTTCCCAGTGCCAGGTCATAGGTGTGGTGAGCAGTGCTGGGTCCTGGAGGCAGCCATGCAATACAGAGGTTTACAGGAGCCATGGAATAGGGTGCCATGCAAGCAGGTGACAGGGTTAGAAAGAGCAGCCCTGTGATGTATTCAGTCCCAACCCTTTTGGAAAGGAGCTTTGCTGTGTAGTACTCTCTCTTCCCCACTCCACACCTTTTTTTTTAATAATAGACAGAATGGAGGTGCAGAGCAACCAGCTGCTCCCAGACTTTAAACCCCAGTGTGTGAAGAGTGGTCACTCACTGCAGGCCATGAGCTGACCCCCGTGGAAGTATTCACATGAATAAATCACATGTCACCAATGTGGACAGGAGATTTGCTCATTTGTACCTAACTCTGTATTTTTAATTGGGAGCTTAAACTGGAAAAGAGCTACTGGATTTGTCTGATGTATGACTGTATGCAGATTGCCATGGTAACCACCACATTTCATGTGCTCAGGGCGTTTTCCTAAATTCTGCAAGCAGCTGTAGCTGTTTCTATTTATGCAGCTCAAAGTCAACTTGCATTAAACCACTAGCTGTTTTGGGGTTCTTTCAACATGTCTTTCTCTTTTCACTGGCCATTTTAGCTCTTCATTTTTCTTTCCTTTCCTAATAAGAATCCAGGTTTGCAGCATGGGCTGTACCAGAACACCCTTTTAATTACAAGAGCAATCATAACCTAGCACAACTCTTACTTGACACAGAAAGTATCGTACTCGATACTGAAGCACTGAAGTTGTCATCACATAGATCACGTAACCTCATTTGGGAATTTTGAAATTTGCAAACAGTGTTCCTGGTCAAAGATCCTGAGCTCTCACTGTCTCATGAGATTATTTATTATTAAATTAACGTAAGTCTTTTAGCTTGGACTACTTTGCTTTAGTGTACAGAATAGCATTGTGTCTTTTAGGGGGCTGGTGCTGATGGGAATTTTAATGCTAAGTCAGCATCCTTCTGCTTTTTGGTCCCTGTTTCATACAAGGTCATCTCTTACAGCAAGCTCAAAATCAGGAAAGCATTTAGGAGAATATTAAATATACTTAGGCATTAAATGCTGAGTTATCTTTGAAGTAACTAGCCTAATTAAGATCTAGAAGCTGCTTAGTGGACCCCAGAGCATCAGCAGATAATTCATTTTGCAATTAAAACCATGGTCAGAAGAAGTTCCTTTATTTGCTCTCCAGATGTAGTGGAAAGTAGTACTCTTTGCTCCCTCAATTTGCCAGGTGTCTTCAGACAGGGACCTTTGGAGATTGTCTAGTCCAGGGACATGCTTAAAGCATGGCTAAATTCACAATTTTACCAGGTTGCTCAGTGAGTTTTGAGCATGGCCAAGGATGGAGGTGTCTCCACATGGTGAGGCCCTTGTTCCAGGGTTGTACGTTTCCCATCATGAACCAGCTGGGCATTGACACCAGCAGTGCCATTTCTCCTCATTCCTCCCCTTTTCTCAGCCAGACAGCTACCCTAGCTCCTCCTCATGTGCCATCTGCCACCCCCAGTCATCTTCATCACCCTCCACTGCATCATGGCACTATGTCAATGCTTCTCTTATATTAGGGGTGTGGACCTGAACCCATCATTACCAGTGCTGAGCTGACTCAAGGCCAGTCAGATACAGAGACTGATACTGACTTTCATCCCAGCTGTCCTCCTTCCAGGCCAACATTTAAAATGTTGTCTCAGGGTCAAAGTAGGAAAACCCAAATGTCTCCACATTATGGGCTGTCTTTTGAAATACAGAGTGAGTTGGCATCTCCCTGGCTCAGTGCAGAAATCATCATGGGAATCAAAGCATGCCTGGTGGGGTATGGTCCTTATCCCACGTGGCCCTACCACGTTGAGTAGGCATGCCCTGAGGAGGAGATGGAGAAAATGGTTCTAAATCACCATGATACTTTCTAAAAGTGTGGAGTCTGAAGGGTAAAATCACCAGTATCTTGCTCTAAGAGCAGCTGTGACACCGGGAAAACTGTGTACCTCCCAAAGAACCTTGGAAGCAAACAGCCTTCTAGTTTCCCAGGTCGTTGTCAAAGTGTTGATAATTATTGAAATTGTTAAAATTGAAATTTTTTTTAACAATTTCAATTTCAATTGATAATTGTTGAAAGTGAAAGCAATGAACTTCACAGTATTGCAGGGACCACAGATTACATGCAAATTACAAACATAATGTTTTAATAACAACAATCCTAGGTGTTGGCTGTTGTTTCTCCCTAAGTCAGCAGAATGATTACCATTAGCTTCCCCTGAGGGTTTTCTGTGATGAGCATCTGCTGTTACTGTATTGACTTGATGGTTATTTATTATGTATTGATGGAGTTTAGCTAAGAAACACCAGATATCTTTATTTCTTTCCACCAGTGACATTTTGTGTTCATTAATGATACATCTAAACTACAGAAATAGAAAGAAGAGCAAATTGTAAGGTTACACAGTAGTTGGTTTAGCCATCAGGAATATGCAGACGTGTCTGCAAAACTCCGCTGAAGTTCTACAAGTAATTAAGCTTATCTCCTCAAACATAGGATACTATTATTAGCAAAGCATTTAATTAGCTGTCCATTGCGACAGAGCTGAAAGCCAAATATCTCATCTGGCATTTCCCAAGTAGCCAGTCTCTAGCTCACAGAACAACACTTTAAGATTATATATCCCATAGAGGCTGAATAAGATTTTCTTGCAGAAAGCTTTATAAGGAACTTAATTGTATTGTTATTACCAGACAAAAAAAAAATCACTTAAAAAAAAAAAATTACCAGACAAAGTCAAGTCTATCTAACTTCAGCCAATTGCCCCAAGAAGGTGAAAAAGTACCGTAAGCCATCAGGACACTTTAAACTGTCCAATTCCAGTGTTCGTGCTTACTGCTCCAGCACAGCTAATGGGTGAAAGAGATGCTTAAGAAAAGGATTTTGAGCCACATCCTCTAGATATTAGAACAATTCCAGACAGGACTAAGATGAATGTCAATGAGGAGTTGTGGAGAGATTGATATGGTAAGGTGCTGACTTCAGTGCTTCTCAGGAATGTGCTCTTGACTCCTCATAATGCCAGGAGAGATCGGGTAGTGGCTCCTCTTCTGCAGAGCTCCACACTTTGCAGAACTGAGTCTTCACTTACAACTTCAAGTATATTGTCCCAGATCAGGCAAGCACATGACTATGAAATAGTCTTCACCAGTGCCCACTTCCATGAGATGAAAACAGGATATCAATAGAGAGAGGAATTGTACTGTGATTGCAAAAGCATCCCAGCCACTCCCAGCAGGAAGACTCCTGTTGAGTTTCACCAAGCCATGCTTGGTGTATTTTCTGTATGTGTCTGTCTTGCAGATCAAGGCCCAGGACACCACAAGGCTTGGGGCTTGGCAGCTATCCTTCTCATTTGGCTGATGAGAGATCTCAGCTAATAGGAGTATGGCTGGAGGGTGTCCCTCCCTCCAAAATGGGAATCCCATTATTAGATTGATAATTACTCAGCTAGATTATTAGGACAGGACAGGGAGTAATTCCAGACATGTATTTGTCAGCACCTAGTAAACAACAGCTGAAAATAAAACCAAGATGCCAAGTAGCCCACAAGTGAGATATTTATTAATAAGGATAAAAATATTTATTTTCATAGTCTTTTCTAATAAATTAGCAAAAATAACTGCCTTAATAATAATTACCCTGCTGCTAAATGTGGGGTTCAGTTTGTTTAATTCATGGAAATGTATAGGCAAGCCCACAGAACAATAAGAAAAAAAAAAACCAAGCATATATTTAATATTGGTTACATTGTTTGTTCATGCATACCTAAGCTAAAGTCTTTCAGATTCTTTTTCATGTGTCTCTAATAAAATATTCACTGCACAGTGTTTTCTCTCTGCTGAAGAAATTATTCTGAAGTGACCTTGAAGTAAACATAGCAAATAAGACATATGTTCAGCCTAAACTTCAGTCTTGCTCATGCACATATGGCTTCTGCAGCAATAGCCACAGCCAGCTATGCATGTGAAAAATCTAAGGACAGATGCTGCATAGGCATAACATTAGTGATGTGAAGATACTGGACTTTCCAGGACTGAGATGCATCACATTAAATACATGTTTAGTCCTCATTTCTCATTTCAGCTAGGGAATGGGAAAATGCTATTTACCTCAGAGGAGAGATCAGCACACAAAACATCGTAGTCTAGATCTGCTTTAGCAGGAAATTATGTCTGTTGGGTTCAAAGGAGTAGCATGGAGTTCCAGCTGTGCAGCTTATCTTCAGTGAAATACTATGTTCAGCTTTTAATCTTCATTCCTATTTCAGGAAAAAGTGCAAAACCAACCATCTTAAGATGCAGTCCAAACAATTAATTCTCTTTATTTCATTATGAAGGAGTAATAAACATCCCTAATATTACCTTTTGCAGTAATGATACTGGAAAGAATTTACTAATATGTTTTTAGGGGGTTTTTTTGTCAATGGAACAATAATGTCGTGTGCATCAAAGCATACTCAAAAAGTATCACTCTTTTTGAACATGAGTCACTGCTAAAATAAGAATTTGTAACATCTGTCAAAGTTATTTAGGTCCATAACTTTGCGTGTGTCAGGCACCTAACTCTTACTCATAAAATCATTTCATGTTTTCTACTGTTTTCCTATATAGGTTGCTTCTGTAAAAAGAAGCAAATTTGTTAGTGCTGCTTATTATTTATGCAGCACCCTAGGTAGAAAAAAAAAAAGAAAACTGACAAGATCCAACCTCACCTTCACTTTAATTCTCAAGGAAGGATATTTCAATTTTTTTCCCACCTTTGAAGTGCCAGGTCTCTGAAATCTCTTTTTAATGATGCAGATGAAAAATAAATGCTCAGAGGAAGGAGTCAGTATGCAGAATTTGAGACCACAAGACATTTTGAGGCTGTGCCACGCAGGGGGATGGCAGCAGCATCTCGGTGTCAGAGGGAGGGCGTGCCGGGTCCCCAGGCTCCTGGTGCTGGCTCTGGTTCCACAGCCAGGCAGGAGTTTCTCTCATCGTCAATGAACCAGCTGTTACAGCAGATGATTGTGCTGAATTTCAGGTCATTTGATAACTAGGGCAGGCAGCCGAGTTTTGTAGTTCAGCTTGGGTGACATGTAGATTAAGAACTTCATCAGCACAACACAGAATTGCTCGTGTTTCTTGGCTGCTGGGGTGGGTTTGTGCTGGGGATAGGAAAGGGGGTGTTCAACCAGGTCCTGTCCCTGGCAGCTGGATAACAAGTCCTGCCTTCTTCTTGGCACTTCTGCATGTGAAAAAAGTGCAGGGCATTGCTAGTTTTTCAGACTTACGAATGACATTCAGAGTGGTTCTTATTTAGGCTATCACTTAAATCTGCAAGCTGTTTGCAGGCCTGGTAGGCTCTGCTTGGTGGTGTCAGCTGCTTCTGCAGTGTGAATTGTGGTGCTGGCTTCCAGACTTGTAAAGAAATGCTTATAACCATGACAAGGAATGGCAAGGAAAGCTACCCAGTTCCTTCAGTGGCTTGGCAATACCTGAGAGGAGGCATGCAGGGAGTGGGGAGCTCTCCATAAGGAGTTGTAGAGAGAAGCAGCCCAACCATGCTCCTTGCTCAAGCTGCTAGGAAGAAAACTGGCAAGGCTTGCTTGGGGCCAGGGGGAGGATTAATGTAAAATTGTGGGGAAAGCAGCTGTAAATATCATGGTAATTTTTTCAGCTTGGCAGGCTTTTAAGCCTTAATGGATTCTCAGAAGAGTCAAGCATATTTTTGGTGTAATGAGAGTGATATCCGATGATTCCTAGATCTTTAGAGTCAGAAGAGATCATTAAAGCCATCTCCTCTAACCTCTGGTGTTCTGCTGGCCAATTCTTTACCAAGTGTGTAATGCCCTGTTTGAGTTACTTTAGCCATAACCTTGATTTAATAACTGCATGTGAGAGAGAATCTACCAGTTAAGTTTTCTCAACTGGCCCCTTACCGCCACTGATAAAGTACCGTGTCTGAAAGGATATGGATACACCTTGCTTCTGAGAGCAACAAGCAGGGGCACCTGCCTTGCTGATGCTGATATATGGTTTCTAAACCAGACTGTATGGTCATCTCAGCACTGGGCAGAATGTGGCCAGCCTGTCCTCCAAGTGGGTGGCAGTCACAGAGGGGGCCTAAAACCAGGTGCTGGGGAGCTGAATCAACACGGGTGTAAGGACTGAGGGAAGAAAAGCAGAGCTGCAATGGACTTTCAGAAATAATCTCGAAGAGCCTTTTTGGTGTGAAGAAGGCTGGTTTAAATGTGATTTAGAAGACCCCATCTGTCCTCTCTGCCCCCAAATTTTCCATAATGTTGCGAAAATGTACAGTTTGCAATGGTAAAAATTCAAGAAGAAAGAGAACAGTAGGTATTTTGCCAGAGCAGACTCCTAAAGATGCCTGTAATATTAGAGGTGGCAGCTACGACTTGTTTTTCATTTTTTTAAGTGAATACGCCCTTTAAGGCAACCCAGCTTTTTTAAACTCTCGTTCTGGGAAGTTCTTCCCACTACTAGGAGGGAAGATACGTGCCCTGTGTCACAGTTGTCTCACAACCACTTACCTTGCCAAACTCCTTCCAGTAAGGAAAGTCACATAATAGGACAGAAGGTTGGTCAGCTCAGTGATTAATAAACCTCCACCCCAAATTCCAGGGGCTGAACAAGGAGGAGGGCAGCCTGTTTCATTTAGCACAAGAGGTCCCATTGTGGATAGTAAGACAGAGCCAAGCAGGTATTTATTAATCACTGCAAGGATGGTTTGTAGCCGTGCCCCCTGCCAGACTGGCTCTGGCACACTCCACAGTGAGTCACCAGTGGGGAGCAGAATGGTGAGCCAGGATGCAGGGTGATACCTCTGTTCCCTAAACCCTCCCCGTATCTACGGGCATTTTGGTACAGCTTATGGCTTAGTCTCTTAGGATTAAACTTATCCCAGCTATATTTACAGGATTGAAAGGCTGGTGTGGAGTCCCAGCCAGGCTCTTCCTGTAATCAGTGGAGAGACATGTCGCCAGGGATTCATCCCCTTTCAGATGGGCACTGATAACTGAGGAGGTTTTAGGAGAGTGCTGATGCAACCAGAAGTTTGCAAAGCTGAAGTATTTTTGAATTGCTACCCTCTTTACAGGATCTTGTGTCTTCTTCTTGCATCTCAGGCTTTCTGCTCGCAGTCTCCCCCAGAATGCCTGTTCTTACTCTTGGGGAACAGAATGCACTTTCAAGTAAATCATAATCAATTTGCAAGTTCAAATATATTAAAGCTGAGCCCTCTGAGAAGTTTCAAGAACCATGACAGCACTTCCTTTATACCAATGATGTTAATAGCTGTGTAGCATAGACTTCAAAATTCCTCATCAGTGAAATTAATTGCAAAATTTTGTAGAAGAGAATTTAGAGAGCAACGTATTTTAATACAGGTATGTAACTAGTGACAATGTAATTGTTACCATACTATGGGCTACTAATAGGCAGCAACTTCAGTAACTTGCAAATGGGACAGCTGGCATCAGAGTGACTTACCAGCCTTCATCTTTTTTGTGCAGCTGTTTTGCCCCTAGCAGTGCCCTGCAAAGCAAAGATATGCAAAGTGCAAGCATGTCTTTTAAAATAGTATAATCCAGTGCCATAAACACTGTCATGATTTAATCATAGTGTATTATTAGAGAATGGCATCAGTACAAGACACTCCAACGCAGATAAATTTCTAGTAGCTGTAATTTTTACTTTAGTCCATGGGGGTTTTCTGGGCTCAGTGTGTGAGGCTCACATCTGCCTCAAATGCTTCTTGCTCTCTCTTTCTTGGCAGAAAAAATCAGTCTTGTATATCTATTCAGAATTGTTTGTAACTGGAAATATATATTAGGTTCTAGTTCTGAAATAGATGCTGTGCCAAGTGGGTCTTCTTACTCCCATGGGTGAGTCTTGGTTTAGGCACCTGAACCTGGGCTGTCCATGTAAGAAATGAAGGTTACATACTTTATCCCTAGGTTGGGCTCAATACTTTGTGCAAGTATTACAGACAGTGAAATATGGGAGGGGATCCATCACTTCAGAATCCCAGCTGAGTATGGGCTCAGCCAAGGTCTCTGTGAAGGAAGCAGCTCCAGAGAGACAAAATGTGGAGATAAGCAGGGTAATTTCTCCCCAGTCTGAAATCTGCTCCATACAGTCTAACACCAAACAAATTGCTGGGGGGTGTGCATGTGATGTCTGTAGAACAACAGCCATCCTCCAAGTGTCATGTGCTGGTGGGAAACACTTCAGCTCTCCTTGACACAGTACCCAGGAGTCCTCTGGAGGTGATGATGGAAGTGGAGGTTGAAAGTGGACAGAGATATGAAAAGTTAAGCCTGCTTCATAGTAAACAGTTTCTACAGGTAGAACAAAATACTGTTGCTTCATAAAAGGAACCAGTTTCCAGCTTCAACACTACAGTAATCGGGTCAATGGTGTGACAAACTCTTTTTTAGTATATTTTGCCCAGCTGAAGGACTTAGAAGTTATTTGTTATTCCTTCATTAGTGTTTTCCAGAGCTGTTTAGAGTACAGACCTCCTCAGAGAGCCAGTGGATAAAGACACTATTAAAATAATGAAACTAAGCCCTCAGTTCACTTCATGGTGTTATTTCAGTTTTGGCACAGCCTCTGGCTTCTTAGCTGCCTAATGCACTGTTAAATGCCTCCCCAAGCATGGATAATAGATATTAAGAATAAAAAAAAAAAAAAAGGGAAAACAACATTTTCAATTACGGGCAAAAGTGCAGAAAGTAAAATGGCCCAAGTTTTATCAGCCGCATATTGGCTCCTTTGCACACAGTCTCCAGATTTAATCAGGAGGTGCTCAGATAATTACAGTCTTCCTGCAAAAGACTTCATGTAGGAGAGCTGCCTGCCTGCCACTACTTGCAGGATCAGAGTTGTCCTTTGCTTCTGCTGCTACAGATTGTGGAATTACAGTTTTCCAACTTCTGTTCAAAAAAGCAGCATTCAAGCCCATCTCCTTTCAGAGGACGGCTGCACCAGGTAAGCGCTGGGCATCAAGAGTGATTTGTCAGCCTTTGTTATAGACTCAGGAGTGATTTATATTTGTCAAAATGCAATTTGCACAATTGATTTCCTGTTGCAAGGATTACAGGAGCAGTTAGTTGAAGAAGTGTTTGCCTTCCAGCCAGCTGGTATTGGTTCATGCTCAATTTAGGGTAGAGGTTGTTTTTTATACAAGAGTAAGAGATCATCAACTGAATTGTTACTTAAAATCTCTCTAGTGAACAACATCTGCAAGTGCTGCTCATTTAGGTATCATCTGTCCTGCCATAGGCAAGCTGGTCTGTGACCTTTGTGAAGGCAAGAATCAAATAACGACAGTAAGAAATTATGAGAATTAGGAGAGAATTAGGAGAATTTCGTGCCCAGTACCACGTACTGCATGGCAGGGTGTCATTTTTTAAGTGACTTGCATACAGCTGGTTGCACATTTACCAAAGCTTTGGAATCCAACTGCAGATGCTATAAAGCTGTTCGGTCACACGTGGTTTTGGCCATATCTAAGTTTTTTTTCCACACTTAGGCCAACATTTATAGTGTCCAATAAGTTGTATTTTGCTTTGTAAAACTAGAAATTAAAGGTGGGGTCTCACATCATACTCTCTGTGGCAGATGTTTTTCCAGTTTCTTTACTTATTTTTACTGTGTGCCATGCTGTTGTTTCCCACTTTCAAGGCATCTCTCTCATGCTGAAGTGATTGTGGATCATGGTCTTCATTTCAGAGTCAGAAGTGATGGTGGAGTCACTTTCCTAGTCCATATGGGCTCTCCTTGCAGACCATCTACAGCCATGCTGTGCCACTTAGGCAAATGCTAGCACTGGCTCTGCTGCTCCACTTCATGTTTGAATGAGCTACTTAAAATTATTACATTAATTTTAGGGTTAAGTGGAGGGAGAAGTATGCATTTGTTTTCCTGCTTGCCTGGCAGACTTTGTTGGCAGGCTGGTCAATCTGCAGAAAGCATCTGCAGGAATTTTTTAATCTCCAGTAGATCAGTCTGAGATTCACTGAGATCCTGTTTGGCTCAAAGAATAATTTTCAGCTTGTTATTTGTTATGAGCATATTTAACCATATAGACAACAAAACCCTAGTGTGCAAGAGAGAAGTGTGTAAGACAATCAGAAATTACAGGGTAACATATAGTCTTGGCCAAATAAGTAATTGAAACAGATGAATTCTTATGACAGAATGAATTTGTACATCTCTGGGTTTACATATTCTCTCATTAATTTGGTATATTACTTTTAACTGTCTATGTTTGTGTAGTACAGTTTTCTTTTGAAAGAGCAGGCAGTTTCAATGGTGGTGCAGGATAAGAGCACTTCAGAGATCAGAGATGATGTACACCAGCCAGATGCTTCTCTTCGTTGTGAGATATAGGAAAAAAGCAAAGCAGAACAAAAAAGGCATGAGGTGTCCTCAAAACTGAGAATCCCGTGGTTTGATTGTACTTTTTTTTTTAAAAAAAAAAGGACTCCTGATGATAAAACTTACCGTCTACGATTTTATAATTTTAATGGCAATTGTTCATTTAAATGTGTTGCTAAATGTTCTTAAACCCTTATAAAGTAATTTCATGAAACTGTTGGCATTTATGGCTAGAGGAACCTGAATTTATACTCAGGTTTGAATGTAATGTTTCTGTTTTCTGATGTGTCTCTAATAGCTTTATAAACCAGCAAGCAGAAAACAAGCATGTGCAGGTAGAATTTCAACCATCTGTGTGCCATACTGAAAAAGATAGTTTGCTATTAACAGTGGTTTTGCTGTCTCAAATATTAATTACCTAATACTTGCTTTCCTGCAAGTAATGCAGTAAATGCTGATAGCGTAGCATACCTGAGAGGTATTGATACTGTAGACTTTAAATGAGACATAAATAATTAATAGCAACAACCATCAGAAAATTTATAAGCAGCTCTGGTATTAGAATATCTGCATATTACTCAAACATGCCAAGTATGTTGTAGGAGGCATGTAATGAGAGAGAGCTGCCACACAGTTATGCTGAATGTATGTCATTTGATGAGGGATAGGAGTGGCTCTGATAAATTGCAGGGTAGTTTCAACCCTGTCGCTACCTGGGGTTCACCTGCTCTAAGCACAGGAAAACCTTTATCAGTTTTGTTCATCATATTCTAGAATTTAGATGGTAGGCAAAAGACTTACCTGATGGGTTCAGTTGGTCAAAGCACTGATCGATGTAAAACAGAGTTGTGTCTGAAACTGAAACTGCTAAACCAGTTATGAATTTGCTTGAAGAATACAGGATTGTGAAGTCCCCAGCAGACAGAATAAAGGAAAGGCAAGAAGGGAAAGTAGCAAATGAGAAGGCTGGTGATAAGGCAAAGATGACAGGGAATAAAAATTCTGTTTAGTCTCCTCATACAAACTTTCCATTAATTTCAACTGGATTGCCTCTGCAAGACCTTCCATAGTTGAATATGGAAGAAGAAAGTGATTAGCAAAGTAGAAAGGGAGAAAAGTATTAGAATCAGAGGAAACCAAGACCAATAAGATGTTGAAAAGAAGTGAAAGACAGTAGATGGGGATTTTAAGCCATGCATACTTATTTATGAATCCTGCATGCTCACACCTATATTTTAAGACTCATGCTCAACATGGTTGAGTTGGTGTAACCTCTTTGAGTCCAGCAGGTACATCACCAGTAAACTTGATCCTACAAGTTCATTTGCAGACATTTTTTCCCCAGTAATTTTCTGTTTATTCACACTTTGCATTTATGGTAATTAATTTATGGTAGGTTAACATCTGGTGGTCTGGTTGGGGTAGGAGACAGAAAATGCAATATGTTCTGACTTCTATGGTATTATATGAAAGTCCAGACAATGAAGTCTGGCTTCAGACACCCCAAAGCATTGTGATAGGCGGGGAAGAGGATCTGATTAAATATTTAAGTGGCCAGGCCCACTTTGCTGCTGCAGCAGTGGATAGATTACACCTGGTGAAACCTGGTCTGCAGCAGGGTGATTGGTAAGTGCTGGGCATGAGGAAGGTGCAGAGAGGAGTGTGCTGAGGAGGCTGCTGCCATACTATGGTCAGCAGGGAATGGATTTGGCACTGCTTCTGCCTCTGCCAGTGTGACTGCATCATCCTGTGCCGAATGTCTTGTAGGTGATGGAAACCTCCCCACTGCCTTGCATGCCCCATCCCTTGCATGCTGTGCTCTGATTGGAGCCATCCCAGGAAGGGGGAAGGGTTGCTTGTGTCAGGGTGTTTTTGCATGGAAATATCCTGTGCCGCCATCCAGTTGTGCTGGGAAATTGCTTGCAGTTGTAGCTCATTGGTGGATCATCTGTATTAGCTTGCTTTTCATTCCAGCTGGTGGGCAGTAGGATGCTGAGACAATATTTGGAAGAAGTGACACATGAGATTTGGATGATGCTAGCATCGTTCAGGGCTGTTAAATCAGGAGAAGTCATTACAGCAAGAATACAGGACAATGACTTCTCCACCAGTGTGTTGGATTGCTTCTGTCTTTACTTGCGAACGAATAGCATCTGTACTCACAGCATAGATACTGGTTTGAACATAGGAAGCATTTCATACCTGCTATAGTTATCTGGATATTTACCTACTTTTTTTTCTCCATAATGTCCTGCCTGTGAGTGTCAATTCCTGTCATCTTCTCTGAGTGAGGATTTGCAGGGTTGTGTAGGGTTGGGTCATGAGGCTTAGGAGGATGGGTGGATTTACTATGGACCTTCCTGGTTGGAATTCTGCTTCCCTTAAGCAGAGGGCTTGGCTTTGGGTGTAAGTGGGAATGGGATTAGGTGCTGCATTTGAAATTTTTTATCAAGTTTATTATCAAAGTTTATTATCAAGGAAACTACCACTTCTAATTATGCTTTTTAATGATTTTTTTCATAAATCCACAGATATGTCTCCATTTAGTTGTGTTTCATATAAAAGTCCTCTGACTCCCAGCACTCTGTCCCGGTACAGGTGCCCATCCTAGTTGTCTTACAGCAGTATTGGGGTTTAAATCTTGGTAAAATGGATCTTGTCTGGATCTTAATCATTAACAAGATGCAACCTCTGTGTTTATAATGTGGTGTTTTCTATGTGTACATGTTGCTTCAATGCACATATGGGGCCCTGCTGTTTTCCACATTGTGATGACTGCCCTGAGGAGTTCACTGTCTCACTGGTGAGTAAAAAAGGAAGGAGACAAAAACCAAGAGGCTTTCCTTGGAAGGTTATATGTGGAGCTGGGCCAAGAATAGACCATGATACTCTAGGTAACTTAGGTGCTGCACCAGACTACACTATGTATATATATATATATATATATATTTCTGATGTGTCATAAGTCTTACTGTAAAAAAAACTAGAGTTAATGTTTGACCAGCTAAGTGTCTAAACATCAGCTGATTGAGCTCCTGTACATGACAGTGGCTGGATTCTTTTTCCCTGTGGCTTCAGAGATTTTCGAAGATTTAATTTGTCCCCAAAAATGAGTGAATTCCGGCTTTTTATTTGGTGTAGGGAATTTAAGTATGAAATGGCTATAAACAGGTCTAGGTATGTCCTCATGTGCAAATACACAGATGGTCACATTTAGCCAAAGGAAGATACTCAGTCTATATTTCACAGAACAGATGTATGGGGCTTGAGACATCAGTGGGAAAGTTCTTTCTGAGCTCAGCAATGCTCTTACTGCAGAGCATGAGGCCAGCACTGTCAGTCCCCCTGTCTCTGTTGGGACAGTGCCTGGCAAAATGTCACTGGAGTGAAACAATTCATGTCCTCATTAAAACCACATTCAGGGAAACATCTTTGCAATATAAACCATATGTCTAGATAGTGTGTATTG
This sequence comes from Florisuga fusca, assembly GCA_038090715.1. NCBI lineage: Eukaryota > Metazoa > Chordata > Aves > Apodiformes > Trochilidae > Florisuga > Florisuga fusca. Next base: position 10,175,758 of record JAAWXA010000014.1, read on the forward strand.
ATTTACACCCTTTTCTGCCTGGGCTCTGGTATTAACCAGACCCCCATGCAGTTGCAGGGAGGTGACAGCTTCTCAGTGTTGTTAAAGCTCTTGTTTTGAACAACTGTGTGGTAATATTTGGCTTTCTTCTTAAAGCTCCGTTTTGCTCAGAGGGAAAAGATTATGAGCTAATCTTAATGTTTATTGAAAAGTTTCAAACCTTGATGTACAGGAAAGTAGGCTCAACATGAAAAAAAAGGGGGAAAAAAAACCAACAGAAGATCTGAAGTGTTTGTGGGCTTTGTTTTATTTAAAAGTGTTTTTTAGCTAATCCCATGGGCCTGAATTTTACAGATTACTTTTTCATATATGGCACTGGCCGACATCTTGCCCCATCAGCTTGGATTTATTCCAACTTGTTCCAATGTAAACGACATTGGAATCACATCCTTAGACATTCAGTGGCAACTTTTACTTCCTAAAAAAACCCAAAAAAACAACCAAACAAAAAAACCCCACACCCCAGTATTTTTCACAGAGCCAGTGGTAGTTCCCCTAACAGAAGCAATTGCTCACCAACTGAGATCCTTACTTGTCATGAAACTGCCTGCAGACAACAAGGCTGCTTCTCTAAGTGCAGCAGAGCCCTATGTTAGTCCCAGCACAGGAGGCAGGTGCTGAAGGTCACTGCTTGGTGCTGCGTGGCAGGTGGCTGCCTTATCCACCTCCATTTCATTAGCACATAATAGAGCAGTCACTGAATTAGCTCTTTTTTATTCAGAGCTCAGCACAGCAAACAAAATCCTCCTGAGATGCTCCAGTTCCACCTTTCCCTGGCCTGTGCAGAGGTTTCCTGTGCTCGATGTACTCCCTGTTTTTCTGAAAGCTGGAGCTGCACAGGGTCTGATCCTGTCCTGACACCTCCAGCGGGCTCCCTGGAGCTGGGGCCTGGCCCAGTTGGCCATGTAGGCATCACCCTCCACTGAGCTGTTATCTGGAAAGTCTGGTGCTTGAAGCATTTCCCTGGAAATGGAGGGCCAAGGTTCAGCCACCTCTCTTGCCCGGGGGGGGGGAGAACCACAGCTTTCATTTCCCACCTCCCGCAATGAGCTCATGCTATGCTAGGTCAGTGTGTGGGTTTTTTTCCTTCCTGTTAGAGCAGCTGAGCTGTTGAGAAGAAAATAATAGCCAGTTCTCATGCAATTTTTTATTTTACTTTAATCAGTTACCAGATAAAAAAGAGGGAGACTCAGATCAGACATGGATGTCCCACCCCTGCTGCATGCCCTAAACTGGGAGATGCAGCCCCACCATCCCAGGCTGCAGTCTAGGGGACACACTGACCCTGACAGCCCTGCAGCTACCTCATTGTGGAAGGCTTCCTGTTTGCCCAGTCACCTATGTGTATTTTTAAATTTCTTTGAAAGATGGTTGTGCTGTATTTTATGTGAGAGGTAACCCAAGCTCTCCTCCTGAGCTGAGACACTGATGCTGAGATAAATGCACCTGAACCATGTCCTTTACATATTAAATATGATCCCTGCTGGCAGAGCGCAGGTGCTTACTGCAGGAGCTCCTTTACCACCAACTCATCTTAATTGCATTCAGAATGAAAAAATAAGTTTCTCTCTTCCAGCTCAACCGAAGCACTGGAATGAAAAATTATGAAATGCTGTGCCAGGGCCATGATGAATAAACAGCCAAGATCAAACAACTGCCATCCTATTTTATGCAAAATAACTGAATTAACAGCTTCAGCAGTTGAGTCAAAAGCACATCGGTTTCATGTTGATGTGTTCAGAGCACTTCTGGTGAATTGAAGATTACTTCTGTCCAATAATTTTGCAACACTGGATCCTTATGAGGCCTTTCTATTTGGTAACCCTTCTTTGGATCTTGTGTCTTCCATCCTGCTCAGTGAACATGCACAAATATAGATATGGTTGTGCATGTAGGGGACCTTCAATTCTATTTGTTGTTCTTCCTAAAAAAAGAAAAAAAAAAAAAAAGGACTGTGTACAGTGCACACACCTCTACATATGTATTCACAAGAGAAGTGAACTAATGATAGGGTTAAGCACTCCCATGTTAAGTATCAGGCTTGTTTTTCCAGCTCTGTCACTGTCCTTATATCTTATCTACATCACAAAGTTTCAGCAGTGAATGTTAAATTAGTTTTTAGTTGAAATGAACAGACTTCATGCAGCCCCCCTGTGCTCACACTGTTATTTCAGTGTAAGGAGGGCCCATTTTGTGGTAGATTTAAGTAATCTTACTTACAGGGAAAAGATAAAAATAAAGGAATTGCAATCTTGGGAATTGTGGTTTTAAGAGCTTCTAAAGTAAGAGTTTCTACAATTCAGCTGAGAGTTGGTATCTATCCTTGCCCATTCTGGTATAAGGTAATCTGAAACTATGAAAAACATAGCTGGGGACAGGTTTAAGGGCTTGTATTTTACTTTGTACTGCCGTGGTCTTGCAGCACCATCAGCATCAACTGAAGGAAGGGAGAGAAGTTTTCTGGCACACAGTTGGAAATGGTCAATTCATTGCACTCTCCTTGCCTTAGGTCAATCAACCCAAAACTTACTTGGTTTGCCTCAGAGTGCCTGAGAAGACCCTTTGCATAGGTTTAACTGTGTCAGTAGCAAATCTCACCTGTAGGTAAACTGATGCAAAGCAGATTTTACTTGTGCAGACTTGGTCTGGGTGTGATGAAGTCACTTAACTTCTGCCTCATGACACTGGTGAAGCTTAATTAAGGCTGATAAAGCTCTTTGCAGTTCTCAGAGGAAAAGTTTGGTCCATGGGTATAAAAGATGTTACAGGAAGTATTTAATGTATTCTGTTATAAATGCTGCGGAGGCACTCAGCCTGTAAACAGCACCTTCTGAAACTTTCTATTTCAAGTTAATGTTCAATAGGAATGATGCAAACACTTCCTGAAAGCAGGCTTTGTGTCACTGAGCCCAAACCCTCCCTTCTGTGAGTGTGCTCCCTCTCTCTACCCAGGTGTTTTCACTTTCTGTGATTCAAATGATCCAAGAGGGTCCCGTATGGAGCTGTAGGTGCTCTGTCATAGAGTTAACAGTGCAATAAATCCTAAGGGCACTAAAATTTTTAAAACTGAGCCATTAGTGACCCATGGACAAAAATGCTCCACTTGTCCATCTGTCCATGCTTTGCCTCAGCCCCTGCATCCCTGTCAGACAGATGCTCCCTGCAAGCACACCTAATGCAGGAGCTGTTGCACATCAAATGAAGCAGGATGTGTGGATTCTCAAAGCCCCAGCATGGAAACAGCATGGCAGGTACTAGAGGGGTCTGTGGGTCTGCCCAGATGAAGCAATGGGGTGCAGTGAGCAGAGTGATTCCCCTTCCCAGTCCTTTAACTCACCATGGAAATCCAGGTCAACGTGACCTGCCATGCCAGGTTGTACTAGCTTGGGCCTGGAAGTAGTATAGGCACTCTGCTTTATCTGTGTGCTTTATCTAGGCTAATTAGATCTGTGCTTTGTTCAGGATAATTGTCTGTACTAATGAGTCTGAATGCAGTGTCACTAGCACAGCAATGTTGTGCCTGATTCCTGTGCTGGATACCTCGGTGGGGATGTGTGGCTGTGCCAGGACAACTTTGGTACATCCAGTTCCCACCAGGACAGACCCAAGGGACCAAGAGCAGGTTGAGGTCCTCAGGGCAGAGGCAGATGTTCAAAGTGCTGACAGAGTCTTGGCAGCAGCAGCATGATTGCCCAATGGCAGCAAGAGAGCTAAAATTACAGCCAGGCTGGGAATGAGGGAAGCGGTGGTGTAAGGAGATGCAGATAACTTCCACCCTCCAGCTGAAGCCCGCTTGATTTCACACCCACATCACAAGGCTGGCCTGCCTGTGGGGCACTCAGGGGGGATCAGGAGCAAAGAACTCCTCCAGCTGTGTGGGGGGGAAGGGGAGAGGATCTAGTAAAGACAGCTAGTAAAATGCACTGTGACTGCAAAGCCCTGTGCCAGGCATTCCCCATCACTGTCTTTAGGGACAGCTGGGGATAAGCAGAACGGGTGCTGGGGCAGCTGAGTGGGAGGAGAAAAAGCAAAAAGAGAAAATGTCCCTGTGCTCCCTAAAGTCTGCCTTGAGCTGAACTGCAAGATGCTTATATAAAAACACTGTTAATTATTACAAAGCAACGAAGCAAAGAAACAGACACTTATAGTGTATCTCCTCCATTAATTAGTTGCTAAAAATGTAGATTGCAACAGCTGCAAGTGGGTCAGTGGCAAAACCGTCTGTCCTGGTTATTGTGCTGAGAACACATCTCTATGAGGCTGTTCCCAAAGGCTGCCAGGGTTGGAGGCAGCTCACAGGGCACCTCTAGAAGCACGTTTAAATGAGGATGTCATCACCAAGAGCACTTAACAGTTCACGTCTGCTCAGGTTTGAAAAATATCTGAAAATGTGGAGAGGAGTTAATCTTAGAAATCCACTTGAATTAAGAAAACCCTCAGTGTAACAGGTGTTTTCTGTATGTGCACTGCAGAGCATACACATATGGAATGAAGCATAAAAATAATCCCTGCTTTCACTGTCTGTATGAGCTTTGGCTGAGCATGCTGAAAGCAAGCTCAAGGATGAGAGAAACAAGAAGCTCTACCATTACAGACTGAATTTGTTTGCAGACTTCACATCAGATGGTGGGATGCCTGGGTCTACCAAGAAGTCTGGACTAGGAGGGAATTTATGTTTCTGGCAGTCAACAGACCTGAAACCTTGGCTTGGACTTTCAAGTGTGCTGGACCCCATCAGGCAAAATCTTTGTTGTGAAAACAGGGTGCATCTAATCTTTTTCTTTAGGGTTTGCAAATTAAGGTTTCGTATTACTATAGAAAAATTACTGGTTTGAATAAGAACACAAGCAGAATGCCAGAACAAATTACTTCTTATGGTTGTAACAGCTTCCAATCAATACAATCCTCTGCAGGAACACAAAACAGATACCCATGTTCCTACGGGCTGTGATTGAACTCTGCAGCTGGTCTAGGATTCTCCTCAGGTAGCACTAAATAACTTTTACTCCACTGCTTCTTGTTTTACCCAGGAGAGAGGACAAGACACTTGTTACAGTTTCGTACTTATCTGTGCTAAACTTGTGCTAAACAAAACTAATGTGAAGAAGAAAACATTAAAAATATCTTAAGATTGGGTGTGAGGGCGGTTTACTACTGGTCACCACTAAAGTAGAAGAAAAATGAGTTTAGGAAAGATTTAAGTAAAGGAATGATGTTTTGCTTCAGTGTGTTATGTAAGAAATCTAAAACCATAAAAGAAAGGAATTAGTTTTTACTCAGAAAATACTATTTGTTACATGTCTCAAGATACCCAAGAGAGAATTAAGGACTTCTGGGGGCCGTGCAGTCATGTGTCTTGTGCATCTGAAAAGTTGTCTGGCTTTTAAATTAATACACAAATAAAAGTATCAAAATTTGTCACTACTTATGCAGTTTTTAAATGTCTATTATTTGCTTATTCTTCTCAGAAGTATCTTCTTTCCTTCTGATCCTCTTTCTGCTGTTTCTGTCATCCAAAAGAGGAGGGCATTTTTGTCAAAACTACTAAGATGCTGGCAATTTTAAAACATAATTAGGAGAAAATAATAATAAGAACAAAATGCTACCAACTGAAACAATCAGGGGGTTCTTAATGTAAAAAAAATTAGGGACTGTTAATGCATGGAGCTCATCTTTGAATAAGTGAAATTAGGTTATTGCAGTGAAGTGAAAGATTTTCCAGTAGCATTGTCTGAATTGACTTGTGGTCTGCCCTAGGAATATATTGGGTATTTTCTGTACCACAGACAAATTTTTTAAAGGCAGTGTTCATTTTGAAAGCATCTATTTCAAACAAAAGTTGTGTATTTAGTTTCAAATGGGGTTTTAATCCTGAAAGCACACACATACATACCAGAAAATACAAGTAAACTCACTGAATTTAATTACTAACTGAAATTCTTCATGCTGAATATTGAGGTGGACTTGTTTGCAGATTCATATGCTCTTTCATTTACCTGCCTACTATATAAGATTAGCTTGAGAAAGCTTCAGCATAAAAAAATAACAATTACTGCTCAAGGTTGGTTCTGGCCTTTCACTGCAGTGGTGCAGATGCACAGTACAAACATTGACACAGTAACATGGCGTCCTCATTACACCTGAAACTGCTTACATGTGAGTTTCCTGCTCTTACGCTTCTAACATACCTGCTAATTTCTTTTCTGAGGCTTACTTCCAAAAATACCACCTTCTCCCACACACATGCCCATTTTTTCATGTGATCTTTGCAAAAGGTGGCATTTTTTGCTAAAGGGCTACGACCAACAATATTAATTTGTCAGTTGTGAGACATTAGGAAAGTGAACTGTCTTCACTTCATACCCAATCCTAAGATATTTTAAGAAGTCAGAGCTTTTGAAGCTGTCAGTGGTTGTCACTGGCTCCAATTTTGGGATACCCAAAGCTGGAATACATAAGCCTGACTTTCGGAGAGTACTGTGTTCCCTTTCTGCAGATGTTACTCCTTAAACACATTTCAAAAACATGTACAGTTTCATCAGGATCAGTCACCACTCTGGAATTTCTGACTGCAATGCATTCCTGTCATATTTTCTGTTTTCACACAGTCACACTTCCTAAATTTGCTTTCAGATGACATTCTGCCTGGCAGAAACATATTGAAAATTGAGAGAAATATACTTAACCGATTGTGAGTGACATATTTGGGTTTCTGTTTAATTCTCATTTGGTCTTGTTGGATAACTTTTTAAAGGATGAAATTTTACATTTGAAAAAGAAAATGAAAAACTGATCTATTTCTCTGTGCTGTATCATGAAAATTGCAGTTTCATTTAACAGAACTCTTTAGTCCCAGTGGAACAATCCTCCCACTGAATGCTACACCACTATAGCTTATGTTACCAGCAATTATTTTTATTTTCAGAATGATTGTTTCTTTCCACAAATGGCATTTAACTGTCTGTGTGCTCAATTAAATGTCCAAGAACACAAATTAAATGATCAAAGTAGAGAGAGTAGATGTGAATTAAATGGGGACATGCATAGTTAGGTTTTGGTTTTGAATGCCAGTAAAGGCTCAGCTTGATGTGGATCCTGTAGAAGCATAAAACTGACAGACTTGTAAAAGAAAATCCACTTTTGTAAAAGGCTTGTTTAATTTTGCATCTCCTTGCAGCTTCCATCAGGTAGCTTCTTATTGCCAGCTCAGCATCAGAGCAGCACTAGCTCGCATGTGAGCTCACAAACTCAGCACCGTGAGCTAATGTGAAAGTGCAGATAGACCAAGGTAGTTATAGCTGAAGTCTGTACAAGCTAGAAATCCATCCCAGTGTGATGGACTGTTCTTCCACAGGACAACTTCTGCAACACTGTGGGTCTTCACCCCCACCAAGGCATTAGTATGTAATCTACAGCTACCACAATCCCAAGTTTGTGGACAAATCTGCTCACACATTTATTCATTGGATTCTCCCAGTGAGAATAAAGGTAACAGGAGGCTATGATTTGTTTGCTAGGAAAAAACTGCAAAAAAAGTAAAGCAGAGGGGACAATAGTGCTTGAGGTTTTTCTCTCATACTAAAATGGAGAAGCAATTAATTCAAGTGGCACTGTTTTTAGCTACATTTGCTTTCATAATAGCTCTCATTTTTTCTGTAGGTCCAGCTGCCCAGCGCCAAGTCCAGAATGGGCCATCTCCAGATGAGATGGAAGCACAGAGAAGGTGAGTTAATCAGTTAAGGTAGAATTCTAGCTTGTAAGTTGGATGAACATGCAGACCTTCCTCACCACTAAGCACTGTTTATACTTGTACCATTTTAAGCTGATTCTGAGTTTTCTTATTTATTGCTAATGATTCTGTAATGAATTTTAAAGGGTGAACTGAAGCTCTGGGTAAAGGCTTTGATCAAAGGCAAGAGATCTTCAGAGTTAAAGACAAAGCATTTAAAAGCAATTTGTAGAGTGTGTATTTGTCAAGCACATTAAGAAAGCCTCACCTTACCCTTTTCTGGATCACCTGCTGGCAGCTGACAGTTATATTGCCCAGGGAGTATCTGTTGGACCACATACACCCTCAGTAATGGCCCAGGCCCATTTTGCATGTGGCTACTGGTTATGTCACAGCTTTAGCCAGTAACTGGGTGATAGATACTCTCTGCTATCCCCCAACTACCTTCCCAGGGGAAAAGAATAAGGGAGACTTTAAAGCTGGAAAACCTACAATAGGTTTAAGGATAATAATAATATTATGATGGTGATGATGGTGGTGGCAAGTTAAAGACAAATAGGTACTTTTATATAAATATATTCAAATATATGAATGAATATGCCAATACAGAACCTACACTCCCCAGTTAGTAATACACCCCAAACTAGCCTCAGCAGCAGATGGTGGTGCCTGAGTCGAGAGTTCTGGGGGCAGCCTGCAAAAAGCCTTGAAGTGGCTGCATTCGTCTTCCTCAGTGTGGCAGGGGAAGGCGACCTGTGTTGGTGAACAGCGTTCTTATCCCGTAAGAAAACAGGATGCAGGAGCAGCACAGGGAGGGATGACAGAGACAAACCCAACCCAACCAGCACCCCAGACAGCGAGGGCGGCAGAGGGCTCCTAAGGTGAATGGATTCAAACTAGAGGAGGGCAGATTTAGATTGGAAGTTAGGAGGAAGTTCTTCTAGTGGGAAGTGTCCCTGCCCATGGCGAGAGGGTTGCAAGTAGGTGATCCCGAAGGTCCCTTCCCACCCTGAGAGCTCTGTGACTGTAACACCCGAGGAGCCGCTTCAAACTGCGCACCCTGGAGGGAGCGCTGTGGTTGGTCCACTGGGGTCACCTGACCCAGCCCCTCCTCCCCACGGCGCCGCGGCCCCTCCAGGGTAACGGCCGCAGCCCCGACCCGCTACCGGCGGATGGGGGTCGGGCCGGGCTGGGTCAACCCGGGCAAGGGCCGGGACAGGGTCAGGGACAGAGGCATGGACAGGGTCAGGGTCAGGGACAGGAGCTGGGACAGGTTGGTATTGCCTTAAGAGATTTTTTTCCGGATACTCCTCTTTTTATGAACACATTGCTCAAAACCAGGACACTAAATGGAAGTGTGAAAGTGGTCTCCTTCATGTCACAGGGAAGGTGGTTAGGAGAGTCTGCCCTTATGTGCCTGCCTCTATAATGAAATTATGAGGCCCATCTCATTTTTGTCTTTGCTGTCAGAGCTGTGATCTGTAGGACCAGCACCCGTGGTGCCCAGGCCAGCAGCACGGCTCTGCCAGGCCTGTGCTCCTCATGGAGTCCAGGCTTCTGCACACTAAACACCACCTTTATTCCCATATTCCTGCTCACTGTGAGTGTGGTTCTCCTACTGTATGAGAAACACCTCAGAATATTGTGCTGTGAGCCTCACTTCAAAAGGAGTGCGTCAGTAGCACAGAAATTGGCAGGACCTGCCTCTGCTTCAAGTCTGGTGCCTGGAATTGCGTAAAAAAAAGGTGTCTGCTTTTGCTTCTGCACCAAGAGGAGAACCAGCAAGAGGACACTTAGTCCTCCAGAGGACTCAGCACAATGTTTGATTCAGATAATAAAATAGCTTTGTAAGGATTTTAGTGCAACCAAACCCTCAGGCATGAGGTGCTCAGTGGGCTCTGCCATTGTAGGTACAGCCTGTAAGCAGGCAGGGTTCCCCTTGCAGGGTCCAGGGACGCCCCCGGCCCTGTGGGTTGTGTAGCTCAATATCATGTGCTCCTGGGTCAGCAGAGATGAAGGGTTGCAGTTTATTGTTTGCATTGATACTACACCGCTAGTATTGACTGGTCCCTATACAAAATCATGTATACGTTTAAGGCAAGGCCCTTAGGCAGGCAGTTGTAGGTAATTAGTATTCTATCTTTCCCTCTCCAAAAACTCTAAGGAAAGTGTAGGGAAACTCATTCCCTGTGCCTTTATGAAAAGCTCTGAATGGCTTGAGATTTAGCAGGGATTTACATATGTCTATTAAATAGGTCAGCGGGTAATGATATTTCACTCCAGATTTGTAAGATTTACTTTGGGATAGCAGAGTTGTCATAAAGGCCAGAGGAGAGCTCCTGCCCACCCAGAGGTGGGGACTGCCACCTCTCCATTCTGCCTTCTGGTTGAAGGATCTGATCCAGCTCTTCATTTAGCCAGTGGCAACTGCTGATTCTTCAGACCATATTTAACTCAGACCTCAAATTTAGGTGTCTAATCTGTACATTTAAAGTGTGAGCATTATAACTGTGTTAGAAAAAACCCCAACATTTTATTTATTGTTTTTTGCTTAGAGACAGTGAAAGCCTTTTGGGTAGGTATTATTTGACTGCTACAGAGCACATTGTTCTGGGAAAGTGTCTTTTGCTCCACTGGACTGGAATAAGCTATGGCAGTAAATGCACTTAGATATTACTGCACCTACACTAAAGGATTTTCAGCTTTAATTATACTGATGGATTTTGTAAGCATAGAACAGACCTAATTTTAGGCCTAGCCTTTTTTTAACATTTTATAACCAGGCAAGGAAATGAAGTTATGTTAACTACCATGCACATTTTTCTGTCTAAAAGGTTTTTTAAAGACCTTTACCAAAATGTTAAAAGAATATTTTTAAGCGTAGTCTGTCCCCTCTTGTACTTTGCTCCTGACATACTCCTTAAGCAGTCTTGTGCCTATCTCAGGCTTTATTTAGTTCCACAGGAATACATTTGACTTCCTAAGAGTGTTAAGAACTTCTCCTTTTAGCATGTGTGGGAGGGTGCATGCACACTGCCCAAGGGCAGACTGAGCAGGCATGAACCCCAATGACTTCAAATGGTGGTGGATGACCCTTGTTTTGGGGAGCACCCCACAACTGTATCTGCTCTGCAGCAGCTCTAATGACTTGGAAACATCTTACCCATATTTCTTTCCTGGTCTATCAGGCTGGAGTGTTCCAAGTCTGTCCTCCAGGTAAACCTGGAATTTCTTCCAGATTTAATGAGGGAAATGTATGTGTCAAGTTGCTCATCATAATATTTTGCTAAAGTAGGGGACAGTATGCTTGGGAAATTGTTAGTATATGTGTTTACAATTGAAATTTTAACAGTGCAATTGATGCTGTTGCTTATGCCTGTAACTATCAAGTAAGAGCCAAGGCATGTACTTAAGATTTCTATTTATTTAGTTTTAAGTGTCATAGCTTAAATGAAACCAGTTGGCCAGACAACTTAAGCTGCTCCTCAAAACTGTTTCCCCTTTGCAGATATCATCATTTTCTCAGCTGCTTATAATGGTTTGTCAGAAATTGCCAGTGTTCAATGGATTGCATGTCCTGAACACAAAACCAGTTTAGAATTGATCACTCCATAGTGAATAATGAAGGATTTTCCTGTCCTGTCTATTGTATTAGAATTGAAAGATGGCAAATTTGCTTTGCAAATTAAGATGTTCTTTTTTCATTACATAATGTCACTTTATTTTTCTGGACTTTTTTTCCAAAAAAATCTTTCTTTGTACTCAAGAAGTTAGAACTACTAAAATTGCAGACTCAGGAAACTACAAGTAAAAATGTAAATGCATGTCTCTAAAATATATTATGTAAGAAGTCAAAATAGAAGTGTTGCCTAGAGTAAGCCTGTCTTGCTGTAGAGACCATGAAGTAAAGTTGTTACAGAAAAAAGAAATCTGGAGACTTAACCAAAACATACCTAATAAAAATTCAGGGCAAACTGAATTTTTTTTCCCATGGGGAAAAAAAAGGTAGTAAACCTTAATGCCAAGTTCTTCAGGAAGATAATTTCAGAGTTGTGTTTTAGTATTGTTGAAATCTTTAGTCCCCCTTCACGTGCATGGTAAAAAGCCGATTAAATAGTCTAGTTTTTAGTTCTCAGTCTTAAACAAGAGAAATGACAGGGTGGGTTTGTGTGGGTGGGTCGGTGACAGCTCTTTGCAGAAGAGTTAAAGAGTGTAGGAGAGCAGACCTCTGCTGATGGACACTGGGAACTGCACATCACTGGAGAGCAGAGCCTGGGAGAAGGCTTGGAAAAGGCATTTCCCTATGGGACACCAGGCCTGGGTAGCACAGGAGCTAGCATCTCAAAGGTGCCAATAGAAAAACAGTGCAATGTTGTGATCAGCATTGGTGAAGAAAAGGCTGTGGTCACAGTCCCCATGCCATGCTGGTTGGCCCAGCAATGGCTGTGCTGGGGCATACAGTGGCCAGCTGTCAGCCAGGGGCCTGTGCCACCAAACTACCTGAAAGGAGGCTGTAGCCAGGTGGGGGTTGGTCTCTTTTCCCAGGCACCTCTCAGCAAGACAAGAGGGCATGGTCTTAAGTTGTGCCAGGGGAAGTTTAGGTTGGATATTAGAAAGAATTTCTTTATGGAGAGGATGATCAGGCATTGGAATGGGCTGCCCAGGGAAGTAGTGGATTCTCTGTCTCTGGAGATATTTAAAAAGAGACTGGATGTGGCACTCAGTGCCATGGTCTGGTAACTGCAGTGGCAGTGGATCAAGGGTTGGACTTGATGATCTCTGAGGTCCCTTCCATCCCAGCCAATTCTATGGTTCTATGAAAGGACTTGGATATGCAGCTGGACAAAACAGGTTTTGTACAGTCAGCACCTAAATGCAGATCAAGCTTTGTTACATTTTCATTCAAACTACAACTTCTTTGGGATACTGATCCATAAAAGACTCAGGGCTGTGTCATTTTGTGTGATGTGCCCCTTACTCTTTCCTTGTAATGCTCATGCCCTTCCAGTTAACAACACATGGTTGCTGTGCTCTCCTGGGCCCTGGGCACTGGCCACTCCTCTGGCAGAGCCCATTGAGGTGTTATCTTAACTGAGTCAAACAGTGCCTGCAGTATCTGTCAGGTGCAGGTCAGTGTCTTGGCTGCACTTCCCCAGCGTGGGCATTGGTATTGCTGTGGCCTGGGCAAGTGAAATCAAATCCACCTCCATCTCAGGGGATCAGCATTGCTGTGAGGGTCTGGCTCACACCACCCAAAACATACATCTTGGATGCTTCTCAGGATATAAAGCTTTTACTCAAAATTACAAAGAATACATTAATGACCAAGGGTTTTTTCATTGCTATTTTAGACAAGTGATGGAGCAACAGCGCCAGGAATCTCTGGAAAGAAGAACATCTACCACAGGCACGTATCAAACTGAGCAGATACAATCTCTCCCTGCTTGACTCCTCTAGCTGTAGTTGGATTTTGTGTGGTGCTATACAAGAGCTAGACCATTAAAAGTCATTATATTTATGATTAGATTTTAAAGCTTTTTCATCTAGGGACTTGCATGCATTTGGGCATGGTTGTGTTGTTTAGCAGAGGCTCGGGTCCAGGACATGCAGGTGGAGCTAGACAGGTTTTGTGTTTGGCAAAACTTTGACAGCTAAAGAGGATTTTATGTGTACCAAAGGGGCCTGGCTGTGCTTTTTTCACACTCATGAGTAAAGCAAGTAGCACAGCTGCTGCAAAAGTGCCTGTGTTTCCAGGAGATGTCAACAAGAAGGGGCTGACACGCTGTATGTGCCAGGTCAGGTACTCCCCATCACTCTGCAGCACAAAGCAAACTACAGCGGAGAGGGAAATAGAGCTCTAGATGCTCACCACTGGGGATTTTGTGGTTACCAAGTGAGGAGTCGTCTGTGAGCTTAATGGAAAGAATATATATATTTAATGAGCTTACGAAAATCTTGTGTAGCATATTATGTTGCGCTAAGCTGAGAGATGACAGGAATAGCTTATAACTACAAAGTATGGCTTTCCCTCTGAAAGAAGGCAGAGCAAGCAAGCCAAGATGGCCATCTTGTGTTTGGGCTTCTGTTTGGGGGAAATTTTTTCATATAATCTGACCACGGAGGAGAAGTGTTAAAACTCAGCTGTTAAAACTTTTTAGTTTTTGACTTGAAAAATCAGCTCAGACACACACTCATACTTCAGTCAGTAGCAGAAGCTGTTGGACTCTGTTTCAGCAGAGGTTACTGCATGCTAATCTGCACTGGGGAACATAGCCAAAATCATACTTTGGCATCCTCAAGAAGCAGGATGAGGCTTTTGGATGTCCTCTCCCTGACTCCAAGGTGTCACTGCTGTGTTCAGCATGTCCCTTGCAGCTTCCCCTAGTGCAAGTGTAATGCTTATGATCCTGACTTAGATTCACGTAGGGCTTGATGGAGCCTCACTGGCACTGCAGCACACAGCTCTACCCATGCTTCCCCCACAGCCCTCTGGTTTTGCCAAGGGCTGGAAACCCCTGAGCTGGCATCATCTCCTCTTCATTTTGTTTAAGGTTCTGTTCGTGTTTAGTTTATGGTTCCTTTTTCTCCATTCAGCTTTGCTTTGGTTTCATTCCTTGTCACCTGCCCATCTTATTCTTTTCATCTGTCTTTTCTGTTCTTCTAGTTTCCACCCCTCCGATGAGTGTTTGTCCCCCCCCCTCTCAGCCCCCATCTCCTCCTCCCACCTTCAGTAACTGCAGTGCTTCTGCCTCTGGTGCTGCGTCCCCACTGCCACCCCACGCCAGCACAGTCTCTCAGGCACCCACTATCCCCGAGCCCTCTTTCACATCCCTGCAGAGAGTCAAAGAGCCCCTGCAGCTCCTGCACAGGCACTTGGCCTCTGAGCTGCCAAAAGCCCCTAGTTCCTCCCCTCCAGCCTGCCCAAGCCACAGGACCACAATGCCAGGCATCAGGCGAACCTCACTCTCTCCACCACCTCCTCATCCTTCCCACTTTCCCTTTGCCTCTCGCCAGACTCTCAGGCGCTCTTCTCTTTCCTGCTCTCCTCGGTTTTCTGCTACCTCTGCCACAAACACACTGCCTCTACAGAGGTGTGATGTCCTGCAGCCTCATGGTCCCACCAAACTGCCTGTGATTCCTGTCCTACCTGACAGGGTCAGAGGACCCACAGATAAAGCAGGCCAGGAGACCTCAGCAAATGTACCTCTGAATGGCCATCCTGAAGAACAAATCGTTTTAGGCCCCTCTAGGACCCAGCTGAAAAGCGAGGATAGGTCCTTTTTTCCTCACCTAGGAGGTGCATCCTCCTCCCCACTGCCCATCTTTGCCAACCCCCCCAGCTCCTGCGTCCAGGCAGCTCCCTCCCCATCCTCCCATCCATCATCTCGTCCTCCACAGCAGTGGTATCAGCCCACGTCACACTGTCTTCCATTGCCTCCCCCTTATGCTGCTGTGTCTGAGGTGACTATGCCCAGGAGGACCCCTCCTTACATGACTTCATCAGCCATTGCCCACTTGAGTAAGTACAGATTTTAAATGAATTGCAATCTGTATAAAGCCTTAGCTTTTAGCTGTTTAAAAAGTCCCATTTGCACTGCCCATGACTGCTAGAAAAAGGGATAAGACCCAAGGCTACTCCTACTGTACATGATTTCTGAAAGCAAGGTGAAAAGGTATCATGAAAGCATTCATGACTGGGCCAGGGACCTTCTGAGCTAAAAGTAAGGGGAAAAGCAAGAATTCCAGGACCAGGGCCCTGTAGCTGGGTTGTTGTAATGCATGTTCTTAACTGTATTAGCCCAGAAGGAAATTTTTATCATTCAGCAGAATCAAATTGCATTTGGTAGCAAGCTTCATGCAAACACTATGTTCAGCTGTTCTAAACGTAGCAGATGAGCTCTTCTGAAGCTGGAGGCCAGGTCTGTGGTAGACTTGTCTATGTGGTAATATTGGTAGAGGTTGTGGTTTTTATTCTTTCTCTTAAGCAGCATTCTGTTACTAGCAATAGATACAACATAGATTTTGTTATAGTTAACCCAGAATCCCCTGTGCTTCTATAATTTATTTCATTCTAGAAACTCTCCTGGTATAAACTGCATTTCTACTTGAGGGCTTTTCACTATAACTATTCCAGAACTCTTTCATTGCAGGCAGATCAAGAGCTTGGGTCTGCCACTTTGCATGTGGTCTTGATTTCTAGCATTCATCTAAAGCTTGTAGAGTTAGAACATTTATGAGTAATGCCTATTTGCAATTCAGATCATGTATTCTGTGACTTGGATCTATTCCTGTTTATAACCACATACAATGCTTAAATGATGTGCCTAGGAAAGGAAAAAAAGTGAGATACTTCCTTTCACTTTCTGCTAAAAATATTACTGCAGCCACTGGGGGCTCAGTCCTTCAGCTGATGTAAGTCCTTGAAATTCCCTTAGTTCAATAAAGTTATTTTAAACTCACATCAGTCCATTACTGTGACTCAGTTCAATTTTTGCCTCAGGCTGGCCTCTAATTAGGTGGGTGTAGTTTTGCAATTACAATTAACTATACCCACAATGAATTACTAGCTATTATGTACATGAACCAAAGAGGGCTTGAAACGTTTATAGTATTTCTAATACAGCTATGGTTCATTTCAAGAATGGAATTGGGAATGTGAAATAATGGCAGAAGTAACCGCAGAAATAAGGCAGTATTGTAAGAAAACCTAAATAAGAACAATACCAGGCTACTAATGTTAAATACAGTTTCCAAATGTAGCTAAGTCAAAACCCACCTGTCTTTCAAAATAGCACTTAATGCACAAACGATCCTGTGATTATACATCAAGAGCAGACTGTTCTGAGGGAACATGATGGGGGGGAAATATCCTCAGGGAGATGGATTCATTCAGCTGACCAGATACAGACAGGTAAAACACTGCAATGGAGTTACCCACCTTCCATCCCCCCAACAGCCTGCTGCTTTGAGGACCTTTGCTGAATCTCTGTGTGCCTGTAGCTGGACTCTTATCCCATTATTCTGCCAGACCAGTTGAGGCTGCATGCTTTTTATTCAACAGAAAGAAGGACGTGTCACTGTAGCCTGTGACTCTTTTGGAAAGCTGATGTTAACACAAGTCTACAGAGTTGGCTTATGTGGTTTATTATCTCCATGTAGAAAGCTATGAGAGGAGAAGAAGAAGGTGCCACTTATGAATTGGGAAGCATTGTCAGTGTTTTGATTTCAGCACAGAATAAAAGACTAACCCAGCCAGGGAGAAGAGGAAGCAGAAGACTAGTTTATCAGGGTCTCACAGGAGGACACAACTGTAGGTGGTTGACCACTGATGCACCCACCATTTCACATTCTCCTGCATGCTTGGTGCTTCCTTGCGTTGCTCACTCCTCATCCAGGTTGTGGCTCTCACCAAGGGAGCTGGAACCTGACTTTGTGTACAGGCTGGAGGAGACCACAATTCACCTCTAATTCTTATTCTCTGTATTTCAGGCCCAGCACTTCCACCTGGTCATTCCAGTGGTGCTGCTGTGATCCCTGCTTCATCCGGCGGGCCCCCACCTCCGCCACCCCCCCCAGTCCCTCCGCCACCCATGGGAGCTGCACCCCCCCCG